>CM070690.1:7779312-8379312 GCA_036346265.1 Melocanna baccifera
TAAAAGCGACGGTTATTGACAAGCCAAAACCCGCTGTCTACCGGTTTTCAGCATTTTCCACCCTCCAACCCCCTTCTTTTCAACTAACTACTACACCAACATTTTTCTAGTATTTATCTCAAACTTCAAATTTTCAAAAAAACCCCAAAAGTTAACATTTAAACAAATTTGAAACAAAAAACCCGTCAGTTTTGACCGGTCTTCAGTGAGAAACCAGAATCGACCTCCCTCTATAAACAGTAAGATCTAGCCACTAATTCAAGAATTTAAACAACATTTTTTTCCTCAAGCAGGAAGGGATTGCATTTATTGGAGGATGTAAACAAGAATGGTACAAATCTTTCGGTCACTATGCATTCAGGCATATGAAAGAACCCAAGAAATGGATGTGCATGTGCTTAATTCTATCCTATACCAAATAACAGGCTTGTTATTCTCACTAACACACCATAACACTAAACATTGAACTCTTTTTGTATGTGATGAACCATATTTAACTTGCTTTTCAAGGACAGTATACCCAACTAATAAATAAATAAGATTTTTTGAGGGAAAATAAATACGATTTAATCTCCTTAATTTTAAGCTGTTTTTGCCGCCTTGATGGCCTCGAACCTTGGCTCCTTAGCCTCAAACTTGTGCTTGGTGTACACGTCCATGTAGTCGCCGAACACGTACTCCGGGTAGGCGCCGCCGTCGGCCACCGCCGGCGAGATGGACGCCTCGATCGCCGGGTTGTAGAAGGACGCGACGGAGCGGCGGTTGCCGTTGCGCAGCGGGAGGACGCGGTGCCACGCGCTGCGGTAGCGTCCGTTGCTAAGCACCTCCACCTGGTCGCCGGTGTTGACGACGATGGCGTCGGTGAGCGGCTGTACGTCGGTCCACTCGCCGTCCTTCAGCACCTGCAGGCCGCCGACCCTGTCGTCCTGGAACAGCAGGATGACGCCGCCAGCGTCGGTGTGCGCGCGGAGGCCGGTGATGAGGTCCGGGCGCGGGCACGGCGGGTAGTGGCTGACCTTGGTGCCGAAGAAGGGCTCGTGGCGGCCGTCGCCGGTGAAGGCCGCCTTGATGCGGCCCTTCTCCAGGCCGAGGTTCTCGTCCATGACCTCCATTACTCGCTCGGCGAGCTTCTTGAGCTCGGCGCGGTACTCCCGCATGGTCTCCTTGAACTCCGGCGGGTTGGACGGCCACTGGTTGTCGTCGTGGAGGTAGAAGATGTCCTCCCAGTCCATGTCGTCCACCGGAGCCACCGCCTCGCGCCGCCTTTCCGCCTGGACGAGCCTCTCCAGCGTCCGCACCGGCTCCGACGACCTGAACCCCTCCTCCCGCAGACGGTAGCTCTCCGAGCACACCTTCTTGACGCGATCAAGAAGCTCCAACGGGACGCCATGGTTCACCAGCTGCAATTGCAACAAAACGTCAAGATTTGTCAGCAACATGCCATCTTTGTTTGATATCTTCAGGAATGTGATGTTGTCATGTGCTATGGACATTCATTCTTGTGTTAACCTGAAAGAATCCCCACTCTTCGCAGCCGTTGGTGATCTGCGCCATGGTCTCGGCCCTCTCGGCGCCGTCGAGCTTGGAGAAGTCGATCACCGGGACAACCATGGTTGATGTCTGAGGAAGAAGATGAGTAGATTCCAAAGAAAGTATGATGTTTCGAAGTGTTGTATGCAGCAGTTGATGTTTAAGTGCAGGTTTGCAGCCAGATGATGGCTTGAGCTGGGGAGTTATGGATGGGCTGGGCTGATATATATAGAGTGTGTGTACACACACACACACAAGCCATGAAAATCTGGTCAACACGGCAATTGAGCTAGCTGGCCTGTCATCTGCCTGTTGAAGCTTCTGGGCAGTAGCAACCGTTGGATGCTTGTGGCAAATTGGTATTTGCATCTCCACGAAATGAATATGCGTACCAGATTGTACCTGTGGATGTGACATGCGAACTAATATCGATCACATAGCTAGACAGCTGGATATTGCCTTGGCTCAGGAATGCACGACTGAATGAAGGTTCGTATCATACTTTCACACGCAGGAGGAGCAAACCTGGCAAGATGGCTCATACTTCTTCATATGGTAGAGAGAGATCAAGACGATACAAAGGCTGCTATACATACATCTAGGGGTGCAAATGGAGCGGATATTTTTCGACCATCCGTTCGTCCGTTTTAATTCAGATAGAATTCAGAGCAAATTTTCGGATATCCGGATGTTTTGCCGGATACGGATACGGATTCGGATATTTTTTGCCGGATACGGAAACGGATTCGGAACAAACATTATCCGACAGATACGGAACTATCCGGATATTTTTTCGGATAGTTACCAGATATTTTTTCGGATAGTTACCGGATTCAAATTCGGATTCAACTCAGAACTAAATTCGGATTCGGTTCGGAACAGCCCAACAGGCACTTACTAAAAAGGCCATAACTTTCACAAGCGGAGTCTGATTCAAGTGTTCTTGTACTCGTTGGAAAGCTTATTTCAAGATCTATGCAATGGATAAGATCTCATCTTCAAATACATCATAAATCATCTGCTATTACCAAAAAATGTGATGGCTATAAAATCTAGTTTCCTTTTTGTGTGAGTTCGAGTCTAAAACAGTATAGGGTTGAGTTGTATTCAGTTTGAAGACCTTTTTGTGTGAGTTGGAGGATTATTACGATTCATCAAGACTCCCACGAGTATCCACTCTACATCGAGAAGATCAGTCGACTCTGTAGTCAAGTGATGTACTTGACTACTTGGTTATGGTTAATTATTACTTTCGAACTCTGTGGTATGTAGCTAGTTAGCTATTATTTCTTTAACTAGTCTCTATCATTTACATGCTACTTTGCTAACTAGAATTTACTGGTTGCTTAACTTGTCCATTTCATTATGTGAAATTTGCTTGTTAAACTACTAATGTAGTTCCATTATAGATATGTACTATGGTGATTCATCCTTACACATACGATATATATGATTTTTGTTTATGCGTATTATCCGACTAAATATTCGTGACCGAGACTAACCATATTCGGAGCGTTCTGTATTCGCTCCGTATTCGTGACCGAGAATATCCGTATTCGTATTCGTATCCGGCACTATCCGTGTCCGATTCCAACTCCGACAAAAAATATGAAAACAGATACGGAATGAGCAGTATCCATCCATATCCGATCCGTTTGCACCCCTACATACACCTTCTAGTTAACAACAGGTTTTTTTTACCCAAGTAATCGGCTGCAACTCCATTCTTCCAGCTAGCAAAATTTTCTTTTTTCTTTTGGCTACAGATTGGAACGACTTGCCCTGTTGTATTACGAGCCAAATGTCTAGTTACCATTCTTTGTTATTCTCAGTTTTAATGCCCATTGGGAACGCAGGAATTTCACAGGAGTTCTGCAGAAATTTGACAGGAAACAGTTTAATTCGCATAGGATTCGAGAAAAGTTCCCGCCTTTGCTGTTGTTTCTTGTCACTACCATGAATGACTGCATACCAGCATTTGAATTATATATTTTTACTAGCCCCTTTCCGACCGCGGAATAGCAAGGAGCCGACACGTGGCCGGTGGTACGCCCGGGGGCCGCATCACCTGGGTGGTGCGCCCGGGGGCCGCACCACCGACTGTAGCATGAATTGGTGGTGCGGCCGGGGGGCGCACCACCCACTGTTCACACTCGGTGGTGCGGTCCCCGGGCGCACCACCCACCATTCATCCATTTTTTTATTGCGAAAATTTGTAATTAGATAAATAATTATTTTGGAAATAATTAATTTGTATACTATTCATGAATTTAATTTTTATCCGTAAATTATATATTTGTATAGTGTGTACGAATTTAAATTTTATCCGTAAATGAATTATTTGTATAGTGTGCATGAATTTAATTATCGTCCGTCATTAGTGGTTTTTGTTATCGATATGTAATGTGTATATGGATTGAAATTTTAATTAGTAAATGTGGTTTCTAAACTTTGATTTGATGTGAATTTATATTTTCGAATTTGGTACTACTACGTTGTATTGTAACTGAAATGTAAAAAGATATTTGAAACATATTGAACATATGGAGATTGATACCAATTCATTCATCTTAATGTCGTCACAAAAAATAAAAATGGGTACATGTGAGAAATTATAGAGTTTGATTACTTATTTGAAAAGATATTTGAAAATATTACTCCTGATAGTTTATTTGAAAGCTTGGACATTCCATGTAAGTAGCAGAATTTTCGGTTTTTGCATTGCAATTGAGCATCAAAAACTAGGTAAAGAAATAACTTAGAAAAGTCCAAAAATTTTTGAGAAAATTTGTCCACATAGACCAATATATAAGGATCAAAAGTCATAATTATGCGTACATCATATTACGAGCACATTAAAAGGTATGAAAATATGAAAAGTACTCAAAACTATGTGAAAATTTGTGCATTCCAATTGAGCATCAATAGCTAGCTGAAGAAATGACTTAGAAGAGTCCAAAAATTCTGAAAAAAATTGTACATATAGACCAATATCTGAGGATGAAAAGTCATAATTATGCGTACGTCATATTACGAGCACATTAAAAAGTATGAAAATGTGAAAAGTGCTCAAAACTATGTGAAAGTTTATGCATTAAAACTGAGCTTAAAAAGCTAGCTGAAAAAATGACTTATAAGAGTCCAATAATTATGATGAAATTTATCCACATAGACCAATCTCTGAGGATCAAAAGTCATAATTACACGTATCTCAGATTACGAGCACATTAAAAGATATGAAAATCACAAATCTGCTTAAAATTATGCAAAGATCTTAAAATTTAGCAATTTGTAAAAATGAGAAAAGTACAGAACTTTCTCAAAAGAAGATGAAATGCTTTGGAATACATATTTAAGTCCTTTCATTTAGATTTTTCATAGATTTGGATATGTATGTCCTCATACCACGTAGAGGTAGTCCAGTTATCATGCACACATCCTGAAGAGTGATCGTCATCTCACCCCACCGAAGTGGAAGGTGTGAGTCTCCGGTCTCCAACGATTGACGAGTGCGGACAACAACGCTGCATCGAACTGGAATGCATGTGGTACATTTACCATAAGGGCAATGGGCAGCAGACCAGTGTCCCGCAGAAATGGGATGTACCGTTCGTCTAGAGGCCAGTACTCGCGGGGGCCCCTGAGGATGAAGGCCGGGGGGACCTCACCCGACATCCACGCCTAGCATCGGTAGTGCTCATCCCAACGGGGGTCTAGCATCTCGTAAGCCATGTCCTGCCATTGAAGCAAAAAATATTAGTCCAAAACGATAACACAATGTGGAACAAACGTAACGACAGTTACATGTACTACGCTTCAAAAAAAACGTGGCTCTCCCCGAATGCATGCAATGAGGTAATTAAAAAAATTATTTAATTACAAATTATCGTAAATAAAAAAACGATGAACAGTTGGTGGTGCGCCCAGGGGCCGCACCACCCGTGTGAACAGTTGGTGGTGCGCCCCCCGGGTGCACCACCAGTGCATGCTATAGTCGGTGGTGCGCCCCCCGGGCGCACCACCCAGGTGATGCGGCCCCAGGTGCACCACCGGCCCACGTGTCAGCCTCAGGATATTCCGTGGTCAGGAAGGGGGCTATTTCTGGAATTCTGATGATCTAAGGGTTATTTTAGAAATTTTGAGAAATAAATATGCTATATGCGTCCAAAATTCCAGTTTTTCCAAATCGCTGCCAATGAAAACATGCTGCTTGTGTCAGCTAGAGCCTCTGTCGTCACATCACCAATCGCAATCTCTGAATCCAACCAAAACTCTCAATTCCTCGGCCATATTCCTCATATCTTTAGGACTTCTACCGTGGAAATATCTGCAAGTCTTTGCTCAGTTTCCATCAAGAAAATGTGGCCTTAAACTCTGTCAAGTCTTTGCAGTGGCGCTGCTCCGAAGTTTCGCACCCCATAAGAGTCCATGGAAATTGGAAGGTACAGAAAATTCTCTTCAAAATAAAAATGCTGCATCTTATCAGAACCAGTGGTCCTGAGTATGTTAATGTTCTTTGCTTCTTTTGCTCAAGGAAAATGTGAAGAAAATTGTCTGAGGTCATGTTCTTTTACGGCTTCTAAAAACTGTTTTTGGTTTTTGCTACAGTAACTAACTTTTAAACGAAGTATTTTTTTAAGATGGGGTCTACAGGTTAATTGTAGTACACGTTAAATCGCAAGCAAGTATCTCTTTTTTCGTAATCTCTGTCGTAAACAGCCAAAAAGTTATTAGCTACAGTAAAAAAAGAATAAGAATAGGCTCTGAGTTTGTGAGGCCAGAATTGGATTCCTGTGTGTGTGTGAGCGCGCTTGCGAATTCAGATTTGTCCTCTCCTTTCGTCTCTAGCTGATCCGTTGAATTCACAGTGGACTACAATAGATTCTCCTTTCCTCTCTTTTTTTTCTTTCTGAAAGTGTCAAATACTCGAATCCCAGTCACGGCCTCCATCTGCCATTGGGGACCAATGGAATTGGCCATGTGATTTTGAGGTACCAAAATGAAAGGTTAGTTTCCCCTTCCCTTTTGTTTCCATTCTGGATATGCGCAAAGATTTTAGGGTCTGTTTGGCACGCAGAAATTTCATACACAAGAACTGTGCACTGTAAAAAGATATAGAGGGCCAATTAAGACCAAGGAAAAGGCAGGCAGATTGGCAGGCAAATGTCTCAATCACCTTGGCCTGCATTGGAGGTGATCATGTTGAACTAGGCATTAGGTGAATTAATTAATTAATCACTTAGTATCATTCTATAACAGGAACATAAATATTCAGCATGCCAATCTCTGCAACATGACCCCTAAAAAAATCTCTGCGACATGCGTATGTAAAAAAAACTGTCCTTCTCGCATCAGTGTATTCCATTCCAAATTGTATATTTTTTCTTGAGGAACATTTGAATCTTTTTTCTTGTCATGTGGCAGTGAAGATGGATGCATGCATGAATGCTCGTGTGTTTTGAACAAGTCATTTATTTGACTTCGATCATAGCCTAAAAACAAAATTATATAGGTTATATTGTGCCTAACATGCAGCTCATGAAGTAATCATGCATGAATTAATTGGTAGTACTGTTTTATGACCAGTGATGTTTGTCCGAGGAATTAGCAAACCTAGACCACGTGGCACATGTATGAAGGACACACATGATGAAAAAGAAAGGCATGCATGCAATTCAATTGGTCCGACGTGGATGGATTAGGACGCGAAAAATTAAGGAGAGAAGTCTGAATTCTTGAGCAACACAATGGCGAACCTGAATTCTTAAGCAACACAATGATGAACCGAATTCTAGTCTTGCAGAGATCAATCAACTTAAGAAGCTTTCCTCAAAACATAAATTTCCTCGCATTGTTCTTGAGCAAAACATGCAAATGCAGATGCAGGTGCAGATACGTCTCTTGTCATTGTGGCTACTAGTACTACTCAAATCAACGGTCAGCAGTCAGCCACGCCGCCCAAACATGCATGGTCGATCGTCTGCACTGCAATTCTTGGAGAAATTGTTTGAGAGTACAAAACAAACATGTTACATCATGTCTTTGGACACTAACTGTTTACCAACTTTAACACATGCGTGTTACTACAGAACCAGTAAAATCAAGGGTACACATTCTTGATGCAAATTTGGGATAAGACGCTGACTACTCCCTCGGTTTCAGAGTACAGTGCATCCCCCGTTAGAGGATCTTCAATAATGCTATTTTAGCCGTCTTTTAGTTATATTAAGTAAATAAAATCTTATATAAAGGAGAGAAGATGAGGAGAGATAATACGTTGTCTCTTATGCAAGAGACGACTTAAGCCTGTAAATCAATATAAATAGTGAAAGGGTGTGAAACAAGAAGTTATGGTGAAAATAGTATAAAATAGTTAGAGGAATAATTTGCTGTTGTAGATATTATCTCTAATACTATTTTTAGGTAAATTCGAAGTCAGACAATCTTAAAAGATGAATTATTGTACACGCCCGAAGAATGTTTTTCCCTAGTTTTCAACCGATGATCAATTATGAAGCAATAAAAGTTCAGATGGGCTTGATCCCACCGTTGAGACTTTTAAAAAATTACATTAGAGCGGACGTAGCCGATGTAAATTTCTTCCGTAGATTATACCGTGGAAAAACGGTTCCCAAGGAAATGTACTACTTTGTAAAACGGAGAAAGTAATTAAAGTACCCCAAAGAAGAAAAGTCTCCGAGGAAAAGTAATTAAAGTACCCCCGAAGAAGAAAAGTCTCTGAGGATGGGGGAAAAAAGCATGATGACATTTGTCAGGTAAAGAACAACATGTCCTCAGTCAAGCCTCTCAAATCGACTTGTTCTAAAATACACGTATCATATTAGCCAGTCTCCTTTTATAGTATGATCAGGATGGAACCAGAATAAAATTGCTCTGAATTTACTACTTCACCATACAGATAGTATTATGTATATTTTTCAAGCAACAATATACTAAATAGTAATATATATATGGTAATTTTTAGTATCAATAATTCAACATAATTGATGGTAATTTATAATGAAGATAGCTAAATGAATTTTTAGCATCAATAATTCAACATAAACCGATAGTAATGTACAATGAAGAGAACAAAATGACTTAAATTTTCAAGTAAAAACAATACATATTGTCATGTTGAAGAACAATTGAACTCAACTAGTCAAATAATCATGGACCACTAGATTAAGTAAGATCACTTCAATTTTATTGCCTCCGATTTGCAGCTTTGCTGATATTCCAAAAACTCAATTTGAAACCTTCAGTCATAATTCTAGAATTTGATGAAAAACAACCATCAAATTGAGAAGTTCGTTTTCTTGAAAGAAATATAAAGAATTGGGAGAAGATTATAATAAAGAAGCAATACCCTACGTCTATGCGCGACTCAACTCAATACTTGCTTGCCGCTGGTGTTCCTCTGCTGTCGAGGTGATCAATGGGTGATGGCGACCAGGAGAAGTTGCGGATTACAGCGGGTGCGGGCGTCAGGTGGCAGGTGAGGTCTATGGCGAGCGGCGGCCAGACGAGTGGGGCGGTGTTCATGGCTCAGTGTGCCGCACACGTCGCAAACTCGGTCTCTCGATTTAGGCTAAGGTTATCACATATGATATATATAAATTGCTCCTATAAAATCATTTATTTAGATCCCGTGTCCTACGCACCCACTGGCCACTTCGGATCCGCCCATGAGTACATTCCAACCTTTGATTTCCTTTCTTTATGCTGCACAGAAGACTAGACTCGAGAGTTCGTTTGCTACAGAGAAAGTCATATGGACAGTGACAGAGTTGTTTAGAAGTCATTGACACTGACATGATCAATCTGGTGTGGTGTGCCGAATCCAGTTGAGCATGAGCATCCAATCAAATGGTGACCTGTCTCCAGCAGCAGCTACCTCCCGGAAACTTCTTTTCGACACATGCGGAACAGTTGTTGCAGCAGCCAACCTTGTGCGTGCCCTATAAAAGGCCCATCGACCCCTGCCTGCTTTCTCGAGCCATTAGCTGCAAACACTTGCCTCCCTACTACGAGCTACTTGGCTTCCACTGCTTGCATACAAGTGCAGCACCTCTAAGAACTCACGCTCTCTCTTCAGAGATCGCTTGTAATGCCTTTATTTCTATAAGCGTTAGTAATTTCTGTAACTACTTTAGAATTATACAATTGTGAAGTATTATACGTGAATGAGTATCAGTGCAATATATTCTTACATATAAGATTTAAATTTTATTACAAAGATAAGGCTTAACAGTCTAATTTTATACGCAGCGGACGATAAGCCTAAAGTTATCTTACATCACAACAAAATACGACAGACAAGTTCAAGCGAGGCTAAGACTTAGAACCACTAATCATCAACGAAGAACAGCTCTTCTGGCAGCTCATTAACAGTTTGCTCATCACTGATCAGCAGTTCTTCTATTTGTTGTTTAGCAAGTAGTGAGTACAACCATACCCAGCTAGTCACAAGGGTAAACCTAATTTAACTAATCGCAAGGATTCTCAATGGATGGGAGTATACGGGTTTTATTAGTGAAAGTGAATGCAATTTTATTTGAAAACATTATCAAATAATAAATTTACAACTTCTTAAGAATAAAGAGGTTTTCAACAGTTGCTTGCTCTGATTACGTAGATTAAAACATAAAGAAATCTACTTATACTTTGCTATTGAAATTACCTATTAAACACAACTTCATTTACCGGAAGCACAGCGTATTCGAATACTATTTATTTTCACTCTACAGAGTAGCTCAGCTTTACCCACAAGACTTCTTAAACTCTTAAGGTCAAGCTATAGACATGCACAAGCTAGCGTGCGACTGAGTTGAGAAAACAATGTTTTTTGCTACTCAATTCTTTATATAGTCTCTACTTGATAGGTTATGCACAACACAAAATCGGGTATCCACAGGCCAATGCGGAACACAACCTCCCAGATTTTATGAGGACCTATGGTTGTTAAGCATGGTGATATCACAACCCATACCAACTCCCTTACTTCTGTAGAGGTTCAATCGAGCTAAGTAGTTACTAGACCATGATTGACTGATCTATACTTGTGGTTGAGCGATTACTGTGTCCGTTACTCAGCATAAGATTCTAGTCCTTATTTTTCACCTTAAGGCTGCCAACCACAACCAGGTATCTAGTGCACACAAAAGTTTAAATAAACCTATCTACAATTATTTATATAATATTAAAATATTACTAAGACTGTCAAGGTGAATATGGCCTCAAATTAAAGTGTGATATTTTTCAGTGATAGGACATAACTAATTTAACATGTCATTCTAAATATTTATTTTAATTAAATAACATTAATGCAAATACTATAATTAAATAGTATGAATTTTTATAGGATTCAATATGATAAAAAACTTGTAACTTGCCTTGCTACTCGACGTGCTCGACTATCTTGGAAACTTCAACACCGGGGTTAGGTCCTTGTATCGTCACCTCAGAGCACTTGAAAACTAGCGTAAACATATAAAATAACATGAGCCCGTGCTTAAGTCTTCAATCTAGGAAATAAGATAAAAAGGAGTAAAATGCAGTAAAAACTAAATGGAGTTGATTTGAATTTTATTGGGATCTGACATATGGAATGGAGGCCAAAAATGGGTTCAGGGCGTCAAGATGATCAAAATATGGTATTTTTGTAATTTGGGGTTCGGATGAACAGTGGTGAACAGTAATGAATAATAGTGGGCTGATCCGAAATGAACAGTGCATGCGCAGAATTAATTTTAAATGAATCGGCCAAGTGGACTAGCCTGTTTGGCCCAAATTAGGCAGGACCGTTCGAACCGTTCGAATGCGCACCCACGCTTGGCCGTTCAGACCGTCCAAACGTGCCCATCTAGACTGTTAATCCACGGTGCTTGGACGCTTGAGGTTGAGCGCTGCAATTCGGACTGGTCGAACGCGTGGCTGTTCGGACCGTTCGAACATGTGCCTGCACTCGGCTATCCATCGGCGATGCACGGACGGCTGTGGGCGAGACACAACGCACCGGGAGGCTGTCTTCAACCTCCAGCTAGCCTCAGCAGAGGGAAAAATAGGAGAGTAATCCCCGCCAAAATTTGGTGCTGGTGGCGAGCTCCGGTGGGAAAGGGTGGCACGATTGGGTTCCTCAGAACGTGGAGAGTCCATTTGGGGCTTTGGGAGGTGGGAGCTTAAGCAGTGGCGGTCGGTAGTAGAAGAGAAGGCGGCGGCTTCCAAGATGGCTTAAGATTTTTTTCTGGTGGTTCTTTGGCAAATTGGAGAATGGCTTGATCATCTTTGGAGTATGGGGTTCACGATAGTGGCGAGAGTTTGGGTTGAGGAACTCCCAAGCGAGCTGTCCACAGGAGTGACACCATGGCCGGTGGGTGCTCACGGTGCTAGATCAAGAGAGAAAAGCTCTTAGGAAATTGACTTTGGCTAATTGTTTGTGATGTTTTGAGGATGCTATGGCCGAATGCAATTAGATTTTTATTGAGGGAGGGAGGAGATGGCATCTAGGACTCATCGGGCTCAGGGGAGGACGACGGTGGAGGAGAGGGGTGAGTAAGTTCAATTGGGTGGCTATGGTGAGAGATTGAGAGTGGAGTGAGACTTCTTGTGTAACACCCCATTTTCACTTCTTAGCACATATGTAAATTTTTCATGCTTATGATAATTTTAAAAAGGCTTTGCTCTCAGTTCATTTGTTCTTGGTGCTTCCAAAAAGAAAGTTTCAAGAATTGCAGCAGTACAGCTTATTGAAAACTTGGTGTTATCTTCAAGCAAGCATACCAGCATAACCTTGTAAGTTCTGGTTTTCACTTCAAAGTACAGCAACAGTTGTATATAGTCCTTTCAAGGAGGATAGAGCAAGAGGATGCGTGTGTATGAGTATTAAATTAAAACCCCCTCCAGTGTACCTGGCTGCCACGCCCTCCTTTTCCCTGGTGGACCGAGCGCCTCCCCTCCTGCCCAGACCGTGCCGCCGCTGGCCCCCTCCGCCCCAATCCACGCCGGAAGAAGCTACGACGCCGACGCCCTTGCCTTCAGCGCCGCCCTCGTCTTCAGCACCACCCTCTCCTTCAGCGCCCGACAGCAGTGGACCTTGGACACGCCACTCCGCCCTCTCTTTTCAGCACCGTCCGGCCAGCCCTCGTCGCTCGCCGTCCCCCACCCGAGCTGCGCCGCCGTAGTCCTTCGTGGGCCCCACGGGTCCCGTCGGCCGTAGCTCACCTTGTCTTCTGCGCCGCATTGCACTGTGGCCGCACGGCGGTGACACCTCCGCTCGCACGGCGCCATGTCGCCTTGCCCCTCCCCTCGGTGCCTCACTCCTCCCTGGCCCCTATAAAAAGCGTCGTAGCTCCATTGCCATCACCCCCACCGAAGCTTGTAGCCACCTCCTCTGCCGCAGGCCGCCGGCGACGACCTCCTCATCAACTCCGACGTCGGGTTCTCCCGGAGAACCGTCGCGCCGCAGGTCGATTCACCGCGCAGGGAGCCTCCTGGAAACCCCGCCAGCACCGTCCCCACCTCACCGGGCTCCGCCTCCCTCCCCAGCAAGCCGCCGCCGACTCCACCTGCGCACCGAGCCCGCCCACGCCGCCGGCCCGCCCTACTCCACCTCGGCCCCGATTGGCGCTCCAGGTGAGCTCAAGGCGGACTAGGGAAGCTTGCCTGTCGCGGGATTGCTCCCCGATAGCCTGAGCGGCCGGCGCCCTGGCTTCCTTGGCTCGGCCGCCGCCCAGCTCGCCACCCCTCGCCGCCGGGCCAACTCCCGCCGGTCTCCTCCTCCCTGAGGATGCGCGCCAGACCGCGCGGCCCAGTCGAGTCGGCGCAGGCCGCCGCCGTGGTCCCCCTTCCGCCGGCAGGCTCTCCTTTCTTGCGGCCGGAAGGGATTGGAGAAGGAGGCAGTGGGGATTATTTTTCTCTCTGGTTCGGGATGACCGATGGGTGTGGATAAGGAACCGGCCCCTATTTGTTTTCCTCTCGGGCCCCACCTGTCGGCAGCCCCCTCCCTCTCTCCCCTCTTAATTTCTGAATTTTCAGGATTTCAAGATTTTGAAAAGCTATAGTTTCATAACCATAAAACCAGATTTAACGAAACCAGTTTCTAAATTTTTTATAAAATCAAGATATATCTATTGGTTCTGTTTCGGTTCAGTTTAGAGTTCATTTGAGTTTTGTTTAATTGTTTTGGTACTTATCTGGCGCTCGTTTTCTTGTGTTGTTTTTCTGGTTCTCTCGTCCGAGTAGAGTTCGAGGACGCGAACGAGCCCCAGATCGAAGCAGCACCAGACCCCCAAGCTTTTGATCCAGGCGAGTCAACACTTTGACCATGTTGAATTCCTATGTTTTAAATGAATTATGTTGTTTTAAAGTATTCAAATTGCATGCGTTATTTTATGTATAATAGTTTACTGGTTTTTCTTAGTTAATGAACCATCTTGCTTTATTAGCACTATGTAGCTACTCCACTCCTTGAAATCATCGATACCCCTACCATTGTCGCCTTAGGTAATACTAATAAATGAAATTTACAAGATAAGCTACGTTATTAATTGCCAGGCAAGTCCGGTAAGTTCTCAGGACATTAGCATGCCCTGATCATATTCTTTTCAACGAATAAGTTGTTTTGGGGCAATCATGGGATGTACATGATTGGTAGTTTGTATACAGATTATCTTATGCTTCTCAAAACCCTACAACTTGCTCCCCTGTCCGGGCGGATGGTAAGGGTGGATGGTGGAGGTAACAATCGGGTTGCGGAAGCCCGTCTGAACAATTTAAGGACTTAATCCTGTGTCGGCCTCTCCATGTAAAACAGTACAAACCACAAGCCGGCAAACTGTAGGTATGACTAAATAATTTGCATTCGCCAGTAAAGATGAGCACTTCGGGGGAACCCATGATTTTCATCGCTGGACGCAAAACCGTCTTGGATGGATCATGTTGTCGGATAGAGGCGGGCGCAAGAGGGGGTCTAGCTGGGGCCCAAAGGGGTTTTCCTGTAGACGAAACCTTAGCGAGTGCTAGTCTTTACTAGATGCATTGTAAAGGTCATGTGATCGCCCGGTTGACCTGCATGTCTAAGGAAACGTGCGGAGTTTAACGATTGGGTTATCTCTTGTGGGTAAAGATGTGCCAACTCTGCAGAGTCTAAAACTATTCGAATAGCCGCGCTCGCGGTCAAGAGCAGACTTGGAAACTTCCTCGAGTTAGTTCTATTTACAAAAATCTCTTGGGGTGGGAACCGAAAACTAAGTGGAGGGAAGTACTCCACTTTGTTGGATTTTCCTGGAGGGACGTACTCCAGTGTTAGTAGTTAGGGTGGAAGTAGCCCAGTAGCCAAAAACTAGCATTGGTGGGTGGAACCATGAAATCGGTGGATGGAACCATCTACAATATACTTATTGCACATTTACAAAACACTTTTGCATTACCACAAATCTGCTAAGTCATAGGGTTTTAATTACGTATTTGTCCAATATCGCTTTGTGCAACTAAAATAAACCCCAGCCATATGTTGTCAAGCCATGCATTATATACTATTGCATCCTGTGTGTTGGCTCGCGGAGCACATTGATTTGTGCTCACCCTCGCTCTTCAACCCCCCATATTCAGAAGCTGCGAACCAGGAGCACTACGCCTACTGCGTGGACCAGGATGCCGAAGGGAATGATGACGGTGGATATTAGAATAGGTATCGGTAGCTTTGCCGCTTGTTTCAGTCCGGTTGACCAGGCTAGCTTTGGCGGGTGCCTCCGTTATTAATCAGGTCTCTGGTTAATAGCGATGGTACCCGAGTAGGCCCAGTCACTTGCCTGTGGCGAGTTGAGCCCCACGCTTATGTACGTTTCCGCTTCCGCTCTTTATGTATCATAAGACATTTGGCCTGACGGCCCTACTGTAACCTCGGCCCGACGTGGTCTATTTTAAACTCTGGTATTGTAATGTATGGTTTTGTCTGTATGAAATGATGCAGCGTTGTATCTGTGAGCACTATCTACTGATCCAGGGAATAGTGCAGTACTTCACAGAGGGTTCCAGGTTAGTAAACTTGGGGTCCGACATCTTGCGAATAGTGGGGATTGTTTCAGGTATGCACATGATAATGCCCTGTAATTACCTCATGACAACATTGAATACATTGCTGAAACTTTGCTCGTATCAAAGCACAGTTTCTGACTCTGGTTCTTTACTGCAATTATAGTTGGTGAACCATGGCATCCCGTTGGAGCTTCCTGATCGCGTCAAGAAGGTGTGCTCGGAGAGCTACTGTCTCCGGGAGGAGGGGTTCAGATCATTGGAGCTGGTGCGGACGCTTGAGAGGCTCGTCCAGGCGGAGCGGCGCAGTGAGGCGATGGCGCCGGTGGACGTCATGGACTGGGAGGACGTCTTCTACCTCCACGACAGCAACCAGTGGCCGTCCAACCCGCCGAAGTTCAAGGAGGGCATGCGGGAGTGCCGTGCCGAGCTCAAGAAGCTCGCCGAGAGGGTCATGGAGGTCATGGACGAGAACCTCGGCCTGGAGAAGGGCCACATCAAGGTGGCCTTCACCAGCGACGGCCGCCACGTGCCCTTCTTCGGCGCCAAGGTCAGCCACTACCCGCCGTGCCAGCGCCCGCACCTCATCACCGGCCTCCGCGCGCACACCGATGTCGACAGCGTCATCCTACTGTTCCAGGATGACAGGGCCGGCGGCCTGCAGATGCTCAAGGATGGCGAGTGGACCGACGAGCAGCCGCTCGCTGACGCCATCGTCGTCAACACCGGCGACCAGGCGGAGGTGCTCAGCAGCAGCCACTACCGCAGCCCGTGGCACTACGTCCTGCCGCTGTGCAATGGTAACCGCCGCTCTGCTGCGTCCGTCTATAACCTGGCGTTCGAGGCATCCATCTCGCCGGCGGTGGCCGACGGCGGCGCATACCCGGAGTACGTGTTCGGCGACTACATGGACGTGTACACCTAGCACAAGTTTGAGGCTAAGGAGCCGAGGTTCGAGGCTGTCAAGGCGGCTTCAAATTAGGGAGATTATAAATAATTATTTATTAATTTGTTATATATTCTTGTGATGTGTCAAAATAATTAAGTTAATTTGGGTCACCATTGTGTTATAGTGAAAAAAATGTTTTTTTAATGGAGTTTACTCAGATAATACTTCCATGCAAGTTGTGTAGCTATGTAATGTGGGACTAATTGTAATTGTTTGGTGTGTAACAATAGGAATAGTTGGTTTGCTATTGGAGATACCTGGTTTAATATTTTTATAGAAAATCCTCCGATTTATATTAATAATAAACTAACAACACAATGTGATGTGGAAATGCTCATGTCTTACGCTCTTCAGTTAAATATATTTGAATGAAAAGAATTATTTTACCGTATTAAAAAAATTAAACAACAGATGAATTTGTTTTTTAATGAGTTCCCTACTGTTTTTTTGATGAGAATTGGATACTACGTCATGCAAACACCTTATGTATTCTTAGGTTTGAATGTTATGAATGCTTTAGAACTGTGTGTGTGAGAGAGAGAGAAGAGAGAGAGGCGGGCCTAAGCAATTTCAACCAGCCGTCGAGGGGAGGCTCTACTCATCAAGGAGAAAGAAGCGTTAAGGAAGGCCAACCCGTGATGACCTTCATGTATATGGCCATATGACTAGTTGTGGCCTTCACGTATGCTTGGTTTGTTCACGTGTGAACTCAGCTGTGTGACTAGTTGTGGCCTTCACATATGTATGGCTAGTTGGAATCATTACCTAGTTGTTTAATCACATGAGTTAGATACTTCCGGTTGAGTACTATGTCCAGTTGAAGACCGGCTAATAGAGATCAGGATAGATATATATGTGTTGACTCTTCGGCTGCCTCTCGGCTTCCATATCCCTGAGCCGTCGCCTTCATCATGAGTTGTCCATGCACCACCATTGTCATCTTCTTCACCGGAGCTCGTGACCTTACTGCCGTGTTCGTCCGACATCGTCCTCGCCGTCTTTGTCTCCGTTGACATCTAGCCACTTCGCCATTTTGCCCTCACTGCAGTTCGGACATCCGCCGCCCGTGCGCCACCGCCGGTGAGTAGTTGTCAAGCTCGTTCGTTGCAATTGCCGTTCCAGTGCCATCTTACCCTACGTGCCAACCGACCATCGCCATGTCCCCTCATTCACCTCAGCGCCAACTTGAACCGTGCACCACGCCAATGTCACCCCTAACGTCATCCCGCACTCGCCGCCACTTGGGATACTCCGTAGACCTAGTCCTAGTGAGCTGAGCCACCGTCAAGCGAGACCCACTTATCGGTAGGTAATTGTCGAGACCCGAATATGCAAATTCGGATTCTCTGTGTATTCTACACTAGTCCCAGGATCATGCTAGTGCACACAGTCAAACATAGAAGTCATCACAACCATATACACGATAAAATAAAGGAAAAACTCAAATATCAATAAATCCCAAAAGGTACGACCTTATGGTCAAGCTTACAATAGATTAGCCCGAAGGGCTTAACAAAACTAGTAGCGAAAATCCAAAATAAAGCGTAGTGGCCAATCGACAAGCCCACAGGCTATCGAGTGGAGAACGAAGCCTAATCCGCGAAGTCGTCGAAGTATTCTCCTTCTGGAACCTCCTGTTGGTGATTCTCCTCTTCCTCAACTGAGCAACATTGGGTATAAAGCCGTGAGTACATTGGTACTCAGCAAGTCGTTTGTAACAAATGAATGCAATATAGTATGCAAGGCTTACCAAAGGATGGCTGAAAGGTTAATTTGCATAAATGACATTTGAAAGTAAATACAGTAAATAGATTGAAAGCGAACTTTAAGTAAAACAATAATAAATAATAAATAATCAAAGGAATTGACATAACCACTTGCAGACCTCCCATCCATAAGCTAAACCAACCGCTTATGGACCTCCCATTCATAAGCTAAACCAACAGTGGATTAACCATCCACTGTCCAACCACAATACACAAGTTTTCAGAAATAACTACCCCTCGTGTGAAATCACCGAGCATTGTCCATGACCGAGGACGCGGCTATTCGAATAGTTTTACACTCTACAGAGGTTGCACAACTGTACCCACACGATGTGATTAGCCTCAGCCTAACATAATCATAACAAGGCCTTTACAAAGTTCAGTTACAACTCAATCCGCCCGCTAGGGTTTCGCATCACACCGCCCTTGCACCACATGAAAATCAGCAACCATGTTCATCTCAATGGCAAGATTAAAGTTGAAACATCCCAAATTAATCAGCCAGGTCCATCCCATACTAGACATGTGGTTTGCACGGTAAAGCTCAGATCAATGGCGCACAAAGTTAAGTCCTTAACAATTCCCGGGCGAGGCTACCACATCCTTCGAAGTGCACCAACACTTCCCCCTTTACTGCACGATCACTCGCCCGAGTGGAAACCAATTTTGTATAATCACGCCCATGACACACCAATGCCATAGCCCAAAATTTAATACACGTGGCACCTACCACAGTTCCGTATCTCATTAAGTCAAATTATTAATTCACATGTGATGACGAACCAATCGTAAATTAAGCAAGGCTAAGCATCTAATCGTACAACCCAGGTGACAAATAACCTAGCATCACTAGTATGTTTCCCAACCTATGGTGACAATGGCATCATGGCATTTCAAAGTATCAAGGAGGGATGAATTTAATTGGGATGATAACTACCGCTACAAGGGTTTGAATAAAAATAGCGATGCATGATAGTTTAAAACGAAATAATTAAATAATAGATTGCCAACTGGGTTCAACATGATCAAAGGATACGACTTGCCTTGGTTATGCTCAGCGAGGTACTCCTGGTCTTCGGGCGTAGATCCTGCAACTCCGGAATCCGAATCTAACAAGAGAGAAAACGGTCGAAACAAGAAAAATACATAAAATGATAAGCAAATGAACTTTAAAAATCATAAAACCAGAACCAAAAGCTAGAGCTCAATTTTAGATGAATTTAGAAAAAAGAACAGGGTCAATCAGAGCTAGGACGGAGGAAAACGGGCTCTCGGAAAATAAATCCAAAGGATAAATCGAGAAAATCGCAAAAGACACTGTGCTGTGAACCCGGCGCACGGAATAACCGGTCTACGGTGAACCCGGTCCATCGAATAGTGCACGCAGGAGAGGGGTGCTGACGCAGCGCGGCTAGGGCTGACGTGGCAGCTGCTGGTGCTACCACGTGTCACCTGCTGACGTGGCGGCTGACGTGGCTACCACGTGGCACCTGGGGGCGGGGATTTGCTGACGTGGCACGACACGTGGCTGCCACGAAGGCTTAGGGCTGACGTGTCTGACACGTCAGCTAGGGCTGACGTGGCTCGGTGCGGGCGCGGCGACGGCGGCGGGATCTGATGGCTCGGGGGCGTCCACGTGGCGCGATCCAGTGCGCAGATCCGGATCTGGGCGAACGGTGGAGATCGTAGGCGGTGGCCGTCCGATTGCTGACGCGTGGCGCACGCCGCGGCGCCGCGGCGGGCGTGGCGCGCGGAGCGGCGCGGCGCGCGGAAGCGCCGCGGATCGGCGCGCGTGGCGATCGATCGACCACCGCGACAGCAGGCGGCGCTAGGCACGCGCGCGCGCGGGGTTGGGCCGAAGGGAGAGGTGGGCCGGATTGGTGACACGTGGGCGGGGAGAGGATCAGGCGGCGGGGAGCGGCCCGGGGAGTTTTTATTTATTTTTCTTTTTCCAGAAATCCTAATAAACAAAATAGAGCTCTAGAAAATAACAAAAAAATCCCAAAAAATCACCAAAAATACCAGAAAATTCCTTGTGACACAAGAATCCAAATAAAATATTTTCAGTGAATATTACAGTTTATATTAATCATATTAAATTTGTTTAAATTTCTAAAAATTCATTTAAGCTTGATTGAAATTCAGAAAAATTCCAAAAATTAATTTTTAAATTCCAGGTTTTTTAAGAACTCCCAAAAATCAGGATGTTACAGTAATATTCTATGAGCCCATGGGCTAGCCGAGTCAGCATCCACGTCAGTAGCCACACAAGCCCTGATGCTACATGGCAGCCACGTGTATGTCCACTTGTGTGCCACATCAACACCTGAGCCATCTCATATTCCACGTCGGATGCCACGTCAGCCAATCACATGTCAAACCACGTCAGCCCTAGGTGATAGGTGTCTAGCCACGTGTGCGCCACATCAACCCTAAAAGCCTAGTCAGCAACCACATCAGCTGATGACATCATAAATCTCTTTTCCTTTAGAAAAATAATTCAGCCAAAAAATAAATTTGATGTTGACATCATAATTAGGGTTTTCCTTTAGAAAAATAAATCCAATAAATCCTATTTTCCTTTTTCTTTAGATTTATATCTTCCGAGGGCCCGTTCTTCTCCATCGTACCTCCGATTGATCTATTTCTTTTTCCTAAATTTATTTAAAATTGAGATCTATCTTTTGATTCTAGTTTTAAAGTTTTTAGAGTTTATTTAAATTTTATTTGAATTTAGTTGTGCTTTATTTTATTTTCTCTCTTGTTAGATCACGCATTCGAAGGAGCTGAAGTAAGATTTGAAGATCAAGAGCCATTAACTGAGTAAGACCAAGGCAAGTTATATCTTTTGATTATGTTGAATATAATTTTCTAATCTATTTATTTATTATTTTTATTTTAAATTTTCATGTATTGTAATTTTTTTATTACAAACCTTGTACTTGGTAGTTACGTCCAATTTGATTAATCCTTCACTTGAAAATTTGAATGCCATAATTTTGTTGTCACCATATGATGAAAAATTATTTAGTAATATAATACTAGTTGTCACATGGGTTGTACATTTAGTATACTTAGCCATGCTTTAGTCACATTGGGTTCATCATCACTTGTAAGTAATTGATTAATTTGACTTAATGTGATATTGAAATATGGTTGTAGTCACAGTTATAAAATTTATGTGTCATGATATTGATATCATTGGTGTTGGTTATATAAAATTGATTTTCACTTGGGCGAGTGATCATGCAGTAAAGGGGAAAATATGGCCAGCACTTTGAGGAATATAGATGTCTCGCCTAAGTAATATCTAAGGACTTAATTTTGTGCGCCATTGATCTGAGCCTTACCATGCAACCACATGTCTAGTATGGGATAGATCTAGCTGATTAATTTGTGATATTTCAATTTTGATTTCGCCAATATGATGAATATGGATGTTGATTTCTGTGAGGCGCAAGAGAGGGCTCTCCAACTAGGTAGTAGCCTACTCGGCCACGAAACCTTAGTAGATAGAATTGAGTTTGAGGTTGAGTGTTGAAAGGACTTGTTGTGATTTTCTTTAATGTGAAAATATTCACATCATGTGGGTAAAATTGTGTAACTTCTGTAGAGTGTAAACGTATTCGAATAATCGTATTCCTGATTATAGATAATGCTTGGTGATTTCACAAGATGGATAGATATTTCATAAAACTTGGTTGGGATAATCTTGAAAAGTGAATAGTTAGTTCACTGGTGATTTATTACGTAAATGATTAGTTCACATATGGTTCATTGGGTGGATGGTTAATTTGTGGTTTATTTAATTTCTTTGATTATCTATTTATTATTATTTTCTTTAAAATTTGCTTTTAATCTAATGACTGTTTTACTTCAAATTGCTGTTTCTGAAAAATAACCTTCCAGCTATCATTTGGTAAGTGTTTCATATTATATTGTATCTTTGTTATAAATGACTTGCTGAGTACCAATGTACTCACAGCTTTATGCTATTGTTGCTTAGTTGAAAAAGAAGAACCATATCAACAGAAGGTACTTGAAGGAAGATACTTCAATGATTTCGCGGCTTAGGACTTCATTCATCAGTCGATTGCCTGTGGGTATGTCGAATGGCTACCATGCTTATTTCTGTTTTGTGTTATTAGTTTCTTAAACCCTTCTGGCTAATATTGGTAAGGTTGGTCGTCGTACTAAGATAATTTATGGTGTTTGAGTTTTTCTTTTATTAATCATGTATATGACCGATATTTTATCTATATTTATACTATGTGCACTAGCATAATTTTGAACTAGTGCAATATACATAGAGAGTCTGGATCTACAGATTTGGGTCTCAAAAATATTTGGGGGGGGGGACAAGATATGAACCAGATATGAGATAATAGATTGATTTATTTACTTCTTCATGATGGTCAAATCATCCATGAGAGATTCGAGTGTTTTGCTAATCAAGCCCGTTCAACCTTTTCGCTGGAAATTGGGAGTATAATAAGGCTTTGCTTGGTGATCGTGAAATCCAGTGCGTGTGTTCTTACGAATTAAAGAGTATTCGTTCTTGTATTGGCAACGGAGGATCAATACGGTTCGAGAGTCTACACGTGAGTATCTTGATCCTATGTCAAGAAGATCAGACGACCCTGTATCATCTTGGTATCAGAGCATGATTTCCTCAGTAGTATTATTTACCCTAGCTTTTAGATTGATTTTCCTTGCCGTTTTTATTTAATTTCCTATAGTCCATAAACCAAAAACAAAAAAAAAAATCTAAATCCTAGTTTTTGCATCTGTTTAATTTTGTGAGTTTGTTAGGTTTTAATCCATTAGAATTTTTGTTTAGATGCTGATCGCCGTGTTCCTTTGCATCGCTTAATCGTTATGTCATTTCCTTTGTTTCATCCGAATCATAATTATCTCAAAAAACATCAATCTTCTACAGTTCCATGGTGTGCTACAGTACCACTGCAATACTGTACGCTGCGGTGAGCGCTTCTTTAGTTCGCTACATTTCTTGCTGTCCACCCGAAAGTTGTCTTGCACAATCTGTGGTTGGAAAGCCGACATAATAGTATCTTCAGTTGTGTTGAGTTCCAACAACTATTTCCAAACCAAGGTTGAACCATCATGTGGAGTTTGGAACAGAGCCCCTTGTCAATACGAGATCAACGCTAGTGTTGTGGTCGGTCTAAATAGCTTCGTCAAAATCCACTTCAGAGGAGACCGAATACAACACCTGTAGCCGACATCAATCTCTGTGGTTTGGACTAGGACAAATCTTTGCTTGGTCGAACCTTTAGCTGGTCGAAACATTGTCATGAGCTTCACTTAAATCTATCTTCATTCATCTTTGAGACTAGTCTTTGATATTGCAACTAGGGTTGCTCATTAAATTATTTTTACACTGCTGATTATTTTGGATTTGTGCAACAAGAGAGGAAGCTAAACTTAGTTCAGCTAAAAAAAGGCCAGCCATCAAAAAAGAGAGAAAAGCCACGGTAATAAAAAGAAAGACGAACCGTGTAGAGCTGTAATCAAATACTTCCTTCGGCTGCCTTAAGAGTCGGAGGAGAACATTCTAGTTCATGCGGGAGTGAGTTAAAAAGAAAAGAAAAGTGTGCTTTGACCGAATTGGGGTTAGCTAATCCTAGTCTTTATTTTCAAATTATGTATTTAATTTTTTTTAGCGATCTTATGCTCTTATTTTCATATTATTGTAATTGACTAGCGTCTCTCCTAGTATTTAGTGCAAAATGGGCTATTTAATCATCAATTTCAGATCGCCTCTATTTAGCTCATTTCTTTGTTTGCATTGAGTCATATTGATCTTTGCATGTTCATACACTTCACTTAAACCTTTTGGATCAGCGCTTAGGCAAAATATTCTAGTTTGGATTATTACTTAACTTTACAGCATTGAGAATTTCAGATTGCATAGGATATACATTTCATACCAAACTCTACTAAATAACCATTGTTGTGCAATTATGAATACTCTTAAATTCGCTTAATTATTACTTTGCTATTGTCGCTTCGACCAAGTGTAAATTTTTATTAGCCTTAATTCACTTCATAAAGGTAAAAACTTTTCTTAGGAGATAAAAGAGTGAGTTTGAGTGTTTTCCACATATGTATGTTACACAACTAACCATGATAGGATATTCAACCTCGGTGTGAGCCAAATGTGAATGTATCTGCAGTATTTCGTTCCTCTTGGTGCAATTTTGAGCCCAACAACTTGTATCTTACTTTCTATAGAAGTGATGATCTGGAAGAGTATCTTGATTGAGAATGGCCTATGGAGAAAGTATTTCAATTTTAAAAGCTTCCCAAGGAACAAGAGGTGATGCGAGCCACTTTGAAGTTTGAAGACTATGCTTATAATTAATAGTAACAATTATATGGAAAATGATCCATTAAATCTCAGGTAGTTTTGAAGGTGATAATGAGAAATAAGCTTGTGCCATCCTATTATGAGCGGGAATTGCTTCATCTTGTGGAGAGTATCACACAAGGGAATAATAATGTTCAAGATTACTATTTTGAGCTGCAAGGAGCATTGCGTCATGCTGGTGTCATTAGTGAATTAAAAGAGATGTCATACTTCAAAGGTGGCTTGAATTTTAAGATCGCCGCTGTACTACTATTGATAAAGAGAAGAGACTTATGGAGAGACATACAACATAGTTCTCTTCATGTCCATACTTCAGTTCTTATGCATTTACTACTGTAACACATGAGAAGATGACCAAATATGAGACTTTCTCTTCGGTCAAGAAGACATGTAGTGCTGTACCGATGCTATAAACAACACTTGAGATGCATCAAAACCCATGTGAGAATGAGAGCCATATAATCAAATTGAGTGAGAATATTAAAAAAGAGTAAGATGTGTGATTCTACCATATGTGAAGTTGAGAGCATCCAAATTGAAAGTGTGAGAGATATACAAAAGAAAAAGAGAAGTAGATAAAAGACAAAGTGAGGTTGATTCTAAAACTACACATTAATATCTACTTCTAATGTTGTTTTTCATATTGTGCAGGTTGACATTGAAGATAAGACATTCAACATTCAACAACCGGTGCCATTGGAAGTAGAAGATGAGAAGATAACCACGGGTGAGGATGACCTACTTGCTACTCCATGGATACATTATGATGATTTTATACCTACAACACCTACATCTTCTGAGGAAGACAATAAAGGTAATAATTGGTACTGAATTTAATTGTGAAATGGTGAGTAATTGTGAAAACTCATCTGAGCAAATGGAAATTTCACATTCTAATTTTGATATTCTTAATTTACATAATGTGGAATTGATTACTCATAAGAAAACTCTTATTAGAATATCTTCTAGTGATTCTTTATACTATATCATGTTCGATAATCCTAGAGAGCTATCTAGTGTGATTGAGAATGTTGTTGAAATTTTAAATTTGAAATCACTAGTTAGTATCTATGCCTACACATATAAGATCAATTTGATTGGAGATTATAGTGTAGATGATAGGTTTTATATTTATCGAATATACATTATATGTGATGAGCTCGCTAAATTGAAATTGCATATTTTACAAAAACAATCTTTTAAGCCATATCATGATCACAATGAGATGGGCTTCAATAATAGTGCTTGCTATTTTAAATGAGTTCTTAAGTCTACTTGTGTACCCTTTGATGTATAATCATGTATAAATAATCAGAGTAGCGCAGTTGAAACATAGAAGGCATTTAAAATTTTCTCCACCATATTTAAGTAACTTGATCATAATTTGCCCTTTGATATCTTGTCTATCTCCTTAGAAAAGTCGGGGACTACTTTTTCTCATGGTTGGGAGAATGATGTAAATAACAATATTTTCATGTATACATCTTATGGCGGCTGTTGTACTAAATGCTTTGTGCAAGACAATGGGAATGACACAAAAATTGATTCATACATATACCATGCATATTAAACAGGAGAAGTGTGAATAATAGATACATATACCATGGGAATGATGTGAATAACAATATTTCCATGTATACATCTTTTTATTTACTATACCTTCATATGTATATGATATACTAAACAGGAGAAGTGTGAATGATAGATACATATACTATGCATATACGTTATTCTCTCTGTTTAGTACACGTCCAGGTTATCAAAAGCTGAGGACGACTTTTCTTGAAGAAGAGGAGGATGATGCACATATGCTCATGTCTTATGCTTTTAGTTAAATATATTTGACTGAAAAGAATTATTGAGCCGCATTAAAAAGATTAAATAACAGGTGAATTTGTTTCTTAATGAGTTCCCTACTATTTTTTATGAGAATTGCATACTACCTCATGCAAACACCTTGAGTATTTTCAGGTTTGAATATTGTGAAGGCTTTTGAACCGAGAGAGAGGAGAGAGAGGCCTAGCCAGAGCAACTTTAGCCAGTCGTCCAGGGGAGGCTCTACGCATCAAGGAGAAAGAAGCGGCAAGGAAGGCCAACCCGTAATTACCTTCGCGTACTCAGCCATATGACTAGGTGTCGCCTTCACGTATGCATGGTTTTTTCATGTGTGAACTCAGCCGTGCGACTAGTTGTGGCCTTCACGTATGCAAGGCTAGTTGGAATCATTAGCTAGTTGTTTAATCACATGAGTTAGTTACTTCTAGTTGAGTACTATGTCGAGTTGAAGACCGACTAGTAGAGATTAGGATAGATATTTGTGTTGACTCTTCAGCCAACTTGGATTGTAGTTCGTTCGGCTCTTTCAGCTAAACTCCTCTCAAACTGGCCTAAGGCCCAATACGTGAGGCACCATAAAACAACTTTGGTCCCTGTTGTTTTGGGGGATGAGATACGAACCAGATATGAAATAATAGTTTGAGTTGTTTTGCTTCTTCATGATGGCCGAATTGGCTGTGGGAGACTCGAGTGTTTTGCTAATTAAGATCGTTCAACCTTTACGCTGAGAATTGGGAACGCGCGATAGGGCTTCGCTTGGTAGTCATGAATTCTAGCGTGTGTGTTCTCGTGAATTAAAGAGTGTTCATTCTTGCATTGGCAACGGAGGATCAATACGGTTCAAGAGTTTACACGTGAGTATCTTGATCCTATGTCAAGTAGATCGAACGACCTCGTATCACAATGTTAAAATACATGAGTATCCAACTTTTATGTTGAATACCCTCTACGAACAATTTGTTGCTATCAAGCACTTTGAGTCTATAAATGTGCTAAACTTCGTTATCTTACTCACCTATCATTCTGGATCCTGCAATGATGACATGATTACTGTTGAGCCTCGATTTGCAACGCAGAATCCCCTATGTATAATAGCACTAATCCTTGAATCAGTAGTTGCTAGTGTATACAATAAAATCATTGGATATCTAACACATATCTCACAATAAGCAAATCTATTGTATAATATTTATTGGGAGAGTGACCCCCACCGTGGCCCCTTTGGCCTACCATGTATAGGCCCAAGCGTACATATAAGTAAAAGATAGACCCAATTAGGGTGTAGTAAGGAAAAGTCATGCATGCCCCTAGTAGTAAACCCCTTATGGCAGCTTTTGTGTAAAGATCCCCTCATTACTATAAACTTGGCCCATAGGGCAAAATGAGGAGGAGAGAGAAATCCAGGAGCTGACAGACCACAAAAGATCAACCATTGCAGACCTATTCTATCATTCTCCCCTCATATCAGTCTTAGGCTTCATGCACCCCTGAAGCTTTGCTCTCTATTGTTTGGCGTGTAGCCATAACAGTTGGCATCGTTTATGGGGAGTAGTGTAGGAGCCACGAGTCAAATCCGAGTCGCTGACACCACCGAATCACCCGTGAGATTGATAGCTCTAAAGAGGAAGGTGGCGCCTGCCCTGAGAATCGAAAAAAGGAGCCACGACCACAAGGGTTGTGGACCCAGTAGTTGAAGGCCCCCGCCCCCATGGCAACGGTGCACCATGGTGGTTGGGCCCATCTGTAGGATCAAGGATAACTGACTAGGGTGTGGTGAATAGGAGGTTCTAAAAATTTTTGCCTTGTAAAACTAATTAACACAATTAATAACTAGGTAATATTTCAATGCAATTTAAACCTACACTAGTATAGCTGAGGCACCACAAGCACCAATCTCTACAATAATATCTTTAGCACAAATAAATATGACAATCATAAAGATTATAATATGCTAGAAATACAAGTGTAGAATGAAGAGGCAAAGAGATAACTAATTGACACATGATGTTTTACTGTAGTGTTAGAAAACTTGCCAGTTTCCCCTAATCCGTGTTGAGAAAAACCCAAGCACCTTGGATCGGCTCCACGAATTAAGCCTCACTGCTCAATACACTAGTGGTTGTCCTTCCTCCACTCTGGAGATGGTGGACACCAAACCACTCACAAAATGGCGCCGGGCTTCTTCACAAGCTTCTTAAAGAACTCACCTCGTAACTCCTGCCAAGCCGTCTAGGTGCTGGCAAGCACCAAGGGTAACAAATCACACTGCGCTTGATAGCGATCAAGTGCTAAGGATCAATCTAAATGAGAATGTACTTGATTTGCTCAACTACATCAAATGAATGCATAATGTGAAATTGACGTGTGTGAGAGGTGCTCAAATTGCTCAAGAATGTTAAAATAGAGTCTATTCTATATCCATGAGCTGGTGGAGGAGTATTTATACCTCCACCAACCAAATATGGCCGTTGCATAAAAATATCCTAAAAAATCAGGACGAGTGGTAGTCGCAGTACAATTTACGGAACTACCATACTTGTACTATAGCAACAGTAATGCTATATCAGAGCATCAGAACTAGCCATTAAAATTCGACATGGTACTACTACCGTTGTAATCGCAGTAGTTCCGATTTTTGGTAATTCTGAAACTTTGGCGTGGTACACACGTTTGCTTCGAGGCCAAAAGATGGTCCTCTCAGAAAAAACGTACCACCCAATTTTTGAAACTTCCGAGTTTCGGTAGTACCATTTCAAGGGTGCGATCATACCACTCTTCAGTAGTTCTACTATTTAAATCTCAGTACTATCATTTTCAGATAGACTAAGTGTTTCAAAGGGTGCTCTCTAAAAAAAGTATCGCCAACTACACATTGATACTTTCAGATTTCGGTACGTCCATACTACCATTCCAGTTATACCGCACTACGGTAGTACCGCTGTTCAAATACTAGTACTACCAATTTTTCTGTCAATACATATTTGGCTATTTATTTTAATTTTAAGTGCATGCATAATCCTAAATTGATTCAAATGGCACAAGAATATGCTGTTAAGTTACTTGTTATGACCCCTCTTAATAGCACGGTATTTTATGTATAATTTGGTCTTCCAACCTTTCTCCTAAGACAGGTAAAATCAAAAAGAGATCCTACACTATTTGTATCTTAGTCTTGAACCATCTTGATCCTCATATTGACCCTTACCATGCATTGCAGATTCGTCATCAAGCCTAAATCTTTCAAATATTTCGTAAACATGCTAGTCCCATATTCACATAATGTCATTAATTACCAAAACCATTTTAGGGGGCTAGATGCTTTCAATCTTCCCCTTTTTGGTAACTGATAACAACCCAAGTAATATGAGAGAAAAATAAAGTTTTGAATATACCACTTATTTAGAAACGAGTTGTATATTCTTGTTGATGTATTAAAAACAAGTAATTCTTGCAATGAGCTCAAAAGAGTTTAAAGAATTAATTGCTTTTAATGTCAATTCAAAGAAGGCTCCCCCTAAACATGTGCATATAAATGAGAGTGAATTTTGCAAGCACATGTAGAAATTTTAAAAAATTTTGGCAGAGTTTTCTTTGATTGTTGAACTTGAGGGAAATGACAACAATATGAATAACACAAGATACACATCTGCATTTCACATAAGACAATTAAAGCATACGTCTAAACATTAAGTTCAACAATATTACATCACAATGCTTCTAAACATTCATGACCACATAAAGCATAATAATATCACAAGGTTCATTGATAAATAAGGATAAATAAGCTAGCATCTTGTCGTTGCTTCATCATCTTCTTCTCCCCTATACTTCTCCTATACTTCTCTCTCTTTTGCATCAAAGTACCAAAAAGGCTACTCCTGTGTCATTTGAGTAGAGGGGTCATGTCGGCGACAGTGGCCATATCGAACAGGAGAAGGGGGCCAAGTAACTACATGCTCAAGGGAGGACACTCGGTCCCCAAGAGTGGAAACTATGACAGTTAGAGAGGTGACCTGTCCTTCTATCTTAAGGACTGTAGAATAAATCTGAGAGAGAGATCTCTTCTTCTCCTTGATGCTCTACTGTAGCCTCTTCTGGTTAAGCTTGAGGACGTGAAGGTGCAGGGATAGGAGGACCCCTTCTTGGCTTATATGACTTGTGGATTGAGCCTAAGCCACCTCGGTATCTGGTCTTTCTAATGATCAGAGCCATAATATGGGTGGCATAGTTGACTCTCTTGACTCTGTCATTCTTGGAAGATGCTATCTTCCTTATGATAAGGTCAACCACATCAAATTTTTAGCCATTCATTACATAATTGATCAAGTTTCATGCATAGCCTCGAATAACATTATAATTATCTCTCTTGGGAAGAATGGTATGGTTGATGATCCTATTTACCAAGCTTGGAATGGGGAGGAGGCTAGGTAGCTTGCCTGGTACAATACCTAGCTTGGAATGGAGAGGAGGCCAAGTTGCTTGCCTGGTACAAATCTGATAGCTTAATCATAGTACTCTATACAGGTAGCTAACTGAAGAGCTGACCTTTCATATACCTTTTCATAGGCACTAGACTCCGTATGAAGAGCCTACTCGAACTCACACTTGTTGCTGTCCAGGTATTGTTGATCAGTCATCCAAGATATGTGCTCATAATTTAGAGAAATGTATAATGTAGCATAGAATTGTCTTATGATCTCTTCATTATAGTTCGACTTCAATGCTATAAGGTGATGGATACCAGCTCGCTGAAAGAGATGAAAAGTGCCATACACTTGTCTATCTGAGCAAAGTGATCCCAATCCACATATTTATGGTCAATAAACTGCCTCGATGAACCATACATCTGCTCATATACTTGCTCCTAGAACTTTGTATGGAAGCACAAACTGACTTCTGTGTCTCAGAATAGCATAGTCATCACTGGAGATGGTTATGCGAATAATTTTCTCCTCCTCTGGCTCTGGCATCTCCTTATTTGATGCCTCATGAGCTGAGCTCTCCTGCTGCTCAGTCTCAATGTCAGAGGCTACTGCTTTGCTTCAGTCTTCTCTATTCTTCTGAGCTGAATTAGAGGTAGCTTGAATTGATGGAGGAGGCAACTAGACTGAGAGAGAAGCTAGAATTGCATGAGAATCTTGTTGAGATGATTCTTGTCCAATGGGCATGAAAGTGGAGGTGTTCCTGGCATATCTCTTGAAGGTAGGGTTCTTTGTTTTAGGCATCTTTAAACAAGGAGAAAAGATATTAAGGATAATGTAGGGATCAATCAAAAGTAGGTTTGAAAAGAAAGGAATGACATTGTTGTTTTGTCAGGAAAATCAAAAGTACTGACGTTCAATCTATGGTCGTACCGAGATACAGTAGTATTGACATGTAGAGTCCGGTATGACCGCTATGCGGTAGTATCGCGCTCGTCAAGCGCTAGTTCTATTTTCCCTGAATCTTTTCTAGGGCAAGTAATGTTTGAATCGTTTAGTGTTTTTCTCACATTAAATCTATGGAATAGATGCGCAAACATCATTAAACACCAACTATAGCGATTTGCCTGAGAAAAACAACTCTAAATCATTCGTATTTCAAATTTAAACCTAGACTTGACTTAGGGTTTTAGAACAAGATAAAGAGATGAATTTGATCCCATTTACCTTGTGGATTGAAAGAGTTGAACCCTTAGGATGCAAAAAATCACCAAGAATCGAAGAAATTTGAAAAGGATTTGAAGATCGAGCGATGGGGATTTGAGGTTTTCTTGGAGGAGAGGGAGGGAGGTGTACGGGGGCAAGCGGTAGAATGGAATGGAAGTTTTGAAGAGAAAGAAAGAGAGAGATTAGGGGACTTGGCTCCGACAGTTAATGCGCAAAACTAACAAAAAATGATAGTTCCGCAATTAACACACTGGTAGTTCCAGAAAGTGAAAGTTCCACAGATTCAACTCCGGTATTTCCAAAAAATGAAAGTACCATAGATAACATGCCGGTAGTACCGAAACTCGGAAGTACCGTAGAATGCATGGCAGTAGCTTTGATTTTTCTGGAACTTTTTAAAAACTGAACTTGATCTTGAGAAATATAAATAATCCCTAGTTGTGCACTTAAATAAGACTCATTTAGGATCATTATGCATTAAGAAGACTAAAGAAACCTATGAACATAGTTTTTATGAACATAGGGAATTTTAGCAAAAATACTTGAAAATACCATTAAAAATGTCTCAAACAACATCAAATGAATACGAAAGCATGAGGAAAGTGTTCAAGCAATATTCGAGTAGTCTATGATATTTAATTTATTCCTCAACTTGCAAAAGTGGTTTTCATCTAATGGTTTGGTAAAAATATCCACAAATTGGTCTTCGGTCCGATGTGGCTAATTACAATATTTCACATGCCCACATGATCTCTCAAGAAATGGTGACGTATATCTATATACTTTGTTCTTGAGTGTTGGACCGGGTTATTGGTTATTTTCACCAGACTATCATTATCACGCAAAAGATGTGTTTTCTCAAAGTTAATTCCACAATCCATTAAAGTTTGCCTCATCCATAGCAATTGAGCACAACAACTACCCGCGGAAACATATTCAACTTCGACGGTGGATAGGGCTATGGAATTTTGTTTCTTGGTAGACCATAACACTAAAGACCTTTCTAACAATTAACAACTTATCAAGGTGCTTCTTCTATCCATTTTATAACCCGCATAAACGGAATTTGAATATCCAATTAAATCAAATTTAGCATCTTTAAGATACCATAATACTATGCTAGAGTTATGTTTTGAATATCTTAAAATTCTCTTCTTTTGAAGATGCTTGAAACGTGCACAGATACAAACACTAAATATGATATCGGGCCTAGATGCGGTAAGATAAATCAAACTATATATCATATATCTATAAAGCTTTAAATCTATCAGTTTACCTTCTTCATTGAGATCTAGGTGTCTATTCATCGCTATGGGGGGTCTTAATGGGCTTTTGTATCCTCCATGCCAAACTTCTTGAATAAATCCCTCGCGTACTTTTTTGACTTATGAAAGTTCCATCCTTTAGTTGCTTAATTTGAAGTCCAAGAAATTAGGTCAATTTTCCTATCATGAATATCTCAAATTCCTTAGACATCACATCACCAAACTCTTTACAAAAATATTAATTAGTAGAACCAAATATAATATCATCAACATAAATTTAGCATACAAAGAAATTATCATCAATAATTTTGGTAAATAATGTTGCATCAACCTTTCCAATTTTGAATCTTATAGGAACTTGCTTTAAGCCATATAGCACCTTGAAGAGTTTATACACATGATTAGATTCGTAGGATCTTCAAAATCCGAAGTTTGTTCAACATATAGAAGTTTTGTTATTTTACCTTTTAAGAAAACACTTTTAACATCCATTTGAAATAGCTTAATATCAAAAGTTGAAGTAAAAGCAAGTAATATATGAACTGACTCAAGTCTAGCTACGGGTGCAAATGGTTCATCATAATCTAAACCCTCAAATTGAGTATACCTCTGATCAACTAATCTTGATTTGTTTCTTACCATAATTCCATTCTCATCTTAGTTGTTGCGAAAGACCTATTTTGTGCTAATTATGTTGTGTTCCTAGGTCTTTCCACCAATGTCCAAATGTCATTTCGGGTAAAGTTGTTGAGTTCTTATGCATTGCAGTCACCCAATCCGGATTGTCTAGGGCATGATCTATATTTTTTGGCTCAAGAGAAGAAACAAATGAGTAATATTCAGAAAAAGAAGTTACTCTAAATCTAGTTTGAACTTCTTTACTCACGTAACCTAATATTTGATATATTAGATGATCCTTTGTGATAGCATTGTGGATCTTCGATGGTAGAGGTTGTTTGTCCTTTTCTTTCACATCTATTGCTTTAATGTTCCTTCTTGTGAAAGAGGTCGAAGGTTCAACTTGCTTTGATGAAGGTGATCCACTTGTGTCCTCCTATAACTCGATATCAACAACTTGCATATTTTCTATTGCACGCATTTGTCCTTCGTTACCTACATCATCCAAATTCTTTTGTTCTTCTTGAAAGCTATTAGTTTCAACAAATTGAACATCACAAGATTATTCAATTAAACTAGAGTTTTTGTTGAAGACTCTATAAGCTTTATTATTAGAAGAATAACCAAGCAAGAAACATTTATTACATCGACTTTAAAATTTAGTGAGCCAAACACTCTTTCTTAAAATAAAGCATTTGTATCCAAATACTCTAAAGTAGAAAATATTTGGCATTCTTCCAATGAGAAGATTATAGGAAGTCTTTTTCAAAAGACAATACAAATAAAAGCAATTTATGGCATGACAAGTAGTGTTAATAGCTTCTACCCAAAAATTATCAGAAGTATTATATTCATCAAGTATTGTCCTAACTATTTCAATTAATGTTCGATTTTTTCTTTCTACAATTCTATTTTGCTACAGAGTTTAGGTAGTGAAAAACTCATGTTTTATTCCAAGTTCATCACAAAAATCTTCAATTTTAGTGTTCTTGAACTCAGAACCATTATCACTACAGATTTTCTTTATTTTGAAATTAAATTCATTTTGGGTCCTTTTTACAAAACTTTTGAAAATCCTGAAGGCTTCATCCTTGCCATTTAAGACGAATACCTATATTATCTAGAGTAATCATCTACTATGACTAAATAATAGCTATTGCCCGCGAGGCTCTTATAGGTTGTTGGCCCAAATAAATCCATATGTAAGAGCTCCAGTGACCTAGAAGTTGATATGATACTCTTGGAAGGACGAAAATTTGTAAGTTGCTTTTCGGCTTGTTAAGCACTACATAATCTATTTTTCTCAAACTTTACATTTGAGTTGGATCATGCCAACATGGCCTAACCTTCCATGCCATAACCAACCCAAAGAGGTTTTTACGTTAAACAAATTTTTAAGCATGAATTACTAGAGGCAAAATCAACTAAATAAAGATTTTCAAATCTAAAACCTTTGAAACAAGTTTCTTTTCTTTTTCTTTTGAACTGGTCATATTATTTTTAGAGAACGAGCAAATTAAGCCTAGATCACATAATTGAGCAATGGATAGTAACTTAAAATTTAATGTTTCTACTAGAGATACATTAGAAATAGAAAGGTCATTAGAGATAGCAACTTTACCCAATCCAAATACATTTTCTTTTCTATTGTCCAAAAATGTAATCTTTTTATTTCCTCCATTCTCAAATGTGGTGAACACTTTCTGGTCTTCGGTCATATGTTGAGTGCAGCCAATATCTTTCACCGGTCTTATAGTTTACCTACAAAAGAAAATCAAGTTCGTTTAGATACCCAAATTTGTTTGAATCCTTGGAGGTTAGTAACCAAGACTTTGGGCACCTAAATAACTTTCTTTTTAGTACCTAAAATTAAAGTGCCAACAACTTTAGCAATAATACTACCATTCTTGGATTTATTAAGTATATAGCAAGAATCAAATAGTCCAATAGAAGGAGTCTCACCCATTGAATAATTTTATTGCATATGTCCAATTTCTCAGTATTTTTGGCAATACTTTATTTTACCACACAAATCTTGTGGGTTTGCTTATAGGTTTGTTACCTCTCTTAGGCATATACCCAAGACTCTCCTTTTTGAATAAGCATTTTTTCTCACTCAATAACTTGTCAAGGGTAGCATTACCCTTGAAATACTTTTTCAAGCTTTTGTTGAGCTTGGTCACTTGTTTCTTTAACTCTTTTTCTCAAAAGCTTAGCATTACATGACTTGGCATTTGCATTATTAGTGATAACATTAGAGCAGTATGGCACATCAATTAAGTGGTCGCATGAAGTAGAACTGCTAATCCTAGTAATCTCTACACTAGGCATTTCATTCAAAATATCACATGTAATCCTAATGCTAGTACTAGTTTTGCTTGAATTTTCTTGAACAAGCAAGTCATGAGCTTCCTTTCGCTCCTCATAAGATTCTTTAAGAGAGAGAGATGCTCTCTCTTTATGGCTGTGAATTTTGCCTTCTCTTTTTCAAAAAATTAATTTAATTCAATTAGCATATCCAAAAGTTCATCATAAGAAGGCTCATCATCATCAAAAGATTTTACTTTCTCTCCTTTTCCCATAAGGCATGTTGGAGATAAGAATAGCGATAGAGTTTCTTTGATGGCAATGCCGACAAGTCTCTCTTTCTTGGGGGACTCACCTTCATCAGAATCGGATTCTATGTACTCCTCATCGGAGTTTCACTCTCTAATATGGGTTTCATTCTTGCCCTCTTTATGAAGCTTCTTGAAAAGCTTCTTCTTGCCATTGAAGTTGTAACACCTGATTTTTCTGGAATTAATTAAAGCTTAAATTAAATTTTTATAAATTATAAGGATTTAATATGAATAAAATAAAAATTAACATTTATTGAAAATACTTTACTTAGGTTCCTTGTGTCACAAGAAATTTTTTTGGAATTTTCTGGATTTATATGCTATTTTCTAGAGCTCGTTCTATTTTTTTCTAATTTCTGAAATTAGAAAAACCCCCAAAAATCCCCGCACTATTGCCCATTCCAGCCATCTGCCGTATGTTGACATCCCTAGCCGTCCAATCAAAGTTGTAGTTCGGACTGTCTGAACTTTTGAATCCATCCAGATCGTCCGATCCTTTTTGGACCGTCCGATCAGCCGCACTGTTCGCTTGGTCCAAACCCGCCCGCGCACTATTTTTCCATGTTGTCTAACCTCGTCTATTTGATCTCCTGAGCCGCCATGCGTCGCCCATCCGTCAAAGCAAGCACTGTTCATCGTCATCCCCGGGCGGGGCTCCAACTCTATCGTTGCCTCAGTTTTCGTGCTCGAGCCAAGCTCTCACTACCGTCTCCGACTTGGCTTCTGTGCCGTGCTCAACCCAGTCATCCTTGGACTCCACGCTTAAATAGCCACACCGTCCCTCAGTTCTCACATCCCACCACTGAAGTTTGTAGCCAAGCCGCTTGTCTTCGCCGTCTCACTGGAGTTCATCGCCGCCATTGTTTTCCTCTAGCCTGTTTGCCATTCTGCCTCACCATCTCACCGGTTAGCCAACCGCTCCAACATGCACCACCGTTTGCCCAGCCGTCGTTCGTCGAGTCGTTGCCGGTGAGTCTGTCGTCGCCCTACTGTCGAGACCCGAATATGCAAATCCGGACTCCCCGTGTATTCTGCACTAGTCCCAGGATTATGCTAGTGCACACAGTTAAACATAGATGACTTCACAACCATATACACAATAAAATAAAGGAAAACTCAAATATCGATAAATCTCAAAAGGTACGACCTTATGGTCAAACTTACAATAAACTGGCCCTGAAGGCTTAACAAAAGTAGCAGCGAAAATCCAAAATAAAGCGTAGCGGCCAATCGACAAGCCAACAGGCTATCGAGTGGAGAACGAAGCCTAATCCGTGAAGTCGTCATAGTACTCTCCTTCTGGAACCTCCTGCTGATAGTACTCCTCTCCCTCAACTGAGCAACATTGGGTATAAAGCCTTGAGTACATTGGTACTCAGCAAGTCGTTTGTAACAAATGAATGCAATATAGTATGCAAGGCTTACCAAAGAATGACTGAAAGGTTAATTTGCAAAAATGACAGTTGAAATACAATAAATAGATTGAAGGCGAACTTTAAGTAAAACAGTAATGAATAAATAATCAAAGGAGTTGACATAACCACTTGCGGACATCCCCTCCACAAGCTAAACCAACCACTTATGGACCTCCCATCCATAAGCTAAACCAGTTTTCAGAAATAACTACCCCTCGTGTGAAATCACCGAGCATTGTCCATGACCGAGGACGCGGCTATTCGAATAGTTTTACACTCTGCAGAGGTTGCACAACTGTACCCACACGATGTGATTAGCCTCAGCTTAAGGTAATCACAACAAGGCCTTTACAAAGTTCAGTTACAACTCAATCCGCCCGCTAGGGTTTCGCATCACACCCCCCCTTGCGTCATATGGAAATCAGCAACCATGTTCATCTCAATGGCAAGATTAAAGTTGGAACCTCTCAAATTAGTCAGCCAGGTCCGTCCCATACCAGACATGTGGTTTGCACGGTAAAGCTCAGATCAATGGCGCACAAAGTTAAGTCCTTAAGACTACCCGGACGAGGCTACCACATCCCCCGAAGTGAACCTGCACTCCCCCCTTTACTACACGATCACTCGCCCAAGTGTAAAACCAAGTTTGTATAACCTCCGGCGATGACGCACCAACGTCATGGCACAAATTTTAATATACGTGGCACCAACCACAGTTCCATATCTCATTAAGTCAAAATTATGATTCACATGTGATGATAAACCCTTTCGTAAATGTAAGCAAGGCTAAGTATCTATTCGTGCCAACCCGTGTGACAAATATCATAACATCACTAGTTAAATTCCCAACCTAAGGTGACAATGGCATCAGGGTGTTCAAAATGACAAGGGAGGAAATATTCAATTGGAAAGGTAACTACCAGTACAAGGTTCGAATAATAAATAGCGATGTAACGTAATTTAAAACAAAATAAATAAATCATAGATTGCAAACTGGGTTCAACATGATCAAAGGACACGACTTGCCTTTGTTATGCTCAGCGAGGTATTCCTGGTCTTCGGGCGTAGAACCTGCTCCTCCGGAATCCGAATCTAACGAGAGAGAAAGCGATCGAAACAAAGAAAACATATAAAATGATAAGCAAATGAACTCCAAAAATCACAAAACCAGCACCAACAGCTAGAGCTCGATTTTAGATGAATTTAGAAAAAAGAACGGGGTCAATCGGAGCTAGGACGGAGGAGAACGGGCTCTCGAAAAATCTAATCTAAAGAAAATCCTAGAAATTCAAAAATGGCACCGTGCTGTGAACCCAATCCACCGTGAACCTGACGTGGCGCACGCATATGCTGCCACGTGGCAGCTGACGTGGCTGCCACGTGGCTCGGGGCGGGGCTTTGTCTGACATGGCGCTGACGTGGTATGCCACGTCGGAGGCCACGTGGACTAGGGCTGACGTGGCAAGCCACGTGGCTAGGGCTGAGCTGGCGGGCTCGGGCGCGCGGCGGCAGCGCGGGATCAGACGGCCCGCGGACGTCCACGCGGCAAGATCTGAGCCTTCGGCTCAAATCCGGATGGACGGCGGCGATGCGGTGGCGCAGAGGCGGGAAGGCGGGGATGGCCGACGCGTGGCTCGGACGCGGGTTCGGCGCGGCAACCGAGGCAGGGGAAAGCGGGCGCGAGTGCGGGCGACGACCAGGGCGACTGGGGCGATGGGAAGAGGGAAGCGCGAGGGCTCACACCGGGACCGGACTTCGACGACGCGGCCCCGGCGGCCGCGGAGGCAGGGAAGGCACGAGCGGCGGCGGCGTAGCTCCGGAGCGGCGGCGCGGGGCAAGAGGATGCGACGGCGGCGGCTTAGGCGACGAGCACGCGAACCGAGGTCGACGGCGGTATTTATAACATGCAAACCGAGACAACCCGATCGGTTACAGCACGGAGCGAAACGCGGGCTTGGTTTGGACGGTCTGGATGCCGCGGGAGGGAGATCGGACGGCGGGCATGCGCGGGAGCGGTTTAAGGTTAGGGTTACGCGCGGGCGCGGGGAACGGACGGCAGGGATGAGCCACGACGCGGGATCGGGCGGCTGAGGGAGGCGAGGCGCGAGCGCGGGCGCGGGCACCAGCAGCGCGACGCGTGGCATGGGGTCGCGATCCAACGGCGGGCACGGAGCGAGGGCGAACGCGTGCGCGGGATAGAGCGGGAGCGGGCGAGCGCAGCTCAGATCGGCGACAGGTGGCACGGGGAGGCAGCGGGCGGCGGGGATGCGAGGGCGGCGCGGGGGTTGGGTCGGGCCGAGCGGGGAGAGGGCCGGATGGGTGACACATGGGCGCGGAGGGGATTGGGCGGCGGAGAACGGCCCAAAGAGTTTTTAATCTTTTTTTCTTTTTCAGAAAATTCAAATAAAATACCAATAGCTCTAGAAAATAGCAAATAAATTCCAAACAATCACCAAAAATACTAGAAAATTCCTTGAGACCTGAAGAATCCAAATAAAATATTTTTAACTTATGTTAATGTTTATTTTACTCAGATTAAATCATTATAAAGTTCTAAAATTCATTTAAAGCTTAATTTAATTCCAGAAAATTTCTTGTGACACAAGGAACTTAATTAAAATACTTTCAGCTAATGTTGAAGTATAATTTAATTCATATTAAACTCTTTTAAATTTCTAAAAATTCTTTTAAGCTTGCTTTAAATTCAGAAAAATTCTAAAAATTGGTTTTTAAATTCAAGGTTTTAAAAATCCCTAAAAATCAGGATGTTACACCTATCCCAATGATCAGTCGCCATTCCTCGGTTTCTATCTGCCGCTACCTCGCCCGTCACACGCCCCCACCCCTTCAACCAGCGAAGAGTCACGTCATTTTGCCTTCAGTAGCTAGTCACCGAGCGTTGCATGTCGATCAAGTTTGGATCGTCTGAACTTGTCTAGCTATTTGGACCGTCCGATCGCAGATAGATCGTCTGATTTTCATCATAATTCAGACAGTCCAAATCTTACCGTCTCTTCGGGCCATTCGATCTTTCCCAATGGCCGGGATGTGCTGCCCAGTTAGGATAGTCCGAACCCCTCCACGCCACTCAGCCGTCCGATCGTCGGACAGTCCGATCTTTGTCACTTCTCGGCCGTCCGATCACTTTCACGGGTCAGACCACCCGATCGTTGCTGCCCTGCTGAGTCAGCCCTAGCCAAGTCATTTCCACCTCAGCCGTAGATCCGATGTGTCAATGCTACATCAGTACTGAATCCGTCCCAGATGCTACGTCATCCGCCACGTCAACCCTAGCCGCCACATCAACCCTAGTCTGCCACATCAGCAAGCCCAGTCGCCCATGCAATATTCCGTGAGCCAAGTTCACCATAGACCAGCCTTTTTGTGCACCGACTCCATAGCATAATACCTTTTTCGAATTTTCAATATTTTCCTTTAGACTAAATATTTCAAGAGCTCATTCTCATCCGTCCTACCTCCAATTGACCCCATTCATTTTTCTAAATTCATATAAAATTGAGCTCTATCTTTGGTTCTAGTTTTAAAGTTTTTGAAGTTTATTTAAATTTTATTTAATTTTATTTTTGTGCCTCATTCGTTTTGTCCCTTGTTATATCGTGTCTTCGGAGGAGCGAAAGCACAACCAGTAGGTCAAGAGTTCATAACTGAGTAAGGCCAAGGAAAGTCATGTCTTTTGTTCAGATTGAACTTAGTTTTTATTCTATTATTTATTTATTTTATTTTAAATTATCTTATATTGATATTTTATTATAAACCACATGTCTAGTATAGGATAGCCCTGGCTAATTAATTTATGATATTTCAATTTTAATTTCGCCATTGTGATAAACATGGTTGTTGATTTCCATGAGACGCAAGGGGGTGTGGTGCGAAATCCTAGCGGGCATGATTGAGTTGACGTTAAGCTTTGTAAAGTCTTTGTTGTGATTTTCTTTAGCGTGGGGATGATCACATTATGTGAGTATAGTTGTGTAATCTCTGCATAGTATAAAACTATTCAAATAGCCGTGTTTCTAGTTATGGATAATGCTCGGTGATTTCACATGAGGGGTAGATATTTTCTTAAAAGTTTGGCTGAAAGTGCTGTTGAAAGTAAATGATTTGTTCACTAGTTGGTGATTTCACATGAGGGGTAGATATTTTCTTAAAAATTTGGCTGAAAGAGCTGTGAAAAGTGAATGGTTTGCTCACTAGTGGTTCATTACGTGAATGGGAGGTTCACGTGTGTTTCATTGGAGTAAATGGTCTGTTCGCTTTCAATCTATATATTATATTTACTTTAAATCATTACTTTCTACAAATTAACCTTTCAGTTATCTATTGGTAAGTTTGCATATTTATTGCATTCATTTGTTATAAATGACTTGCTGAGTACCAATGTGCTCACGACTTTATGTCTACTGTTGCTTAGTTGAAAAAGAGGAGTCATATTAGTAGGAGGTATCAAAGGGAAGATACTTCGACGACTTCACGAATTAGGCCTTCGCTTCTCAGTCAATTGCTTGTGGGCATGACGAATGGCTACCATACTTAACACTGTTTTTCACTACTAAGTTTCTTAAGCCCTTCAAGCTATTAGTTGTAAACTTGGCTATAAGGTCATACTCTGATAATTATTACTATTTGAATCTTATCCTTTATTTTATTGTGCATATGATTGATATTTCATCTATGTTATACTGTATGCACTAACATGATTCTGAATTAGTGTAGTATACATAAAGAGTCTGGATTTGCATATTTCGGTCTTGATAGAGGTGGTATCAGAGCCATATCGACTATAGGATGAAGCCTTAGTTAGAGTGGTCGCCTTAGCCAAAATTGAAAATCTATTTTCAAAATCAAACCAAGCAAATTAGAAATTTAGTAATTTCTCTATCTTATTTCCTCCTTTTTTTTTAAGTTTCTTGCCCTCTGCCTTATTTCAAAATGTGTTTTTTCTGAAATGCTTAAATTGACTTCTTTCCTTTATAATGTCTTAGATGTCTCAAGCTTCCTACAATGAGTTTGGAAGACGGTGAGGACTTCTCCGAATTTTCCTGTGGAGCCTTGGATTGAAGAGGTTGCCAATCTACTTCACCAAGGATGAGAAGGCAAAGGGCTAACGCATTGGAAGTATCACCGGGTTGTACTTCACCATAAGGATTGACAACCAAGTTCTACACCACAGTTTCAGGTGCACCAGTGCCTATGGAGAATGGTCCGCTCACGGAGCCACGCACAAGGCCATTCGGTGTATTTGCAAGTTGTATAAGATCAGCATGCCCAAGCTATTCGGAAGTTCAAGGAGCAATACGTAACTACTTCCAACACAGCTGAGCAGGAGGGAGCCATGGAGGATCCTCAACCGCAGTAGCCAGCACTTCTATCTTCGCCCACGCCACCAAGTCCAAAGGAGAGACAGCGCATAGCAGACAATCGTCAGGAGTATCTTTGGCACTTCATTCCATCCATAGCAGAGGAGCAGTCATCGCAAGTCCGCAACTCATGGGTGATCTATAGTGACTCGGAGGATGAGTTGAGCGAGTCCTACATGGCAGGACCCGAGTGGGAGCCCTTAGAATAGAACCCTGTTATAGTTTTAGCATCGTATAGACTGTTTTGCTTTTTCTTACAGTTGTGTGTGATGTGAGCTGTAGTCCTGCCCTTAAAAGCATTATGTCACAGTCATGTCAAAATTTTGTTCGTGGAGTTCATTTGATTCTTTTGTTAGCCTCTAGGCTAAGTGTTTGCTTTGTCTAGATTTGCCATTAGAATATTCTTTTAAACGAGTTTACCTCTTATATATGCTTCTCCCTCATATCTTTTGAGCCTTGGAAAGTTAGTTCTCAGCAGTGTTTTCCTTTCAGAGCAGTGAAAAGATAGTTGATACCCGGAACTCAGCTTATCGTAGTCAGATGAACTAAGGCCTAGGAAGTAGCACCATAGATCCATCAGCTCAAGGACCCCAAGCGATCCCAATGGGATTGGATCCAACTCTCAGTCAATTCCTAGCAGCTCAGACTCTGTTAATGATATCTCACAATAAGCAAATCTTTATATAATACTTGTTGGGAGAGTGGCCCCCACCATGGTCCCTTTGGACCACCATGTATAGGCCCAAGTGTACATGTAAGTAAAAGGTACGCCTAGTTAGGGCGTAGTAAGGAAAAGTTGTGTATGCCCCTAGTGGTAAACTCCTTAAGATGGTATTTGTGTAAATATCCTCCTTCATTACTATAAACATGGCTCACATAGCAATAGGAGGAGAAGAGAGAAAGACAGGAGCTAAAAGACCACAACAAGATCAACCATTGCGGAACTATTCTACTCTTCTCCCCTCATCCGAGTCTTAGGCTTTAAGCACCCTCTGGCCCCACAAAGCTCTACTATCTACTATTTGACATGTAACTACAATAGTTGGCGTCGTTTGTGGAGAGCGGCGTAAGAGCCACAAGTCAGATCCGAGTCACCGGCACCACCAAACTTCCTATGAGACTGATGTCTCCGAAGAGGAAGGCAGCACCCACCCTGAGAAGCAAAAAAGGAGCGCAACCACATGAGCAGAAGACCCGACTGCAAGGGACCCCCGCTCCCGTGGCAGTAGTGCACCGTGGTGGTTGAGCCTAGAGCCCCGGCGGACACTGAAGGGCACCCCCAGTGCCAACGCAGGGTGTGGGGCAAGCGTTGTAGCAAGTAGACCATGCCTTAATCGCTCTAAAGCTCTGCTAACCACAACAATATGAAACAATACATAGATAGCCCTTATGTCTTTTGACTTACAAAACGGCCGATCAAGCCCAAAGCCTTTAAAGATCAATAGTGCAAATAGAATCAAAATCTTAGTCGAACCCTCAGGATATGCCCATAGGCAATCGATTTAGGCTCACAGCCTAGTCTCGGCTGCTTCTTCTTCCAACTCCTCCCAACGCCTTTAAGCACTGGCAGGTCTTCTTCATTTATTGAATGATAGTAATTGAGGAACAGTGAGTACAAAGGCACTTAGCAAACCACCATATAAAGCACAATTATAATAGATGCAAGGATCAACACGAACACCCAGAGATTCCAAATAAAGTTCCAGAAGAAATTTGAATGCCAACAAAATGCAAGAAAAAGTTCTAAATTCTTCAAGATTTCGAACATCCGAAATTTAGGATGTTACAAACCTACCCTCCTTAAATGAATCTCGACCCTGAGATTTTTGGTAGAATAGAAAGAAAGGAGATGGGGCTAAACTGGCCTAGCAATAGGTTTTCAGATTGCTGCTTGACGCATCGTCCTTTAGCTCACAGGGAAGGGAGGGAATCTTCATAAAAAAGGGTTAACACTTGAAGAAGTCAAAAGGGAAGAGAGAGACCTTATTCTTTCATATAGGTTATAGACTTCCAGATGGACATCGTCGTCTTCACATCTTCGTAGAATTAAAGTTTCAAATTCTTTGAGATTTCAAACATCCGAAATTTAGGACGTTACACAAACTTTCTAAAGTTTGACCACCATAGATTAAAACTATTTAGATTGGCTATATGAAATTATATCATTACATTTATCATTAAAAATACTTTTATAATATTACAATTTTATTAGCATATCTTAGTATAAAGTTATAAAAAAATAGCGGTTAAAATCACATCTTGAATACCATAAAAAGTAAAAAATGTCAAGTGAAAAAGAACGGAAGGAGTAAATTTTAAATAGCAACCTACAGATGTGGGGTCTACATGTAAGTGACTACCGGCCTATGGCTGGGACTACATACCATGCTAATGTTCAACCTATGACTATCCTGTACTTAGCATTGTTCCAACACAATTTAATTATTATCTACCACAACCAACACTTAATTACCAGGTTGAACAGTTAATCAACATTTGTCCTTAATTAAATGGTTATGGTTAACCTAGTAGAGTGATTAACTCTCACCACAATTCTTCCTATTAATCTCTAATTTAATTATAATGGGCCTGACTAACATACTAATAATTATTGATTAACAACTAATTAACCACACACTTAACCATTAATAAATTCTAGCAATGAAACCTATGCATAAGTCTATGATTAAGCACTAGTCAACTGACCACTAAGTAACCATCACCCGTTACCTATTTATGTGATTTCCAATTAGCTTAATTATACATGTCATGTTAAGGGCACTCCCAATGCTCCTCCATGTACAATGTCCATAAAATTAATTAGCTATCCACATAGAATGAGATATAATGTGACAAAGAGTTAAGGAAGAGAGAGAGGAAAGTAGTGTCTTGCATGGGACATTGCATAAGCACAAAAACCAACAGGAAGACATGGCTAAAACAAGGAGTAGAGTAGTGTCCACAATATTAAACACACCCAATAGATATGTGTGAGAGAGAGAGAGAGAAGATCGAGAGAGAAAACGAATATTTATTGTCTAGGCTTACCAATAGGGGTGGATTCTAGCCGGCTCGTGTCGGCTCAATGGGCTAACGAGCTAAAATAGAGGCTCGACTCGGTTAAAAGCTTGGGCTCAGTTCATTAGGCTTGTTATATGTAAAAATATGCAATGCAATTATGTAACCACCATTAGTCCATATTATGTACAAAATAAGCTAGTAGTCCAGTACCAGTTGTATTACTTCCAACTAATAGTTCATGAGTGATTCATGAAAAGGTAATGAGAACAACGAGCAAAAGGTCTTCTATTTGAAGATTTCAACCGTTGACAGTTTGGCATGGAACAAAAGGTCTTGATTTCAACGTTGGTACCAAACAAAAGGTCTTGAATTCAACGGTGTGTCAATGGACATCTACCTCACAAAAATCTATGAAGAAATGATCAATTTAGTCATGCACAACACATATTGGGTAAACAAGCTAACTAGTAAGCACGCAAAAACATAATCAAGACAACAAGCCAGAACTTGGTTAGGGAACAACAAGCAAAGTAGTAAAATGCAAAAACTTGCACTGTAGGTGGTCGAGGAAGGCTATAATCATGTAGTTGCTTATTCAGCTTCTTATTGTTATATGTATTAAAGAGAAAATATTCAGCACTAATTACTGAATAAAATCCAAAGACACCAAGGAGTTATCATGTGTCAAGCTATCAACATGCAGGCATGTGTCTAACTAACAAGCAGGAATCCAGTTGCGGGAATCATGTAGTTGTCGAATGGAATTTCATGTGTTTACTAATGAACTCTGCTATGTCATTGGAAAATAGCTACGATTATTAAATATAGAAACTCTCATTTGTCAAACTACTGCTTAATAAATAACAATTTGTTATACCTAATTTGAATTGCACCCTGCCTCAAATGGGCATAAGTCTTTGAAGTTTTCAATTCAGCTATTTACGTTGCCCTCCTCTCCCTTTAGTAGCCAATTATAATTAAAGATCCTAACATGCCAGGCAATAGAAATATTTTACATGGAGCGTTCAAAATGGCCCTCAAGGATGTTTTCAAATTTAACACTTGACCATGAAGATTGTGTACCCAATGTTCTTACAAATAGAATGCCATATTAGCAGCTGATGACAAACCATGAACAATACCAATTCTTTTCTTCTAGCAATGTATTAACTTTTGCAACTACACATGTGAGGGATGGGAATGAATACCAGCCTCCTTGTGACTCAACTCACTACCTTTAATCCTTCATATCCAAGGAAAAAAGAAACAAAGAAACACATTTAAATTATAGTTATAACTAATGGTAAAATTAGGAAGCACTATAACAACGAACAAATAAATACTTTAAGGGGAAAAGGCTGATCACTTTGAATAGTAAGTAAACAAAGAACTTGCACAAATGAGTGTATCTTTCTAAAATGCTCCACCTAATAAAGTACCTGGAAGGGTGGAACTATATAGGGTGTTAGGAACTGATGGAAAACAATTTTGCTTAATCTAAGCAAACTTCTTTTATCCTATAGACTATAGTGAGAATAAACAGTCACTTCATTTCTTATAGACTTATCTTTACTTTTGCAAACCACACCAGAGTAATCAACAGGTGACATTGAAGCATAGGCCATTTTACTCACTTCAGCAGCTCAAGCAAACATGATCCATCCTATTCATATTCAAATATAGCATGGAGGTTATATGATCATAGTTGAGTGTATCTTTAGCCTAGTACTGCCGTAGTTGCTAGCCACCACACCTGAGGAAATGGTACGGATTCAACATCGTCCTCATCATCTTCTTCCTACAATAGAAAATCGAGTTAGACTCAATAGTAACAAAGAGGACAACTAAATGAGTTGGTGTGGGACAACATACCACAAACATTGGAGGTGTCATGTCATTTTGAGACATTACATACTAGTGTCTCAACATAGTTGAGCGTAGAGCATTACGATAATCATCAAGAACTCTATTGCCAGTACTAATGGTTGACTCCGAAGATACAGTGCTATCAGGTACAGTCAAAAATTTCTTTGCCATCTTGGACACAACTGAGAACCTATAAGCATTCAACCTTCACCAATCTAGCAATTTGAACCTCGTGTCTGCTAAAGGATGATTCGGTTCATCTAGATAGATGAGTAATTCTGATTTAGATGATAGAAATGCCTGGAACTCACTTGAAACTAAGGCTAATAAGCTACTAGTATCCATGGTTGAAGATGATCAGCCCTGTTGTTGGCCGCTTTGGTGTGTCGATGCTACATCTCATGTGTGGCATACAGTTCAAACAACTCAGCACGGATTTTAGTCTCCTCACTAATGACTTTGAAGGAGTCAAACATCTATGTAAAGCACCAACGAACAAATCTCATCTTAAACCTAGGATCAATAATAGTAACAATAACCATAACATTATTTTTTCAACACAATACTTGTTGAACTTGTCTAACATTGATGTACCCATACGCTTGACATGTTCATCACTAGAAGTGCTTATAGCCCTCGATGCAATCTTAATATTCACTATATAAGGATATAAAACATTAGGTATGGGGTATAGAGAACCTGAAAATGCAGTAGTTACCTCAGCCAATGCCTTCAATATTGGTTGAATTTTGCTATATAACGTCCATTCTTCATTCAAAGGCTGCCACTTGTAATTAGCATCGGAATCAACATAGCATGTTAATATATCCTTGTAGGCAATGCAAATGGACAACATGTTGAACTCTACCTTGTAGACATGTCTAGCTTTAAGCCTGCTCCAACCTCCAAAGCAGTGGATCTACAAATTTCTAAGAATTTGTATATGCTGGATGGAGACTTCTTCATATACTTGACAGATTCCCTAATTTTGCTTATCAAAAATTTCAATGGTGCCATGTCATCATTCACTACCAAATTCACTATATGAGAACAACAACAATTATGAAAAATAAGTAGGAACGAAATTGTTTGGTCCCCTAGCAATGAACTTGGCCATCAAATCCCTAGCGGCAATATCATTTGAGGCAACAATGTCAAGAGTAATTGCCATAATCTTGTCTTCTATTTTTCATGCAGTTATGCACTCAAAGACTGTCTGAGCTATCACAATCCTGATGTGTGGAGGATCCAACTCAATAAAGTTCAACACACGGGATTGTATAGCCCAATTAGAATCAATGTAATGCACCACCGAACTCATGTAGCAAAGGTTTTGATTCGAAATCCACAAATCACAAATTAAACTTATGTTGTCCACACATTTAAGACTCTTCTTAAGGTTTTCTTTTTATATTTGATAAACCTTTACGCATTCAACCCATATAGCCTTCCTACCAATAAATTGGTATGATGCATTCAAATACTTCATCAACACATTAAACCAAATATGCTCTACCATCTTAAATTTATACTCATGAACAATTATCATCTTAGCAAGTGATCTACAGGTTTCCGCATGATCATATTTAGTAGGAGTAACAACAAGAGGTAAACTTAATCCCTCGGGACCATAGTTTAGTGTACCTTGAGCCTTTTTCCTTCCCACTTTGTTCAAATAGGAGGCACACTTTGGAATATGCCTTTTCATATGTGACATTGTTAAGGAAACATTTTTACTTGATCTGACATTGTTGTATTTCTGATACTTGCTTCAAACAAGATGCTTGACCACTTGACATATCAGTTTATCTTTGACATTTGAGATAGTTATGCTTGTGATAACTATGATAATCTATTCAGAAAACATATCATGAGATACCGAATGAGAATCCATATGATTTTATTAGCCTAAGTGGGCATTGTTGGTATCTTAGAGATCTTATGAGGTAAGCATTTGCTGGATAATGCTATTGGTCTTCAAGACGTGACATCTATGTGAAGTTGAATTAGATGACATAAATGATATATTATATTCAATTGCTATTACTATTGCTAGACACAGTTTTCAGACTTCTCATATTTTGTTGTTGGCACCTGGATAAGTGGGGATAACAATGTTATGATAAATGATTAGAAGTTTGTATACTGTATCTACAGACCCTGAATTGTGTGGTTGATCTTATGTTAGTTTTATTGCTCAAGCTCAAGAAAATGGCTTATGCTCTCCCTTTTTTGTCTCACACAAGTTTGTTATGTCTAGCACCCAAGAATTTAGAATGATGATTTTATTTCTCAGACAAGTTTTGGTCTTAGACAAGTTTTTCATCCCTACCACTAGATCTTTTTATTTCTTACATTGGATCATTGGAGGTGTCTATCTCAGGAAAAGGCCCAATTATCATCATGTTCTCCATAAATCCTAATGATCCACGCTCAAGTAACAGCAGGTTAGCAAGGAAAGTGCTTTACCGAGGCTACTGGGGTCGTAGCTGCTTTGCCACTGCAAAGTGGTCGTGGATAGGGGTTGATGAGGCAGTTCACCACTAGAGTTGATGCAAAATCAAAACTGGACGCAGAGGACCTCCTCCCTCCACGGTTCTTCGACTCCATGCTAACCTACACATGCCGCTCCATGCGTCGGACACGACAAGAGGCCAATGCGGACGGCGATGACAAGGCCAACACAAACGACGAGACGGAGGGCTACGCGTACAGGGAAGGTGATGGGAAGGGGGCAGAGGCAGACAGTGAGGAGGAGGGAGGAACCGACGGAGGCTGACGGCGATGTGGAGGTGCGGCACTACGACGGTTGTGTTGTGCGGTGCCACCTCCCTCTAGGGTTGAGAAGGGGAATGTGGTGTAGTGTTTGTTGGGGTAGGGGTGGATTAGTACTAGCTAGCTCTATGGATGGATCATGGATCGTCGTGTCACTTGACTGAATGACTCACTTGGATTGGGCCGTTGTTGTCGAACTAAGCTGGAGAGGCGTAGGCTATGCACACACCAAATGGGCTAGCAAAGCATGCTAAGCCAGCAAGCGGCTCACAAGCTGGCTCAGCCTCAGCTCATTACGAAATCGAGATCAAACCCTTGCGACACAGGAGCGACAGAGAGGGTTACGTATGGGCAAAACACAACGATGGCAGCAGGCAAACTCGTGGGTGGTGGGGTCACGGCCGGGCATGCACCAGGGCGGGCAAGCAGCAGCGCACGGTGGCCAACGATGGGAAGGAGAAGTGGTGGTGGTGCTAGAGGGAAAAAGGGAGAAAATGGGGTGAGCATGGGCATGAGGTGAGTTAACAAGCATGCCAAAGCAAACAGTGGAGGCTAAGATGACCAGAGGTTACCTAGCAATGAGAGTCGAGGGCAACGCAACGAGCTTATCGAGGAGACAGCGATCTAGAGAGGGAGGGCTCAAATCAAAGGTTGAGGAGGATGAGGGAGGTTTACGGATGTTCTAGTAGGGAGGAATGGCGGCGCTGGCGATAGGGTTTGGCCGGAACAGAGGAAGATGATGGCGGAGCGAGCTCCTATGGATAACTGAAATTGGATGAAGGGAATTGGAGAGGAGTTACACAGGCAAAAGTGGAGGAGCTCACCGGGTAGATGGGAATGGCGAGGCATTAGGTGAATTAATTAATTAATTAATTACATAGTTATCATTCTTTTCTATAACAGGAACATAAATATTCAGCATGCCAATCTCTGTAGCATGACCTCTAAAAAAATCTCTGCAACATGAATATGTAAAAAAATTATCCTTCTGGCATTAGTGTTTTCCATTCCAAATTGTATATATTTTCTTGGGGAACATTTGAATATTTCTTTATCATGTGGCAGTGAAGATGGATGCGTGCATGAATGCTCTTGTGTTTTGAACAAGTCATTTGTCCGAGGAACAAAAGGATATAGGTTATATTGTGCCTAACATGCAGCTCATGAAGTAATCATGCATGAATCAGTTGGTAGTACTGTTTATGACCAGTGATGTTTGTCCGAGGAATTAGCAAACCTAGACCATGTGGCACATGTACGAAGGACGCACATGATGAAAAAGAAAGGCATTTGCATGCAATTCAATTGGTCCGACGTGGATGGATTAGGACGCGAAAATTAAGGAGAGAAGTCTGGATTCTTAAGCAACACAATAGTGAAAGTAATTAAAGTACCCCTTGCAAAGAAGAAGAAAAAATACTCCATTCTTTTTTACTTAACTTTTTTGATTTTTTACAGTCTTCGAGGTACAACTTTGACCGATTCTTTTTATAACTTTACACTAAGATATACTAATAAAATTATAATACTATAAAAATATTTTTAATAAAAAATTTAATGAAATAATTTTTTATATAGTCAATCTCGATATTTTTAAATTTATTAGTGGTTAAACTCTAAAAAGATTGACGTTACAGATTCTATGGGTCAAGTAAAAAAGATAGGAGGAAGCACGAGAGGAAGAGGAAAAATGCATGGTGAAATTTGTCAGGTAAAGAACAACATATCCTATAATTCACATATCATATTAACCAACCTCTCTTTATAGTATGATTCCATCCTTTGATTTCCTTTCTTTATGCTGCATAGAAGACTAGACTCGAGAGTTCGTTTGCTATGGTAGTCATTGACACTGACATGATCAATCTGGTGTGCTGTGCCGAATCCAGTTGAGCATGAGCATCCAATCAAATGGCGAGCTGTCTCCAGCAGCAGCTACCTCCCGGAAACTTCTTTTTGACACATGCGGAACAGTTGTTGCAGCAGCCAACCTTGTGCGCGCCCTATAAAAGGCCCATCGACCCCTGCCTGCTTTCTCGAGCCATTAGCTGCAAACACCTGCCTCCCTACTACGAGCTACTTAGCTTCCACTGCTTGCATACAAGTGCAGCACCTCTAAGAACTCACGCTCTCTCTTCAGAGATCAAAGCCTAGTCATCTTCTTCCCCAGACATGTCACATCAACCATGGTTGTTCCGGTGATCGACTTCTCCAAGCTCGACGGCGCCGAGAGGGCCGAGACCATGGCGCATATCGCCACTGGCTGCGAAGAGTGGGGATTCTTTCAGGTAAGCACATGATCGTGCCCTGTAATTACCTCATGACAACATTGAATACATTGCTGAAACTTTGCTCGTATCAAAGCACAGTTTCTAACTCTGGTTGTTTACTGCAATTATAGTTGGTGAACCATGGCATGCATCCCGTTGGAGCTTCTTGATCGCGTCAAGAAGGTGTGCTCGGAGAGCTACCGTCTCCGGGAGGAGGGGTTCAGGTCGTCGGAGCCGGTGCGGACGATGGATCGAGAGGCTCGTCGAGGCAGAGCGGCGCGGCGAGGCGGTGGCGCTGGTGGACGACATGGACTGGGAGGACATCTTCTACCTCCACGACGGCAACCAGTGGCGTACCGCGCCGAGCTCAAGAAGATGTGGCGCGGGCACGGCGGGTATTGGGCTAGTGGCTGACCTTGGGGCCGAAGAAGGCGCGTGGGGGACTGGGGGCCGTCGCCGGTGAAGGCCGCCTTGATGCGGCCCTTCTCCAGGCCGATCGAGGTTCTCGTCCATGACCTCCATGACCCTCTCGGCGAGCTTCTTGAGCTCGGCGCGGTACTCCCGCATGGTCACCTTGAACTCCGGAGGGTTGGACGGCCACTGGTTGCCGTCGTGGAGGTAGAAGATGTGCTCCCAGTCCATGTCGTCCACCGGCGCCACCGCCTCGCCGCGCCGCTCCGCCTGGACGAGCCTCTCCAGCGTCCGCACCGGTTCCGACGACCTGAACCCCTCCTCCCGGAGACGGTAGCTCTCCGAGCACACCTTCTTGACGCGATCAAGAAGCTCCAACGGGATGCATGCCATGGTTCACCAACTATAATTGCAGTAAAGAACCACAGTCAGAAACTGTGCTTTGATACGAGCAAAGTTTCGGCAATGCATTCAATGTTGTCGTGAGGTAATTATAGGGCATGGTCATGTGCTTACCTGAAAGAATCCCCACTCTTCGCAGCCAGTGGCGATATGCGCCATGGTCTCGGCCCTCTCGGCGCCGTCGAGCTTGGAGAAGTCGATCACCGGAACAACCATGGTTGATGTCTGGGCCGGGAAGAAGATTACTAGGCTTTGATCTCTGAAGAGAGCGTGAGTTCTTAGAGGTGCTGCACTTGTATGCAAGCGGTGGAAGCTAAGTAGCGAGTAGTAGGAAAGTGTTTGCATAATTTTTCCATAATTTTATCCGTTCTGTATTTTCCTCTGAAATTTATTTAATTATACTATTTATAGAAATTTTGTGAAACAATCTAGAATGGATAAATTTTTTAAAATATTACACAAGCAATTTCACTGTGCCCAAAGGCTCCAAACGACATTTCATAAATTTTGGAGATCATTTGGCAGATCTAAAAATTCCTAAACTAATATGCTTAAATAAATTTTACAGGAAAAATAAAAAAGGATAAAATTACACAAGCAAGAACACTGTGTCCGAAGCCTCCATAAAATATTTCATAAATTTTGAAGCTCATTTATATATCTAAAAATTTCTACAATAAATATCCTTTAATATATTTTCTTTTAAAAAACTGCTACAGAACCTGGCGCGCTCTTCTGCCGTGCCAGGGGGCTATTTTCACAGAAAAAAATCATCACTGATGCTATTTGTACAAATAACTTCTTTCCAGGAGGCCAAAAGAATAAAAATCTCACCATAGCAAACAAATTTCGTGGTGATCAACTCGGCTTTTCTCGTCGCTGGCATTAGCGACGAAAACACTGTAGCTACAGTACCTGCTACAGTAAAATTATTTTTTTCGATTTTTTTTCGTTTTTTTAAAAAATTTACTTACACTTTTTTTTCGTTTTTTGTTTTCGGTTTTTTTCAATTTTTTTACATTTAATTATACTCAATAAACCAACTCAGCTACAGTGTTTTTTCAACAAAAGTCAAAAGCCATCGCTATTCCGATCACCCCCAAACTCTCGAGTCTATTATCTTCTGTGCAGCACAAAGAAAGGAAATCAAAGGATGGAATCATACAGGGGCAGATCCAGAGAGACCAGAGGGGTGCACAGGACATTGGGTCCAAATGAATTTTTTCGTAGGAGCAGTTTATATACGGGGACAGGAGGCCACGACGCCTACGCCGTCACATGCACACGCACGATCCTTCAATGAAGCTACGTTGTGTACGCCGTTGTTCCTTCGTTGTTCGCTGCTTCGCTTTGCCATTGTGCTAGACTACTCGACTCGAGAGACCGAGTTTGCGACGTGCGCGGTGCACTGAGCCACGAACACCGCCCCACTTGCCTGGCTGCTGCTCGCCATAGACCTCGCCTACCATCTGACGCCTGTACCCACTGTAATCCGCAACTTCTCATGGTCGCCATCGCACATCGATCACCTCGACGGCAGATGAACACCGGCGGCAAGCAAGGATTGAGTTGAGTCGTGCATGGGCATAGGTATTGCTTCTTTATTCTAACCTTCTCCCGATTCTTTTCAAGAAAAGGGTCTTCTCAATTTGATTATTGTTTTTTCATCAAATTCTAGAATTATGATTTAGGGTTTCAGACACATTACTATTTAGTACATTCTTGCTTGAAAATTATACATATTGCATAGTATGCTGAAGCGGTGAACCGGGATCATTTTCGTTCTAATTCCACCCCTTATGATACTATAAAGGATGGCTGGGTAATATGATATGTGTATTTTAGAACTAGTTGATCAAGAGGCTTGACTGAGGATATGATGTTAATTCTTTACCACACAAATGTCATCATGCATTTTTTTCACCTCCCGAGGGAGTAGTCAGTGTCTTATCCCAAATTTGCATCAAGAAAGTTTACCCTTGATGTCATTGGTCCTGTAGTAAGATGCATGTGTTAAAGTTGGTAAACAGTTACTGTCCTGTGGATAAGAACTGAAATTGGTTGAAGGGAATTGGAGAGAGGTCCTAGAACAAGTTTTGATGTGAGCCAAAAGTGGAGGAGCTCACCGGGTCGACGGGAACGGCTAGGCAGATGCGGCGGCCACGAGCGGCATTGGCACCAGAGTCGAAGATGACGGCGTTTCCAGCGATCTTGTGCAGGAGAGGGAGAATAGATATGAGTAATGGATAGAGAGGGCCGAGGTGGTGCTAAAGGACATGATGGTGCTGATCGTGGCTCACCGGAGCAGCGGCCGAAACAGAGGAGGTGGCTCCTCGAGCTCTCTCCTCCGCTCTGGTGTGTGAGGGAGAAGGAGAAGATGGGGAGAATGAAGCGGAGGTGGAGACGAGCTCGATATAGCGCTCAGTTGCTGCTCAAGTAGGACAAGGCGAAGAGCGATTTCTAGCGAGAGGTCGGTGGCGAGACAGGTGAGTGCCGCGAGCGGTTGCTGTGTGGGGCGACAACGTTGTAGTGCGAGGCATGGCGAGGTGACACGTAAGAGTGCGAAGGTGGTGCGTGCGCTGTCGATGCGAGGACAGCTTTGACATGGCCACATGGGTGATGGCATGGCTACAATGGCTCGGGTGTGCGAGAGAGGCAGCTGCGATGCATGGGCGACGGCATGTGGGCTGTGGGAGGAAGAAGAAAGGAAAGGGCTAGGCTGTGTGGCTGGGCCAGGAGGAAAGAGAAAGAGCCAGGCAGGCTGGTCTTCGGTGGGCCAGGAAGGAGAGAAGAGATGGGTCGTTCCATGTTTGGATAATTTGATTTTTTTCCCTCCCAGAAAGCAAGATCGGAGGACGTTTGTTTGTTTTGGACAAACAAACAAAGGATCCACCAACAATGAAAAGATTTTACCCCTAAAAAAATAATGAAAAGACTTGTCCGTATAGGCAGCACACTAATCTAATACCATGGTATAGACTTCCAAATTATCCAGCATAAAAGTAAACGATATAAAAGAAGTAAAGAACAATCTACAAAGTGATTAATAATGTTGTAAATACTGCGGTATAAGCATATATTTATATTTAATCCTAATATATCTCATAAAGACAAAAGCATGATATAACAAACATTCAAATGACTTAACTAACATATAACCATATTTACTCTTTAAAACATTAAGAAAGAAACAAATGTTTCTAACATATATCATGCACAATTCATAAATCAACATATACAATTGAAAATATCCACTTCTAAATGCCGATCTAACCATGAACAAAGAGATTTGTATCATATTCATTACTCTCAGAAGTCTAGTTGCACAAGATTGATTCTTGGCTGTCTCTGCCGTGACAAAATGCAATCTTAATTATATATAACATCTTATAGACTACATCTTGAGCTTAAAGCAAATATTGCTATGAAAAGAAGTTAACAGATCATGAACATAACTTATTAATCAGCCAAAAGACTACTAATAATCAATCTATCAATTCAAATAACATGAATTATATTGATAATGATATGATAGAGTTCGGGCAGCAATTAGGGTGATCAAATTTAATCACAAATCACATATATATGACTGCATAGTGAACAGCAAGCAAGATGTAAAATTGCATTTAATGATCAGAGCATATCAAATAGCAATCCACCAAAAGCTCAAGACCAGTCTATAACCATAATCATATACACTTTCATTTAAATGTCGTTTCATCATTGATCAGTACCCACAAGAAATTCTTTGTATTTGCCAACTTCACATACCAATAGAGTATATCACAGAAATGCAAAGAAACAGTAGCTGGTAAACTCACTGTGGTGGTGATACTCGAAATCACCGTGAAGACCGAAGGTGGCAAGGCACGCACGAAGCGCTGACCTAGAAAACCAAGCACCCTACTGTCCGAGCAATAGGATAAAGGCAATTAGAGATATAGTGACACACTCCCACCTTGAGGAGCCAAGGTAGAAGCCGAGGGTTGGGTGGTCGCCGCACAAGCCGACGAGAGCTCCGACCAAGAGCTCTCGGAACACCAGTATCAAGCCACAAGTTCTCCAAATCTTAGCACAAAGCCTATCTGAATCTCCTTCTAGAGGCAATCCCCATAAGTCCTTTCCCACTGGCAAATCCAAAGAAAAGGAGCAATAGCACCACACGGGGAAACCCTAGAATTGGGATTCGGCTTCCCAATCGATGGGGTAATCAACCCAGCGATTCAAGACTCAGATATGAGGTCTACCGAGGAAGGAGAAGGAGGGAACTCATCAATCAGGGACGCCATCCAAAGGGGAGATACCCACCTTATATAGAATAGCGGGGAGGAGGCAACGGGCTGCGACAACGGCTGGCGACCAAAGCGGCCAAGCCGTTGCGCGTCACTGCTCAACCGCAAGAAGAGGTCGCCCGGGAGACGCGCTCACAAGGAATCGCCACGAAGAGCGCCGCCAGACGAAGTACGCAAGAAGCCAGACGGAGTACGCAAGAAGAAATCGCGTGGGGATGAGCCGAGCACGAGGGAGCTGCACACTCCCTTATGTCTTCACCTAGCCCACAGACAGGTGGGCTCCACCTCTTTTATTTTTTTCTTTTCAATTGAGAAATTACAAAAGACCCCTTTGTCTCAACAAATAACTCTGGTACCTCTGTTATTTTCTTACAGGTTATTCAAGAGAACCTTCTATGAAATCTGAAACTCTGTTTTAGGCCGTTCACATGTTCACATCATTTTCTATGTTCAGCCTGGAGACCTCCAATCCTAATAAGCCAAAATGGCCAACCATTGATACAACTGGCTAACGATTTCTACGGATTTTTCACTACGATTTTTTCAGTAACCTAGATTGCGAGCCTAAAAATGACTATCTACTAGCCTATCGTTCTGACCTGAAAAAAAAACCGCTAACACGGCACCATCATACAACAACAATTGGACACTATAAAAAACCATCCCTTAATTGAGAGTCTAATATCCATAATTATAGAATCCTGATGAGAGTTTATACACTATCTCAAAAAACCAGAAAAGAGGCACCTAATTATACACTACTACATGACAGGCAACTCCTGTTCATCATCTTCTTCTCTTCAGCAAAGCCACCATTACTACTAGCACTAGCACTAGCACTAGCACTAGCACTACTGCCACTGCCACTGCCACTGCCACTGCCACTGGGGCCCAACAGTCAGATACAACCTCATGCAGCTGTTCCCTGAAGCTGCTGCGGCATGTGTTCTGCAAGGTAGAGAGGGACGCTCATGCCGACCGGAAGAGGTGGTAGGGGAAGTTGCCGTTCTTGTCCGTCAATGGCTCCACCAGCTTCGCGATCCCCAGCATGACCCTCATCAGCTCCTCGTCGAACTCCTCCTCTCCCCTCTTCCACACAGGCATGTCGTCGCTGGCGTGGCCCTGCTGTCCGGAGTGAGCTGGGCGCTGCTGCGGCGGGCCGGGGAGGGCCGCCGGACTGTCGCTGGAACGAGGCGGGTACGGCGGCTGTCCGGGGAAGCCGGCGCGAGGCTGGTACGGCGGCAGCGGTGGCTGTCCTGGGAGGGCGAGGTGCCCCTCGCTGTGACGAGGTTGATACGGCGGCAGCGTCGGCTGCCCGGAGAAAGACTGCGGCCCGTCGGCGTGACGAGGTGCGTAAGGCAGGCCGTCGTTGTTGCGAGGCTGGTATGGCAGGTGCTGCTGCTGCAACGGCGGCGGCGGCGGGAGCGGCTGAGTGACCGCCGCGCGGGGAGGCTGCAGCGGCTGTTGCAGTTGCGAGGGGCGCATGGGCGGCTGCAGGTGGGGCTGCGCGGGGCGCGCCGGCGGCTGCAGAGGCGGCGCCGCAAAGCCGACCGACTTGGCGCTCTTGCTGATCGGTGCAGCAGAGTCCGGGGCATTGCTTCCGCCGCCGCTCGCCGACAATGCGGGCGGCTCGAGTTTGCTGTCCCCACCGTCCAGCATGAACTTCACCCGAGGGGAATCCCGGAGCGCGCTCGCCGCGGTCGACGCGCCATCGTCAGTGCTCTTCTTCAGGATTGACTTGGGCCGCCCCACGGCCGTGCGCGCCGGCACGGCCCTGGACAGCGGCAGCGGAGCGCCGTTCCCGGAGCTCCCGGGCCTGAACGGAGCGGTCTCCATGAGCCGCAGGTCGGAACGCTGCGGGGGAGCCGCCTCGGGCCCCGGGTCGCCGCCGGCCGACGACGACTCGACGCCGCGGAGGTAGTAGTTGGGGTCCACCTGGCCGAACATGGCGTTGCTCCGGGCGTACTTGAGCGCCACCTCGGCGTCGGACTCGAACTTGTAGATGACCCGGCACATGTGAGACTTCCAGTACACGCGGATGCCGTCGACGTCGAGCGGCCCGAAGCGCGCGAACCTCGCCTTGAGGGAGGCCACCGAAGGCAGCGTGCTCTTCAGCGGGAACTTCATCATCAGTGCCGTCGGCGACGGCGTCTTGATCGCCGGCGCCGCAGCCGGCTCCTTCTTCTTGGCAGCCGTCATTTCAGGCTTCTCCTGCATGCCAGGACGTGGCTGCTGTGCCGCCGGGGCCGCCGCGGCGTCTCTCTGCTCCAGGCCGGCCCTCTTGTCAATGGCCATTGTCTTAATCTTGTCGAGCTTGGTTTTCTTCTTGGCGGCCAGCTCCTCCTGCCGGTCAGAGGGGCCGCGCTTCACGCCAGCCTTGGCGGGGTCGCCCGGCCTCACGGCCGGCTTCTTCTTCGCCGGCTCGACGGCGGCGGCGGCATTGGACTTATTATTATCCAGGCTCTTCTTAGACTCCTCGGGTGGATCGTTCTCATAGCTCTTCTTGTAGTATTTTGAGCGGAACGCGAGGACGAAAGAGCGAGCGGTGTCAGAGATGCGGCGGCCGGCGCCATAGAAGGGAACGAGTGGAAGGTTTTGAAGGTCGGATATTACCTGTTTCAGGTCCAGGCCGTCAAGGTCCACCTTGGGAGGCGAGAACGCGGGCTTACCGTCGCCGCCGCCGGAGGGAGGAGCGGCGGAGGCCGCGCCGCTGCTGAGGTCAGCAAGCTTCTTCTTCTTCTTCTTCTTCTTCTTGGGCTCGCCAGTAGCGGCGGCGTCCGCCGGTTCCTCCCTCTCGCGCTTGCGGACCTTCTTCGGCTTGGTCGCCTTCGTGGGCGCGGCGTCCGTGGGGACGCCGCCCTCGCTAGCCTGACCGGCGGGAGGAAGCGTGACCGGGGTGGGCGGCGCGCGCCTCTGCAGCATGAACTCCTCGTCGCCGGCGCTGCTTGGTAACGGCGGCGTCGGCGGATCAGCCAGGAAGCCAGGTGGGCCGTCGTCCAGTGCGGGGGCCGCGCCCGGCGGGTACACGTCCGGGAGAGCGCCCGGCCGGTGGGAGGCCTCCGGCATGGACGCCGGCGCCGGCAGCGCCGGGGCGCGGGCATCCTCCCGTCGCTTGAGCTGGTACTGGTCCTTCTTGCTGGCCTTGGGCTTCATGGCCGGCGCGCCGGGCATGATCTTCTCCATGAGCCTCGCGGCGGCGCCCTTCCGTCGGACGGGGAGCTTCTCCGGCGTCCTCAGCCGGCCCTTGAGCGGCCGAGCTGCAAGGCATCTCAGCAGCCCATGTTAGCACGCAGCACAACACCACAGCCATCGGAGCGATAGAATATTAGAATACAATACAATGGATAGATAAACATAAAACACAGAGCAATACAAGTCAATGCAATGCTCTAGGTATTTACATTTAGCAACCTGCTAAATGCATCACACATTCAGAGGCCCTTAGTTAGACTGAAATTTAATAATTTATAATTAAAATTACATTATAATTGATATTAACTTATTTAACATAATTAATTTAAAAAATTAAAATTAAAAAACATGTTAGCTCATCATAGACAATACAAACAAATATAAGAAAAAAGAATCGGCAAAAAAGCTCAAAAATTGAAAAAATAAAAAATAAAATTTATAAATATTAAAAAATAAGTCAGAAACTTAAACCGAAATGAGCGAGCTTTAATATAAAATAATAGATAGACAGCTGCTTACAGAAGTATACTGATATTCTAGTAATACTGTAGTAATTGCACTAGTGGAAACTAAAGCAAAAGAAGAAGGTTAATGTACAGTAATTAGATCCAAACAGTCCAAAGGAATTTCATAATCAATCTACAAAAATTGCCAAATTTCTAATTGGGCCTCTTGTAAAATGTTATTTAGTCATGTGTATCCATCGGTCTCACTAAACATTGGGTTTTATTATTTTTGTAGTTTCATTATATATTTGGCCGTACGTTTCGGTCGACCTTGTGAAGACTCTGATCGGTCAGAATGTGTGACGACGTTTTTTAACTGACCATTGCTGCTTCGGTTTGTTTCTACAGTACCTTCGGGAATTCGTTAAGAGTTTAACCGAAAGGCAGAAATTTTAGTTTAACTGAAACGTAGAAATTTTACAGGCAACAATTACAAAAGAATACACTTTAATTTTAGAGAAATTAGAACAAAAAAAACTACGTTCAAAACGGGACATTAGAGCACAAGGTCTCGCTGATACGCACGTCTTGAGCCTCGGCTATCCAGGAGCACACTGGGCCCAGCAACCCAGGGTGTGTCAGACGAGATTTTTTGAAAGAAATTATCTTTCTTATTTCTTTCATCTTCCGCTTCTCCGAACTAATAGTTTTTTCAAACGAATTCTTCAAACTACTTTTCGAACCTAAAACTGTATACATCATTCACGTCATCTCTGCCGTTTCAAAAAAATACAGATAAAAATTATCAACCGTAACACAAAAAAAAAAAGAGCCAAAATTGTGCTAGCAAGCACTTCATGTCACATTCTTCTTTTTGGGGCGAGAATGCACTGATGCATCCTAATAAGTATCTAGTCTAAACTTCAACTATCTAGTGACTGACGGCTGACGGTTTCCAGCGTTGCTCCAACTTACAATCCATACCGTCCATATATGCAGATGCGCTTGGGCCCGTCTAGGAAAATCTCTCCCCTCGATGCAAGATGCTACAAATAGTTGCCATCCGCAGACCACTGATTACTGCCATTGCGCCTTGATTTTTACCACAATTCGCTAATCTCTTGGAGTATCGTAAGTCAGGTGAAATCTCTTTTAAACTTAATTCCTAGTTTTGTCCCCCTCGAGTGAACCAAAATAAAAAAAAAGCGAGCACATACCTAAGTATCTAGAAAGGTGAGGCGTATTAGCATATGCCCGCCTCTATTGGGACCGGGGGAATTAGTTTACCATCCACATGAGGGTTAACAGTTGGATGTACAGGGGCCTTCAGTTCACGGAAAGTATAGTTCCCACACGAACGGTGACAACGCTACCTGATTTTTCCTTGGGCAAGATCGTCGTCCAGCCGCGTCCAGAAAAGCAGACTCACGGAGCTCCGGTCTTCGTGGCGAGTGGAAAGAAAGCATTACTTCAACAAAAGATTTCGTTTTTGTTTGTGTATACTGATTAGCTTTTCAAAAAGAAAAAAAAACTGAAACTGAAACTACGTGCTGTCCCTAGTGCTTGCCTATATGGCCTTGCAAAAGTGGCCTATTGTTTGCTCTCAATTCTGAAGGCAAAATAAGTTTATAATACTACAGTGTTTTGAAGTCAATCCCTAATGGTATGGGTAAATGAATCTACTGGACGATGAGATAGCCTATCCAATCATTCTACCACGCACCAGGACGCTTGTTCAAAAGGCTTCTCATCGCAAGCAGCAGCCAAAGCAGCAGACTGGAACTGCTCGAAAAAGGAGCCTTCTCATCGCAGCAGCAGCTAAAACAGCCGACTGGAAAGGCTCCTCATGGCAGCCGCAACTAAAACAGCAGGCTGGAACTGGCTCCGGTGACACAGCACCTAAGTTTTCTGGATGAACATCAACCAAGTTTCTCAACCTACCGACTCTGCATCGCCCATTCTCCGGCCAGTAGGCAGGCATTCGTCAGCAGGTCCTATTGGCCAAGGCTTCGGTTCAGCCGGAGGCCTGGAGCATATAGCAACCAATTATTCCAACAATGAGAATTCTTAAAAGGCAGCAACCCAAGTTTTTGCATGAGATTCAGTCTCAAGCAACACGACACTCACTACTCATGCTAAACTTTGGTCGAACGGTAGAAGATAAAGGCAAGGAGAGGGCAAATCATGCATGGGCTATAGGGTTAGATTGAGTGCCCAGAGTTACTGATTGAGTGCCCAGAGTTACTGATGGTCTGGACAACATTTTAGTGCAAGTTTATTAGTGCCTGAATTGTTTCTGTTAACTTTCACCGTCTTGTAGGGTTACACCTCAACATTAATGCATGTCGGTCAGATGCAAGACACATGTGAAGAATTACTCCATATTCAGATTGTTTTGGGATTGACAAGACAATATTAGGATTTTTCTTACAGTGCACATCTAGACTAATTGCACTGTAAATAATCAAATTCTTGACTCTGAACAGTTGGACTAACATGTGTATCTAGAATAACAGAAAACATCCTTAACTGCAGCTATACCTTCATAATTTATAAACGTTTATAAATATAATTAACTAATAAGCACATCGACAGATCAGTGTAGAGCGCAAGTAGCTTAACTTGATGCCTTCCTTCAAGACATACAGGTGAACTCAACCACCTTACCTCAATGCCTGCTTCAATGATGAACAGGAAATCGTGCATCCAGAACAGAACATGTTACGTTGATATATACACCAAGTGCATTCATTTCTCTCATCTCCATGAAGCACCACGTGTTTATCAGGTGCATTAACATAATTTCTTTCAGAATAGGTGTTTCCAGTATTTATGGTTCTTTACAAAGCATGACTTTAATTACTTTTCACCAACCATATGCATAACAATCAATTTTCTGAAAATAAGTGCATCATCCTTGATATGCCAAATTATAAAAGGGATGAACAAACATACAATGTGAACACAAACAGAAATGCACGATGCAGAAAATGATGCACAACTATCAGAAAAGGAAGGAAAACACAAATTCCAAACATACAAGAGTTGACACGTGGCTAAATAAACTACAGTGAATAGGACCAAAATCAAGGAAATATATGAATGAAAGCAAAACGTTTCACAACCCAATACATCATAATTCACACTAGTCACTGATTTAAAAATCTTTTCATGCCTACAAGATCGTGGAGGAACAATTTTTCACCATATCTTTATTATTTGTATTCGGCATAACTAGGATGGAAAAGATCTCAAATTGGATAGGGTAAGGTAGTACCGATATACATATCCATATTTTGGAACAAACCCAGATTGATCACAGGATATGCATATCTGTCAGGTTTTACTTAATTTGGATTTAATTATGTAGCACAAAAGTAGTTACCATTTATTACCAGTATAACTTCGTATAAATTTTGCACATGATTAGTATAAATAGTGTTGCTCGAGACTATTCCCATCAAAACAACTTTCACATTCATGCATCAAGAAGGTCAACAAAAGAGAAATAAAAACTATTTGAACCAAATCCAATGTTTAGCCATCAAGTTCAAGTACACAGCAACAGCAATAATAGCACAGTCAATAGTACTACTACTAGGATTGGGCATGTGAGTGTCGATACCTCGTTGGGCCCGTTCAGCCGCGGCTTGCTCCTCGGCGGCGAGTGCCTTCTCGGGATCCACCCCGAACGCTTCGGCGTAGGTGCAGTCGCGCAACTCGAACCTCGATCGGCGGTAGGCCACGAGCATCGCGGCCATCTCGATCCCCGTCACGGTCCGCGCGGCCGCCTCGGCCGCGTCCCGCTGCTCTACGGCGGCGTCCTGCAGGTAGTCCAGCAGCGTCCGCGGCACGAACCGCTCCCGCGCGGCCGTCACCTGGTCGGAGTGGTACTCGGCGTCGTGGTCGAAGCCGGGGACGTCGACCAGGAGGAACGCGGGGTCGTCGTGGTGGGGGCGAAAGGCGAGGGGCCCGCGGCAGGGGCAGAGGAGCGCGAGCGCGCCGCGGCGCGCGATCTCGTCGATCGCTTCGGCGACGGCAAGGGAGAAGTTGCGGGTGCTAGCCTGGAAGGCCTTCTCGGGGAAGTGGTCCTCGAAGCGGACGAGCTCGTGCGGCTCGAACCACCCGTAGCTCGAGTCGCCGAAGAAGGCGACGAGGACTAGGCCGTCGTGGCGGCCACGGTGCACCTCCGCGTCGTTGGTGAGGGTGATGCTGTAGATGTGGCCGGGCCACCACGGGTGGGACTTGACCTTGCCCCAGACCATGTCGCCAAAGCGGAGGGCGTGCATCGACGAGTCGCCGCCTCCGGCGGGCACGATGGAGACGGAGCCGGCGTCTGCGGCGGCGGGGTCGGACATCCTGCGGAGGGGAAGAGAAACCCTAGATTTGGGTGCGGGGCCTCGCGGTCTCTGGGCTTGGGCTTGGGTTTGGGACTCCGCTCTTTGGGTTTCGGTGGATGAGGAAATTTGAGGAGCTCGGGCGTGGGGCGCACGAGGGGAATGATGGGAATTAAGCGTAAAAAAGGGCGAAAAGAGAGAGATTTGCGAGGCGAGGGAGGGGATTAGAGTCCCTGCTCAGAACTTCGTCTTTGGCGGCCTTCGGTTTGGTATGTTTCACCCTAAGTACATCCATACTTACCAGATTCAGATTGCTCTAGCTCAATCTACTGATACGCCGCCGATAACTCAACAGAGTGAATGGTCTCCACACCTTCTCCGATCCTACATGTATACTTCAGACCAATTATCCTATCCTATGGGACATACACGACGAAAGATAAGGTCACACCTGTGAACGCAGATTGACGAGGAGACAATAGTGGTTTAGATATGTGAGTTATATCATATTCCGCATTAGAACACTTTTTGTATTGTTATATATATATATTTTTTGATAATATAAATTTCTACAAAATTACACCGTCAAACTTGTTGTGTAAGGATCCTTAAAAAATTCATAATTTCTGGTGCTTACTTGCTAAATTAAAAAATACCTACAAATAGTTTATGAAATAATTTTTCAAGTAAAATTCAGAAAGGATAAAATTACGAATAAATTACACAATGAATTACGCTATGTCCGAAAGCTTCATAAAAATTTTCGTAAGTTTTTTTAGCTCATTTACTATATATAAAAAAATCAAACATACAATATGAGTAAATAAATTCACTAATTACGCTATTAAACTAATTAATGATCATAATTAATCACCTAACGCACAGTGGCCATGCGACACTGGGCTTTGCCGCACATAGGCCATGCATTTCTCTAACGTGTCGACTCCCCAAGGCCCGTTCGGTGGCCGAACGGCAAAAATGTCATTTTTGGCATTGCCTCGTAACTGCTGCTATTACTGTAATTAGATATCAAAAAAGAGTTAAAAGCGTCAAAAAGTCATATGTGGCTGCAGCGAGGAAGGAGACAAGGCTGAGGATCCCATAGCCCTCGTATCGAGATTTATGTTGTCCTCATTTAGGGTTAAAAACCTGTCTTATGTCTTATTTTGGACTATAATGACTGAAAATACATTATAACTGCTGATAATTTTCAGCGTAATTAAATTTTAAAAAATTAAAATGTTATAACATCACGGACAATGAAAAGGAATAAAAAGAAAAAAAACTAAAAAAAAAGTCATATGTTAGGAAAAGACGAAAGTAAGAAATTAGAAATCAGAAGGTAAAGCTCAAATGAGCGGGCTAAGTGGTTGGGTTGTTTGTAAATTAAGAAATTCTCCATGTTTACCTATAAATAAACCGTTTTATGTGAAATTCTCGTATTCCAAATAGCAGCTAACCATCAAAAGCTCGGTATTTTCTTGCATTTGTGCTAAAGCTGAAACTGTATTGGTCAGTCTCACCTGTCCGATTTTGACTTGGACCACTGTTTTGGGTTCTGCTTAACAGTGACATATACTCTGAGGTAGAGAGTGGGTAAGAATTGTCAAATTCAGTTTTATCGTTGGCTGACTCGGGTATTTTGGAGATCTGATTATTGTACCTATACTACCCTGCTTTGCTTTTTAATGAGATCATGGGGTGATTGCTTTTACCGTTATTATATAGGGTCTGTTCTTTTCGACTGCAGCTGATGGTTTTTGGTTGCGGCTGATGGTTTTTTGACTGTTTGCGATAGAGATTGTGGAAAGAGAGATACTCGCTTGCGATTTTTAATGATACAGATATTAGTTTTTTAACGTGTACTATAATTAACTTGTAGACCTCATCTTAAAAAAATACTTCGTTTAAAAGTTAGTTATTGTAGCAAAAGTCAAAAGCGGCTTTTAGAAGCCGTAAAGAACAGGACCATATACATGTTACTACAAGAAAAAATGCAACATTTTATAATACTAAATGTGATTAGCTTCCGGCAGAAATAGAAATAGGCAAAAGAAATGCATGTGTGTGTGTGTGTGTGAAGTGTTAGATTAGAGGATAGGGCGCGACCAAGTCAGCGCTTTAGAGTTTCCTCAAATAATATCCCATTCTATGCACTTCTATTGGATAAACCTAAATCATTGGATTGCCCGATCTAACGGAGTCAATATTACCCCAAGTCTCTTCGCATAATTAGACACCAAAGGCTAGCAAGTGAACCTAATACACAATAGAGAACTAGGAATTCGGTCAATCAGAAGTAACATACACGATATAACCGTCTGGTGCCTCAAGCGATATCGAATAACATCTCTCTCTCCGATTATTGATCCATAAAGCTCTCTAAACAGTCCAGTAAACGCTACCATAAGACTAATTGTAACATCCCAAAAGTATAAAAATAGCGTAGTTGTCAAAATTTCAAAATCTTTTGTTGATTTCCAGCGTTAATTAAAATTTTCAGCTTTTATTTGAGTTTTTTGATTCAGTTCCTTGCTAAAATTCTAAAAGTGAAAATCAAATCAGAATAAAATTTCGAAATCTCTAATACCCAAAACTTCAATTTCAAAATCGAAATATGGAAATTCAAAACCAAGAACAGGACTTGAAACCAAAAGCTAATATTAAAATCTTTCCCTCCAAATTTCTATATGCGAAAATTCAAATTATAAGGATTCAAAGGTTTTCTCTCAGAATTCGGAAATCTTGCACCACTCAGACAAATTAAGCACTTAATCCTGTGATGACTTCTTTATGTAAAACAGTACAACCACAAGTTGGCAAAGTATAGACATGGCTAACTAAGTTGCATCTCCAGTAGGAGAAAGCACTATTGGAGTGACCCACAGATCATGGTGCTGGTTTAACCTGTCGTAGACACAAGTTGTGTTGCTGGCTTAAGCTACTGTATGGCGTAGGAAGGGGTCTGGGTAGGGCGAATATAGCCTTCCCCCATATAAAACCTTAGCAGGTGAAATTCTTCGCTAGATGCATTGTAAAGGCTATGTGGTAATCATCTTGATCTGCATGTCAAAGGAAACATGCGGAATATAGCAATTAGGTTATCTCTTGTGGGTAAAAATGTACAATCTCTGTAAAGTATAAACTGTTCGAATGGCCGTGCCCACGATTAAGGGCGAACATGGGAACTTTCTCGAGTTAGCTCTAATTTTTTTTAAAAAAACTTTGTGTGTGGGATAAAAATTTATCAGAGAGAAGTGTTCCGACTTTAGCCTTTTCTGGAGGGGATGTACTCTGGTGGTGATAAAAACTAGCATTGGTGGATATAACCATGCACTGTAAAAGGTGGATGTAACTTGTGCTACAATTAATATTGCATTCTCATATCAACTTCAGAAAATTTGGTTTAATTAAAACTGCTAAGTATCATGAGTTTTCCTATTTATTGTACTTTCGAAATAATACTTTTAGTAACGAAAAGAATCTCAAACCTTCCTTTTCACAGCCTTGTATGTACTATTATTGCATCCTGTGTGGTGGCATGCTGAGTACAATTGTACTCACTCTTGCTTAATTACCAACATCCAGTCAGTCAGAAAAAGAAGCGCAAGCCCCGCAATACTATAAAAGAGATCGACAGAGCTGGAAGTTGGCAAGGTCAAGAACTAAGTCACGAACCCCAGTTAGCTGTCTGTGGGTAAGCCCTAAGGGTCTCACATGTGTGAAGTTTTCGCTGCTGCACTTTTTATTTTCGACCTATTCGGCCCATGTGTAAGTTATTACTGTACTAATTAAGTTTTCGTATAATATGTTTTGACATACAGTAATATATTTATAAGCACTATCTACTGATGCAGAGAATAGTACAGTGGAATCACAGAGGATCTGTGTTTGCTAATCCGAGGTCCGACACTAATACACGCTGATCATTTGTGACACCTGAATTTTAGGCCCTGTTCATTCTGACTCCACTTCCAGCTTCTAGCTTTCAAGAGCCAGAAGTCGGGTAGTGTTTGTTAGAGTTTCAACTTTTAGCTTTTAACTTCTTAGTTTTTTATTTTTTAAAAAACTTTTTTGGGCCTTTTTTGCTTTTTTCTTATTCCTTTTACATTGTTTATGATGACATAACTTTTTTATTTTTTAAATTTAATTACGCTAAAAAATTACCAATAGCTATAGTCCAAAATAAGCCTCTAAGGTGCTAAATAAGCTAGAAGTTTAGGTTTTGAAGTCTAAATGAGTATAACCTAAACGGCGTTGACTTCTTAATTTTATTTTTTTTCTTTTTCTTCTTCTTTCTTTGCATTGTCCGTGAAGATATAAAATTTTTTTCTCTTTTCTTTTTATTTTTGTTTAATTAAATAATTTAGAGAAAACTAATAACTATTATAGAATAATTTTAACTAAAAATTAATAATTGAAAGTTAGAATCCACTAAAAAAGCTGGAATGTAGAATCCACCGAAAAAAAGCTGGAATGAAGGGGCGTTAGATCTAACCGATTAATGTTGCGTTGAATCATGTCCGGTGTTCTCCCATTGTTTTCTAGGCCGACAACATAAGTTGTAAGTTTCACCACAGGGCAATACTGCAGCCTCATCCAATGGGGTATCACCAGCACCGGCAGGCAGGGTGGTTCCTCCGTCAGAAAGCACAAACCATCACGCACGTTGTCCACTCAAATAGTTCCCTCCACCTGTGCCACGTCGGCCTCACAACTCCTCCCCAGATGCACGAGCCACAGAACAAGTACCAACCACTGTTAATGACATGTGGGGCCTGGTATTCTAGGCCCACTTGTCATGCTCACGTACCGTGGACTGGTAACTCCCGGCCCTAGCGTTCCGCGGTTCCGCCCTTGGCGGCTTTGACCGCTGGGGCGGCGTGTGGATTTGTTAATTCCCTCCGTTTCGCTTTCCTCCTCATGGCCAGCCCAGATGGGACTGCACCCCACTCCTCTTCTCCTCACGTCTCTCTCCAGATCTCCCTCGCAAAATTCTCTCACATCCAGATTTTTCTCTCCAACTTCAGGTCCCAGCATCAGGCAGCAAGCCACCTCGCTGAATCTGCAGCAGCTTGCAGCGTGAGGTGTGTGTGAGAACTTTTGATCCTTCTTTACTTCTTGCCTAGGCGCGGTCTCTTTCTTGGTCGGATTTGTAGCTGCTTTCTCGGAAAGAGTTCCTCATCAATTTTGCTTTGCAAGATTCTTGCTTTCTTTGTGAATTGAGAGGTTTTGCAGCTTGCATCCTCTGCTCCGGTAGTTTTTTGGTGATTAAGACCGAATTAATTATCAGTTCTGGACTTAGTGAAAGCTATACTGTTCAGACAATAATGGAGGTCTCTCCTTGTTAGAAAGCTACTGGAGCTGCTTACTAGTGCTGGCTTTCAGTGGGCTTCTTGCGGAGAAGCAAAGGATCCAATTAACATTGCCTATTATTCTTTGTTGTTGTCCTTGTTGTTAGCAGGTTGCTGGAAGCTGAGGAGGTGGCGACATGGGGGTGAATTTGGGAGCTCTTGTTCTCAAATCTGCCGGGCTGTCGGTGTCGGACTACGACTCGATCGTAGCGATCAACATCTTCGTGGCGCTGCTCTGCGGCTGCATTGTGATCGGCCATCTGCTGGAAGGGAATCGGTGGGTGAATGAATCCATCACCGCGCTTGTCATAGTGAGCCCTCTGCCCTTGCATTCCAAGTGTTTGTACTTTTGCCTCATAGAGGAGTAATTTGAGTCAGCTTTATGTGCCTTGTTGCTCGCAGGGGCTGATCACTGGAGGTATGATTCTGCTCGTCACTAATGGGACGAATTCACGCATTCTTGTGTTCAGCGAGGACCTATTTTTCATCTACTTGCTCCCACCCATCATCTTTAACGCTGGGTGAGCTCACTGAGTACTATATGGTTCAAGTAGTTGACTCCCACGTAGTGAGGAGTTCTTACTGTTTTCATTTTGTTTTCTGTATAAGACAATATGTGGTTGTTATGAACCTTAGTTCATAGAAGGGGTAAACACCACCGAGAGGATGGCTGGGCGGCGTTGGCGTTAGAGGGAGAGGGAGAGACTATAAATGAGAATGACTTGGTTATTTTGTGCTTGGTTCCAATAGTATACGGCAGCCCCCCTTATATCGATGGGCTCCCCCTAACAGATAGAATCTAATCTCAATCATATCTCTAACAAATAGAAACTAATATTATATCTCTAATCATATATGTAATAGATGAAAATTAATCTCTAACTCAAATAGAAATTAATCTCTACTTCCTAATAGTGAACCGGGTGGGTCTAAGGCCCACGCTATGACATTACACCTCTCCCGAACATGCAAATCGTCCTCGAATTACTAGGCGGTGGCCATGGTTGCAGTTCCACGTTGACAAAGTGTAGAGCTTTCAGCTATAGATACTTGCAAAAGAAGATTTTTTTCTCTCTTTTTTTGAACGTGGTCGAAACTACGAATGTGGCCGTAAACCACAACGTGGTCGTAAACGAGTTACGACTACTGAGATCAAAACTTCAACATGGTCAAAGCCCAACAAGTTTCCAGCTTCGACGGCGATGGCTCCGGGGTTGGCGACGGGATTTGAGGCTGTGCTGGAAAAGGGATCTGGGACCGACGACAATGGCTTCGGGGTCGTAGCTGCTGTCGAGGACGAAGTCACTGAGGATGGTGGGGTGATATTGTCGGCGTGGAAGGCGCTGGCGGCCTTCTTGGGCTCGAGGCCGGTGAGGACCAGGTCGTCACGGTGGAGGCGGAAGCCGAAGAGGGCGTCAACGGCCTTGGCGGAGACAGCGGTAGAGGAGCTGAGGGGGAGGCCCTTGGTGAGGTGGATGAAGATGGTGTGGGAGCGGACGTCGAGGGCGCGGAGGGTGGCGTTGGCGATGGTGCAACCGAGGAAGTTGAAGCCCGGGCCAAGGTTGGTGATAGTGGCAAGCACCGAGCGGGGCAAGGCTGGATTTAAGAGAGGCGACACGCGTGAGCCTGATCCAGATCCGATCCTGGAGGGATCTAGTGGTGGCGAGAAGGACCCCCGCCACGACGGCTACCCAACGAAGAGGATGGCGGCGGCGGAGGCGACGAGGGCCGCGGCTAGGGAAGACGCCGCGACGCCAGCGACGGCGACGGGTTGGGCGCCAGCACGTCCACGGCGGAGACGACGGAGATGGCTGCGACGACCAGGATGATGAGGGCCTTTGATCCGGCGGTGGCCATTGCTTGGGTTGGTGGTGGCAAGCCGAGAAGGTTTTGGAAGAGCAGATTTGTGGAAGTGGCGGTGGATGGATTTGGAGGCGGCGGTAGCTGCGGTGAGGTGGTCGAGGATGGGGCGGGGGAGGAGCTTGTTGGAGAGGAGGGAAACGAAGCGGTGGGGACAACGGCTATAGTCGGCGAAGGCGAGGGAAACTGCATAGGCGGAGATGTGGCCGATGAAGAAGCGCGAAGGAGCGGGCGCTTGGACAGCGGGTGGTAGGCGATGCAAATGTGGTTCGGAAGGAGGAGGATGCAACGTGACTTTTATCTCCGCATTGCGATTCAGTGGATAGTTGCGTACTGAGTTGGGCTGTGGTCCGAGAAAGGTGAGGAGAAGACCACCGTAACTCTTCAATCCGTAATGGACGGAAGGTTTCTTGCCAGAACGAAGATGATGAGGCATCACTGCCCTTGCTAGATGAAGGAGCAGTAGTAGCAGCGCCGTTGCCATGGCACGGCCACCATTGCTCCTACCCCTTGTGCCGCTGTAGATTGCGCAGCAACAGTTGCTCGTGCTTTCTCTTTTGCTGCCATCATCTTTCTCAGCATGTTCTCTATATTCTTGAGTCCGACGATGATTTCTTCATAGCCAGCGAAGATTTTGTCACTTGTTAACTCGGTAGCAGAAGCCATGTTGTTGGCTCTGATATCAAATTGTTATGAATCTTAGTTCATAGAAGGGCTAAACACTGCCGAGAAGATGGCTGGGCAACATTGGCGTTAGAGGGAGAGGGAGAGACTATAAATGAGAATAACTTTGTTATTTTTTTCTTGGTTCCAATAGTATACAGTAGTCTCCTTATATAGATAGCCCCCCCTAACAGATAGAATCTAATCTCAATTATATCTTTAACAAATAGAACTAATATCATATATCTAATCATATCTTTAATAGATGAAAACTAATCTACTTCCTAATAATGAATAAGGTGGGCCCAAGGCCCATGCCCATAACATTGCCCATGACAGTGGTTGTGTCTTAGGTTAGGTTTTATCAACTTTATCTTGGGAACAATATGCAATGTGAGGCAACTAGTTCAAAAAAAAAACGAATGTATGTTGAAAGTGTATATGTGATGTTTTTATTAGAATAATGCATGTTATGTTTTTTTCTTAATTTCTCAAACCAGGCAAAATAGAAAATGTGTCAGACTGGATGAAGAATATATTTTTTGAAAGATCAGACTTGATGAAGAATATAGTCAACTACCCACCCACTCCATTTTATCTGGAGGTGTTACCATAGCACTCAGTATAAGGACTTCTCCCAAAATGCCCAAACAATTGTTCTTCCTCAGATAGTCAGATGTAAATCTTGTTGTTTAGATTTCTCTAGAGGATTGTTTCACAGGAGTATATGTAACCCTTACAATTAGAGGATTCAAGTAATGAATGGAACCACATTTGCTTAATCGTTCTTTCTAAATGTGGGTAACATATTTTGGTCATTTAGGCTATTTTTTCTTTAACTAGGTAAGTACAGCATCCGTACTTTCATTTCTTTTGTAGCACGTCATAGCATTGCAAGGATTCAGTAATTATGTATGTTTCTCAGTACTCTCCAAAACGTTTCACTCCAAAGTTACAGTATTAGTCTGAAGTTATGTTTAATAAAGGTGAAGCCTTTAGCTGAAGCATATCATTGTAAATATTTCCGCAAATTATCAGGTTTCAAGTAAAGAAAAAGCAATTCTTCCGCAACTTTATGACAATTATATTATTTGGTGCTGTTGGGACATTGATATCCTTTGTAATAATCTCCCTTGGTAAGTTACTAAATCATTGGTTCAGTTTACATGGTCTTTCTTTGGTTTCACAGTTATGCTTGTATTAGTAATGAGTAATGACAGCCCATTACACCTGTATGCAGTGCAGCATTGATGGTAGGGTTAGTTGGTGCACAAAAAAAAAAATCCAGATGCACTTCTAACCGTTTTTTAATTGTAGAAGTAAATAAAAAAGTTTATCTGGTTAGTTGGTTCAGTGCTGCAGCTTGTGGTATAGCACTCATTACTCAATACGCACCATAATGGGGCTAAACTAAAAGCAGAGAGTATAACCATTCGGCATTTGGATCACATTTTTGAACATCAAATGAATAGATTTCCATGATCAGAGCTTGTACCTCTGAGGATTGGCTTGTCTTTGAAACTAACAGTACTATTTCAAGTCCTTGAGAGGTGGGTGAATGACCACCATCAAAAGATTAAAATGTAAACAGCATTTTCTGGTCTTTAGTGGCTAGGATAGACTGACAGGGTAGTGGACTCAGAAGTCAGAACACAAGCCACTTTTGTAATTTCAAACAGTTCAAAATGTGAACTTGTCTATACATATTAAATATTCTGTGAGATAATGAAACACTTAAGGCATATGCTAAAAGAAAGCTGATAATTGACCATATAATGAATCAAATTAACCATTGGTAATTGTCTTGAAGCCTATTGAAGAACTACAGTTTTATGCTCCTGGATTTATGGGGCTCATCTTCATACAGGAAACAATCTACAAGCTTGATACACCTTGCGTTCCTAAAACTTTGATATCTTGCACAGGCTGCTGAGCTTTTTTTTGTCTAATTGACATCTCAGGTGCTATGGGATTGTTCAAAAAACTTGATGTTGGTCCACTCCAGCTTGGGGACTATCTTGGTTGGATACTTTATTCTTTGACTACATATTTAAAACTAAGAAGCAACTGTTTGAACTTTGGATGCCATTGAATATGTTATCTTTCTTTTGGTTGATTATCGTTTTGTTTAATCCATATGTGCAGCAATTGGAGCTATCTTCTCAGCAACAGATTCTGTTTGCACCTTACAGGTTTTGTGTTGAACAATCTGCCATTATTGTCTAATAAAATGAGATAGCAAACCATTCAATTTGTAAATTTGTTACCTGCAGGTGCTTAACCAGGATGAAACACCCCTACTCTATAGTCTGGTTTTTGGTGAAGGTGTTGTTAATGATGCTACATCTGTTGTGCTATTCAATGCAATTGAAAACATTGATATTGTTCATTTTGATGCCCTTGTTCTACTAAAATTCATCGGAAAATTCCTCTACCTATTATTCACCAGCACCGTTCTTGGAGTAGCTGTAAGTGACCTCGTACTGCCACTGTTGTGACAATCAACACTATTAATACTGATTTAGGATTTGTGCAATTTAGTTTTTGGAGAGCATAGAACCTTTCTTTATGCTAAGCATTCTGTCCTGATGATTCATTTGAGCACGCCTCTTTGGACTGACTAGTGGTACTCTCTTTGGCAGGCTGGGTTGCTTAGTGCCTACATTATTAAGAAACTTTGTTTTGCAAGGTCTGTACAGAGTTCTCCTATGTGATTTTGTCACTTCATGGAGTATTTTATTTCGGTGTACTTTAAATTATGAATTACTTCTGAGATTTGAGCATTATTGTGGCATTAAATTATGACTTACTTCGGATATTTGAGCATTATTGTGGCATGCTTGTGGTGTTATGTGCAGACACTCAACTGACAGAGAGGTTGCTATCATGATGCTCATGGCATACCTTTCGTATATGCTGGCAATGGTGAGTGCCTATAAATATAAGAACTTTAAAAAATAAGCAACTCTTGTATGTCAAAATGTTTTGAGGAAACATCAATTATCATATGATATCAATATGATACTAATATTTAAACTTTACTTATTTCCTTTGATTTGCTTCCTTTGTTCCTATTTTTCAGCAGCATGCAATTTTAGATCTCATTTTGACGTCAGCATTTTCCAAACTATGTGATATCAAGATTTTTCCTGATCATTTTTTGTATTTCAGCTGCTGGACCTAACTGGCATTATCACTGTCATATGATATCGACATAATATTAAGATTTAAACTTTACTTATTTCCTTGGATTTGCTTCCCTTGTTTCTATTTTTCAGCAGCATGCAATGTTTTATCTCACTTTCACGTCAGCATTTTCCAAACTATGTGATATCAAGATTTTCCTTGATCATTTTTTTGTATTTCAGCTGCTGGATCTGAGTGGCATTCTCACTGTGTTCTTCTGTGGAATAGTAATGTCACATTACACTTGGCATAATGTGACAGAAAGCTCTAGGGTTACTACCAAGTATGTATTGGCTGGTAACCAGCTTTGCTGGCAATCATTGTGGTTCCTTTTCCATGAAAAATATTATCTATACTAACTTACTGACATTCTTTTCTTCACGCTGCAGGCATACTTTTGCAACTTTATCATTCATCGCTGAAATTTTTCTTTTTCTCTATGTTGGGATGGATGCATTGGACATTGAAAAATGGAGATTAGCTAGTAGCAGGTACCTTTTGCTGTCCATAAATAATTCTGTGGTTCTAACGACTGTATATATAAACATATAAAACATAGTAATAATACAGATGCTGCAGATTTACATGGTTTCACCATTTATTTGGAACAAACTTCATGTATCAGCAATTGGCTATGCTTCCATTTAGACTGACAGTTCAGTCAGTGCTGAAGTAAAGTATTCTTGTTAACTTGGATCTGTCGTCGACGATAGATAGTTGGCACAATTTTTTAATTTGGAAAATTCTGCAAAGAAACAGCTCCTTAAAGCTTATTTGTTGTTGTTCTGTCAGTGCTGAACTAAATTTGTTTCCCCCTGTGATGCAGTCCTAAAAAACCAATTGCTTTAAGCGCAATTATATTGGGCTTGGTTATGGTTGGAAGAGCAGCATTCGTATTCCCTTTATCTTTCATATCCAACCTAAGTAAAAAAGAGTCACGTCAAAAGATTTCCTTCAAGCAACAAGTTAGTATTTGACTTTTTTTTTTGCGCTTCTGTCATGTTGTGTCCCTTCATAAACCAGAGGGGGCTAACTTGTGTCATTTTGTCTTTTCCTTTAGGTAATCATATGGTGGGCTGGTCTCATGAGAGGAGCAGTATCAATTGCACTTGCCTATAACAAGGTGATGTTTGACAGTTACAAATACGAACTAAACAATCATCTCCACGGAAGTGATTTGGAACTGCTACCACATATTTTGCAAAGCTATCTTTGAGTATCTATAGTTTCTGATGTATAACACTCTTTGTAAACCTTTGCAGTTTACCGCATCTGGTCATACTGAATTGCGAATTAATGCTATCATGATCACCAGCACAGTCATTGTTGTTCTGTTCAGCACAATGGTAAGACCGTCTATGCCTTATCACCCTTGTCATCTCAAATGGCTATTTTCTGGTCAGAATGGATATTTCTACTGATTATTGATAAAATATGCACCGTTTTTTTTAATCTTGTGCTTCGTTCAGACATAACATATGATGCGATAATATGAGTGTAAACAAACTTTGTGCCATATTGCTGTTTGTTTCTTTATATTGTAATTAACAAATTGGTTGAAAGGTCCATGAATAATACAGCTATCATACAAGATGTCTCGATGATATCCTACTATTTTGCTTCCCTCAATAAAAGGAAAGGACTACCATTTTTGCTAATTTGTACGCCATCAATATTTGGTTTAGGTTTTCGGTTTGCTGACTAAGCCTCTGCTTAGTTTCCTCATCCCGCCAAGGCCTGGCAGTGTAGCTGAGCTCTCAAGCCAGTCAATTCTAGACCCGCTTCTTGGAAGCTTGATGGGGTCTGACTTCGATGTAGGACAGATCCCCCCTCAGAACAACCTTCAGTTTCTTCTCACCATGCCAACTCGCTCTGTTCATCGTGTGTGGCGCAAGTTTGATGATAGTTTCATGCGCCCGGTGTTCGGGGGGCGAGGTTTCGTTCCATTTGTGCCTGGTTCTCCGGTGGAGCGGAGCACGCATGGACCTAACCTTGGCACTGTGACAGAGGCAGACCATAGTTGAGTTGGGGCTCAGAAGGTGTAAGAAACTCTGTAAATGTTCAGGTACCATTCAGTTTTGTTCTTGGAATTGGTTGGTGTATTGTTGTTGTTGTTGTTGTATCTTGTGCAGATAGTTTCTATGGAACCACTTAAGCTGGTTTAGTTTTTTTGGGAGCCATCCAGATGTACAATTCATCTATAAATTTCAATGTTGTTCAAAGAGAATAATCACATTTTGGATATTAGCATTCATGCATTGGACCTGTAGTAGCGATGTCCTCTTTCCTGAATGAAGGTACCTCGGTCTTCAGATAGAAAACTAGAATTTACTTTTGGAACATTCAAGTCCTCACTAAGAAGCTTGATGTACTGGTCTTCTGGGCTTTGCTGGTGTACTTGTGCTCTATCGAACTCACTTGAAGATTTGTATGACCTGCTCTTTGCATGTCTTTAACAAAAGTGAAATAGAAATGCTTGACATCATATGTCCCTGAGTAGTTGGCATGCACTTGGACAATTTGGCCATGATTCCACTAAAACATCTCCATACATGCGGAACCCTGTAGCGCAACACGAAAAAAACGACGATTTAGGTAGTGCTGAGTGTAGCTTTTGGCTTATGATTGAAAAAAATATTATTGCAACTGTTAATTTTTTTAAGTAATTAAATTTTAAAAATAAAAAGTTATATCGAATAGATAGTGTAAAGGAATAAGGAGAAAAAAGAGCAAAAAAGCCTCAAAAAACTAAAAAGACAAAAAAGGGGTGAAATTAAGAAACCAACACGCTTAAAACTAAAGGTCATTTGGAGCGACGCCTTAGGAAATATAGCCTATAGGTGTTCGACAACAATTTGTCTATAGGTGCATTTTGTATCATCGATCTTGCATTGAGAGCCGTGTCCTCAGGATAACATCCACACCGGGCTGATTGACCGGAATTCTAAGTTGTGATGAAAAAACACCCAATAAAAGATCTAAATGGATTGTTACATCGGGAAATCTTGAATCCGCGCATGCGTCTGATAGACTAACAGCGCGCATACCCATAGGCGCCATTCTAGACTATAGGCCCCACTCCCAATCTCTCTCCCCCTCCAAAAATAGATCTCCGCTCTTAATCTCTCTTCGCCCCTCCAAAAATAGATCCCTACTATCAATCTCTCTCTCCTCTGATGGGCAGACCTGGATCTCTGACATAAAAGGGGCTCTCATTGTTGGTGTAATTGTGGATTTTCTCCACCTGTGGGACGTCCTATCGGATTTCTATTTGCAACCAGATGTTGAAGATAGACATTTCTGGCGGTTCTCATCTGATGGGCAGTATTCAGCCAAAACCGCATACAAGGGATTTTTTGTGGGCTCTACTTCTTTTGAGCCTTGTGAAAGAGTTTGGAAGACTTGGGCACCGCTCAAATGTCGCTTCTTTGTTTGGTTGGTGGCTCACAACCGATGTTGGACTGCGGATCGTCTTACACGCCGTGGGCTCCCTCATCCTGAGCACTGTTCTTTGTGTGACCAGGCTGCGGAAACTATTGATCACCTCCTTATCCAGTGTGTCTTTGCAAGAGAGTTTTGGTTCCGTTTCTTCTCTCGAATTGGACTCCAAGACTTTTCTCCGCAACCCACAGAAACATCCTTTCATTTTTGGTGGGAGAAGGTGAGCAATGCTGCTAGTGATTTGCTAAGGAAAGGAATCAACTCTCTCATAATCACAGGAGCTTGGACCTTATGGACACACCGCAACAAATGCGTTTTGATGGAGCGACCCCAAGTGTTGCGGTGCACTTGCATTCTTGAAGATGATAGAAGGTCGTGGTCTTTGGCGGGGGCTCGAGGATTATCCCTCTTGGATGCCCTCGCTCCGGGTGGTTAGCGCCCAGTCTTCCTTGGTCGTGATCTTTTTTGTTTCGGGCGCGTTAGTCCCTAGCTGCAGCAGCAGAGTGTGTGTGTTTAGAGCTTTGTGGGTTTTCTGTGTGTGTTTAGAGTGTGTGTGTGTGTTTGTCTTGTTGTTTAGGTTCTTTCCCTTTTTTCTCTCTTCTTAATATATTGATGCGCAGCTCTCCTGCGTTTTCGAGAAAAAAAAATCTCTCTCTCCTCCAAAAATAGCAGATGGATCTTACTCACAATCTCTCTCCGCCCCCTCCAAAAAATAGGTCCCCACTTCAATCTCTCTCCCCCTTCAAAAATAGCATATGGGTCTCACTCTCTCCGCCCCTCCAAAAATAGATCCCTACTATCAATCTCTCTCTCCTCCAAAAATAGCAGATGGATCTTACTCACAATCTCTCTCCGCCCCCTCCAAAAAATAGGTCCCCACTTCAATCTCTCTCCCCCTCCAAAAAATAGATCTCCGCTCTTAATCTCTCTCCGCCCCTTCAAAAATAGATCCCTACTATCAATCTCTCTCTCCTCCAAAAATAGCAAAAATGTGCATAAATCACAAAAAAACACACGTACGGTATGTAGCAACATCCTTATTACATTACTAGCTATAGTATTCTACTGTTCTAGTCAATCCAGATGGTTTTTTTTCCCGATTTGAGTGGTATGAGGTAATGGCACGACAATGGCAGAAGATCGTATCCTGGGTGACGTGCTCCCGAGAAAAAAAAGGAAAGAAAAAGCTCCATGGTCCGGCGACAGGAGCACGGCACCGCAGAAGATCCCATCCCCACCAGGACCACTGCCATTCGAGAGGGTCGAGACCGTTACGCCCCCCAGCCAACACGCACGCCCCCCAGCCAACACGCTCGCCCCCGCCTTCGGACGGAAGACGAGCGAACGAAACCACCCATTCCCATTTCGTCTCTCCATCAAATCGCAGCACGAATCCCACGACGAGTCGCGAGCTCTCCTCCGATCCGATCCCATGGATTCGCGGCCGGCCAGCCCGGGCGGGGGGTACGGGCGGCGGGGCCTCTACGCGAACCACGGCAGCGCGCAGACGTCGCTGGGGGGCTCCCCGACGGCGTCCCCGGTCCGCCGCCACGCGCGCTCCGGGTCGCTCATCGGAGCCGGGGCCTCATCCACCGTCGGCCGCCCGGGGCGCGCACACAACACCGCCGCCCGCTTCGCCGCACAGCGCCTCGCGCGGGTCATGGCCTCCTCCGACGGCGCCGGCTGGAGCGGCAGCGACGACGACGAGTACGAGCTCTCCGGGCCCCCCATCGAGCTCTCCTCCACCCCGCGCCGCGCAGCCACCCGCTCCCCTTCCCCCTCGGTAACCACCACAGTTCATCCCCAACCCAATTCACGCCATCGCACAGCATCTCAATTCCACCTCCTAATTTCTATGATAATTCGAATTAAGTGCCTGCTATTGTGCGATTTTCCTTTACGCGTTCATATGCTTCCGACGCTATTTGGATGATAAGATTTGTTACTACTCCATCTGTCAAGCATTGCCCTATATATAAGTTCACTGTAGAGATCAAAAATATAATTATTACAATATTTTTATTATATACCTCTAATTTAATATTGAGAAAATGAGTGAGTAATTATTGTATGCCATTTAATAGGGATATGTATAATATAATAATATTAACTTTTTTAAATTTATTGTCTCTTTAGTCCATACACGCGTAGTACATTTTGAACTTATATTGCAGAATGGAGGGAGCAGTAGTTTTACAATGGTGTGGCCTGTGTGTGATGTACTGAGTGGTGGCATGTAATTCGTTGGTGCATTCTAGATAGGTCGTTACCTTGCAGATCAGACTCCGGTGAGCCGGCCGCCATCATTGACAAACCGTTATATGGCCGGGAAGTTGGTTCCGATGATACCGTCGATCAAGCAATCCTACCGGCCAGCGACGGGGCCGGAATCACCCGTCCAAAACCCAAGGGAGAAAAGGTAAGGATTGTCATGCTTTCAAGTTTCAGGTTTCATGGTGCAATATGTGAATTGCTTTTGGTGATAACAGCAGCGGTGCTATAGGGATTTTCTTACTTGCATACAAGTTCTGTTAAGTCCCATGCAATTAATTAGTTTTCTCATGCTTGTTACCTGTTAGTTTTGTTTGAGGCTACAATTTCTATCGACTACTATCTAGTATGTCGTAAGTTGAAAAAAAAAAGAACTACTATCTAACATGTCCTGGTTTACTTGACAGAGAATTTGTGCTACATATCATAGTAGGACAAGTTTGTTCATTTAATTACGACTAAATTTTGCAAAACTACAGATTTGTTGTAAAAGCTATGAAACTATAAATTTTAGCAACTATTTCACAGAACACTAAATTTAGGGCTATATGTATTGCAAAGCTACAGGTTTTAGAAGTTCCGTTGCACGTATCCGTATCTGATGCACTGGGCCCACCTCGCAGCTGCTATGCCGTCCACACATGCCGTTACTGCCTGTCCATGTCCTGCAGCTTTGCGATACATCTAGCTCTTAAATCTGGAGTCTGTGAAATAGTTGCTAAAATCTATATTTTTCTGATAGTTTGTATAATAAATCGGTAATTTTGTGAAATTTAATCTTTAGTTACTGAACGATGGATGGGAATTTTCTGAAATAATTCTGTTGTTAATTTTCTGATATTTGTACTGTATTACCAGGAGCTTGGGAATACATATCACGGTTCACAATTTCTGACACGTATTGCTATTGGAGGTGACCAGAAGCGCTACCTCCTAGAATGTAAAAAAAAAGGAGAGCATTTCTTGATGTAGAGATGGTGGATCCAAATTCACCAACATGATTTGTTTTGGACTAAAGAAAATGGAACAAGGCTGGAATATAATCAACTGAAATGGAGAACTTTTTATCTAAAACAAATTTTGTTTAGAAAGAACAGCCAGGAAACATTTGCAATGGCCAATGGGCATACCACACAGAAACAGCTATAAATCATTGACTGAATTACACTTAACCTACACAAAAACTTGTTACACAATTCAGGCAAGGGCTAATTCAGGGCTAATTTCCAGCTACATAACAACTATGGTCTTTATACTTTTTTTATGACACTCCTTTCAGAGGTTTTTTTACATTGTTAATTAACAGCAAGTACCTCATTAAGTATTTGTCACCTTTCAAATATTCTTTCTTTATGATCACCTGGTAAGTAATATATGCTACATCATCCTTAGGAGATCAGTTGATCTTGGAAGCTCGATGAGAGCACGACGCACCTCTTCTTCTCTTCATGATGAGGTAATTCATGTCATGAACATAACTTTTTATAGAAATATTAAGAAAAAGCCTAGTTTTCAATTTGAACTTTGACTTTAGTTTGATTTTTAATCTTGAACTTTGAAACCGTTTGATTCGGGGCAAATTAATGAAAAAGTTCATTTTACCCCTACACTAAACCTGGGTGGTTTTGATCCAACGTGGCATCTCAATAGCAACCTGTAGGCAAGTCTACGTTGACGAGTAAATAATATTTGGGTCCCTTTGTCGTACTAAACCCTGTCTTCCTCCTCTCGCTCCTCTGCTCAAGCTCGCCGGGCTGGACTCCGCTCGCCGTCGACTGCCACTTGTAGAGGCTCGCGCCGACTGCCAACTATCGGAGATCGCCGCCGACCGTCATCTCCTTCCTCTCTCCCTCCACCCCTCTCTCTGCCCTTGATGAGCGGGCTGCCACCGACGGCCCTGTAGACGTTAGGGCCAGCGACTGTCCTGGTATTCATGCCCATCTACGAGCGCATGCTGGTGCCAGCACTGCGGTGCGTGAGGGGCAACCCGACGGGCTGGCGATGCTGCAGCGTGTGGGGACGGGCATGGCGCTATCTCTTGCAGCGGTGTCGGTCGCGGCGGCGGTGGAGGGGCGAGGGAGCACGGGCCGGTGGATGAGCCTGGGGTGATGGTGCCGATGAGCTGGGCGTGGCTGACGCCACAGTACGTAGTGATCGGGTAGCAGACATGTTCGCAGTGATCGGGATGCAGGAATCCTTCTACAACCAAATGCCAGAGGGCCTGCGCAGCCTGGGCCTCACGCTCTACCTCAGCGTCATGGGCATCGACGGCTTCATTAGTGTCCTCCTCATCGTGCCAAACCGTCCAAGTGCAGGAGAGTCCAAGCTGGCAACCACATGGATGCCACATAGGTGGAAAACCACCTCGGATTGGGTCGAGGTGGTAAAATGGACGGTTTCGTAAGTTCAGGTCCTGATTTGCACGGCTTTAGAGTTCATGATTGAAAATTGAACCAACATCAAAGTTCAAGCTTAAAAGGCGGACTTTTTCCAAATATTAATGCTAGAAAGTGCAAAACATTCTATGTGCTACTTGAGGTTCTACAGTATGAGTTCGCTCTCCTCTATGCTATAATCCTTGTCCAACCATTTATAATATGGATGCTGTATAGACATTTTGCTGCAGCTGCCAAAACAGTTGCTATTCTTCACTTTAAGATTGATTTTTATTTTATATGGAACACTCATGTGATTCTTGTATGGCTCCTTTGCAGATTAACACGCTTCAAGTGGAACATGAGAGCATGTATGGAAAAGTGAGATAATAGGAAAGTCATTAGTAACACTATCACATGTTCTAACATTAGTTATAATATCTTCGTACATATTCTTAATTAGAATAATATATTTTGTTGAGACTTTTTTCCTTTGAAGCGTCCACCACATGACCTTTCTTGGCACTTTATCATAGGTTTTCTCAAAGTCAATAAACACTATGTGAAGACTCTTTTTTTTGCTCCCTATACTTTTCCATCAACTATCGTAGCAAGAAAATCGCCTCCGTGATTGACCTCCCAGGCATAAAACAAATTGGTTTGTCGTCACGCTAGTCATTTTTTTAAACGGTGTTCAATCACTCGCTCCTAAAGCTTCATTGTGTGGCTCTTAAGTTTAATTCCTCTATAATTAGTGCAACTTTGAATATCTCCTTTATTTTTGAAAATTGGTACTAATGTGCTCCTCCGCCACTATTTGGCATCTTGTTCAACCTAAAAATGCTATTGAACAAATTAGATAGCCAAACAATTGTTACTTCTAGGCATTTTCATATCTCAATAGGGATATATCAGGCCTCAATGGTTTACCCACTTTCATCTTCTTTAAGGCCTCTCTTACTTTCGATTTCTAGATTCTTTGAATAAACCATCTATTGGTGTTGTCAAAGTGTTGTCTTTAAGGCCTCTCTTACTTAGTTTCTGGTAAATTTTCTCATATATCTTGCTTCGTGCCTCACTCACCGCTTTCTTCGCATTCTTTTTTGCTGTTTTGTATTTTTGTACGTTGTCATTGCTCCTATCAAGATGCATGTGCTTATCCTCGATAGCTTTTTGCACTTCCTTGTTCCACCACCACGTGTCTTTAGATTCGCCTCTTGTTTCTCGGGTCACTCCAAGTACCTTTGTAGCTACCTTCCTAATACAAGCTACCATCTCTGTCAATATACTATTCACTTCTCCCATGTTTTATATCCCGTCCACGATCATTCTTTCCTTAAACGCCTGTGCGGTGTCCTCTTTGAGTTTCTACCACTTCGTCCTTATGACTCTGTGGACCTTAGCCTGTTTAACCCGTAACCTAAAACGACTGTACTTTTTAGTTTTTACCTTGGAGGTTGGAGCTATGCCTGCATAATCTATTTGGATCTACACGAGAATTTGTGCTAGGCCCCCTCTATGCACATTTTTAACTAAATGCAGATTAAGTTGTTTAGATGGAATTTTCGACACGTATGTGTGTCACTTTTGGGTTCATTATTTTAGAGAACAACCCAGGGAAAAATTAAACAAGACGAAAACTACCAGATTTTGCAGATTTGTCCTTCAGTCACTCTCTGGAACAAAAGAAATCACGCTGTGTCCCTTTAGCTCATTGCACTCCTAATGAGTGACTTAAGAGTGGAAGACTCAGATGCTTCAACTGTACAGGAGGGATTTCAGTTGCTTTTCAGCAGACCTACTGAGCCGATAGGCGATAGCTGTACAATGACAGCAGAACAAGTTTCAGTCTGTATCGTACTGAACAACTTAAGATCTAATTTGCAAAATTCATTGGCTTAGTTCCTAATTTGGAAGCCCTTTGCATCAAAGTATTCATCATGCGTTTTTTGGCACTGTCATTGTGTTATATCCATGTTTGGTGCCTACCAATCTTTAGTGTCCAAATTTCAGGCTGCTATTATTGTTGATGCCATAGAACCAGAGGTCAATTTGATTACCAGGTATGTGATTTACTAAAATGCACCACTTCCTGTTATCTCTGTGTCGCTTCATATTTTAAACCATGTTTCCATATTGACTCTCAGAAAGGATGCAGCACTACAACAGAGAAAGGTACATTTCCATGCCAAGTTTCTCCTGCTCAAAATTTGAGGGAACACTAAAATGAAAAGTTTTTTTTTTGATTTGAGTCCCATTTTGATTAATTTCATGCACTTTAATGTGGAGCTTTAGGTGCCACATGCTCCAAAGTTTTATGGTCAAATTTTTGCTTACCAACTCTTTCTGAACTTGAGATCTGTTTTGCTCTTAGGCTGCGTTGAGAATTGCTTCAAGAAGGTCTAACAGTGCAAGTTGCAATGAGATTGCATCACTTCGATCAGAAGCAAAGGTGGATCTTTCATCAAATGTGGTTACTTATTGCTGAATGAATTTTCCAGAGTTGTGTTTTGCAACCCTAAAGTTTTATTTACACTGTTGGGTAGGTTGCTAGTGATGTGGTCAAATCTGTATCTCAGCGTGTAAAAAGTGCTGGATCAGAACTGAGATCCATTCAGGCAACAGCCAACAGAATGGTCCTGTCACAACAAGAAATGGTGTGTATGTTTGCTGACCTATTCATATTTCGGCACTTTGTTGTCTCTATCACATTTCACGAAAATCATTTATCAGGAGGAGGTGGTGCTAAAAAGATGTTGGCTTGCCCGCTACTGGAAACTATGTGTTAGACTTGGTACTGAGATTATCTTATTCTCTCTGCTGTACATTCTAATTAATTTCTCAAATGTAAAAGGGAAGCAAGTAAATTTACAAAATCTTTAAACAGCAGCTCTCCACCATTGTAATTGCTGATAAAAACTAAGGGGCTCAAGGATACATTATTGTCCTTGCCTGTTTTGTTCGTTTAAATTCACAAGCTAAAGATTGCCATAAACACTTCGCATAGTTTGCTTGCTAGTTCTATCTCCTGTTGCAAATAAATAGTTCATTAATTCATGTAGCATTTCGTTCGTTACTTGGCTATCATAATTTTCTCTGAAGCTTAATATATTTGTCTGGATTGTCGCATTTTATTATGGATTAATGTCAGGATAGTGAAAAGTTTCAAATTTGATATGTTTCATGAGAACAGAAAAATGTGAATCATCCATAAACCAGCAGTCAATTATTTCAAAAATATGTAATGTTCAAATTGTTAGAACGGTTGGCTAATGCTGAGGTTTTTCTCTTAGGGATATATTCTGATATTGCTGAAGAAAAACAAGAATACTGGTCCCCATTTGCACCACTTGCACTTGAAGTTGTCCTATCAGTTGGGCAAAAGGTAGGGATGGAAATTTATCAGGTCAGGTTCCCTTTCAAAAGCTATCTTTGGTGTTTTCATTATAGTTATGATTATTTGACTACTATGAAGTAATTGATACAAGCATCTCATGTTCATCTTACTCTACAAGTACTTGATTATCTCTATTGCTTATGTTCTGAAACATGGATGTTAGATCCCCACAGGCCATGACATGATATGACCTACAAAAATTGAAATACCTTCTGTAGGATTCTGATGTCAAGACTTAGTGCCAAATGTCATAATAAAATGAAGCAACGTGGTTGATTTCAATAGGTCAGAAAGCTAGAAAGGACATAAATAAATATGTAGGATGTGCTTGAGTTGCTCAAAGTTGGATGTTTATTCTGATATTTATTTTGTGGATGCAAATGAGGTGGATATTCACTTCACATGTTGTACCATGCAACTAGGAAATGATTCCAAAGACAGTTTTGTCCCTGAACAAAAGGAGCTACTTACATTTGTGCCTACATTGTCTGAAAATCTTGTCTGGAGCACTGATCATTTATTTATTTCCGTCATTTTTAGAATAAGGCCAAAGGATGAAGCATCATTTTTTAAGTGTACAGAGCTAATATAAATTCATGATTTCAGTCACATACATTTGTTTTTGTCAACCGTTCATGTGGTGGCAGATAATGCTGACATGGAGATCAAAAGCAAAATGTCTGACATAAATGATACGTCTGGAGATGGAAATGTTGAGAGCATGCTTTTAGTTGAGAAAGGACTGCGTGAATTAGCTTCGCTCAAGGTTTTTCTCATTTTTTTATTAGTCTGATGCTTGTCTCAATCTATAGTTTTCTTTCAAAGCCAAGTTTGGTGAGATACATAGTGCATACTAAACAAAATTATGTTCCTCGGATATTTTGGCCATCTTTCATTCCCTTTTTTTCTCGAACACGCAGGAGAGCTGTGTATCTTTGCATTAAGAAAGAGGTAATTACAGGGGGTAAAAACCCTTATAGACCCAAAACACAAAACACAAACCAAACACACTTAAACTCGCCTAAGGCACAAGAACAAGAACGATCTCGACCAGAGAGGATCTAGATCAAACCCTGTAATGGAGCAGTTAGGTAAGAAATACCCTTTGCTCCAGCCAGAGCCCAAATCCTCATCTTTCATTCCCTTGCTAGTGTATAAATTGATGTAGACAATTTCCTAGACTGAAAGTTATCTTATGTTGATCTAGTTCATTGTTCAGAATATTTCTTGTTTTTATTATCAGTCACATTGAGTGATACAGAAAGTGCCAATTCATGCATCACATCGGTATCTACTTGGTGAAATAGAACGTGGATTATCCAACTTCAGAATCCTGATGTACTGTTAGAGTGACTAGTTTGTCATTGTGAAGTATATAGTAGATGTAATATGTGTCAACGAATTTGCTTTCACATATTCTCAAAGAAGGAAGAAAAATTATATTTCTGTTTCTAATTTGAATTACATTATCGATAATCTAATATTTCTTTTGAAGGTAGAGGATGCAATCATGCTTGCTTTAGCAGAACATCGACGTATCAGACCTCTCTCAGGTGGTTTCTCCAAAATGTACTAATTTCTTATACTTTTATCTTAAAGTATTTTATTGTATGATATTTCCCAGGTCTTCTGATAGATATATAACTTTATTTTCTGTCTATGAAGATGAACTCATAAAACTAACAATCTTTATTTTTCAGCCATCAGTACATAGGAATAGATCTAAGGCTCGATGTGAGGGTGCGAACAATTTGATGTGCAGAACATAGCACCTGTGGGGCATTCGAGAGATGATTTTGTCAGATTCCTAATGAGAACTGCCAAGCTAACAGTGCATAGTTACAACACCAGGGAAAAAAAGACAGTTACCATGAGAGAAGTCACTTAATGAATTGATGCATATGGAAATCACTTCAGGAGAAAATATTTGATCAAAATTAAACATTATCGTAGATGTTTAGTTCAAGGATTTCAATTCATGTCTTGAAGAAATGCAGGAAGTCTGTCACTCTCTTTATTGTGATTAGAGCTGCTTCCTAGAATCACCCCTACACAATTCACCTGTTCAGAAAATTGGTGTTGCTATATTGACTTGATGCCATTAGATGATTGCTTTTAACCTTTTGATGATGGCTGAGCTTCCTATTTCAGGCCCAGCTTTTACTGAAGGTCAGAACCCTTCTGAGTCACTTGGTTAGTTCTTTTCTTTCACTAATTCCTTTGACACCTGTGAAAACTCTATATCAATTCCCTTTCCTAATCATGTTCTGGGCATGTTTCTTGTCGTAGAATTAAGTGAGGAAGAGCGAGAAGATGCACGCTTCAAGCAGGTATTAACACGATCAGTCATCCATGGGATGCTGCACAAAAATTATTTTCGAGCAGAACATTGTCTGCATATAAACAAGCATTTCTATTGGTCAATGGAACAGAACATTTTCTGCATATCAACAAGCATTTCTATTGCTCAGTGTTCCATTGCTTCTTTTCAAATAGTAAAATTTTGGCGTCATCAGACGTACATCTTAATTTGATCACCAAACTTGATGATACGGGGTCACCCGATCTTCTCGACGTAGGATTGAATACTGACATGCTCTCTCTTGAATCGTAGCGATCCTTCGCTGTCAATGCAAGAACAAACACTCTTTAATTCGCAAGAACACACGTGCTGAACTTCACGATCACCAGATGAAGCCCTATGGTACTCCCAATTTCTAATGGAAATGTTGAACAATCTCAATTTGCAACAACTCTCAAAGTTTCTATTGGATTTGATTGAGTATCAAAAATGAAAATCATGCATAACCATCAACTACTCTCACGTCACGTAGTGCTTCAAAAAAAATCTAGTCATGCATCCTCCTGTTTCCGTCCGTGCGTGCTCGTATTTATACGGCGGTGGCCAGCAGTCCGCGTACACGCTTGCACACATGGGCCTAATGCCATAACAAGATGGATTCAGCCCAACACAATCCGAAACAAAGTCTGGGACAGCATGCTTAATGTTTGGCTAAGACTAAACTTAGTACATGACCTGAACTAGTCCATGTTCAGAGCGTAACGTATGGATTTTTCCTCTCCAACTTGACCACATGCTCTTGATCAATTTGCTCTTCCATGACTTTGGTTCACCACATGTAGCATCAAACAATTCTGGACAACAATGTGTTCATCTCTATCTTCTCTTAATTCAAACCTAAGAGCAATTAACATACTAGATTTAGGTAGTATAAAACTCTCATTAATAGAATGATGCATTTTAAGAAATAAATTCATCTGTTTATTTAAAAGCTTGGCTCTCGCTCTAGTTATTGGACCTTTTGGTGCTTCATGAACATTTGGAGAAGTTGACGATGTGGTAGTATTAGGATGTCCTCATCATCCTCCCCCTCTTGGAAAGGAGTCGTCATCGACTCTGTATCGTCTTGTCTAAAAATTGGTGAAAAATCAGCAACATTAAAAATAGTACTTACCCCATAATCGTCTCCTGAAAGTTCAATCTTGTAGGCATTATCATTGATCTTGGTAAGTACTTTAAAAGGACCATCACCACGGAGCATCAACTTTGATTTTCACTTCTCCGGAAAGTGTTCTTTGCGAAGGTGTACCCACACTAAATCACCTAGTTCAAACAACAATTTCTTTCTAGACTTATTAGCCTTTGAAGCATAAGCACGTATCTTCGTTTCAATTACCTCTTTAGTCTTTTCATGGAGCTTTTTCACAAAATCAGCACGCTTTGACGCATCCATATTAGTACGTTCTTTTAATGGAAGTGGTGTGATTGGTTTGAAGCCATACACCACCTCAAATGGACACAGTTGAATTGTAGAATGTACCGCCCTATTATATACAAATTCGACATGCGGTAGGTAATCTTCCCACTCCTTCAAGTTCTTTTTAAGCATTGTCCGCAGCAGCATTGAGAGTGTACGGTTCACCACCTCCGTTTGTCCATCGGTTTGTGGGTGGCAAGTTGTTGAAAAGAGCAGCTTTATCCCAAGTTTAGCCCACAAAGTCTTCCAAAAGTAGCTCATAAACTTGACGTCACGATCTAACACAATTGTTTTGGGCATTCCATGCAATCTCACAATCTTCCTGAAAAACAAGTCAGCTACATGCGACGCATCATTACTCTTATGACAGGGAATAAAATATGCCATCTTTGAAAATCTATCCACAGCAATAAAAACAGAATCCCTCATCTTCTTAATCCTAGGCAATCCCAACATAAAATCCATGCTAATGTCTTCCCAATGAGTACTAGAAACTGAAAGTGGAGTATACAAATCATGTGGATTGAGTTTCGACTTCGCTTTGTGACATTTGATACATCGTTGAACAAACCTCTCGACATATCGCCTCATCTTAGGCCAATAGAAATGATCGGACAACATCATGTATGTCTTCTCTCGCCCAAAATGTCCTATCAGTCCTCCTGCATGAGATTTCTGTAATAGTAGCAAACGCACGGAAGACTCTGGAATACATAGCTTGTTCATGTGAAAGAGAAAACCATCATGAACATGAAACTTATTCCACCTTTTCCCATCTTTACAATTAGAATATGGTGCTGAAAAGTCATAATTGGAAGCATATAAATCTTTTAAACTTTCTAATCTAGGCACTTTAACTTCCAACTGCGTTAAAAGCATAATCTTTCTAGACAATGCATCAGCTACCATAATCTCTTTGCCCTTCTTGTATTTAACAACGTATGAAAAAATTTCAATGAATTCAACTCACTTAGCATGTCTACGATTAAGTTTAGCTTGACTTTTCAAATATTTAAAGCTTTATGATCAGAATGAATAACAAATTCTTTAGGTCAAAGATAATGTTGCCAAGTTTCTAGCACACACACAAATGCATATAATTCTTTATCATAAACTGTGTAATTCAATTGTGCACCATGAAGTTTCTCACTGAAATATGCAACATGTTTTCTTTTTTGCATCAAAACACCACCAATACCTATTCCACTAGCATCACATTCAATCTCAAAGGATTTAGTGAAATCAGGTAAAACAAGCAATGGTGTTTCAGTCAAACATTTCTTCAATTTAGCAAAAGTCTTTTCTTGGGATTCTCTCTATTCAAAAGCAACACCCTTTTTAGTTAATTCATTTAATGGGGCAGCAATGGTGCTAAAATCTTTCACAAATCGTCGATAAAAACTAGCAAGCCCATGGAAGCTACGAATTTGACTAACATTCACAGGAGTAGGCCAATTTCAAATAGTTTCAATTTTAGAATCATCCACTTCAATGCCATGAGCTGAAACAACATAGCCTAAGAACACCACATTGTTTGTGCAAAAGGTACACTTCTCAAGATTAGCATACAATTGTTCAGTCCTTAGCACTTCTAGCACTTGTCTAATGTGTTTAACATGTTCTTCCAATGATCGGCTATATATCAAAATATCACCAAAATATACTACCACAAATTTTCCAATGAAGTGTCTCAAAACATGGTTCATTAATCGCATGAATGTACTATGAGCATTAGATAAACTAAAAGGCATCACTAACCATTCATATAATCTAAATTTTGTTTTAAAAGCTGTCTTCCACTCATCACCATGTTTCATTCTAATTTGATGATATCCGCTACGCAAATTAATCTTAGAAAAGATAGTAGAGTGACTCAATTCATCAAGCATATCATCTAACCTAGGAATAGAATAACAATAACGAATGGTAATATTGTTGATAGCTCTACAGTTTACGCACATTCTCTATGTACCATCTTTCTTAGGAACAAGAATGACAAGAACGGCACAAGGACTAAGATTTTCACGTACGTACCCTTTTTCTATGAGTACTTGCACTTGTCATTGAATTTCTTTTGTCTCTTCCGGATTGGTGCGGTACGGCGGCTGGTTGGGAAGTGGAGCTCCCGGTACCAAGTTAATTTGATTTTTGATTCCTCGTATGGGTGGTAGACCAGCGGGTACCTCCTCTAGAAAGACGTCTTCATAAGTCTGTAACACTTGAGAGACCATACTAGGAAGAGAGGTTAAATCATTAGTAGAAATCAAAACATATTTATATAGTAACACCAAATATTCCATAGTAGACTCATCTCTCATCTCTCTTAAATCAGATTTAGTGGCTATCATGACTAACTTTTTCTCTCCCTCATCCTTTCTTTTTCCACTCAATTTTAGCTTGTGGCTCTCACTCACCTTCTGTGGAATCACATTCTTTTGCTCCTTCTCCTTCTTATTCTCCACTTTCACTTCAACATTTTGCATGTTATCATATATAATTTGAGAAGGAGTTAATGGTCATAGCACTATTTCTTTATTATTCCACATAAACTTGTATTGATTAGTTCTTCCATCATGAATTACAGAACGATCATATTACTATGGTCTATCTAATAACAAATGATATACTTCCATGGACACAACATCATATTTTACAGTATCACGATAAGAACCAATCAGAAAGCTAACATCAACTGTATATCCAATATTCATTGAATCATTATTGTTTAACCATTGAATTTAATATGGATACAGGTGTTTCTTATATTTCAATCCAAGTTTAGAACAAAACTCTTTGCTAGCTAAATTGTGACAACTTTCACCATTAATAATAACTTTGCAACACTTACCATCCTTACTCACCTGAGCCCGTGTTTGGAAAAGATTGCAGCGCTGTTCATGATTTGATTTTGCTTACACACTCAACACTATTGGTATACACACAAGTATAGAACCAGCCTCGGGATCACAAACACCATCTTCATTCACCTCCTCCCCTTGTCCTTCCTCATGTGTGTCACCAAATCTTCTAAAATCAGCAAGGACCTCACCTTCCTCCTCGCTAGTAGAGTCATATTCACCATTTTTCAATAGCAACATAACCTTGTTATTTAGACAATCCTTTTGCATATGACCTCGTCCAAGACATTTAAAGTATTGGATGCCACTACTCCTTCTTGTAGAGCCCACTGAAGATAAAGGCGAAGGTGCTGAACTCTTCTTAGCAGTTGGTGTTGTAGCATTCTTCCCGCTTGGTGCAGCATGTGTACTAGGAGCAAAACTTTTACTCGATTGATTAGCTTTAAAAGAATTGAAACGGGATGTGGGTTTACCACCTGTAGGTGCTGAACAGGGCATGTAAGATGATGTTCTTGTTGCTCTCATATCAAGTTGCACTTGTCTCTCAGCCTTGGTCGCTTGATGCATTAACTCCACCATGCTGTTGTAAGGCTGAAATTCGGGGATGCGCTTGATGGAAGGATGCAAACCAGCAAGGAATTGCGCCATTGTTTGTTCTTCTTACTTATATACATTAGCTCTAATCATGGCCATTTTCATATCTTTATAGTACTCCTTCACCATGAGAGTTCCTTGCTTCATTTGCTGTAATTTATCAAATAAATCACGTTTATAATGTTTGGGAACAAACTTTGCTCTCATGTGGTACTTTATCTCTTCCATGTAGTGATGGGAGGCTCGTCGTACTCTCTCATTTGATTTTGAACTTGTTCCCACCATATGAGTGCATAATCAGTAAATTCAAGTCTCTCCATATGAATTTTCTTCTCTTCGGAGTAATTATGCAACCGAAACACTTTGTCCACTTTGAGCTCCTAAGTGAGGTAATCTCATGATCATGTGTATCTGAAAATATTGACATAGTAAATTTGAGCTTACCAAACTTCTCCTTGTGTGGCCGATCATTGCCATAACGGTTACGACAATGGTAGATATCATCGTGGTGCAGGAAGTCATCATCGTCGAAGTGGGGTGCTCCTCCACCACGGCCTCCATGTCCAAGACCCCTCTCCGGACCATGGAAGTCGCCCCCTTCACCTCTCCTAGGTAGAGGTGGACGAACGGCATTGGCCACCACGCGGTCTCGCCTTTGTTGATCTGCTTGACCACCTCGGGCAGCGGCCACTCCCTCATCTCGTGGAGGAAGGGCAACCCCAAGATGAGCATTTCCTTCTTCTGGTTGTGTCTGAAGTGCTCGCACAACGTCGTTCACAATGTTCCCACGCAACACGTTCATCTGTTGATTGAGCTCAATGCGAAGATCTTGCATATCCACTTTGAGTTCAGTGCGGAGATCCTGCATATCAGTCTTGAATTGTTCTCCCATTGTAGTAGTGCCAGCTATAAATTCTTGTTGCAATGTACTTCTCAATGCCTGCTGTTGAAAGCGAGTCACCGGGGCATTAAAATTAACTTCATGCTCCTCACCATAGTTATCTTCTTCACCTGACATGGTTAGATTGTGCAAAGAAAACACGAAACAACAACAAAGTATATGGGGGAATTAGTGTAAATCACTCAATCTCACTCTTTTTCTTGCATAAGTAAAGTTCTCACCTTTCCGATGTAAATTAGGTCCAATAAAAACTTACACTTGGTAGAAACTTCAATGGCAACGTGATGATCAAGCAAATATAAGAGTGTTCACAATTGCACAACAACAGATATTTAGTGGAGCTTGGTATGGAAGTGTATATCCTAGCAATCTGAAATTCTTGATATTGTAAAGTTAAGTAATAATCCAAGCTAGAATATTTTGCCTAAGTGCTGATACAAAAGATTTAAGTGAAGTGTATGAACGCACACACAAAGATCAATGTAATTTAATGCAAACAAAAGAGTGAGCTAAATAAAGGCGATCTGAAATTGAGAATTAATTAGCTCATTTTTGCACCAAGTATTAGGAGAGACGCTAGTCAATTGCAATGAGATGAATGCAAGGGCACAAGATTTCTCAAGAAATTAAATTACACAATCTGAAAATTATGATTGAAATTGGCTAACCCTAATTCGGCCATAGCTCACTTTTCTATTCTTTGCCGTGGCTTTTCTTTAAATAGGTATGCCTTTTTTCTCTCTGTTTTTTTTTGTAGGCGGCTGAATTATGGTCGCTTGAGGTGCCTTCACAAGTTCAAATTTCAGCAAGTGTGTAAAATACTCAAGAACAGCCTTAAAGCAATTATCAACAGCTAGTCTCAATTGATGAATAAAAATGTAAGTGAAGCTCAGAATATTGGCAATACCCCTATTTTTTTTAATGTGCTGACTTCCAACTAGAAACTAAAGCAACGTTCTGATTTGGTGGATAGAACCAAAAATATATGCTCCCAACAGAATTCGAAACAGCAAGATACAACCAAGTAAGGTAGCTTTTTCGGTGGAACAGAGGTCAACTGGTTTTCAATCTCATGCAAATGGAACTTAAGATAGCTAGCAAGCAGACCAGGACTCGGCTGAACTGTATTCGGATGGAAAAGCTAGCAAACTTGATTTCCAACTCTACTCGGATGTTGCTACGACCCCTTTTGTTCGGATGAATCTTCTATTGGTTTCGGCTGAACTGCACTAGGAAGCAACACGGTGTGTGGCTAACAGATGCAATTTTTTTTGGGTTTTACGTTGGTACAACGATTAAACGACGCAAAGAAACACAACCATCAACACTTTAAACAAAAATTCTAATGGATGAAAACTTAACAAAACTCACAAAAATAATGGATGCAAAAACTAGGGTTTGGATTTTCTTTTTTTGTGACAATTTTCGGTTTAATGGACTATAGGAAAGAAATAAATCAATCTAAAAACAATGGTAAAAAAATCCTACCGAGGAAACCCTGCTCTGATACCAAGATGATACGGGGTCGCCCGATCTTCTCGACGTAGGTTGAATACTCACGTGCCATCTCCAGGGGCGGACCGAGAGAAGGATAAATGGGGGCCGAGGCCCCCACTCAATTTTAAATTTGTAGTGAAGTAATCAAATATTTTAGTACTTGGCCCCCACTCGAGCGACTTCGTGGCCCCCACTCGAGCGACTTCGATGTCTAGATCTACTACAGCGTGGATTGAGTGCCCCCACTCAGTTTTTGTGCTGGGTCCGCCCCTGGCCATCTCTTGAATCGTAGCAATCCTTCGTTGCCAATGTAAGAACGAACGTTTTTTAATTCGCAAGAACACACGTGCCGAACTTCACGATCATCAGGTGAAGCCCTATCGCGCTTCCAATTTCTAGGGGAAAGATTGAACGATCTCAATTTACAACAACTCTCAAAGTTTCTATTGGATTTAATTGAGTATCAAAAATCAAAATCATGCATAACCATCAACTACTCTCACGTCACGTAGTGCTTCAAAAAATCTAGTCATGCATCCTCCTGTTTCCGTCCGTGCGTGCTGGTATTTATACGGCGGCGGCCAGCAGTCCGCGTACACGCTTGCACACATGGGCCTAAGGCCATAACAAGATGGATTCAGCCCAGCACAATCCGAAACAAAGTCTGGGACAGCATGCTTAATGTTTGGCTAAGACTAAACTTAGTACATGACCGTGAACTAGTCCATGTTCAAAACGTAACGTATGGATTTTTCCTCTCCAACTTGGACCACATGCTCTTGATCAATTTGCTCTTCCATGACTTTGGTTCACCACATGTAGCATCAAACAATTCTGGACAGCAATGTGTTCATCTCTATCTTCTCTTGATTCAAACCTAAGAGCAATTAACATACTAGATTTAGGTAGTATAAAACTCTCATTAATAGAATGATGCATTTTAAGAAACAAATTCACCTGTTTATTTAAAAGCTTGGCTCTCGCTCTAGTTATTGGACCTTTTGGTGCTTCATAAACATTTGGATAAGTTGACGATATGGTAGTATTAGGGATGTCCTCGTCACTTGGTCTCCAAACTCTAGTAAGCCGTGGCTTCCAATCTTGTAACTGAATTCTGCAGAGATGTGTTCCGTTATGTTTTAAACATACTCAACTAAGCTAACCAAAGGGAAATGTCAACTAAACATTGTATGACAAAACTTCATATCTTGCGTTGTCATTTCTCTGATACGTCTCTTGTTACTTGTTAGTGTTCCCTCTGTTTTGCCTTCCAATAAAATTCTCTGTCGAAGTACTGACCATTACACGACAGGCGTGGCTGACCTACATCTGGAGGCGGGCTAAAAATCATGATGTAGAGGAAGATATAGCTGATGAGCGGCTACAGTTTTGGATAGAGCAAGGCAATCATCCAATTACTACAAGCGATGTCATAGAAGGTAGCCTCCCTTCCATAACTATTAAGATCACGCTCTTTTGTTCAACACATATAGCAATCAACCTTTGCACGATTGACACCATAATGAACCCCATGCTATTGCTATCTTGTACTTTTAACTCCTGACCAATCATATCACTAACATGATCCCCTCTACCTGATGTTTCGCTAAATTTATTGTTGAAAAGCCATAATGAAATCTTCTTTTTTACCCTTGTTTCTCTAAAATTATGTTCAAAAAGTTGAGAGAGGACTTCATGAGCTGAAGAAGCTGGGAATCGAGTCCCAGCTCTGGGAAGCGACGAGGAGAGCTCTCGATGAGGACTTCAGCGATCATGGGAGCCCAACCGGATCTGAAGTTTAGCGAACACATAAAAATGAAACGATGACGAGTGCCATTTTGTGACGCCTGAAGCCCTAAAGCCTCCTTAATTTTCCCTTTTATGGTTCTTTGATATGTTCATGTAAAAATTTTGATCTAAAACACGAATTAATTAACTTCCCTCCCCTAATCCTTCCTCACTTTTTTTAAATTTTCTGCTGTGTTAATTTTTTAGTTCTGGCAAAGCAAAAGAGATTGGTTACTCCTGGAATCGTCAAGATGCTGTGCTTGGTCTCTTTTGCTTTTGCAATGGGCGTCTATTCTTTCAAGGAGCAAAGCAAACCGCCTGACCTAGTGACCACTGACACCCTCCTGCGTTGCACTCTACTCTCCTAGTTGCACTTGCACACCATGTCCACCGAGCCTCCCCTCCCGTCGCCGGCGAGCCCGCGGGGCGGGGCACATCGGCGGCGGCAGTGCGCCGTCGCGCTGGCTGCCGCGGCCGCCGCGTGCCTGGCGCCGCTGGCCGTGCTCTTGGCAGTGCTCGTCCTGGCGCCGTCTCTCCTCCCGCGGCTCCTCCTCCGGCCGCACCACATCGTCCCCTACGTCGCCTCCGCCGAGCTCCGCCTCCTCGCCTTCGACGTCTCCGCCTCCTCCCTCGCCTACAACCTCTCCGCCACGCTCCGGTTCGACAGCCCGAGCCTGTACACGTGCCGCTACACGGGGCTCCGGGCCGCGCCGTTCTACGCCGGGCAGCGGCTCGGCGCCGCCGCGTCGCTGCCGGGCTTCACGCAGCGGGGCGGCAGGGGCGACGCCCGGGCGGTGGCGTGGGCAGGGACGCAGCGCGTGCCACCCGGCCAGCGCGCGCGCGCGGTGGCCGCGGCGCTCGCGCGGGAGAAGGCCGAGGGGTTGCTCAGCGTCAAGGTGGCGGTGACCACCGTGCAGAACGACGTGCGGAGCGACTTTGCCTGCGTGCTGAGCTTCCCCACGGCGCCGCGCAACGGGAGCGGGAGCGCCGCCGCGGTGTTCGACGGCGGCAGTTGCGTCGACGCCGTACGCGGCGAGATTTAGGCGCCGGCTGATGGCTTGTTCAGTTGAGATTGCTTGTTCAGTTGGGCTTGTAGTGTGCTTTGTTATAATACCACGTGGCTTTCCTTGGTGTGCATGTTTTAGAGCTTTGCTACTTTGTGATCACGTGGCACACATAGAAGCCCCTCCGTTTCAGAGCAGTGCTTGCAGGCTTCTCTATAAGATTGTGCTTATTTGAGATTCAGCTTTTAACTTCTATCATCTTAATTTTATTTTCTGAACTTTTTTGTCTTTTCTTTTATTTCTCTTATTCCTTTTGCATTGCTCATGATGTTGTATTTTTTAAATTTAATTATAATAAAAAAAAGTTAACTACAACTACTACAGTGCAGAAAAAAGCCTTAAACTACACCAAGTAAGCCAAAAGTTTAAGCTTTAAACTCAAATGAATACCTCCTAAGAGTAATACTAATCTTAAAGTATATAAAAAAATAAGTAACATCTATTTATTATTTATCATAATTTAAAATTTATAGAAATCGCTATTGATGAAACCATAGAAACATCACCATTTCTTGTTTTGGATCGAGCCACCGAGGAGATCATTCCCATATACACGCGTGGAGTAGTCGAGGCCTACCAACATTGATGTTGCTGGTCGCCTACATGCACAGATGTTCAAAGTACGTGCTACCATACCTAGTACGTACAGTTGCGTCTTCTGTCTTGAAGAACGAAAACTTAATTGTGATCAGAGCGCCCGCAGTGGATTGTATATGTAAGTTTCTTTTTGTTGATTTGGTCGTTGAGAGCTCTGCTTGGCTTTCTTCGCTCGCAGTTCACGGCTACCGCCGCTTTATGTATGTACCTCGTCGAATCGGCAGCACGTACGCGTTACATAACGTGGTGTCCGATTCCGATTCCGTTTCCGGTTCGGACACTGCATGCCACGACGATCGAGCACGCAAGCAGGCGCAGCCTATGTAGCTTAACGTCGACGTTCCTCGCCTGCACGGTCACGGCGGCATGGCAGCCACCGTGGAAGACCATGGGGTGGGATCATCGGCGCGGCAGCAGCCGCGCGGCGCCGGGAAGAGGAAGAAGGCGCCGCCCCCGCCGCCGCTGCCGCTGGGGACGGCCGTCGAGGTGCCCCGTAACGGCGCCTGGGTGGGCGGCGGCACCGTCACCATCCGCAACGACCGCACCTACATGGCCCGCCTCGAGGGCGAGGGCATGACCGTGCTCGCGACGAGGGGGAGAGTCTGGCCAGCGGCCGCCGCGCCGAGCGCCGGAGGCGGGACTCGGAGGACGAAGGCGGCAGCGACGAACGTTAGGTAGAATAATGGCGATGCTGCGCACCTTAGGGTTTCTATGCTTGCAAGTCAAGTATTTCTTGGTTCGTTTCTTGCATGGGCAAGAAAAATAGGTCTAGTCTCTCGGATTATTTCTTGCTTCTTTTTCAGTGATGCGTAGTACATGCATGTCACTAGCTTAACACTGGCGTTGCTTAATATAATGTGAGTATTTGGGAATTAATGATGAGATGGTTCAAAATGTAGCAGAGACAGTTGATCAGAGCAGATCTATGGAGTTTTGCTCTTCAAACTAACGATCTCCATCCTTTCGTTACACCAAATTTTCGTTTGGCACGGAAGAAATGTTTGCACATATGCATGAGGTCATCAAGTATGTATGCCGTCTTTTGAGACAAAACTAAATTTACATCTACACAGCAATCTACTAAGATTCAATGTTTCTGTATCTTGCATTCAAGTCGGCAGCACAAACACACCAGTCTTGAGATGAGAAAAAAGAACAAACTCAATTGCCAAATCAGTAGTAAAATGGAACTTGATTGACCTAATACGAAGGGTAAGTAGCCACCAAGCAAAATATTTGAGCATTCAAACAGGGTAAACGCCAGGAACAGAAGCTAGCACAAGCTAGCAAGGAAATTATTTGCTTCTCTTGACCGCACGCCTTCCCTGGCCCTTCTTTGGCGGGCCCTTCCCACGGCGCTTCAGCATTTCCAGCTTGGCCAGACGCCTGCACAAGAGAGAGATGCAGCATTGTTAAGATAACTCTTCACAGTACAGTCCTAAAGGCCAAATCAAGCTTGCAAGCTTGCAGCTGTTGTTGCTTCCGCCATAGCTATGCAAGCTTGCAGGGTAGTAGAACAAGGCCAGAATGGTTAAGTTAACAAGGCCAGAATGGTTTAAGTTGTATCAATTGATCTAGTTTATGAGAATACAGAACGTTCAGGAAATTTTGGATCAAATTTGGTTAGATCAAGCTTCGCAGATATAATGTCATGCCTGTGGTAGTTCAACTCATTACCGTCGATAGGGAGAAATATAAAGTAAACAAACGACCAGTATCAAACCAGAAAGTGCCGTTTGACCTTTCAGTGGCTGAGTCGACAGTCACAAAAGATTTGACAAACCATACATAGTTGAAAATCATTACTAGAAATGACAGAGAAAAGATAACACAATAACCATGAAAGTATCATCCAAAGTGCTGGCCAGGAATCAACTCGCCTAACAACGGTGAGCACTCAAATGCAAAATGGAAAGTACAGCCAACCTATCACACAATCTATGCATCTGGTAAGACCAACTTGTTCATGCGTAAAGTCAACACCACAATTACCTCTGACTTAAGGACCACAAGAACAATGCGTAAGAAAACTCATGAGCACAAGGTAACAACTTTACCCAACGTCCTCTAGCGTCTCCACGCAACCAAGAAAACAGCATTACCTACTGACAACTACCAATATTCGCAAATGCACGTCACTTAGGCATAGCAATAAGACAGATGCGTGACATGTCCAGACTAAACATCCGTGGCTCCGTGCAACAAAAGTGAAAATTTATTGATATTCTTCTGATATTTGGATAAATGAGACATAACCCAGCACAGAAAAAAAAAGATTCATAGCTGTGCTCTTCGCAGCAGTAAACCTTCTGTTTTAAAAGGCCCTTTCTCAAGACTACAAACGGAACCTATACGCCATCATCGACAACGGCCAAGAATCACAACAGCACACCAAGAACAATGACAGGCGCTGTACAAGTACTGCTAATCTCCATCTAGTTGCAACAACAAAATCACCTGTGCATTGATAAAGTCACCACAGTTTCCTACTAAGGATCACCAAGCTATTAGTAAGGGCAGGCAGGTCCTAGCAAGTGCATAGACATCTTGAAAACACGGCAAGCATACCGAGCCATCGCCTGACACCTCACTGAGGCACTGAGGCATATCAACAAACACATCACGGTCGTCGCGGATGCCTCCCTGACTCTGAAGCATAACAACGAACACATGGCGAGCGCAAACAAACCAGGACACAACCAACGCCAGGTACGCGTGGTGCTAGAGAAGTGGCGGCGGGGTGCTTACTCTTTCTCCTCGCGCGCCATGACGAGCGGGTCGTCGCGCTTGATGTCGTAGGGGTACCACTGCGCGACCTGCTCGCCGACCAGCTTCTTCCGCAGCAGCTTCGTCGCTGCGCGCTTCCCCGTCGGGTTCACCGCGTGCCCGAAGATCGCCGCCCGAGCCTCCGCCGCGCCTGCAGTGGCCGCCGCCGCTAGCAGCCGCCGCAGCCCGCCCGCCGCCGCGCTCATCTCTCCCTCGCAGCCTCACCTCACGCCCTTGGCCGATGCTTGTGTCTCGCGTTCTGGGCGACAGACGGCCCAGATCGTTGGGGTTGGGATCATTTCCTAGGTTGGCCCCCCAGGATTACTGGCCTTGATGGGCCAAAATATAATCGGACCGAGTAGCATTTCATTTTCGGCCATTCTAAGCTCCGATGTAGACACGTTGGTTTTATCGTCCTAGATAGAGGTTGCCAGGTGGGCCGTGCCCACTTGGGTCAGGTCACGGTACACTACTGTAGACTCGGTCCGAGCACGACATGATAGGCTGGGTTGTGTCTGGGCTGGAAGGTCGGCACGGTACGGCCCGTTTAGCTTGCAGACTGTGCCGGCACGACACGGAAACAGGAGTAAGCAAACCATGTCGGAACGGAAAAATATAGCCGTTTTGACCTTTTTCGACCGTTGGAGTGTAAAAAAATCTTTTAAAAATAGCAAATAATTCAAAAAAATATAAAAAATTTTCTATAAATAGAGAGGCATCCGGCCTCCATTTCTCACACCTCACTCTCATCTCTCTATTTAGTTGTGAAAAATTCGGAAGTGCTTGTGAAAATTTGGATAATACAGACTTAGAAGAATCTTTCAATAGTTTGTATTTAGATACCAATGAATAGGATTTTCAATATTTTTCTTCAGATATATTCACTAGTGAGCTTTATAGGCTGTACTCTTTTTTTCTTTACCAAGATTTTCTCAAGTTGAAGTTTTACTTGGTAAAGTTTTTAACGAGACAACCATGTAATGTCATTTAACAAGTTAATAAAGCTCATTATATCATTGATTATAATTATCTTGATGATTAATAATGTCTATAATTGTTTATAATTGTTTATTTTTTTTACAATTTTCTATAATTTTTTCTCTATTTTCTATATTTTTTTGGCATTTTTGAATTTTCCCGGGCTAAACGGACCGCATGGCCCCGTTTAGCCTTAACCATGCCCGGGCCGGCATGGCATGGACACGGGCCATGCTTGGGCCCAGCCCTCGGCACGTGGGTCGACACGGCACGACCCATTTATTAGCCATGCCTAAATGGGCCATGCCGCACTCGGGCCTGTGCCGGGCTGGACAGCATTGGTTTTAGAACGTATTATCTTCCGTCCTGGTCCGGCCGCACCGCTTTCGACTTCTATTATATGAAATCATAAATAAATATGAATATTCAATTTTTTTAAAGTGATTCTTCTATTTTTCTACTCTCCGTCTCACTCTGAGATAAAGGAGGGGTCATAGACGCATCACGTGTCCTACTTAACTTGCTCACATCTCGCATACGCATATTTTCCTCATTTTTCATACGTTCTCCTTCTAAAAGCCACTTCTTTTGGTAACTACTATTTATTTTTAACTAAAAGCTATCAGCTACAACCAATATAGGCTGGGTTCGTTTGCACTTTCGGCTTTTGATTTATGTATGAATGAACAGTAATTGTTCAAAATCATTGTGTTTTTTTAAGATAGGGTCTACAGAAAAATTATAGTATAAACTATATCGAGTTCAATTGTATTGATCAAAATCGTATGCGAATATTTTTCTCTGTATACTGCCTCTCGTGAAAGACCAGAACTCAAAAACCACAGCCATAAATCACAGCTCAAAGGAACCCACATATAAACATGCCCTAATTCCAATGTCAGGGTTGATGAGTGCAAACCCTAATCTTATCGCCTTCGGCAAAGAAGCTGATATCGGATAGAAAGGGGAAGAGGATGGCACACAAATCTAGAAGCAAATTAGATGGTGATAGGATTCGACCAAACACCTCAAGAACTGGGGCTCCCCTGAACTCGCCGTCGCTGACCCGTTGACCGCGCACTTCATCTCCATCCCCCTTCCCCCGACGACCGCCCCATCGGGTATGGCCTTGTTAGCCCAATTCAAATAGAATTGCAGTTTGACAAGCCTCGTCACCGACGATGGTGGTTTGCACTTTGCATTTCGATGGACGGCGGCTCCACCTGTCTGCGCGCCATGCTTCTCTCCTCCGGTACGGTGAGCTTTCCTGGGTTGACACTACCGACCTCTCGTGCGAGCCCAACCTTGCCGGCTGCTGGGCAATGCAGGCAAACCGATCGCTATACTGGACACTCGAGGGTGGGGAGCGCATGGTGGCGCTTAGCACGGCGATGATGGAGTTCTCCGTGCTGGAGCTCCCGCCTCTCTTGCGGCAGCTTAGCTTCGACGTCATTGAAAAGGAGGAGGATGTCGATGGGCTCTACTTGCTCACCATGAGTGGCTATTGCATCGAGGTGTGGGCCAGTGTAGATAGGGGCGGAGCCAGGAATTAGATATATGGAGGTAGCATGGATAATAAGTAGAGTAGAACCAATGAACCATGCCGGATTTACCGATTCAATAGTTACATATCAGAGTAATATGTTTTGTAAATTACATATACATGTCTTGTCTTTGTCAAATTGTATATTTGACTGTGTGCTTAGATTATAAATGGCTGTGCGCTTACATGTTATATTTGACTCAATATTATGTTTCCTTGCAACTATTGGCGAGCAACACTAGCAATCAAAAGTTTTTGTGCCCACGGCAATTGTAGTATCAGGAATAGCAAAGATGTTTGTTGGTGAGCTCATTGAAACAAGCAAGTTTAGAGTGGTTCTCTTATTTACTTTGTTCATTATATAACTCTACCACCTATGAAGACATAGATGTATGCAACATTATTTCGTTTTGCCTGAAATAATCTGCCATTCTGCAGCTTTTTGGGACAAGTATGTTGGTGTCTGACATTGCCAAAATCACCAAGCAATATTTCCATACTCAGCTACATCTATTGTGAAGCTGACATCTTCTGAGGAGCACTAGTGATATGGATGGAAGCTGACGTTAGGACCAGGATGAAAAGAGTATTTGACCTCTAGGACGTCCAGAAATCTTTGGCATGCTAAAAACAGGATAATTAGCAGGCGCACCTTGAAAAGGCGGCCTGGTCTCGCCAGTTCCTCGAGGGCATTCGGAAATAGTCAGTCTACTGAAATCAGGGCAAATACCAGACAGACCTTGAAAGGTTGAGCCACTTGGGCATGTTTGTATTTGAGGAAGGAACGCCATTATACCCTGCTGATAGTAGAAGGTTGGGGGGTGCCAGCCCCCCTGCCCCCCTGCCCCCTCTCTCCGCCACTGAGTTTAGAGGACGACGCCGGTGGGCTGACAAGGTCATGGGTGGAGAAGTCGATGAGGTTCCACAAGGTGGAGAGGACCCATGGTTTGGTAGAGTTGTATCGGCATGGGTTGGATGTTGTTGGGGTGGTTGCCGGTGTTGTGTTCTTGCGTCAGCGGGATTGCATGTGTGGCAACCCATGTCAATACCAAGTGGTAATTAAGTCAATGGATTATTATTCGTTAGAATATTGTTTTTCTAAATAATAAGCCTATCAGAATGTTGCAGTAAAATAATAATTAGAGACTGTCCATAATATAACAAGGCCATCAGTGCCTAAATATTACATTATTAAAGGATGTAATTCTAGTTCAACTAATAATTATACGCGTGCCAGAAAATATACAACATCGCATTATTGTACCATGAGGGTTGTGCTTGAGCTGCTAATAAAGCTCTACTCGTTTGATGTCTCGTATAAGGCATCCATCTCATACGGCTCATACTCAGGATCATTTGCCTCTCACTCAGTATAAAACTCTTTTGGATAGGCATTCTCCACACCGAGTGAAATTCCTAATTGGCTAACCTCTAAACAAGAAAAAATAATAGCAAGAGTGAATATATAGTACTTAGCAAGCATTAATAAAAAATGCACTTTTTATGATCATGAACCAACATCTCATCCATTCTCACCTCATATCATCTCAAAAATAAAATATTTTTATGTTGATAAAGAATTTCATATTGTTAATTTAAAAATTTACTGAACACTCGCATAACCAGATAGAATATCTATTTGATTCCCGTAGCCTCTAGTTTAGGAAACAGGTGTAAATTCATAGTTTATATAGCACCGCGCAGGCTTATACCACTTTACCCATAATTATTCTGATTTTTGTAGCGAATGGTTCTTCACATTTTCTTAGATGCGATTTTCAAATTAGAGCATAGAAAATTTTCCTCTATCTCCGTACATTATACCTCTACCCGGCTAGTTATACTCATTGGCTTAGAGTGATTTCTTACCCTTACTCGACACCTACCCCATTATGGGCCAGTTGTCGGTCAAATCGGACTCATGTTCACTTGACACTCCACATTGCCAAATATATGCGTTGGGCTTATACTTTATGGCCTTATGTTCAATTGAGACGTTGCCTGGTTTCATCCCTAAATAAATCTACTTACCCATTGTTGAGTGCATAATAATTTCGATAGAGTCACTGATCATGCTCGTCTTAGACGGAACAATGGTTGATATGACCGATATGGTCCATTACACGAGTGAAAGTTTGTAAGTCATTTGATTTTACCCCTATGCATAGGGTCCCAACCTTCCACTTTATTACCTTTCCAAGGCACCCTCTACCCACCAATTACTTATATTACAGGTCAACTGCTCCATCAGTTGAATTCGCTTCCCCTTTCATTCTTTCACATACCATTCATCTGGGTTAAATAGAATTTCATTTGCTGCAGGGTGATAGTACTTGAGTAGGTAAATATTTTTCTTTAACTAAAGATAATCTGATCAACATGTTCAAAGGTGTGCTTACTTGTGAATTGCTTGTAAGGCTCATTCGTAGGTACGCTCGGGTGAAACCCTTCCTTTGGACCCAATTCGTTTCCTGCATTTAATGCATAGACTATGATTTAATTTATAGACATAAAAGATATACTATATCAATGCGTTCTCGTGGTGATTCCTTAGGTCAATTTAGCTGATTGTTGAATTTATTAATAAATGCTATCTTATACTCGACATTCATTGCTAGTTTGCTACTGTTAAATTATTCTAGTTTAGTATCTCTGATTAGTTACTATATGATTTTCGTAATTCGAATGCTATCTAATTGATTACACATGTAATTATACGAGTATCAAAGTACTAAAGTTTGTATGTATATGTGTCTCTCTACTCCTTCCTCTCTTCTCACTCTCCTGACCAAATAGGCTCGACCCATTTACTCTCGACACACTCTCTCTCTCATTACCTCCTCATTCCCTTCCTTTGTCTCGCCTCCTCCTCCCTTGTTCGACCGGAGTTGCCCCACCGTTCTCCTATGCTGACTCCTAATCGGCTGTGACTGGGTCCCTAGCACCACACCGCCAACCTCTCTCTTGTGCCTTACCGTCGTGCCTCAGCTCTACCTCTACCCGGTAGCCACCCCAGCTGGCACCTGCCCAGATCAGCTGCCATCGGCCCCCTGGTCGCCGCCTCAACTCTCCACTGGTCAATTCTTCCTGATTGGCTTGCGTGTGGCTCGGTTACTCTCCTCCACCTGGTGCCGCTCTTCTTCTCCACTAGCTCCTTCTCCTCCTGGCTCAGTGTGCGGTGTGCGATCTTCTCATTCTCCCTTCGTAACATCGGCCACCGCATCCTCTTCATGAACCATGCGCTGTGTGCCCAAGCTGCTCCCACCAACCAGACAATAGCCATCGGCAGGGCCTTGTGTGACTCCCTTCGGATATGTTTGCACGAGTAGCACACACTCGTATCCACATCACCGGCAGCCTTCCAGAATGCCCTTCCTTGCAACTATGTACATCAATCTCCTCAACTCCCACCGAATGTGCATGGTAGACCGACTCTAAAGCCCAATAGAATAACATTGCATACCTCATGGTCTAAGGAAAAGTTGCATATGAGCCAACGCAGCATATCTTCAATTAGAGTATTCTCCATGTCTGGGCGTACCAAGCTAACTTACAAAAAACCACTTAGGTTGTATGGACCTTCATGAATCGAACCAACACTGTAATGTACTTTTAATCTTGTGGGCTCGGATATGACTGATTTCTCACTGCAAATATTACCATTTATCAGTATACATTCACTAAATATGTGCTAAACCAATAAGTAACGACACGTTGCCTATATTCGGAGGAGAACAAGAACGGATGAGACTATTACCTTTATGCAAAGATCTTCTCTCCTTATCAACGAGCTTCCTTCATCTTTCACTCTTACCTCACGAGCTCCTTTTCTCTCTTTCTCTCCCTCTCTCGAGCTCCTATCCTCTCCTTCTCTCCCTCTCTCAAGTTCCTCTGCTTCCCCCCTTGTTCTCTCTTCTCCTCTCCTCCTCCTTTTGCGACCTTCTCCCCCTCTTCACTAAGGGTGAAAACAGATCGAATAAGAATCGAATAGTGCCCTTACCACATTCGTATTCATATTTTATAAATGAATATGAATATGAATACTCATATTCTCGAATACGAATATGAATCAAATATTGTAACGAATACAAATTCGAATCAAATATCTACTCAATTCAGTTGTATTCGGATATCCTCATAACTTATGTTGTATGAAGACATTTATAACATTTTATCTTTGTACAATCACACTTAATTATTCTAATCCATTTACTTCATCTAAAGAAACACGAATTCATGTTTAATTAAAAAAACATGCCCAACTAATTAGTTGTATTGTAATAAAATATGTATATTGCTTCGTCGAATACGAATACGGATACAGATAATCCAGAAAAATAATATTTCGGATGGTAAAAGTCCATACCAAATTCGCATCCATATTTTTTATGCAAATTTGATTATGAATACGAATATGAATACGAATAGAATAGAAATTGTTAATCAGATGGGAAAATCTATTTCATATTCGCATCCTATCGAATATAGTAACCAGATAATATGGATAATTCGTATCTACTTTTCACCTCTACTCTTCAGTTCCCCTCTCCTTCTCTCCCTCTTCTTCTCTTCTCTCCTAAACTCATCTCGTTCTCTCCCGAGATAAATGGTGAAAGGGACCATGAGGGGGAAGGGTGTGCCTTTTTTAGATGCAGCCCCTTCCGTCGCCAAATGGATGAGCGACTATAGAGATAAGTCGCCCAACGGTCAAACGACTAGTACTAGTCGCTCAACCGGTGGACGCCTTGGACACTTGGCTTGCAACCGTTAGGTGACTAGTCTAAGTCACTCAACGGCGGAACGATAGAGGAGCATTACTGTAAAATAAAAAATGGAGATATATTATTGTAATTTAGAATAAAAAATAGATTATTTAAAAAAATCTCGATTATCCATATGAAGTCTTGCGGGATGATCACAACACAACTGCTCTAGTTGAGCTTACATGTTTGAGCCTCGTATCATGCATTTCTGATTGCAGTCTGAGTTGGTATAATATGTTCGTCAGACTATGTTTATGGTCGCTCTATTACTCTTAAGAGTATAATTTGGGGAATGTTGTATTTAGTGTGTTTTTGCTAATGCTCTGCAGAAACTTCATATTGCGCGTATAATTATATCGTGCCGATTTGACAATTTCTGTATCTCTTCATCTGGCTAGTCACTTTTGGTACTTCGTAGTGTGGTGATACAATTCTCTTTGGAGTTTCGAGTGCGTCTCCCCTGACACAAATGCATGGATGGCTGGATAGTCTTATTGTTCTTCCAAAATTGTCCAGAGTGGAGGTTTGAACATTGAAGAACTCACTTGGTCTATGTCAGTCTGTTATTACATCAAGCATTAAGAATTGATTAATCAGTTAGTAGTGCCTTTCCACTCTCTGAAAGAATTTTGAGATGCAGCCATGCAGGACAGGAGACATTAGCCTCAGGTTTTGGGTTGGTTTTTCAGTTTAGCTGGGTCGATGTGCTTTTCCAGGTGGCAGGGCCGCAGGGTCCTTGTGGAATTGTGGTTCTATCTTGTATCCACACGGACGACTACGATGATGAATGTGAATGTCTGATGTTGATGTCCTCCCTGTTCCAGGCAATTTTTGCTTAAACTTCTGCTTTGGTTTTGTTATCTAGATTGTTAAACATTGTCTTCTGTCTGATTTGGAGAGTGGGGATATATGTTACTATAACACTCTTGTCCCAAGAGTTGAATTCCTTCATGCTCGCTTGCGCTCACCTACGATGTTGTTATTGTCCAATCGAAGTGACTTAAGTTTGAGACAATTCCCAAGTAAGGCACGAACAATAAGGCAAACTAGAATTTGTTTCATACCAATTTCAAGTGGAATATGAATAGTATTATCGAAAAAGTGGAATACGAATAATTGAATATACATGGTCATGAAATATCCAATTCTGACAACCCTGTACTATATGGTGTGCATCAGAATCAGATATGTACACAAGACTGTCTAGCATGAGCTACTTAACGAAATTAAAATGAAAGATACATCCACCTGACATCTCACAAAGCATTGCCTTCCAGCAGATCCTCTTGATCACTGGCAGCTGTAGACAGCTGTAGTAGTACATCATCAACAGCAGCAGAATCAGGATGAGAAGTCGACCCGACAACGAAAGAATGGACCTCCTTCTTGAGCTCGATCCAGCTCTTGCCGGTATCCTTCCTCAAGCCCATTTCCCTCATCCTCTTCATGACCTTTGCTCGATCATCCCATCTGCCCTCGGATGAGTAGATGTTTGATAACAAGACATAAGCAGCAGGGCAATCAGGGTCCATGAGGAGCAACTTCTCTGCTGCATATTTCCCAACCTCTGAGTTCCCATGGAAGCTACAAGCTCCCATTAATGCTTGCCAAAGAAGAACGCTGTCCTTAAAAGGTCCGTCTTCTATGAATGATTTCGCATCTTCTAATAGACCAGCACGGCCAAGCATGTCAACCACACATGCATAATGTTCCACCCTTGGAATGACTCCATACTGTGATGACATAGAATTCAAGATCTCCAATCCCTTCTTGGCTGATCCGACATGACTACAACCATGGAGCAGTGATAAGAACGTGACATCGGTGGGCTTGGCACCATCGGCTTTCATGGATTCAAACAGCCGAAAAACTTCCGAACCATGACCATGTCGGGCGAAGGCTGCAATGATGGAGTTCCATGAAATCGAGTTCTTACTGGGCATTTCATTGAACACTTGGATAGACTCTCTTAATTCACCGCACTTTGAGTACATATTGATCAGACCATTGCAGACATAGATGTTCCCTCCGAAGCACTCTTTGACAACCAGTGCATGGATTTGCTTCCCAAGAGCAAATGGAGCAGAAGTACCGAATGCTCCCAGAACTGCAGAAACCATGTTTGCATCAACGTAAATTCCTGCACCTGCCATCTCAGCGAAGAATTCGAATGCTTTGTCCTCCAGTCCATTTTGAGCAAATCCAACCAGAATCACTGTCAAGAAAACTTCATCAGGATCCCGACAAGAGCGAAACACGCTCAAGGCATCCTCCATCAAGCCGCATTTAGAATACACATCCATGAGCCCACTCTCGACATGGAGGTCGGTCTCGAATCCAGCCTTGACAACAAGGCCATGAACCTGCTGCCCTTCCTTGGCTGCCAGAGATCCAGCGCAAGCTAACAGGGAGCTTGAGTACGTCGCGTTGTTGGCATCCACCGTGCGCCTCATCTGCCGAAACAACACGAAGCTCTCCTTGTACAGCTCCGCCCGAGCCATCCCGGAGATGATCGCCGTCCATGTGATGACATTTCTCTCTGCCATTACGTCGAACAACCTCTCCGCCGAGGCCGGTGACCCACATTCAAAGTAGGCGGTCACCAGAGCGTTCCCGACGGATACCTCCGCGTCAAACCCGCACGAGACCACCAGCCCGTGCACCATTGCGCACGCGGCGAGCGACTCCGCGCGTGCGCACGCCGACAGCACCGTCGTGAACGTTGCATGGTCGCACGCGGCCGCGCCCGAGGACGAGCGCAGCATCCGCCTGAAGTGCGCGAGCGCATCCTCGGCGCAGGAGGAGGCGATGAGCGAGTTCCAGGACACGGAGTCCCGGACGCGCATTTCGCCGAACACCCTGGCGGCGTCCTGGCGGCAGCCGCACCTGGCGTACATGGAGACGAGCGCGTTCCAGGCGACGAGGACGTGGCGGAGGGAGGAGCGGCGCGGGCAGAGGCGGAAGTGGGCGGGGTTCTTGACGACGGTGGCGTGGAGGGCGGCGCCGAGGCGGAGGTCGGCGGCGCGGCCGCAGCGGGAGAGGAGGCCGCTGAGGTGGGCGTAGTTGAGGAGCGGGGAGGAAGCATTTCTCATGCCCTGCCGTGATAGGACCGAACGCGCTTCCAAATTTGTGCTTCGCTTCGGTTTAAGTGGAGCCAAGGGCGAAGGCGATGCCGCCGGAAAGGAGGAGCCGGGAGGCGGCGGCGGCGATGGGGGCGACCCGCGAGGAGCAAGGAGATGGATACGTGCGAGGAGAGGCAGGACGTTCAAGCCGACCACATAACCCAAGTTCACCAGTCGCCAGTCGGGTTCTTTTTTAAGCAGCACTGGTCCCTCCATTAGAGTCTCCTTTCCTACTACATTTGCTACTTTGGTATGATCCAACATGGTTATGATTCAGTATTAAATTTCGTACAACAACCCGTTTATCTAAAAGTTTAATCTGTTATAGAAAGATAGATGACAATAGATGAATTCTTTTGGGCTATGACTTTGGTTTAAAATTTTAAATTCTAGTTGTTCATGAGAGACAATATATAGAAAGAAACAGTTACATGTGATTTTAACTCGTACGGTTGAACTCGGTACAGTTTTTACTATAATCTACCTGTAGATCTCACCTTAAAAAGACGTACTATTTAAAAAACGAGTTACTATAGCACCGTACAAAAGCCAATAATCCTGAGAGGGAAAAAAGGCAGCCAATATACTCATATTTCAATACTTTGCACCTCCCCAAAAGAATATTGCATCCTTCTTCCCTAACTCCTATCTCCTTTGTTATGTCTAGCAACTCAGCAAGCTAGGTTCAATGACTTCTCTGAGACCACGTGGTGATCACCTATATAGTATTTGATTTTGTTTTTATTTCGCTATCAAAGTTTAAGTTTGATTTTGTATCATTTTCTATCCAATTTTTGTTGCCAGGTGGGCAGTGGTTTGACCGGCCTACAGAGGCGGTCTAACCACTTTGCCGAAGCGCTATGACCGGTCGTGGGCGGTGATATGACCGGTGTCTGGTGTGACAGGGCGTGAGAGTGGTCGGACCAAAAAAGCAGTGTGACCGATTTCTAGTTGACGGTATGTTTATTCCAGAAAGGTGCTCGATGCGTTGCGTAAAGTTTTTTAGAGCGGTATGACTGGCCATGTAATGGGTGGTCCAACCGGAGGTCGTCGAACAGTCTAATCGGTATGGTTGCTGTAGTCAGACCAGTCGTCTATTACCAGGTGGAGTTAAGTTGGTTCATAACGGACAGATCGGCCGTTGGTTGGCGGTTTGACCAACCTCTAGGAAATTAAGGTAGTTCAGTTGGGTTTCAGTTGTGTTGTGGTTATAGACCAAACAGAGAGAGAGGGTGTGTGGTAGTGGAGACAGACCAAACAGAGAGAGGATGTGTGGTAGTGGAGAGTTAGGTGAGCAATGTCCTCTTTCTTTTTTTTGTGGTTCTTCCCCAGGACTTGCATCACGTACATATATGTCCCGGTAGGGAGCGTCTTTATAATCATGCCCTTACCTCGAGTATACTTCCCAAGGGTAACTAAGTCATTGTACATGCCTTGGGTTTATAGCTTCCTAACAGGCTAACTGGGTTTAGGTGAGGGCCACCTCTACAACAGGAGTCTCTCATGGTGAAGGGCTTCACAGGCCGAAGCCATGTTGCCGAGCCTTTTGGCCCCCTCCGTCCCTGCGGCCTGTGAACTTATGTGACATTGGGTGGAGATGATTTGGCGCATGCGGCTCGGCGTGTCTCCGTGAACTCGGGGCCGGAGGGCCATAGGCGGCGGAGACCTCATCGATGCAGGCGAAGCACGCAGGTGCTGCAAGTTGGGACGTTGCCCACACATGAGCAACCGCGTCGGTTTGACTTCCGCCGGTTGCGCTTCTTCATGGGCGACCGTGTCGGGTCCACTGGCGGCAGTTGGGCTTCCCCATGTGAGAGACAGCTATATAGATATACCAGGAATGCTGTACGGACGTGGCTGAGAAGACTTAATCTCGGAAATAGGCTTTCTTCAGCTCATGAACATGCAGAAGAGTATCACCATATTGATGAACTAAAGGAGGGGGAAGTAGGCTGTTGGACCCCGACCGGTTGAACTTCACTTCATGGCGAGGACGCGGCGTTGGGCTGGTCACCGAGGTAGCGCCCGGGTTTGGAGCCATCCCTCACAGCATCGCCGAGTAGTGGCGGAGTCGTGTTGCTGAGCCACAGGTATGCCATGCTTCGGGAGCGACATCGGGACGCCGTCGAGCGGGGTTGGGTTGAGCTACCGTGTCTTTGGGAATTCAGTGTGGGTGATTTTCAGCCGGCGCGTAGTCGGCACGTCCTGACAGCTCCGCAATCCCGGGTTGGCGTCGTACTGGCGGCGCGAATCGTGCCAACCTTTGAAAAGCCATGGGGCTGCTGCTGCCGTCTGCGTTGTCCCGAGGAGGTGGTACACGTGGCGCGACACAATTAGTGCGTCGTGGGCTGCGAGCAGTCGCATGACCACAATCGCACGCCCCTTCCCGAGAGAGGCGGGACGAGTGGCGTGACGCAATTAGCGCGTTGTGGGCTCGCACGCCCCTTCCCGAGAGAGGTGGGACACGTGGCGAGAAGCTGCTGGTAGATCATGCGTTGGCCATTCGGCTGACAGGTGCACCTGTGCGCGCTTTGAGCACAATGCCCCCCTCTCACTGGCTAGCTTGGCGTCGATCGGCGTGAACTCTTGCCGATCGACCTGCGCGTGCGAGCGCTCTCTGCGATCTAGTATCTACGGAAAGACGTTAGACATGTTAGGGTCAGGATGCGAAAATGATTCCTTGTGCCAAGAGTGAGGGAATATGGGGTGGTACAGCAAGTGCCGGGGTTGGCCCAAGCCACTGAAGTGGGGTGTTTTGGGCGTCTTTGCGACGACGCGTGCGCGTGCCGAGTAGACGGAGCGAAGACGGGCCCAAAATTGCCCTGCGGAGGCGGAGGCCTCGTCGAAAGTGGAGCCGGAATTGCCCTGCGCGGGTTCCCAAGTAGACACATGGCGGAGCGCTATTGGCACGTCGTGCGCTGTCAGGTCCTTCTATGCGCGACCGTCGTTTGACTGGGCCTGGCGCACGTGGGTAGTTGTGCCACTTCGGCCTCGATCGTGGGGAGGCAAGTGGTTCATCTCCCGTTGGTTACCCCTACCGGCGGCGTGGAAGATGCAGGGTTTTAAATACCCCTTGTGTTATACCACCTGCATTCTCCTCGCCTTGCCTTCTAGCTTCTGACCGCATGCCCCAATCTCGTGCCTTCTTTGTTGCCTCCGTCGTCGCGTAGCTCTAGGAGGACGATGGCACACGATAGAGAGCGCGCTCAGCCGACCGGCAACAGCGCCGCCCTCCGGCGGTCGTCGCCGCTCGAGGTAGAATACACACTCGAGGGGTGCGACTCCACACAAGTGGACAAATGGTGGGCGGCGGCGGAGAGAGTAGAAGGTTCGTGCTCCCGTGTCCTAGGCTCAACGCTGATGACGGAAGAGACGATTCGCGGCCTCCTGCGTGAAGGGTACATTGGGGTCCATGTACGGATCTGAGAGTACATCGGGGAGGCCGCGACGAAGGTAGAGCTGCGGCGGACCATGTACGGCAAGGGGAACCTCGACGAATGGCGCCGACGGCTCGAGGCAGGTGTGACCCTGGGGTTCTTATGCGTCGGTGTGTGTTGTAACCTACGCACCCCATTCTGCGAATGAAGCGAAAATTGCTTCCCTTGCTCTGACCAACGCGCGATTTTGTTCCAAGCAACTGCCCGATAGGGACCGGCTACTGATTTTCAACGTCGTAACCCGGTGTCATTTGCGACGCTGGTGGCGGGCCGAAGACTCGCTGAATTTCTGGACGAATCGACCCTCGACGGGCGAGGCTTCGGCGCAGGAGGCCATCCAGGCGGAGCCGAACGAGTAGCGTTCGCAGGTGGCCGATAGTGTGTAATGTAATAGGGATTGTTATCGGTTGTGACCTTTGTAAGCACTTTGTACCAACGCGGTAGATAAGCTGAAGCGCTCGTCCCTGCTGCTGTCTTTGGGCACATTCGCTCTGTGCTTTTCTTGTGAAGTTTGTTGGCTAGTCGGGGTAGACGCGTGAGGTAGGCGCGGAGCTGGCGCCCAGGCGAAGTAGACGCGCGAGTGCTCCGTTCCCACCCCTCGAAGTGGTGGCACCGGAGCTGGCGCCTAGTCGAAGTAGACGCACGAGCGCTCCGTCCCCTACCCTTCGAAGTGGTGGTAGCGGAGCTGGCGCCTAGTCGGAGTAGACGCGCGAGCGCTCCGTCTTCTACCCTTCGAAGTGGTGGCAGCGGAGCTGGCGCCTAGTCAGAGTAGACGCGCGAGCGCTCCGTCCCCTACCCTTTAAAGTGGTGCAAGCGGAGCTAGCGCCTAGTCAAAGTAGACGTGCGAGCGCTTCATCTCCTACCCTTCGAAGTGGTGGCAGCGGAGCTGGCGCCTAGTCGGAGTAGACGTGCGAGCGCTCCGTCCCCTACCTTTCGAAGTGGTGGCAGCGGAGCTGGCGCCTAGTCAGAGTAGACGTGCGGTCGCCAACCGCCTAATAAGATAAGGATGAAATAGGGTTGGGAGATTACAGGAACCTATCTCCGTAGGCCCTGGCCCCTGTGGTCGATGCGGGACTTCACGGGCGCAACTGTTTCCCCACAATTCTAGATATTGGCGGGACATCTGAGGTGGACTTGACGGGGATCTGCACATGCCGCTTTACAGCTGGGAGGCGGTGGGTGCACCGCCTATGTGTTGCTTCGGGGGTCCCGCCAGGATAGGAGAATACATGAAGCGTAATTGGCGGAGCCTTGTAGCTGAAGCGGGGCGACGCTGTTGCATCACATGCACTTGCAACGGCTGATGGGACGCTTGAGGCGCAATTGACGGGGAGTCTCTTCCGAGTCTCTTAAAAAAGGGGGAGCGGCCAAGTAAAGCATCACTCGCCTCACCAAACATTCATGCCCCTACGACTTTCCCTCTTGCGCTCGTGGCGCCCCACTCTGCCCCAGCTTCCCCCGGTGGTTGTTGACCGGCGCCGATAGTGACGAGGACTCTCGTGTACGGCTGATGTCGCCGGGGCGATCGCGGGGTCGAAGGCCCCATCCACACGGGGTGGACGTGACACCGCGGTGCGGGGCCCCATCGCCAGCTCACCTAAGGGCCGCGGCTGGTGAGGGGTGGTGGGAAATTCACTCATTCTTCAGCGGGGAAACGTCTAGCTTCGGGGGTAGACCTCCATTTGCCGCCAGTGAGGTTGCGCCTCGCGCGGGGTGCTGCTTACAGGCGCCTTACCTCCCCGCAGTTTCCTCCCCTAGCTCGAGGATGCTCCTTGTGGGGGAGGCGGGTGGTGCTTTTTGCTTGTAGTGCAACAGGGGGTGTAGCAGCTCCGGAGGCAGGTTTCGATGAGCGCTCTTGTCTCTTCGTCTTTTCTTTAGAAGCGTAGGCCATAGAGCTCCTGCGTTGCCCCTTCTCTACGGTGTCACAACCGCCTCTCCTCCACGGCGTCACAATCCAGCCCGTCTTGCATGACGCTACTGCTGGGCTATGGCGCCAGGAGGAAGCTTCAACTGCCTCCGAACTGAGAGAGGGGGCGGGGTCCCCCGTGATGGGTGCCAGACCCGTGTATGTTGAAAGCTTTGTACATGAGACGCCTCGCCCCTGTACTCGCGGCATTCCATCATATGGTGCACACGGTTTGCGGGAAGCGCGGGGAGCCTCTGGTGCCTGTGCTCCGCTCTGTTTATACTCTGGAGAGTGCGTGGGAATATCAACCACATCTTATTTATACTCCGAAGAGTACGCGTGGCGGCAAAACCAACGTATGCGCGTGACATCTGCGTCTTGTTTAGACTCAGTAGAGTGCGCAGGGACAACATCTGCGTCTTGTTTGTACTCCGGAGAGTGCGTGGGACTATCAACCACGACTTAGTTAGGCTCTGGAGGGTACGCCAACGCGCGCGCGGGACATTTGCGTCTTGTTTAGACTCAGTAGAGTGCGCAGGGAGAACATCCGCGTCTTATTTATACTCCGTAGAGTGCGTGCGGAGGCGGACCTCGATGCTACGTCCTATTTATACTTCGTAGAGTGCGCGCGGAGGCGTCCCCCAGTGCGTCTTATTTATACTCCGTAGAGTGCGTGCGGAGGCGGACCTTGACACTACGTCTTATTTATACTCCGTAGAGTGCGCGCGGAGGCGAACCTCGACGATACGTCTTATTTATACTCCGCAGAGTGCGTGCGGAGGCGGACCTCAATGCTACGTTTTATTTATACTCGAGTACATGGGAACATCAACTACGTCTTATTTATGCTCCGGAGAGTACGCGCAGTGGTGCCACCGACACGTGCGCGGGACATCCGTGTCTTATTTATACTCAGTAAAGTGCGCAGGGACAACATCCGCGTCTTGTTTATACTCCGGAGAGTGCGTGCAGAGGCAAGCCTCCGTACGTTGTTGTGGGAAACATAAGTGGCCTCGCAAACGGTGAACTTTATTGAATTCCCGTTTGCGCGGGTGAGCGAGTACAAAAGGTCGGAGACTAACCACTCAGCTGTCGTTGTCGCGGCGGTGAGGTAGGAGCCTCTTCTGCTTCCGCTGCCGGAGCCATCGGGGGAGTTCGGCGAGGTGCTGCTGGCGGCCGCCAGCGTCCTTGTGCCGGCGTCGTTGCGTTGGCGTGCCCGGCCTAGGAGTTTCTCTGGACTTTATGGTGTGGTCTTCAGGTGCTGAGTTCTATGCGCCGGGCCATGTCCTAGTCGCCGTGGATGGTGATGACACCCCGCGGACCTGGGAGTTTCATACATAAGAAGCCGTGGTGTGGGACAACCCCGAATGAGTTGAGGGTCGCTCCAATATCACGTTGTAGGGGTACTGGATATCCACGATGTCAAAGGTGGCGTCCTTGCTCCTCACGTTGTCGCCACAACCGAAAGAGACCTGGAGGCAAATCTGGCCCAACGCCATCAGCGGCTAACCTCCGAAGCCTTGCAGCGGAATTTTCGAGGAGCCCAGGCGATTCCGAGGGATTCCCATTTGGTCGAAGGCCCCGACGAACAGAATGTTCGCGGAACTTCCCCCGTCGATGAGGACCCGTCTGATGTCGCAGCCTGCGACGGTAGCACGGATGACCAGAGGGTCTTGGTGGGGGAACTCCACGCCCTCAGCGTCGACAGGCGTGAAGGTGATCTCATACTGCGCCCAATCTGGCGGTGCCTGCGTTGGGTATGCCGCCACGTGGTGTAACCTCCGTGCGTAGGCCTTTCGCTGCCTCTCCAAGGTGAACTCTAGTGAGGAACTCCTGGAGATGAAGTTTATGACCCTACGCGGGGCTCCCTCCAGGGCGTGGATCCGCAGGGGGCTTTCCTGGGGCTGCTGCACATGGGCTTGAATCCGCCGAAGGCCTTCCTGTGTGTGCGGCCCCTGGTCCTGAATTTGTAGGGGGCCGTCCAGGTGTTGCTGGACGTGTGCCACGACGGGTGGGCGTGCCTCTAGGTCTCTGTCCCTAGTGACACTTTGCCGAAGTGCCACGATGGCGATGCATGCGCGTGTCGTGGTTGCCTCGGCCATGCACTTCGCACCATTGGACACGGCGTTGGTCGCCATACTCCGCACGGGGCCCATCCTCATGGCCCCGGCCTCGGCCGCGCCCCCGACCTCGGCGAGCCCTCACACCGCGGCCTGCGGGGGCGTTGTCCTCGGAGCTGCCCTCAACGTCGAAGACATAACGGGCTCTCCGAGACTTCTGTTGGCCACGCTTGGGCCTGTCGCCCGATGGGTCCTTGTGCTTGGAGGCATCCTTTGATGGCTCCTGCCGGCGCTTACCCTTCGAGAAGCCCTCCTTCAGCGAACCTTCGCTCTTCGCCGTGTCCGCCACTGGAATGGCGTCGGCGTCATTGGCCTGACGCCTCCGCACATCTTCTTCCGCCCTGGCGTATTTTTCCATCTTGTTGAAGAGCTTTGCCACCGTCTTGATTGGCTTCCGCGCATTGTAGTCGGCCAGCGGCCCCGGGCGAAGACCCTGTATTGCTGTGTTGATGATGGTTGTCTCATTGACGTCTTTGACCTGGCAGCGGACCTTCGCAAAACGCTTGAAGTACTCCCGAAGCTTTTCTGACGGCTTTTACTTTGACCACGAAGAGCTGATCCGCATCTACACGCTCGACATAGTTCCCTTGGAAGTTGTCGTAGAGGCGGTCACGAACCTGCTCCCACACGTAGATGGAGTTTGGTTTTATGGTGAAGAACCAAGAGAGTGTCACTCCCTGCAACACGAGGGGGAGGCCCTTCGCCTTCGTGGTGTCGTCTCTGCCTGCAGCTTCAATGGCGATCTCGTACACACGCACGAACTCCCGGGGGTTCGTATCGCCTTTGTACGATGCGATGGCGCTAGGGAACTTGAAGTCCTCCGGCCATGCTACCTGCTGCAGGCCCACAGATAACGGAGACTCCGGGTCCACGCGTCGCAGCGAGACACGGCTCGATGTAGGAACGTTGCGGCTATCGGCCCACTTCGACGTGGGCTCCGGCGCGGCCATCGGCGGGATCTGCTGACCCCGAGCCTCTTGCATGCTCCGCACGACCCCGCAGAGATCCGCTAGCTCTCGCTGGAGCGTGCCAAGAGACGCCAGCAGGGCGTGTTCCGCTGCCGGTGTAGTCGAGGCGACCGGCATACCTGGTCGTGCCGCTGGGACCGCGATGACCACGGCTTGTGCTTCCGGGCTGCCCGCCGCCTCGGTCGGGTGGACGAGGTCCGCGTTGCCACCTGAGCCACGCGGCGCTCTCGCGCCGGGTGCAGGGGCGGCGGTCGCGCGTCCACGGGCGCCGACACTACCGCTCGCTGGTACTCAGCCAGTACCACCGGAATTGGTTGTCACGCCAGCGGCGGAGCCGGGCGTTACTCGCGAGGCGGGGTCGGTCGCTGCGTCGGTGGTGGCAGGGTCGATTGTTGCATTAGTGGTGACGGGGTCGAACATTGCATCGGTGGTGGTGAGGTCGATCGTTGCACGGCGAACACCGACACTCGTGGCTGCCGCGGCCGCGACCGCCGATGCCGAAGCCCTGGTGTTGACGCGGGACTCCGTCGCGACCTCTCCCTTCTTCCTCACCGCCGATGATGGAGCTTTCTTCAGTGCCATCCTTCCTGAGATCTTGAAGCTTGCTCTTGTCGTCCCCACGGACGGCGCCAACTGTTGTGGTTACAGACTAAACAGAGAGAAAGGGTGTGTGGTAGTGGAGACAGACCAAACAGAGAGAGAGAGGGTGTGTGGTAGTGGAGAGTTAGGTGAGCAATGTCCTCTTTTTTTTTGTGGTTCTTCCCTAGGGCTTGCATCACGTACATATATGTCCCAGTAGGGAGCGTCTTTACAATCGTGTCCTTATCTCGAGTATACTTCCCAAGGGTAACTAAGTCATTGTACATGCCTTGGGTTTATAGCTTTGTAACAGGCTAGCTGGGTTTAGGTGGAGGCCACCCCTACAACAAGTTGTATTAGTCAAGCGTGAAGAGACAGTTTACGAAGACACAGCGGTGGCCTATGTGATTTAGACCACGTCTTAGAGAATAGAGTGTCTTATCAAGCTATTAGAGCAATGTGAAAGTCGTGTTTTAAAAAGTGTGCAAGTGTGTGTGAGTGTAAAACTCTTTGTTTGTGGGTTATCATGTTTCTTATTTGTAAGTGGTTGTATCCACTAAGTGTAGGCTATTTGTTAGGGTTTGATAGGAGGTGAGGAGTCTCCACTATATAAGCTCTTATATGTGTTAAGAAAAAAACACTCTTGGGAGTGATTGGTGAGAGAAGTTAGGATTTTCTTGTATTGAAAGCTTTGTATGTGTACACTAGGATTAGAGATTTATTCTCCATGAGGGAGTGGCTGTAAAACAATCATATCAAAGTAAAATGAATATCCAAATTTTGTGTAAGTAAATTGTGCCATAGATTTATCCTTATACTTTTGATTTGCTTGGTTTTCTTATTTAGATTTCATCTTCTCTTTCTCTTTCTTGTGCTAAGGATGTGTAAGAGGTAGAAATATCTCTTGAAGATCAGATCCCATCTATCTAGATACTTTCTATAAAAAGTTTTTTTTTGTGATTATCCGAGTTTGCTTAAGAGGAGTGATTTTGGAGTTTTGATCTTAAAAGCATTTTGCCCGAGCGATCTGTCCAATTGCCCTTTGGCTGATGGTTAGACCGGTGAGACTGATTAAGTGACTTTATGATCTTTAGCTCTTGGCTTTGGAATAACTTGTAGCCTTGAATTTTTTGTTGCATTATGATGTTAATACGAAGAAAAAGATTTTAAAAAATCATTCACCAGCTCTGGCTCACACCGTACCCGATCCTACATCTTCATTCCGGTCAGACCCAAGGTCTAGCTATGCTGCACCCTCTTCTTTATACTCCATTCCTTCATTGTTTGCTGGCCGTTTTACATCAGAGTCCATTGGGGCCGGTCCTGGAGAATGGGCATTCTCTGAAGATGTGCTCTTGGCAGTGAAGGCAAGAACGTCCAAACCAGTGATACCATCACAATTCACAAACTTTTGGACCAAAATTCTGCCGGCAGATCCCGGCCAGAGCCGAGCGCGCCGCCCGGCACCAAGGCTCAACAAAAGGTGTGTTTCGTAGTTCAGAATTTCGGCTCCATAACCGACCAATCTATACCAGTCAGCCTCCCATTGCATGCTTCGGTGGTGAACATGTTCATGCAGCATTTGCCACACCCGGATATGATGAGCTTTGATCCATCTCCTGTGGTGCAACACTCCAGGTTCACCTCCTCCCGCGCTACTGTGCATGCTTATGAAGGCAACTACGGAGGTGAAATTTTAGAAACTCAATAAAAAATGGTCTAATAGATGGTAAGATATGTAATTTGTTGTGGTTTAGTGAAATCATATCTAACTTCTGGAGTAAGGGAAGCCCCAAAAAGGTAGCTCCAAATTAGAGAAAGATTTGCGAATTGTTCACATATATGACCATCTAGCAATTTTTTTTTTGGGAAAATTTGTTCTGTAGCACTAAAAGTTCACTACTTTTGAAAAATACCATCGAAAGAATCGGGCTTCGGAAATTACCACCGAAAGATTCAAGTCGCTTCGGAATTTAGCACTCTGTTAGTTTTCGATCGTTAACTCTCATTTTTCGTCAGACACGAACGCGAAATGTCATTTTTGCCCCTCATAATATCTCCCCTCCGCTCACTCGCTCTCTCCGCTCTCGCTCTCTCCGCCCGCGAGCCGCCATCTCCCTCCCCGCTCCCCGCCGCCGCCGCCTCCCTCCCCACCCCCCGGCCACCTCCTCCCTGCCCCTGCCTCCCTCCCTTCCCCGCCGTCGCGGCCTCCCTCCCCGCTCCCCCGCCGCCTTCCTCCCAGCCCCCGCCACCGCAGCCTCCCTCCGCGGATGGAACACCGCCGATGGAGGCGTCGCCGGAGTGGACCGCGGCGCTGGAGTCGCCGCTCGGCCGCCTGTGGGGAGGGAGGCTGCGGTGGCAGGGGCTGGGAGGAAGGCGGCAGGGGAGTGGGGAGGGAGTCCACGACGGCGGGGGCGGGGAGGGAGACAGGGGCGGGGAGGAGGCGGCCGGGGGGTGGGGAGGGAGGCGACGGCGGCGGGGAGCGGGGAGGGAGATGGCGGCGCGCGGGCGGAGAGAGCGAGAGCGGAGAGACCGAGTGAGCAAGCGAGCGGAGAGAGCGAGTGAGCGGAGGGGAGATATTATGAGGGGCAAAAATGATATTTCGTGTTCGTTGTCTGACGAAAAATGAGAGTTAACGATCGAAAACTAACAGAGTGCTAAATTCCGAAGCGACTTGAACCTTTCGGTGGTAATTTTTGAAACCCGGTTCTTTCGATGGTATTTTTCGAAAGTAGTGAACTTTTAGTACTACAGAACAAATTTTCCCATTTTTTTTCAATTTTAGCCCCTAACATTTCTTTTGCAAAAATAGACCACTCCCCGAGCTCAAAAGGCATGGCAAGCGATACGTACCACCTGTCACGCCCCCTAACTCGACAGGTCGGACAGTGCACGGCTGGGCAAGCTGGCGCAGCAGGGCGATGTGCAGCGTGGCATCCGGCTCTGCCACAATCCAGCTGCCTTCTGCTCAGCCGCCATGACTTGGTTGCGCAGTAGCAGCACTGTTTTGCACTTTAGCACTACCGTGTAGCCGTTGCTACTAATTAATTTAGTGCTAATCGTAATTAATTAGTATTAATAGAATTAAGTAGTGCTAATTCAAGCACAAAATTAATAGTATGTTGTTTAGTGCTAATCACATTTAATTAGAGCTAATCATATAGTACTAATTAAGTGTGCATGATAATTTATTGCACTTACAATTAATTAGTACTAATCGAGTATCATGTCTTCTATAATTTTTGTTATGCAGTACATAATGAACTCCAGCGGTGACTTTCTATGACATGTAAACAGTTCAAGTGAAAGTCTTGTATGAAATGTTTAGCTCATTCGGACGATAAATGCCTACTTGTATAGTTGACGGAGACAAATGACGTAGAGAAAAATGCGTGTGTTGACTTTCATTATTTTTGTTGCGTAATACCTATTAAATTCTAGTGGCTAATTTCTATGCTACGTTAGTGGTGCAAGTGGGATTACAACATAAAATTATCAGCTCATTAAATAATAATCGCTTGTATAGGTTGAAATAGGCAAATAGTATAGGCGAAAGTGCATGTCCCACCTTCCACAATTTTTATTTGTAGTATAGAATGAACGCTAGCGGCGAATTTTTATGGCACGTGAAAGACTTATATGAAATTTTTAGATCATTTAGACAACAAATGCTCGTTTGTATGGTTGACAGAGACGAACAATGTAGCTCGTTTGTATGTAGATTTATAACTTTTAATCTAGGCTTAATTATAAGGATGAAATTTAAATTCCAAAAAATCCAATAAATTCCCAAAGAAATAAAATAAAATTTTTGGTATGTCACAGTCATGCACCTGTGTCCTTATATAGGAAGCATCAACACCTACATGCTTTGTAAGCACATGCTTCACTAGATCATTAATAATGCTAATAGCACATGTATTATCAGATAAAAGAGAAGTCAATGTAGAAACAGAAACATCAAAATCCTCAAAATAACTACCATAGCTAAGTAACCTCCGCAGTCAACAAAGTCATAGCTCGCAACTCAGCCTTAGCATTCGAATGAGAAACTGTTGTTTTCTTCGTAGTCTTCCAAGAGATGAGAGAAGCACTAAGAAAAATACAATAGATAGAGAGACCGATGATCGGAGTGATCACTAGCCCAGGTGGCATCAGAATATGCCTAGAGCTGTAAAGAGCTAGAGCAAGGAAAAAATAGATGACGAGAGATAGTTCCACAAAGTTATCATAGAACACGAAGAAGATGACTATAGTGGAACTGAGTGGGAGTAGAAAAAACTGACTTAAGATATGCACATGATATGAAATGTTAGAATGAGTGACACCATGGTAAATAAGGCTCTCAACAAGATGATAGCGAGTAGCATTAATAAGAGGCTCATCATCAGTGGGACAAATATAAACATTAAACTCCATGGGAGTCTCAGCTACACGCTATGAGTAAGCGAAGCACGATCAAGAAAATCCTGGATATATTTTTCTTGGAACAGATATAAGCCCTCAGGAATAGAAATAACTGTAATACCAAGAAAGTAGCAAAGAAAATCCAGATCAAACATAAGAAACTGCTCATTAAGATGCTCCTTGATAAAAGTGATGTATTGAGAGTCATTTTCAATAATGATTATATCATCAACATACAAAAGGAGAAGCGTCCGACTATGAGAAGAAGTGCGAATAAAAAAGTAGGATCATTTGCACTGATAGAGAAACCAGCTGCAGTAACAAAAAAAGAGAAACGATCAAACTAAGCATGCGGAGCTTGCTTAAGGCCGCAGAGAGATCGGTGAAGGTGACAAGCCATACCCTCAGGAATATAATACCTTGTTGGTGGCTGCATATAAATCTCCTCACATAGCTTACCATTGAGAAAAACATTCTTGACATCAAGCTGAGAAATGAACCATACCCGAACGGACGTCATAGCTAGAAGAATGCGAACTGTGGTTATGTGAGCCATACAAGCAAAAATCTCAACGTAATCATGATCATACTCTTACTGAAAACCATGTGCCACAAGATGAGCCTTGTAGCGCTCAAGAGAACCATCAGAACCTTATAGACCCACTTGCACGTGGTAGGAGTAACGCATGTAGGAAGAGAAACAAGATCCCACGCACCAGTATGTTGAATAGCAGCGATCTCCTCTGCTATCGCATGCTGCCACTCCTGATGAACAACTACATCACGATAAAAAGTCGGTTCGGCAAGAACAGCAACAACAAAGCCAAAATGCTTAGGAGACCGAATAGATTGGCTATCACGAAGAGCATATCGAGGAGGATAGGCCAAAGAGGATGACCCATCAGAAGAATTCTTAACTCACAGATGGCGAGTATGGTAGAGAGGATAAGAAGAAACAAGGCCAAGAGGAACCCTGGAGTGGGTATCGATGGTGAAGAAGGCGCCGACTGTGAAGGAGGTACCTGAGAAACCAAAGGCTACAGTGGAGGAGTGATGACTATGGGGTGGAAGGAAAGTCAAGAAAGAAAGTGGCTCGACAAGAGATGCTAAAGTGGAGGAAGGAGGACGAGGACAGAAAGGATGAGACTCATCAAGAGTATTATCCTGAGAAATTCGCATCCGTCGGCCAACAGGATCTTAACAACAATATCTCTTGTGCTCAGTGCTATAGCCTAGAAAAATGTACTCTATAGATTGAGCGGTCAGCTTGGTGCGCTATGGGTTACAAGAAGAATAAAGCACACACCTAAAGAGACAAAGACTTAAATAATCAAGAGTCTAGCCACAGAGATGCTCAAATAGGATCCCACCCTGAATAGCAGAAGATGGTTAAATATTGATCAATAAAGTGGCAGTAGAAACAGTCTCGGTCCAGAAGTGTAGTGGAACAGCAGAGACAAGATGAGAGCACATGCTATCTCAAGAAGATGACGATGCTTTCGTTCAGCCACACTATTCTGGGCATGAGCACCTAGACAAGAAAACTAAGAGAGTGTATTCTGCTCAGGAAGAAAACTACGAAAGATTCCCAACAAGTACTCCCCAATGGAATTAGCTAAAAACACGAATAGGAGTCAAACTGAGTATGGACCATATTAGCAAAAGTCTTATAGATAGATAAGACCTCACTAGATTTACATAAAGTATATACATATGTGCCAAGAAAAACCATTAATAAAAATTATATAATATAGATGGCCTTCTTTCAAAACAAAAGGAGCTGAACCCCATACATTAGAATGAACGAGATCAAAAGGACACTGAGACATTGACTCACTAAAAGGATAAGAGAGTTGAAGCTATTTGCAAAGCTTACCATGATAATTTAGAGAAGCATCACCAAACGCAGATTCTAAAAAACCACGACTAGCTAATGAAGACAAACGTGACCCACAAAGATGTCCTAAACGATGCCACTAAGCAAAAGACGCGATAGAGCATGCAGCAGATGACTAAGCAGTGGTGGAGGTAACAAGATTGACAGGGGTAACAGAAGGAAGATAAAGCCAGTCAAGCTCTTAGAGCCGTCATGAGTCACAGCAGCGAGAGCAAGTACCAACCAGAGTCTCCGTGCAACGATCCTGAACACAATAAAAATCCGAATCAAGAATAACATGATAACCATGATCAGTGAGCTGACCGACGAATATGAGTTGCATAGTTAGTTTTGGAACATGAGAAATAGCAGAAACATGAAAGGATGAATTTGAAAGTGTCTCATCCTACGATAAAAAAGAGGTACCATCTACTGTTTGAACAGTGATGGGAGCAGGTAAAGGACTAATGGAAGAAACGGTTGAATCAGATGTCATATGAAAGAAAGCACCAGAATGAAGAATCTAAAGTGATATACCTGAGGAAGGAGAAGTAGAGGTGGTCTCACAGGAAGGCTGAATAACAGAACCAGTAGAACGTAGGGTGCAAAAGCAGTCATGCGACGTAGTAGTGTGAGAAATTCCTGAGTGTTAGAGGATCCCTGGAACCTCTAGTGCCCCTAGGAGGACTGCCACCACGACAAGAATCATTCTTTCTATAGCAAAACTACTCTACATATCCATCTTTATTGCAATAGGTGCAGTGAAGTCTTCTACCAACAGCAGTTGTCACTGGTAGAAGCGTAACTAGTGAAGAAGTAACTGCAAGTGCAACAGGTGTAGAAACTAGAGGAGCTACCAAAACCAAAGGAAACAACCCGTACTAAGAAGATGAATCTCTTTAGTACGAACGGCTGCAAGGGCCTCCAATAGTCACACGAAGGTGGCGAGCCAGCAACTAAGCACGAATCTACTCAAATTAAGCTCGGAATGTGTCTAAGAAGTCATAGATGCAGTGAAGCTCTAGTGATACTACTAACATTGACAACACTGATAGGTGTGGCAAACATTTAGCCCTAAAGAGTCAATCTGACGCCATACCGCGGACAGCTGAGCATAGAACTCACCCACAGTAACATCTCCCTACTGCAACGACTACTCCTGACGCACAACAGTAAGGTACAAGAGATCATCAGATGGCTCGTAGGGGTTGCGCAAATGCGCCCACATTGCCTGTGCGAAAGTCAAGCCAACCATATCACCAATGAGATGCACATCCATGCTAGCAACTAGAATAGCAGAACCATGGGCATCCTCATCAATCCATGTCTTATAAGTAGTATACTGAGTCTAAAAAGTTTCTATGGCATCCTCAAATGTCTTTGTACGAGTGTCTTCGAAAATATCCTTAAGGAGTGCAGTCTTAGTAGGTGGGGCAGGACGAAGCGGATAAGACAACTTGCTAATAATAAATTCCCAAAGACGCTAATCACACATGTGGAGGCACATGTGCTAGAACCAATCCCCGATACTTAAGACCATCGAAGATCACTGGGCAGCGAGAAACAGAAATTATGCCTAAGAAGGACATTTTTTCGTTCTTTTTTTTTTGCTTTTGCTTTGCTTTTCTTTTGTTCAGTCGGTTAACAAAACCGACCAAAAGATGAGTCGGTCGGTCAATCGACCGAAGGGAGACCGACCTCATCAAAGTAGAGGTGGTCTTGGGCGGTCTCCAACCTCACCGACGGAGGCGATCCCAAATGGAGTCGGCGGTGGCCGACTGAAGGGAGACTGATCTCACCGAAGCAGAGGTAGTCTCCAACCTCACCGACAGCGACGGTCTTGAGCGGAGTTGACGGCGATGAAGAAAGTCCTGATCCGAATGAGAAGACATCGGCCACGGATTCGGAAGATCTAGAGACGGCGGTGGCAATCCGCCACGACTCGACCAATGGAGAAGACAAGCAGTGGCAACAAGTAGCAGATGGCAGTGACTGAAAGAAGAACAACGATGGCCACGGGCAAAATCAGACACAGTGGGTGGACGAAAACCTTAGGTAATGCTCTAATACCATGTTACAAATAACGCTTATATTCATCATGAGACATACATATACAGATATGATATATATGTAGAAAACCCTTCACACAATAGGGTAAATACACAACTCTATAATACATATTTAACACAAACAACATGACATAGCTTCGCTGCTACAGTGTAGGTCCAAACAATGGGGGGATGCACTTGCCACCGTGCAGATGCCTGCAAGCTAGTCACCGGCGTTATTACTATTACGAAATTGTTGAGTTATGGGTAAATACCGAAACTACCCCTGCTTCGCTATTCTATAAATAGAGGGCTTTGTGCCATGTAATGAGACTTACAAGATCAATAAAGCTCTCACTCTTGGTACTCTATTATCTGGTGTTTTGTGATTATTGGTTGATTGCCCCCGACGTTTGTATTATGATTGTACTACCGTTCATCGATCTACAAGGTTTCTCAACATGTTATCAGCACGAGAGCCGCTGAATGGAATTAGGTAGCTGGATGAATTAGGTAGCTGCGGCCACAGTCACACCCGAGAGCCGCTGCATCCCCATGCGCGCAGGCCCTGCAGGCCGCCGCTGCACCGGATCCATTGCCGCCGCGACCACTGCCGCACCCCTTGCGCATCGGCCCTGCAGGCCAATGCCGCGCCGAGCCTTGGTAGGTGCCGCGCTGTCAGGTCGCCGCGCCGTAGGGCCGCCAGAAGAGGCAGCTGCTCCTGGGCCACACCGCGCTGGCCCTGCCCGCGCCTGGCCGCACCACGCTGTCCCGCCGCGCTGCGCGCCGCGCCGCTGCGCCTGCGCTGCGCCGCCGCCGCGTGCTCTGCGCCCGCCGCCGTTGCTTTGCCGCTGCGCCATGCGCCGCCGGGTCTTTGGGGCCGCCGCTGCGCCGAGTAGGGCGCGGTATGGCCGTCGCGCCCGCGATCGCCCGTAGCTCGTGTCCGCCACGCCACCACGGCCGCGCGACAGCCCTGGCCACGCACCCGCCTGCGTGCCTCCACCGGCGCGCCGCACCGCCCGCATGCAAGATCCGAAATTTGGGGGGAGGTGGCGCAGCCCGTAGGAAGAGGTGACCGATTCCTTCGGCAGAGAAGGACGGGAGGTGGAGCCGTGCGGCAGCTTTCACAATTTGAATCTACAGTTGGCACCTTTAATGGCATGGGTGTACTGCATATATGACTTGGCCTCTCGTGGCTTGTCTAGTTTCATTGGCCACAATTTCTAGGCTATGGCATTGTTATTTATACTTTTAAAATTACTTTATTCAGTATATTATTTTCTATTTATTTAATATTTCTAGATATTATTTATTACTTAGCAGAAAAAATGGTATAGAATTCCAGAAAATTCTAGTAAATCCTAAAACATGATTTTTAGGTATATGAGCTTCCATTAAATTGTGAAACCTTAGACTTAGTACACATTGGAAGCATCATATTTCTTTATGGTTTATTTCCTGGTATTGTGTGTTTGGGGATTTATTTAATGGGTTAGTAATTCTGAAAATTACTTAAATACCCTAATAATTATAAGAAAGTCCCAAAAAGGTTGCTAGGAAAATCTGGAAAAGAATACTTTATCTACTGAATAGATAAAAATGAGTTGTTACTTTTTTTGCACTCATTTCATATAGCTAAGATTACTTACCAGAAGTAAGTATGTATAAAAACTGCATGAATATTGTGCGATATTTGGCATCACTAAGTGGATATTTGCACGCCCCGAATGGCTGCAAATTGTATCACCTAGACTTATTTAATTGGCATATAGTCATACCACTGTTAAGCCTAAAGCTAATAGAGTTATACCCTTTTTACCACTAAAAGGTAAAAATTTTGTAGCAAATGAGGTATAACATCTACTCTACTCTTGAGTGTTATTGATAGCCCTGAAGGCACTTTGCCGGAATCTATTGCTCTTTCTAGGACCAGAAGTCCACATACGAGTATTACTCTGCCTTGCACTACATTATCTCTGGATTAAGTTTAGGTAACTCGTATGTTACCAATAAACAGGTGCGTTCATAAGCAAAAATATGCCTACAGTGAACATATGGAGACCAAAAGCATTCTCTCAGTTATCCCTTAGCCTTATTTAGATGCCATTTTCCTACATGAGTAGCACCAATTGTAAAATACAACTCCTGTCGAGCTTAATCTTGTTCATAAAGAGCACCTCTTATCTTTTGCTGAAATTATGCATTAGATAATTATTTTCCCAGATACCATAAAATTTAGTCTAAGATGTTCTATTAAAACCTTACCCCTGCTGAACAGTTGCTTCATAGAACACATTGCCAGCAGCATATCTTACCTGAAGTAAGATTGATTAATAATGCATGGAATAACATTTGTAAATATTACGCCTAATATTTGAAAGGACTAATGATATGCCTTAGTTCATTATTGCCTAGATGGCAATAGGAAAAATGTCTTTCTTAAAGACACACGAAATCTAGTCGAATATTAAATCTCAGAAGGATTACCTCGACTAGAAAATGCTATAAACCTCAATATATAACCCTATCTTTTATATTACCAAGTGTGCGTTATTTTCACGCCAATAAAATTATACTCTTGAAGTAGTATAATAATAATAACTTATTGCTAAAGCTCTGAGTTAATTCGATGCAAATGCCAGAAGCATACGCTATCACTTGGAATTTTGTGGTTGGCGTGAAAAGGGAGAGGAATTGGGCATATGAGGAATATTGAAACCTCCGAGGCATATCCTAGGTCAAATACTGAAGCGAATAAGCCCGAAGCTGTCCATTTGAGAGATCATTGAACCTACTATAAACTGTTGGCAAAGCATTACAACCCTCGAAGGGTAATTGATTTGTCTCCAGTAATCTAGTCGCCAGTATGCGACCGCATACATAGGTTTTACATGGTAGCATGAAGCTACCACACATATACCACTAGAAACTATAACCATTTGCCTGAAGCAAACATAACTCTCAAATACTAGATTACCTATTGGATGTTAATGATCCCGAATGATCTATATATACAACATTCATTTGGCGTTATAAACCATAACAGGCGTATAAATTACCTCCCAAATTAATCACATATGTTTCTGCAGAATAATTATTCCATCTGGGAGGTTACACTAGAAGTATATTCCAGCAGAATATATATATATTTCATGCAGATTAATCGATGATCATGTTTTATATGACAGTGTTGTATTTATACTTTTGCCAGCATCCTGAAGATATACTTTATGCTGTCAAAGCATAATGCCCTTGACTAGACCAAAACATGTCGCACTAACACAAAACCTGAAGTTTTGTGCGATCCAAATTTGAAATCAGAAGTATGAGTAATTAGATCATTATATTGGGCAATAAATAAAAAGTTAGAATATTTCTTTTGTATAAGATTAATAACCCACCAGATGTTTGGGATAATCTACCAGAAGTAGAGATGCACAGTTTTCCATATCACTGCATTAATAAATATTTAGTTCACTGCATTAAGAAAAGGAACCCCAATCAAGAATTAGTGCGTATTATGAGAACCAATCATTTCTCGTATGATATCACCACCGTAGCATACTGAGGGGATTTTGAAGTGTGTTATTAACAAAGATCGTATCTCGACATTAGGGGGAGAGAAATGCCCAAAATATTCGAATGCCGAGATATTTTTCTGAAGAACGATCTTTACTATACGGTTCACGCACTAAATAAGCTAAATATAAATTTAGCCGATACTCCTGTACGCCAGAAGCGGGGAGACTGCCAGATTTTCCTTACTCATTTTATGGGGGAGTTATATAGTGTTTACCTGAAGTAATTGTGTCGCTAAGTTTGGAATACCCCGGGTTGAATAGTATTTCCATCTTTGCGAAATTGACTTATTGGTCAGTAACCTAACTCTACGGGGACGCCTGTAGATCTGAGGTCGATGACACTAGTCAAAATAATCGTTAAATACTCCTTAAATACTCTAGAAGAGAATTCACCCCGAAGGTGAAAAACCTCATGAAGAGGTTCATCCTGAAGATGAAAACCCCAGTAATAAGGCGCGCGCATATTACAATACTGGGGAACACGGAACTACCAAAAGGCCTTCGTTTTGGGAAATAACGAAGTTTTGGTTAAACACTGAAAAACATTCAATTATGAGGATATTCGGAGAAAAGTTGTCGACAACCAGTTTGCCTCTATAATTGCTAAAACTATGAGAATATAAATCCGGAACCAAAGTCCATGACCGAGCACCTGAAGTGTTCATATCAGGTCGAAATGATAGAAAGCAATTGAGGCCGAACCAAAATAGCAAATGAAAGTCTTGAAACCTGTTCGTTCAGACTTGATGGGTCATTATGAAATAATGAGGTGGTGAAAGCGATGGTTCAAGGATCCCTGTAGAGATCTATATTCTCCTGTTATGAATGAAATAGTGTTCCGTTATATAATAACTCTGGCAGATGACATGAATGAGATATGCAATTATCGGATTCTGAAAATACTTGATGTGATCCTTGAAGGAACCCAAAGCTTGATCCCTGAAGGACTTGGTATTTGCAACATGTATACATATGTATACAAAACTCAAACATGATAAACTCTTACTTAAAGAAAGAGTATCTCCTAGAAGAGAAAGCATTTCCCTGAAGTGAAATCACCAGTTGATCGAAAATACACCAACGACTATGCGATCCCTAGAAGTGGATAAGGACCCACCCAAGACCCAAGGAAATGAAATGAGGAAGCTAAGAACCAGAAGTTCGCCACATAAGCACATATAAAATGCATTTCCTATCAGAAGTTGATTAAGTGGCAATGTCCTCTATTACCACGAACGTATCACATGTTTGGTGGTGATGGCAAATTTATTAATCCCCTAAGTGCTAAAATTAAGACTGGTTACATTGACTCTGTAGTAGTATGACCATGCTATGAGTTCCATAGAACAGACGTTTGGTCATATGGTACTACTCAGATATGGTTGCTAAATGCTAAAGAACCTGGAAGGTTTTGATAAGTCACATTCTGAAGAAATGTGGCACTGAGATTAATTACCCCCATATCCTGATTAGGATAAGTATACTGGCCTGCATTCATTTCTTAAAGGTAGTGAAACAATAAGATTTCACCAGAAGTGGTTTTCAGGGGGAGTATATGCTAAACTTTTATGGTTATGCATGAGATTCAGAAAATTTTGACTTTAGTCAAACTTAGAAGGTATTGACTTGATGATTACGACCTTAAAGGTTTACCACCTATCGATATAAGTCCAATTGATGGACATGATATAGGTCTTGAAGACTATAATATATCCTGAAGATAGTTTATAGATCCTGAAGATAAGTATTGCAAATCATAAAGATAAGTGTTGTACTCTTTTTCTCTAGTAAGTTTTTCCCATTGGATTTTCTTGTTCGAAGGGTTTTAATGAGACAATAACTGCAATACAATTTAACGAGTGCTATGTACTCTTTTCTCTATTCCTTTTTTTTCCCACTGGGTTTTTGGAAGGAGTTTTTAATAAGGCATATGTATATCGTACTTGGCTTAAGTGAATGATTAGCCATATCCAGAAATTATGTGGCACAAACATCATTGATGAACCCCATCATTATCTATGAAGATAATGCAACTTATGTGGCATAGATGCAAATGGGCTATATTAAGAGTAATATCCCGAAGTATGTTACTCCTAAATTATTTTATTTTATTCTCACGAGCTCCAGAGAAACGAAAAGAGAAGATACTGAAGGTAAGTCTTGTGATAATTCGACATATTTATCCATAAAATCTCTCACAGTTTCTAGCTTCCAGAAGTGCGTTCGAGGCATTGGTATGAGACGACTTAGAGAGTAACAAGGTTCAAGGGGAGTGGATTCTTGAACCATAGCCTATATGTAAAGCCAGAAGACTTACATGATCTTGAAGATCTAAATATTGCACTCTTTTTCCTTTGTAAGTTTTTCCTGAAGTTTTCTCACACAAGGTTTTTAATGAGGTAACAGATGCTACAAGTAACGGATGCAATGTACTCTTTTCTCTATCCCTTTTTTCCCACTGGGTTTTTGGGAAGAGTTTTTCATAAGGCATGTGTTAGCCCAAGAAAAAAAATTACAAGATCACACACACAAACTCACTTGATCCCTGCAGCACACAAAGGAATATTAGATAGACTCACGCGCACTAGTATTCTGAAAACTAGTGGAAACAAGTGCACACACGCATGGAGATTTGATGGTCTTTGCAACCGCCTAGCACTCACTGTTTTTCTCATTTTATTCACTCAACGCAGCTGGTACTTATACACTTGAAGGCATGCACACTGCCATGCACAAACAAACTATGACCACTAATCTAACTCATGCATTTCCTGCGTGCACGTCGTGATGCATGCTCGGCGCAAGACTCGGCCACGTCCGACCAATTCTTTCTGAGCCCATTTTTCGGTGCTTGACGTACTCACACATACTAAGAAACTCAAAAATAAATACTAAATTAAGATTATTTTCTAACAATCTCCCCCCTAATCTTGACAGCTTCATAGGAACGCCGGTTCATCGTTGGCGTTCGTCTCGATGAGAAGCGCCTGCTCCTCCTTCTTCTTGCGACATTCGGAAGCAAAATGCCCATAATCATTGCAGTTGTAGCATCTTACTTTAGCCTTGTCAAATTTGCGATACCTACGGCTTTGGCCACCATTGCCGTCGGAACCGCCGCCTTCACGCTTCGACGATCGGGCCTCCCACTCGGCCCGCGTGAGGAGAAGCTGTTCGTCGTCGTTGTTGTCGCCCGGAATGCGTAGACGCTCCTCATACGCCTTGAGACGGCCAATCGCTTCTTCCACTGTCATTTTCTTCAAGTCCCCAAATTGCTCAATAGTTGAGACAATTTGTAGGTACTTTTTCGGGACAACGCGGAGAAGCTTCTTCACGACGTAGCTTTCCTCCATGTTATCGCCAAGACCGCGGATCTGGTTGACGAGTGTCGTCAATCCACGGCGAAGTCGTCCACCGACTCCATTTCCTTCATGCGCAAACCCTCGAATTCACTCCTAAGGGTTTGCACACGCGCCTCCTTGACGCGCTCGGCGCCGACGTACATCGTCTTGAGTGTGTCCCACGCAGCTTTCGCCGTCTCCTTTTCGGCGAGTAGGAGGAGGGTCTCCTCCGGGACTCCTTGGAAGATGGCCGCAAGGGCCATCTGATCTTTGCGCTCATCAACGTCGTCGACCACCACAGCTTCCCAAACGCCTTGGGCCTTCATGAACACTTTCATCTTGATTGCCCACGCAGCGTAGTTGGTCTTGTTTAGCATGGGGTATTGAAGAGAGACGCTGCTTTCTCTTCCCGGTACCCTCGACGGACCACCGCCGGTGGCGATGGCGCGACCCGACGGCGACATCGACCTTGTCCTCGGCATGGCTCTGATACCAAATGTTAGCCCAAGAAAAAAAATTACAAGATCACACACACAAACTCACTTGATCCCTACAGCACACAAAGGAATATTAGATAGACTCACGCGCACTAGTATTCTGAAAACTAGTGGAAACAAGTGCACACACGCATGGAGATTTGATGGTGCTGCAACTGCCTAGCACTCACCTGTTTTTCTCATTTTATTCACTCAACGCAGCTGGTACTTATACACTTGAAGGCATGCACACTGCCATGCACAAACAAACTATGACCACTAATCTAACTCATGCATTTCCTGCGTGCACGTCGTGATGCATGCTCGGCGCAAGACTCGGCCACATCCGACCAATTCTTTCTGAGCCCATTTTTCGGTGCTTGACGTACTCACACATACTAAGAAACTCAAAAATAAATACTAAATTAAGATTATTTTCTAACAGCATGTGCATACCGAGGTATTCGCCCAAGGGGGAGTGTTGCGAAATTGTTGAGTTATAGGCAAATACCGAAACTACCCCTGCTTTGCTATTCTATAAATAGAGTGCTTTGTGCCATGTAATGAGACTTACAAGATCAATAAAGCTCTCTCTTGGTACTCTATTATCTGGTGTTTTGTGATTATTGATTGATTGCCCCCGACGTTTGTATTGTGATTGTATTACCGTTCATCGAACTACAAGGTTTCTCAACAATTACTACTTCAACTGAAACCCCATTGCTGGTTGCTCATGCCCACAGGTCGCATTCAACTCCCATTTCAAAGTTTGTGACAGGACTGTCACCAAAATCCTCGCTTGGCTTTTGGATCTCATGATTTGTATCGACGTAGGGCTCCGAGAGATCCGATGACCTTGCAGAGGGAATGGTATGCTCCTCGAGAATAACTGACGATGCAGCCGTTGCTTTTTCCCGATCCAAAACGAGTAAGTCGTCTTCGAATTCGAATGTCAAGAACTTGTCTTCACAGGCTACACGTTTATATATTGAACCATGATAAGACTAGCATGAATAAATGGCGTTAGAAGGTTATTCAACGAGACAGCCAGTACTTACTGTCCACAAGATGAGCAAGGTGGTGGATATTCTTTACCACAGTTCCATTTAGTTTAATGACCTGACAACATTATTGGTTACTGAAACACATGAGATGAATTCACAAGCATAAGAAGATAACTAAAAATGGAAGAGCCAAAGAGGTTTACCTGTTGATTGATCATCTTCTCATAGTCATACCCGATGTTGACCTCGTGTGCCAAAACCTAGGCAGCACTGACAATTAAGGACACAATAACATAATGAAGAAGGACTAGTAAATTTATCTAACCAGATAATACAGCAAACCTGTGATACAACAACAATTTGCTCGCCTTCGAAGGTTGCCAGATAGTAACGTGCCTTCACCAACAATTTTAACTGTAAATGAAGAAAAAAATGTCAATAACAATAAGAAATTACTGTTCTTTGGAAAAAAAAAAAGGTATGCTGCAAGCATGATCATGTTGAATGGTGATCTTACCCCTAGTAGAGCTCCGCACTCCCTGCAAATGAACAGAAATTTATGCATTAGTAACTGCAAGCTTTCTGATACCAAGCAGAGCTTAAAATGGAAATTATTGGTTACTTACTTCATAAATGGTACTGTTAAAGGAGTGAAGACAAGGCCAGCAACTATCAGATAAGAAGGTTGGCCCCCTTTTACATGGAACGGCACCTTATTTGAGGAGATGAATGTTAGAGATAGAAACGAATAGGAGATAGAGTAGGATTGCTATTCGTTTCCATGTATGCTTCTGTATCTGTATATGTCATACCCCTGTACTCCCCTGTATATATATGGCCCCTTGGGCCTTATGGCAATACACACAATATTCATAATATGGTATCAGAGCTTTAGGCTCTAACCTGTTCTTCCGCTGCCGACGTTGTTCTGGCCGCCGCCGCCGCTGCTCAAGCCGTCGCCGCTGTCCAAACCGTCACCCTCTCAGATTCGAGAACCTCTGCCGTGCCTTGCTTCTCGCACTCGCCGACGAGGGGGAGTCCAACCTCCCCTGACTGCCTGCGTCCAGGCCACCTCGTCTTAGAGACCCGATCCAGATCTGATCCGATCGACGAAAGAGAGAGAGCCGCTGGCACGCCGCCCCTCTGCACCGCCCTCCCTCCGCCGCCGCCCCCCCTCCGCCGCCGACTGCTGTCTCCACCGGATGCGCGGCCCTCTGCTGCTGCCTCGCTGGCGCCGCGCCTCTCCGCCACGTCGCGGCGCCAATCTAGTCTCTGCAGCGTGCGCCACATGCCGTTCTCCACCGGGCGCGACGCACCGCCCCACGGATCCGACCGGGCTCGGGCGCGCCGGCGTCTTTGCCTCTCAGAGCTCGGCCCGGTCTCGCCGCTCGAGCGCGCCACCACATGCCACCCTCCGACCACCGCCACCGCTGCTTCCTCGGGTGCGCCACCCGCCCGCCGCCGCTCGAGGCGCCGCCTCGCACGCCGCCTCGCCTCCTCCAGGCACGCCGCCCCTCTGCTTTAGTGCTTTTTGTATCGATTGATCTGATTAGCTTACTTTAAAAGCTAAGCAAAAAAGAAGAAGAAGAAGAAGAAGAAAAAACGTCGATCTAACCGCCGCGTCGTCCAGCGCCGCCTGTTAGACGTCGTTCCATTGGTCGCCGCGCCGTCCAGCGCCACCTACCGATGGCTTCTGTTCCACCAGCTGCGATCCCATTCTCGGGAACAAAGTTCCATGGGACGAACTACAGGATGTGGTCTTCTCTCATGGAGATCACACTATATGGTCTCCGCCTCTGGGGACATGTTACTGGTGCACGACTGTCTCCGCCACCACCGGTTCAGCCTCCTCCCAGGAAGTCTATGCCTGCACCTCCTGCAGATGATGAGGTTGCCAAGAAGAAAGCCGAGGAGGCTACTGCTGCTGCTGATGAGACCTTTCAGCATGCCACTGATGCTTTCGAGCGCTGGTGTGCTAATGAGGCCCGGGTCCGTGCCATCCTCGTGGTCAACGTCGACGACTCAATTCAGCCAGATATTGTTGGTCTACGGTCTACTCGACAAATCTGGGAATACTTACGTGAGAGCTATCAGCAGAGCAGTAATGCCTAGTTCTTTTTGCTTCAGCGTGAGTTGGAGATGCTTCGCCAGGGGGATTCTTCCATCAACAACTTCTACCGAGCCCTCGCCAGTCTCTGGCGCCAGCTAGATGAGCTGGCCTCTCCACTTTATCAGGAGTGTCATAAAGTGCAGAAGGCGGATCATGATCGCCTTCGCCTTTATGATTTTGTCTGCCGTCTTCGCCCAGAATTTGAGCCTGTTAGGGCTCAACTGCTGAGCCGCTCGCCACGACCGACCGTCACCGAAGCTCTTTCAACACTTTGGGCTGAGGAGATTCGCCTCAGATTAGCTGCTCAGGCCGTTCCGACTGTACTTGCTGCTCCTTCACTACACCGACGATTTCTACTACGGCTCCTCCGGTACCAGTTTCTGCTCCTGCTTTTTCACTAACTGGAGTTCAGTGCACCTACTGCAAGAACTTCAGACATGACTACCAAAGTTGTGTGGTGCGAAAAAGGCGGAACAAGGTGCGCCCAGGTGGACGACAAAAGGGGGGCAGGGAGGCCCTTCCTTTACAGGAAGACAAACCAGCTCATCAGGTTCTACTCAGCGAGATCACTCTGTCCAGCAGCTCTGCCAGGCTCTACTTTAGCAACTCTCTCACAACTCTGCGGGTTCTGCCAGTCTAGCTCAGACATCTCCTCCAGGTACATCTTGGGTCCTGGATTCTGGTGCCTCTTTTCATATGACACCAGACTCCACATCTCTTACTTCAGTTGGATCTCCTCCTTTTCCTATCAATGTTCAAACAGCTGACGGCATTTCCTTACTTGTCAGCTGTCAGGGCACGCTTTTGTCTACCGATTTTTCTGTTCCGGCTGTTTCCTATGTTCCTCAACTTACTATGCGGCTCATTTCGGTAGGACAGCTCACTGATCTTGGTTGTAGGGTTGGTTTTGACTCTTACACCTGTTTTGTTCAGGATCGATAGACAGGGACAATTCTTGGTACTGGCCACCGCCGTAAGGATCGCCAGGGCCTCTACATCCTTGACTGCCTTCATCTTCCATCCTCTCAAGCTGCTCCTACCACGTCTACTTCCACCGCCACTGCTGCCACCACCGGAGTTTTTGCACAATGGCATCACCGTTTAGGTCACCTATGTGGGTCCCGTCTCTCTTCATTAGTTCACCAGGGAGTTCTTAGACGTGTTACTGTAGACATGTCCATGTCTTGTCGAGGTTGTAAGTTAGGCAAGCAGTTACAACTTCCTTATCATTCTAGTGAGTCTATGTCAGCTCGACCTTTTGATTTGGTTCATTCAGATGTATGGAGACCTGCACCTATTATCTCCAAAGACGGGCATAAATACTATGTTATTTTCATTTATGATTATTCCCGTTTTACTTGGCTTTTCCCTATGTCTACTCGTGGTCAGTTTCTTGCGATCTACCGTAGCTTTGCCACGATGGTTCATACTTAGTTCGAGAGTTCCATTCGTACTTTTCGATGTGACTCTGCTGGTGAATATTGTTCTGATGCCTTCCGACAATTTCTTTCTGAGCAGGGCACTCTTTACCAGTCTTCTTGTCCTGGTGCTTATGCCCAAAATGGGGTCGCCGAACGCAAGCATCGTCATTTGCTTGAGACTGCTCGCACTCTTCTTCTTGCCTCCCACGTCCCACCACAATTCTGGGCTGAGGCTGTTTCTACAGCTGCATATCTTATCAATATGCAGCCCTCCACTGTTCTTAAGGGTGTCAGTCCTGTAGAGTGTCTCTACTCTCAAGCTCCCCACTACAGTCATCTTCGCGTTTTTGGTTGCACTTGTTTTGTTCTTCTGCAGCACCATGAGCGCACTAAACTATCTGCTCAGTCAGTTGAATGTGTTTTTCTTGGGTACAGCTCTGAGCATAAAGGATATCGCTGCTATGATCCCTCTGCTCGCCGGATCAGGATCTCACGAGATGTTGTCTTTGACGAATCTCGACCTTTCTTCCATCAAGATTCGGCTCCTCGTCCTGTCACCACTGTTGAGACGATCTCTTGGTTGTCTCTCTCTGACTCGTCCCCCATTTCCTCTTCTTCACCACCATCTTCTAGTTTGCCTTCTGTGGTTCCCGCTGCACCTACACCTCCTGTGTTACCTTCTACAGCTCCACCTCTTGCTCCTACAGCACCGTCATCTCGTTTTTCGGGGGTACACTACTCCAGACATCCTCGGCCCTCACCAGACTCATCTCCTGGTATCTTGCCAACACCGACATCGGATTCATTTGATGATGCTCCTCGTTATGCCCTTCGTGACCGGCATCTCTTCGGCCTCCTACTCATTTTGGACTTACTTCGACAGCTCATGCTCTTTCTGTTTATGAGTCCACTTCCTATCGTGAGGCTGCTTCCCATTCTGAGTGGCAGCTCACTATGGCAGAAGAGCTTGATGCTCTTCGACGTACGGAGACTTGGGACATCGTACCGACACCTGTGCATGCTCGTCCTATCACATGCAAGTGGGTGTACAAGATCAAGACCAGGTCTGATGGTACCATTGAGCGCTACAAAGCTCGTCTTGTGGCGCGCAGTTTTCAGTCGGAGCATGGCTGCGATTACGATGAGACGTTTGCCCCCGTTGCCCATATGACCACTATTCGCACTCTTATTGCGGTTGCCTCTGTTCGTCAGTGGTCTATCTCTCAACTCGATGTTAAGAATGCCTTCCTTAATGGTGTCTTGCATGAGGAGGTTTATATGCAGCCACCCCTGGGTATTCTATTCCCGATGGCCATGTTTGTCGTCTTCGTCGTGCTCTCTATGGCCTAAAACAGGCCCTCCGTGCCTGGTTTGCTCGTTTTACCTCAGTGATTACCACTGCCGGTTTCACTGTCAGTGCTCATGACCCTGCCCTTTTTGTCCACACCTCACCTCGAGGTCGGACACTGCTTCTTCTTTATGTGAATGATATGCTCATTACTGGTGACGATTCCTCCTTCATCACATATGTGAAGAAGCATCTCAGTGAGCAGTTTCTTATGTCTGATCTTGGTTTGCTTACGTACTTCCTTGGGATTGAGGTTTCTTCCACGCCTGAGGGCTACTACCTCTCCCAGCAGAAGTATGTCCAGGATCTTCTTGCTCGATGCAGTCCGACCGATACTCCACCGTATTGAGACTCCTATGGAGCTCTCCCTTCACCGTGCTGCGATGGCGATCCTCTTGATGATCCTACTCGTTATCGCCACCTTGTTGGGAGTCTAGTCTATCTTGTGAGCACTCGTCCTGACATTGCTCATGCTGTCCATATCTTGAGTCAGTTCATGGCCCGTCCTACTCATATTCACTACAGCCACCTTCTACGTGTTCTTCGCTACCTGCGTGGAACCATCTCTCGCTTATTTTTCCCTAGCTCCACCTCACTACAGCTTCAGGCCTACTCCGATGCGACCTGGGCTAGTAACCCTTCGATCGCCGTTAACTACGCTTCGTGTTTTTTTTGCTCATCCTTGATTGTCTGGAAGACAAAGAAGCAGACTGCAGTTTCTCGTTCGAGTGCAGAGGCTGAATTGAGAGCTTTGGCAGCAGTGACAGAACTTGGTTGAGGTGGTTACTTGCAGATTTTGGAGTCTTTGGTGAGGGACCTCGCCCCTTATGTCCGGCAAGATGCAGTGCCATCGATGTGCTCGAGATCCAGTGAAGCATGAGCTCACCAAGCACATTGGTGTGGATGCTTCATACACTCGCTCACAGGTGCAAGACGGAGTGCTTGCTCTTTAGTTTGTGCCGTCTGAATTATAGCTTGCTAATTTCTTCACGAAGCCACAGACCAAGGTACAACACTTGTATTTTCTCTCCAAACTCAGTGTGTGTGATCCACCATGAGTTTGAGGGGGGTGTTAGAGATAGAAACGAATAGGAGATAGAGTAGGATTGCTATTCGTTTCCATGTATGCTTCTGTATCTGTATATGGCATACCCCTGTACTCCCCTGTATATATATGGCCTCTTGGGCCTCATGGCAATACACACAATATTCATAACAATGAATATTCTTGTAAATTTTGCAAATTGGTGAAATTTAAATTTCTAGTTTGTAGTTCAGGAAAAGATGAGGGTTCTTAGTATCTTACCAAATGTTTTCTTGGCTGCAAAACAGTCTGTACTTTCATGAATTTGCCTTGCCGAATGATACCTAGTTGAGCAACATCACCTGCATACCTGATTAACAAAAACATCAATTGTTTACTGTGACGCATGCACTCGTGCAGGAATAAGGTGCCGTTCATATGGGACAAAAATGCCACCAAAATGCCAAATTTATAAGATACACATACAGATCAATGGGACAAAAAGAGGATGCCTTATAGGCTTACATGGATCAAGTTTGTAACTTTGGTGTACATATCCAGAAGAAACTTACAATATAAAAAGGATCACACAAGGGAATTAAGCAAATAAAGACTAGTAAGTGGATAACAAAGACTGGTTAGTGTTATGTGATTCTGCAGTACTGAATCCACTAACAGAGGTTTGGCAGGGTAACATTAAATAGATACACGCCCTTGCAAAAAAAGGGGGAAAATACAAGCTAGTGGGTGATTGCACGAAAAAGTTTTTAGAATGTGATATGCATATACATAATGCATCCCACTCACATGTTTACACAATATGTACGCATTATTGTTGATGACAGACTGAATTGTGGTAAAGTGCCATTTATGCTTTATGCAATTTTGGATAACTAAAACCGGTATTGCTGTGTGTATAGTATAAATAACATGGGCACCATGGTGCCCAGGCTCCATGATTGATTTAATATGCTAAATCAATGGCTTCCGTTCCAAATCAATACCTTTTCCAATTAATGAATGCTAATGGGTTTGCTGTATATATTATATACTATTGCATTTGCACGCATCTAAAAGCAATCTAATGGCAGAGAGACCTAGTGCCTAGACACTATGGTACCCATTTCAGCGTCCTATACACACACACACACATTAAAAATTTTAAAACACAAAAAAAGTACAAAATAAAAGTTCATATGTAGAAGACGACATGCATACATAAATTAGCATGGTTGGTAAAAGGCACTTCAAAACTTATAAGGAATAAGACAGGGGCACTTACTTTTGACTTGTGAGGTAGCGGAAAGCAATCCGCCCTGTGGACCGAAATGGTACCGTTCCTTCACATCCTATTGCGACATCATCAAAACTTGCTATCACATCTCCCTGGAGAAACAGTGTTTGGATCAACTTAAACAAATTAAGCAAATGTAGTGAAACAGTTTTGACAATCATTAATTCAGAAAGATCCATTTGCAGTGAGAAAACCAGAAGTCTTCAATGAGTTCAATCCGTGAACTACATCTAAGTGGTGCAATTTACCTTTTGCAGAAATCTGCTTGCTGGAGCAGTAGGCTCAACCCAGCGGACAAGAACACCCTGCAAGAACAAAGCAAAATGGCGTGTTATAGGAAAACTTAGAGCAATACTCAATGCTAAAGACAGAAGTGAGCAGTTTCAGAAGCCATCTTTTCTAGGGGATGTGTGAGTAGAGTTAAAGGCCTCATATTTAAGATTTAATTATCAGAAAATAGTATTATAGGGAAAATGAGTGATTTCTAGGTAATGCCTGCCTGAAACTGTCACTAGCTACTTTGTGCAAACAATTTGTTATCTGTTTTTAAAACTCTGGCCTTGCCTTATGCAACTAACTTGATGTGACAACAAAGCACATCTAAGTGTTGGCACAGCCTCAATTTAGTCTACCAACTACCAAGGATCTGCCACTGTGTGAATAATTCAAAAGATGATAGCAAATATTCATCAAATATTCTGCTCAGAATCCAACTAGAAATTAAAAGCTATAAATTGCTTAGACTAATCTTAGGCCAACTTGGGCTTGAGATTGAAAGAATCAGCAACTATCTACGTATAACATTCTAAGCCATCATTCTAGTAAAACTTTTATATTGATCATGTTTTTCTTTTGGATTTTCTTTTTGGGGTATTCAAGATATCTCATAATGTGAGATAAATAAAACCATGCACAACCATTGTCTTGTAAAGTGGACAAGTGGTAATCATGTTGCTGCAAATATGGATGCACAGGAGCATTTACACAGTAAGATGCACAGTGCAGCCACCAATTTTATAGATCTCAGCAAGGAACAACCTGCTAAACCATCTAGAAATGTGTGGCTGTGTATTGTGCATGAGATTCCATTCACAGATCTCTAATAAACTTCAATATTCACAAGCTGAAGTTCATCAAGTATAGATATCATACCTCACTTGAAGGTACTTTTAAGCTTTCACACAATGCAGGGTTTTCCAATTTCTGAAATCCGACACCCAGGCAAGGAAATCCTACATAATGTTTGAAAACATTGAGCAGAACAACTTCTACAGACTACAATAATGTCAACTCAAAATACAGTTGTCCTAACTAATGCATACGTGATATGCAGTGGCACACAATTAGGAAATGCTTATCAACAGATAAGGGATTAAAAATGTAATACCACAAAAAAAAAGAGAAGGGGGCAGCTGGGCCAGGCCCAAGGCCTAGCCAGCCCAGCCCATGCCGCACCCATGCCTCCTCCCCCGTGCCAGTCTCGCCGCTGCCTCTGCCCGTGCAGTCGCCGCTGTTGCCGTTCCTCTCCCCCGTCCCGCGCACCGCCGCCGCCGTTCCTCTCCCCTGTCCTGCACGCCGCCGCCGCCGTTCCTCTCCCCCGTGCTGCCGTCGTTGCTCCCCTGCGCCCCTTGCGCCGCGCCTTTCGCGGCCGCTGTCGGCCTCTTCGTGCTGCCCCTCCACCGTCGGCGCCGCCTTGGCCCTGTTGGGCCCTTCCCTTTTAGCCGCGCCACCTCGCCCTCAGCCGCCTCGTTCTGTGCGCCGTCTTTCCCAACCGTCTCACCCTCGGCTGCTCTGTCCCAGGGCCGAGCCACGCCGGGTGTTGCTGCTGCGCTGCGCAAGAGGACGTGAAGGGGAGAGCGGAGAGCCAGTTGGTGGGGAGAAGGAAAAGAAGGGGGGGGGGGGGGGGAAGAAGGAGAGGTCGGCCGTGAGGAGAGGAAGGGGAAGAAGAGAAGGAAGAAGAGTTTTCGCCCGGGTGAGGGCAGGGCCAACCGAAAGGAAGAAGAAGGAAGAAGCAGCTGGGTGAAGAAAAGAAAGAAAGAGGGAATTCAAGAAGAGGGGGAAGAGAAGAAGAAAAGAGAGGAAAGGGGAGGGAAGTCCGATCCGTTGCCAGATCAAAGGGTGTAAGATAGTACCCTGATCTAAACGCTTGGGGTTAGGGTAACGCCACAAAGACCTTTTTCCGGTTTTTCATCGACCCTTGCATAAGTTAAATTGTCGATTTCTAGAATTAGTTATGAGACCTGTTAGAATACCATTTATTAATGTGAATGCCTAGACGGTGGTATTAGGTTGTTGATCAGAGGTTCTGTAGAAATAGTAGTAGCTCCTGGCATTACTATTTAGTAGATGACGAACTGATGTAAGGTTAAATAATATAACTATTAGAGGGAGAATATTAGTGATGAATTAAAATGATTAATCTTTGTTCAGATGGAGGTTCAAGATCTGTGCTGTCCACAGACCACTCTCTGGATTGATCAGGCAAGTGTATGGTAAAATGATATAATTGGGAAGTGATTGCTATGAATTTATTTTTGATGTACTACCTACCATGCTAATATGAGCTATTTATTTCTGTTGGCATAACGATGAATATTGATATGTGGTCATATAGTGGTTTTGGAACATGACATGTGGATTTGTTTAACTGGATAAACTGCATTGCATGCATTCATATCATGAGAATAGACGGCCTCTGTGGCATCTATGGTCTACTCTGTGTGGACCCTCTATGGGAGTGGAGAAAGACCTAATTCGGTAGGCACTCCACGGGAGTGGAGAAAAATCTACTTCGGTAGGCACTCCACGGGAGTGTAGAAAGACCTATTTCGGTAGGTACTCCACAGGAGTGGAGGTTGAGATCCCCGTATGAAAGAGGACGGGCTTGAGGTTCCCGCATGAAAGAGGACAGGTTTGAGTGAGCATCGACGGGTGCTCACTCCGCTATACCGGTATAAGCTAAAGAATGGAAAGATATGTGCATGAGCATACGCATTTGCATAGCGACAGAAAAGTAACAAAGGCGTGAGGGTTGATGAAAACATAAGAAAGAATGTGTAAAAAGAGTGGAAGTATCTGTGTTGGGTACAGAATGTTATGCACACCCATTACTGTTTTATTTTGTACTTGTGAGTATTCGGACTCACTCTTACTTTGTTGTTTTTCTTTTTAGGGCAATCCGGATCGATGATATGTACGGAATGGGCGTAGTCCTTTTGCACGACACATATGCAACAACTGCTTAGTCAAGCACTAATCATTTATGTTTAATCTCTTGTTTAGTCTTTTGAGGCTCGTTGTTGGTATAATATATTTGCAGGCCGTAGTGGTGGTAAACATGGTTGTGGATCTAGTAGTCTGTTTATATTATGGTTATTTGCAATATAAAATAATTGATTTTATCGCAATTATCTTATGTTCGTTTGTTGATTACCTCTCGTTAGTAGTCCTAAGAGTGGAAGAGGTGCTGCTAAGTCTTTTGGCAGCATTAATATGAAATGGTAAGAGTGGGGTGATAGTGATAGTATCTTGGGCCTTGGGAGGGTGGGGGTGTTACAAAAAAGTCTTTGAGGAAAATTACTACCAACTCTAGATAATGAAGAGATAATATCTGGTTGAAATGTCTGGCTGACCCTACAAACCAATTTTTGCGCACTTTGTAATAAATCAATATCTACCTATCCACCTAAATACATAAGACATGGTTTCAACATACTTATTTCTTAAAAAAGAAAGTACTTTACCTGTGTATTTTCCATTTTTCCTATAGTCATTCAAGAAATGGGACACAACTGTAGTTGGAATAACATATCCAACATTTTCAGCTCCATTGAACCTGGACACCTAAACAAAATAAATAATGAGAATAGGGAATAGAAAGCCAGAAGATAAAAGTTATTATTCTTGTATTTGGGTTAAGATACCCTACTCATTCCGGAAATACAACAGATTGATATTACAATATCCAAATGTGAATAATATAGTAGCCCATATATATTGCAAGCATGTCTATTCTTCTCAAAAATATAGCAAAACTCAGCTTCTCACTTCCTTAAGCTTTTCTATCCTAATCTGTTTGACATTAAATGTTCCCATTCATGTTTGATTTGGATTTGGGTTAAGATACCTACTCATTTCGGAAATACAACAGATTGATATTACAATATCCAAATGTGAATAATATAGTAGCCCATATATATTGCAAGCGTGTCTATTCTTCTCACAAATATACCAAAACTCAGCTTCTCACTTAGGCATTTCTATCCTAATCTGAATAGTAAGGGCAATTTGATGTTATTGTGTTGTGGAATCTAGTTAGTTACTGTTATGAATAGCGCATACATTCATCATGGAGCCAACGGGTCAATATACATACAAGTACATGTATAGCATATATGCAAGTAACCCCTTATATAACAGGGTAAATACATAGCTAATAATACATTTAACAACCTCTCAAACTTATGGTGGATCAACAACATTAAGTTTGGCGAGATGAAAACTACATTGGGCTTTAGTTTGTGTCTTTGTGAAAAAATCTGCCAACTGAATATCTGAAGGCACATACTAAAGAACAATAACTTGGTCTTGCACCTATGTCCGCATGTAGGAAGTATCAACATCAATATGCTTTGTAAGCTCATACTTCATCGGATCTTTAACAATGCTAATAGCATTGGTACTGTTAGAAAAAAAGAAAAATCGGTGCAGAAACAGAAACACCAAAATTCTCAAGTAACCACCGTAGCCAAGCAACCTCAGTAGTTAACAAAGCCATAACTCGCAACTCAACCTTAGCACTCGAATGAGAAACTGCTGTCAGCTTTTTAATCTTCAAAGCGATGAGAGCCACCAAGAACAACAATAGGCAGAGAGACTAGCGGTTGGAGTGATCACTGGCTTAGATGGTATCAGAATATGCCTAGAGCTATAAAGAGCTAGAGCGCGGAAAAAAGAGACGAGACATAGTTCCATACAGGTATCATAGAACACGAAGAAAATAACTACAGTAGAGCTGAGTGAGGAGTAGAAACAAACCGACTCAAGATACGTACAGGGTACGAAATATCAGGATGAGTGATACCAACATAAACAAACTACCAACAAGATGATAACGAGTAGGATCAATAAGAGGCTCACCACTAGTGGGACGAAAATGAACATTAAGCTTCATGGGAGTCTCAGCTGTGTACTGATCAGTAAGAGAAGCACGATCAAGAAGATCCTAGATATACTTTCCTTAGAACAGATAGAAGCCCTCAGGAGTAAAAATAATCTCAATTCCAAGAAAGTAACAAAGAGGACACAGATCCGACATGAGAAACTGCTCACTAAGACACTTCTTGACAAAAGTGATGCACTGAGCATCATCTCCAATAATGATTATATTATCAACATACAAAAGGAGAAACGTCTAACCACAAGGCGAAGTGTGCATAAAAAAGCAGAATCATAAGTACTAACAGAGAAACCGGTTGTAATAACAACAGAAACGAAACAATCAAACCAAACACTAAGAGTTTGCTTGAGGCCATAAAGAGATCGGCGAAAGCGACAAAACCATACCCTCATGAACAAAATACCCCAGTCATGGCTACATATAAACCTCCTCACGCAGCTCACCATTAAGAAAGGCATTCTTGACATCACGCTGAGAGATGGACCATGTAAAAACAGATGCCACAGCTAGAAGAGTGCGAATAGTGGTCATGTGAGCCACAAGAGCAAAAGTCTCATCATAATCATGACCATACTCCTGCTGTAAACCGTGCGCTACAAGACGAGCCTTGTAGCGCTCAAGAGAACCATCAGAGTGGGTCTTAACCTTATAGACCCACTTGCACGTGATAGGAGTAACGCGTAGAAAGAGACAAGATCCCACATGCCATTATGCTCGAGGGAAACGATCTCCTCTGCCATCGCATGCTGTCACTCTTGATGAACAGCAGCAACATGACAACAAGTTGGTTCAGCAAGAGCAGTAGCAACAAAGTCAAAACGCTCAGGAGACTGAATAGACTAGCGATTACAAAGAGTATATGGAGATGCCGAAGAGGATGACCTATCAGAAAGAGAGGGCACATAAGAAGAATCCTCAACTCAATAGACGATTATAGTAGAGAGGATAAGGAACAAAGCCAGAAGAAACCTCTAGAGAGGGTGCCAGTGACGAAGAAGGTACCGACCGTGAAGGAGGTACCGGAGAGACCAAAGGTTGTAGTGGAGGAGTGGTAACTACGAGGGTGGAAAGAAAAGTCAGGAAAGAAAGTGGCTCGACAAGAGATTTTGAAGTAGAGGAAGGAGAAGGGTGAGGATAGAAAGAACAAGACTATCAAAAGTAACATACCAAAAAATTTACATCCGTCGGCCAACAAGACCTCAACAACGGTACCTCTTATGCTCAATGCTATAGCTCAGAAAAAACCACTCCACGAACTGAACGGTCAGCTTGGTGCGCTCACAGGGTGCAAAAGAATATAGCACACACACCCAAAGAGGTAAATATTGGAATAATCAGGATCTTGCCACAGATACTCAATTGGGATCCCACCCTGAAGAGTAGAAAAGGGTTGAATATTGATCAGAAAGATGTCGGTAGAAACAGCCTCAGTCCAGAAGTATGGTGGAATAGCATAAACAAGAATGAGAGTACGGGGTGTCTCAAGAAGATAATGCTTTCGTTCAGCCACACTATCTAAGCATAGCACCAAGGCAAGAAAACTGAGATAGAGTGCGCTACTTGACAAGAAAACCACAAAGGGCTCCCGACAAGTACTCCCCAGTGGAATCAGCACGGAAAACACGAATAGAAGTCAAATTGAGTACGGACCATGATGGCAAAAGTCTTGTAGATAGAACCTCACTACGAGAAAACATAAAGTATATCCATATATGCTGAGAAAAATTGAGAATAAAAATTATGTAATATCGATGACCTTTCGAAACAAAAGGAGATAGACCCCATACAATAGAATGAATAAGATCAAAAGAACACTTAGACACTAAAAGGATAGGGAGTTGAAACTATTTGCCAAACTTACAACCCTAACAATTTAGAGAAACATCACGAGATACAGACCCTAAAAGACCATGACAAACTAAGGAAGACAGACGTGACCCACAAAGATGTCCTAAACGATGATGCCATTGAGCAAAAGAAGTGGTGAATGATGTAGCAAATGCGGAGGCGGTGGTGGAGGCGACAAGACTGAGTGACAGCGGAAGGAAGATGAAGCTAGTCAAGCTCCTAAAGCCGGCATCAGTCACGCGGCGAGGGCCAATACCAACCATAGTCCTCGTGCGATGATCCTAAACACAACAAGAATCAGAATCGAAAATAACACGACAACCATGATCAGTGAGCTAACCGGCATATATAAGCTACATGGTTACTTCTTGAACATGAGAAACATCATGAACATAAAAGGATGAATTTGAAAGAGTGCCTCGTCGTATGATAGAAAGGTATCATCTGCTGATTGAACAGTAATATGAGCAGCTAAATGACTAATAAAAGTGAGACTGGTGGAATCAGATATCATATGAAAGTACCAGAGTCAAGAATCTAAGGTAATATACCTGAGGAAGAAGAAGTAGAAGATGGACTCTCACTAAAGTCTGTGCAGCAGAACCGAATGGTGCAAAAGCAGCCATACGACATAGTAGTGTGAGAAGCTCCAAAGCACCAAAACTCCTCTAAGAGGAGGAACCTCCAGTGCCCTTCAGAGGACAGCCACCACGCCAAAAATCCTTCTTCCTGTAGTAGAACTGCTCCACATATCTATCCTTGTTGCAATAGGTGCAGTGGAGCCCCCTACTAACAGCAACTGTACGGGTGGAGGCTCAACTGGCAGAGTAACCAGAGGGGCAACAGGTGTAGAAGCTAGAAGAGCTGTCAAAACCGAAGAAAACGATGGTGAAGACAGCAAACCAGTAGTATCACACGAGGGTGATGAGCTAGCAACTGAGCACAAGTCTGCTCAAATCAGACCAGAGATGTGTTAAGAAGTCATAAATGCGTCAAGCTTCATGTGAGACTGCTGATGCTGACAACACTAACAAGTGTGTGGCAAATATCTGGTCCCAAAGAGTCAATCCGACGCCACACCGCGGACAGCTGAGCATAGAACTCATCCACAGTGGCATTTTCCTGTTGCAGTGACTACTCCTGACACACAAAGTACAAGAAATCACTAGATGGTTCATAGCGGTTACATAGATACGCTCACATCGCCTGTGCGAAAGCTAAGCCAACCACATCACTAGTGAGATGCATCTCTATGCTAGCAACCAAAATAGCAGAGCAGAGGCACGAGCATTCTCATCGGTCCATGTCTTGTAGGCGGCATACAGAGTCTGAAAAGTCACCATAGCATCCTCAAAAGCATCATATGCCTCCGTACGAGCGTCTTCAGAAGCACAAGCACAACAGGTGGAATAGGGCGAGGTGGATAGGGCAACTCACTAGTGAGACCCAAAGACGCTGACCATGTATGTGGAGACGCATATACTGAAACCAGTCTCGATAATTGAGTCCATCGAAAATCACTAGGCAGCAAGGAATAGATATGGTGCTCGAAGATGACAACATTCTTTCTTTTTTTATTTTTTTCTTCACCGACTCCTCTGTTTCCTTAGGCTATACAGTTGCAAGCCGTATGAAAAACGCGAGTCAGTTAGTCACGGCACCGTGACTCAAGGCGACGGAAGCGGAGGCGGTGATGGCGGAGGCTCCTCGGCGGCAACGACTCCGGCTCCCCGATGGTCGGAAGCCAGTAAGAGCAGCGAGATTGGAGGCGAGGTGGCTGCCGATGTGCGACCGGGCAGTGACGGCTCCGATTGGGGCGACCGGTGTGTTGAAGATCCCAGCAGCGAAAGACCTCGCTGGCGACTTTAACGTCAGCCTCACAAGTGGACAGCACCGGGCAAACAATTGGTGTGCGGAAGATTCTGGCATCGAGCGATGGAGACGAGGGCGACCACGGTATGTTATGAATAGTTCTTATATTTATCATAAGGCCAATAGACCAATATATATACAAGTATAGTATGGCATATATTCAGGTAATCCTATATATAACAGGATAAATATATAGGTAATAATACATCTAACAGTTAGAAAAATCTTTACAGATTATAATAAAATATTGGTGTTTTGGCTCTCAAATAGAGGTTGCTAATTAGTTAGTGTAAGTGCTTTTAAAAAGCCACTTCATTGCCAAAGGAAGCCTAAGTAACTCAAGGGACATATTAGGGTCGGTAGAGTTACACCAAATTTAACTCCGCTCATTTGATGTTCATCAAAATTACACATTGCCAGGCTCTGAGTGCATCTTTTATGTGTGCAAATCAAAGTTGCAAAAAGATGACCTTTTAAGTGAAAAAAATGCAAAGTGGTTGTGGCTTTTGAAATGTGAAACGTACAGGTAAAATCTGATCCAAGTTCATATATAGTGATCATCAAACCTGAGCATTTCCAAATGCAAAACTATGTTTTAGAAACTTGAATTTGGATTTGGTTTTGACACCTACCTGATCTTTTTTTGACACACTACATCGTTTATATCAACACGAACTACCTAACCAGTAAAATAACTGAGCACCTGAAATGCCACTCCAATGCATTTCCCTTGCTTGTTAAAGGCTGGCCCACCACTGTTTCCTGCAAGAAAGCAAACAAAACACAATTCATCTTAGTTAAGGTCAAAGCAAGATAAAATATCATCATGATATTTTTAAAAATAGAATAGTGCGGAAAATCCTTTTTTTCGTAAAATAAGGCAAAAGTACAAGGCAAATGCAAACCATGATTTATTGCTGCATCAATTTGAATGCCAAGAAGATGTGATCCTCCAAGTGTGTATGGAGTGACCTGGGTTATTCCAAAGGAAAATAGTGTAAGCTCAAACATCCAATTAAATAAGATTACCTTAGAAACATATCTAAAATTGAGCTTCACTATATGAATTTATGTCTAAAATAATATTCAATCTACTGTCATGTTTCTGCTAACAAGCTGGATGCAGAACAAAATGACCTTTATTAACTGGTAACTACTTGAATACCATACTAGTGATAACTTTTTCTGAACCTAGCTAACATTAGGAAAAAAAAAGGCAATATTAGCTAACAGCAACAGAGACGCCTGTCAGGACTTGTTGATATTTTGAGAAATGGGGAAATCATTTCATGCATAAAATATCATCACTTTTCTCCTCCTTGTTGGGGAAAGAGTCCATTAAAAAAGTATGATGTAAATAAAACTGAATGAGCCAAGAGATAGCACCTCAATGCGTGATACAATGCCTTTTGTTACAGATATCGTCTCTCTAGCAAGAGGATATCCCACAACAATTACTGAATCCTGAGATAAACCATAAAAAACAATGTCAGATGGCAATAAAAAAGGTATATGGCATACCATCCAACATCAACTAAATATTAAAAATCCTTGCAAATATAGATACAAATAGTAAATGAATTCCTGCTTCATTTGCAGGAGAGTGAAGAAGAACTTGAGCTCCAACAGAGATGTTTATACCATTGGCATGTTACCAGTAAGTACATGCTATTCCATCAAACACATCCGACATCACAAAGATAATTACCTGAAGGCGTGGTAAACGACCAAATTGAAGTGGTTCTGTTCCTCGCCAGAACTCTTCATCCTCGACGGAGAGCAATGCAAGGTCACAGTCGATACCCCTAGCTAAAACCTGTGAAATCAATTTATCGGAAGACATCATACCAAGAAAATTTTGCAAAAGTTCAGCAAAATCATAACAATCAGCAATTCTTATTTCCAATGGTTACAAACAATGAACAACAATGTAAAAAAAAGATCTGATTTTAAAAGATGCCCACAAGCTTTTCTAACATTAACACTTACCACCACCATATTTGCTAACTACTGTAGAAAGGTAGAGAGGGATTAGCAGACACCACACAGCAAAGGGCTAGGGTGGCTTTATATATATATATTGCCTGGTGCAAGTATACAAGGTAAGTGCATACATGGAAGGTGTATACAAGATAAGCGCATACATGGAAGGTGTATACAAGGTAAACGTATTCATGGAAGGTGTATACAAGGTAAGCGTATATATAGAAAGTATATATAAGAAAATACTATACAAGGAGTCTAATACCCGCCTGCAGTCACAGCGGGAGTCCAGACGCAAAGACTGGATCAAAACTCCTGAAACAGCTGGGTCGGAAGACCTTTCATCATAATGTCCGTGAACTGATGAGAGGATGGTACGTGCAAAACACGAATCTCACCAAGCGAAACCTTCTCGCAGATGAAATGAATGTCAATCTCGATGTACTTCATGTGCCGGTGCTGGATTGGATTAGTCGACATGTAGATAGCGCTGACATTGTTGCAGTAGACAACGGTCGCCGAAACAACTAGGGCGTGAAGCTCTTGGAGAAGTTGCCGCAGCCAGCAGCACTTTGCTACAGCATGGGCAACATCACAATATTCGGTTTCTGCATTTGATCGAAACACGGTTATCTGACGTTTGGAGGACCAAGAGACAAGGTTGTCACCGAGATAAATGCAGTAGCCGGAGGTAGAGCACCATGAGTCTGGGCAGCCGGCCCAGTCGGCATCGGAGTAGGCTGTGATGGAGGTCGCCGGGGAGAGACCGATGTGGAGACCGACATCAAGAGTACCCTTGACGTACCGTAGTATACGTTTGATCAACATGAGGTGGGGCTCCCGTGGATCATGCATGAAGAGACACACTTGCTGACGGGATACGCCAAGTCAGGGCGTGTGAGTGTCAGATACTGTAGAGCCCCCACAAGGCTGCAATACTCGAACGGATCGGCCACTGGAGCTCCGTCATGGTCGGATAGCTTGACTTAAGTGTCCACTGGTGTGGCTGTAGGGTGACACTCAGCTATGCCAGCACGTCGCAGGAGATCAATGGCATATTGTCGTTGAGACAGGAAGAGGCCGTCGGAGGAGCGTGCGATGGAGATATCGACGAAGAAGTGCAGGTCGCTGAGGTCCGTCATGGCAAACTCCGAGTGGTGAAAGCCTGTGAGGTGTTGTAGGAGACCTTGGGTAGAAGTCGTGAGGACAATGTCGTCGATGTAGAGCAGTAAACAGGCCATGTCAGTCCCCCGATGGAGAACAAACAGAGACAAGTCGGAGGAGGAGGTGACGAAACCGATGCCGCGTATGTAGGAGGCGAACCGTTGGTACCATGCTCGGGGAGCCTACTTCAAGCCATAGAGAGACTTCTAGAGAAGACACATATGGGTGGAGCGAGCAGGATCCACGAAACCGGAAGGCTGCTGGCAGTAGATGGTCTCATTAAGAGTGCCATGGAGGAAGGCATTTTTGACATCAAGCTGATGAATCAACCAGGAGCGGGATGCGGCGATGGAGAGGACCATCCGGATGGTGGCCGGTTTGACCACCAGACTGAACGTCTCGTCGTAGTCGACACCGTGCTGCTGAGAGAAGCCACGAACAACTCAGCGCGCTTTAAAGCGGGCCAGACTGCCATCAGAGTGAAACTTGTACTTGAAGATCCACTTCCCGGAGACGACGTTAGCACCTAGTGGGTACGGTACAAGTCGCTAGGTGTCATTGTCCATGAGGGCCTTGTACTCCTCGGCCATCGCAGTGCGCTAATTGGGATCGGCGAGGGCGCTGTGATAGTTTGCCAGAACGCCCGAAGCTGGGGAGTGTTCAGCCACTAGAGAGAAAAACTCCACAAAGAGATCAGCGGCAGACCGAATCCGTGTCACCATCAGATGGCCCGATGGAGCATCTGAAGGAGGCAGGGTAGCTGGAGCCGACGCGGGCAATGGTGCTGGTGCAGTTGGGTCGGAAGGAGTCGCATGTGGCCGTCTGGAGTAGACCAGATGCACAGGCAGACGTGGTGGTGGAGAGACGGATGGTGCCGTGGACGAAGGAGATGATCGCTCAACACCATACGGTGGAGCAGTCATCTGGGATACCTGCAAGGGTGCCATTGCAGCAATGTGAGGCACCGGCATGGCAGTATTGACATCGAGAAAATCGAAGTCAGTGCGAGAGGGAGGGGGTGAAGATCGGTCACTACTGGCAAACGGGAAGATGCTCTCATCAAAGACAACATGGTGAGAGATGATGACACGTTTGGTGGCGAGATCAAGACAGCGGTACCCCTTATGGTGAGAAGGATAACCGAGAAAGATACAGGTTGTGGAACGTGGAGCAAGTTTATGAGCAGAAGTAGCAGAAAGGTTCAAAAAACAAAGACAACCAAAGACCCGAAGATGACTATACTGCAGTGGGGAATGATGAAGGAGGGCATAGGGAATGTCACCATCGATAGAAGAGGATGGGCAACGGTTGATAAGACAGGTAGCGGTTGTGAGCACCTCGGGCCAATACTTGGGAGGCATAGTGGCGTGGAGCAGGAGCGTGCAAACCGCATTGTTGAGGGTGCGAATGATGCGCTCGGCTTTGCTATTCTACGGAGAGGTGTATGGGCAAGAGAGTCGTAGGGTAATACCGTGGGAAGCAAGGAAGGATGTGTTTGTGTGGTTCACAAATTCGATACCGTTGTCATCCTGTATGGATTTTAGAGGGAGACCGAATTGTGTGCTAGCATAGATGGTAAAATCTGCTATGTGCTGGGGAACTTCTGATTTCTTTCTAAGGGAAAAAGTCCAGCAATAATGAGAGAAATCATCAAGTAACACCAAATAGTATAAAAAACCAGATATGCTAAGAACTGGAGTTGTCCACACATCGCAATGAACTCCCTCAAATAGCGAAGAAGAGCGCAAGGAAGAAGTAACAAAAGGGAGATGCGTATGTTTGCCAAGTTGACAGGACTAGCAAAGAGAGCAGTCTACTTTATTACGTGAGATGAGCGAGTTTTTATTGAGGGTGTCGAGACAGACGACGCCGGGATGACCAAGACGCTGATGCCATAACTAGGAGAAGATGGCGAGATGGGTGCTGGGTGGAGCTGAGGTGGCGGCTGGAGGTATGGTGTAGAGGTCGCCTGCACTATCGCAGCGAAGCATCACACGCTGTGTCCGGGAATCCTTAATAGAAAAATCATAGACGCCAAACTCGATGAAACAATGGTTGTCACGAGTGAACTGTCTAACAGAAAGAAGGTTGTGAACTAGGTTAGGAACAACTAGAGTGTTGGAAAGAAGAAAATGAGTGGATGGTGTGTGAAGGAATGTGTGACCATGAGAAACGACAAGGAGACGGGAACCGTTGCCAATGGTGACGACCGAATGAGGTGGGGGGGTGGGAAGACAGGAGTGTTCCGTCGTCTGTCGTCATGTGGGAGGTGGCGCCGCTGTCTATGACCCAGTCGCCGTGTCCTTGGACAGCCAGTTGATTCAACGTGGTGATGGGGCCCTGCTGATCCCAGGTCTGCAGGGTGGAAGGCTGGGACGGCGTGAAGGTGGTATGAGCCTGAGGTGGAGCGCCAAGGAAGCCGGGAGCGGGTGAGGGACGCCACTGACGGCCAGTTGGGGCAGTCCATGGGTTAAGGCAAAACGAAGGACCGATCGGTGGAGATGGTGTACGCGGCCACCCGGGAAACCGGCACTGGTGCCACGGGCAGACCCACCCTGCTTGCCGCGGCGTTTGCAGCCACCGCGACCCCCGTCACGAGCATTGGCGACCTGAGTGGTGGTCAATGACATCGCGGCGGGGCTGTAGCCGGAGGTGAGTAGTGCCGTTGCGGTGGCGATCTTGGCCTCGATGCTGAGGTGAGTCTCCTTGAGTGCGAGCATGGAACGCGCCTTGGTGAAGGAAGGGAAAGGTACAAAGTTGGCAATGTTGCCGGCAGTGGTGGAGAAGCGCGGGTTGAGGCCACGCAACAAGTTGAGGACGAGCTACGTGTCATTGATGGGGTAGCCCATGTCGCGTAGCTCGTCGCGAGGACCTTCACAGCGCCTCGATCGCGACCCAAAGGTTATCGAGAACGTTATCGAAGACGGAGCCATACAACCAGTTGAGGACGGTGGAGTCGACGAGGGCCCAGTTGGCTTCACAGCGATGCGCCGTGTCGGTGCCGTCAATATGGGAGAGGAGGTTGAACTTCGCGCACATGGTCCGAAAGAATTTGGACCATCGAGAGTAGTTTGGTGTCTTCAGATCGAGGGTGGTCGGCACATGAGACTTGACGACGACCATGCAGTATGGTTGAGGACGATCAGAGGGGCGACAAGCGTGATCTCGTCAGTGGTGGCGACGACAACAGCAGGATCAGCAGGGGGGCCGCCATGGTCGGAGTGGTGAGGTACAGTAGCTAGGGGAAGGTGCGGCGCAAGACCGGATCTAGATCTGCTCTCTCTCTCTCTCTTTTGCACCTATAAAGGGACTGGATCTAGATCTCAAGATCTGGATCTGGCCGGCTAAGCTTCAATCGGCATAGGAGACCAACGGCGACCGGATTGGGGAGGGAGCGGCGGGCGGCGGCGGATGTTGACGGCGCCTGGGGAGAGCATCGGCGGTGGGCGACGGACGGAGAGGAGGTGGCGGTCAGGGGGAGACGGCGGCGCCTGGAGGAAAACGGCGGCCTGAGGGAGAGGCGGCGGCGTTCCTGCGCGGAGGTGGCGGCCGGAGGGGGGCCGGCGATGGCGGCGCTCGAATCCGGGTAAAGGCGGCGGCGGTTGGGGGGCGACGGTGGCGCCTGGATCCGAGCGGCTAGGGGGCGGAGGTGGCGGCCAGAGGGGGGGCCGACGGCAGCGACGCTCGGATTTGGGTGGAGGCGGCGGCGGCCTGGAGGAGAGGCATGGAGGCGTCGGCCTGCGGAAGGTGGGGTGTCAGCCCAGATGGAGCAGCGGAAGAGGCTTAGGTATGCTCTGATACTATGTAGAAAGGTAGAGAGGGAATGGCAGACACCACACAGGAAAGGGCTGGGGTGGCTTTGTATATATATTGCTTGGTGCAAGTATACAAGGTAAGTGCACACATAGAAGGTGTATACAAGGTAAGCGCATATATGGAAGGTGTATATAAGGTAAGCGCATATATAAAAGGTATATATAAGGAAATACTATACAAGGAATCTAATAACTACAATATGGATACAACAATCTCTATAAAAATTTCTGAAATGAAACTCCGTTACAAGTGGGGACAACCGTATGCATTTACAATCCTTTTCCATGTTAGACAATTAATTATCATAAATCACGAGAATAACAAAAAATGACTATCACATGAACATAAATTACTTTCCTTTTTATTAGATTTTTTAAGAATTCATAAATCCCTAATGTGGAAACTCCAATCATGTTGATATAGTGGAATGTAGTCAATTAGCAAAATTGGATAGCCAAGTTGATATGCAATGGACAGTAAAAGTAACATCATGAGTAATAGGTTCCGAAGGGGTCAGGGGGTGTCTTACATAAGAATTCCTAAGCACAACTTTGTGTTCAAGTAATCCAGATATGTAAGCACAGAATAAAACAAATAGCAGCCCAATCTAAGTTCAAAGATAAAGAGAGCTGTAATATTCATGCAAATAATTTTTTTGACAAAATATCTTGAAAGCAGCATAGTTACAGGTTAAGTACCTTGGCAATATATTTTTTGTCATCTCCCCTTCTCTTTACTTTGACCTGTGTTGAAAAGCAGCCTTGGTTTAATAATGTAAATGACATAAGTAAACTGTTATATATCAAAAACTAATGGTACAGCAGTATCGCCAAAAATTTGGAGTTAGTCCAAGCATCAGTGATTCAAAACTCTAAATCAAATTAGTTCAGCAGGAGAAAGCAAGAGATTATAACAGAAATACATGTTAATCATTGAATGAGAACTGTACAATTCAAAGGCACAACAAGATTTCAATCAAGTTGGTGCAATTCTTTTATTATTGGAAAGTTTGAGAGTTGAGATTGATTTGATTCTATTTATATCCCCTAGTATGATGTGATCATGTGAATATTTGGCCCTGTCCCGCAGACTTGGGATCAGCAGGGCCTCATCACCGTGTTAAACCAACTGGCTATCCAAGGACACGGCGGCTGGATCATGGACAGCGGCGCCACCGCCCACATGACGACAGACGACGGTACACTTCTCTCTTACCACCCCCTACCTCATTTGATCGTCACTGTTGGCAACGGTTCTCATCTCCCTGTCATTTCTCGTGGTCACACATTCCTTCACACACCATCCACTTGTTTTCTTCTTCACAACACTCTAGGTATTCCTAACCTGGTTCACAACCTTCTTTCTGTTATACAGTTCACTTGTGACAACCATTGTTTCATCGAGTTTGATGCCTTTGATTTTTCTATTAAGGATCCCCGGACGCAGCGTGTGATGCTTCGCTGCGATAGTGCGGGCGACCTCTACACCATACCTCCAGTCGCCACCTCAGTTCCACCCAGCACCCACCTCGCCATCTCCTCTCAGTTATGGCATCAGCGTCTTGGTCATCACGGCGTCGTCAGTCTCGACACCCTCAATAAAAACTCGCTCATCTCATGTAATAAAGTAGACCGCTCTCTTTGCCAGTCCTATCAACGTGGTAAACATACGCGTCTCCCTTTTGTTACCTCTTCTTCGCGCTCCTCTGCGCCATTTGAGCGAGTTCATTGTGATGTGTGGACATCTCCAGTTCCTAGGATATCTGGTTTTCTTTACTATCTAGTGTTACTTGATGATTTCTCTCATTATTGTTGGACTTTTCCTCTTAGAAAGAAATCAGAAGTTCCTCAGCACATAGCAGATTTTACCGCCTATGCTAGCACACAATTCGGTCTCCCTCTAAAATCCATACAGGCTGACAATGGCACCGAATTTGTGAACCACACCAACACATCCTTTCTTACTTCCGGAGGCATTACCCTACGCCTCTCTTGCCCATACACCTCCCCGCAGAATGACAAAGCCGAGTGCATCATTCGCACTCTCAACAATGCGGTTCGCACGCTCCTGCTCCACGCCACTATACCTCCCAAGTATTGGGCCGAGGTGCTCGCAACCGCCACCTATCTCATCGACCGTTGCCCATCCTCTTCTGTTGGTGGTGATAATCCCTATGCCCTCCTTCATCGCTCCCCACCGTAGTACAATCATCTCCGAATTTTTGGTTGTCTTTGTTTTTTGAACCTTTCTGCCACTTCTGCTCATAAACTTGCTCCACGTTCCACGGCCTGTCTTCCTCGGTTATCCTTCTCACCATAAAGGGTACCGCTGTCTTGATCTTGCCACCAAATGTGTCATCATCTCTCGCCACATTGTCTTTGATGAGAGCATCTTCCCATTTGCTAGTAGTGACCGATCTTCACCCCCTCCCTCTCGCACCAACTTCGATTTCCTCGACGTCGATACTGCCATACCGGTGCCTCGCACTGCTGCAATCGCACCTCTGCAGGTACCTCAGATGACTGCTCCACCACTGCTTGGTATCGAGCGATCATCTTCTTCGTCCATGGTGCCATCCGTCGCTCCACCACCGCATCCGCTCGTGCATCTGGTCTACTCCAGATGGCCACGTGCGGCTCCTTCTGACCCAGCTGGACCAGCACCGTTGCCCGCACCGGCTCCAGCTTCCCTGACTCCTTCAGCGCCCGCACCTCCCCAATCAGCTGCTCCCTCAGGCCATTTGATGGTGACACGGGCTCGGTCTGTCGCCGATCCCTCTATGGAGTTTTTCTCCCTAGCGGCCAAAGACTCCCCAGCTTCGGCCGTTCTGACGAACTATCGTAGCGCCCTCGTCGATCCTAATTGGCGCACCACGATGGCCGAAGAGTACAAGGCCCTCGTGGACAATGACACCTGGCGACTTGTACCGCGCCCACCTGGTGCTAACATCGTCTCCGGGAAGTGGATCTTTAAGCACAAGTTCCACTCTGATAGCAGTCTGGCCCACTATAAAGCACGATGGATTGTTCGTGGCTTCTCTCAGCAGCACGGTGTTGACTACGACGAGACGTTCTGTCCGGTGGTCAAACCAGCCACCATCCGGACTGTCCTCTTCATCGCCGCATCTCGCTCCTGGCCGATTCATCAGCTTGATGTCAAGAATGCCTTCCTCCATAGCACTCTTAATGAGACCGTCCACTGCCAGCAACCTTCTGGATTCGTGGACCCTGCTTATTCCACCCATGTGTGTCTTCTCCAGAACTACCTCTATGGCTTGAAGTAGGCTCCCCGAGCATGGTACCAATGGTTCGCCTCCTACATCCACGTCATCGATTTCGTCACCTCCTCCTCTGACATGTCCTTGTTTGTCCTCCACCAGGGGAATGACATGGCCTAGCTACTGCTCTACGTCAACGACATCATCCTCACGGCTTCCACCCAAGATCTTCTCCAGCACCTCACATGCTTGCTCCACTCGGAGTTTGCCATGATGGACCTCGGCGACCTGCACTTCTTTCTCGGCATCTCCGTCGCACACTCCTCCAATAGCCTCTTTCTGCCTCAGCGACATTATGCCATTGATCTCCTGCGACGCGCTAGCATGGCTGAGTGTCACCCTACAGCCACACCAGTGGACACTCACACCAAGCTATCCGGCCACGATGGAGCTCCTGTGGCTGATCCGTCCGAGTATCGCAGCCTTGTGGGGGCTCTGCAGTACCTGACACTCACACATCCTGACTTGGCGTACCCCGTCCAGCAAGTGTGCCTCTTCATGCATGACCCACGGGAGCCCCACCTCGCGTTGATCAAATACATACTGTGGTACATCAAGGGTACTCTCGACGCCGGTCTTCACATCGGCCTCTTCCTGGTGACATCTATCACCGCCTACTCCGACGCCGACTGGGCCAGCTGCCCCGACTCACGGAGCTCCACCTCCGGCTACTGCATTTATCTCGGTGACAACCTTGTCTCTTGGTCCTCCAAGCATCAGACAACCGTGTCTCAATCAAGTGCAGAAGCCGAGTACCGTGTTGTTGCCCATGCTGTAGCAGAGTGTTACTGGCCGCGGCAACTTCTCCAAGAGCTTCACGCCCCAGTTGCTTCGATGATCGTTATCTACTGCGACAATGTCAGCGCCATCTACATGTCAACTAATCCAATCCAGCACCGGCACACGAAGCACATCGAGATTGATATTCACTTCGTCCGCGAGAAGGTTTCACTTGGTGAGGTTCGTGTTTTGCACGTGCCATCATCTCATCAGTTCGCGGACATCATGATGAAAGGTCTCCCGACCCAGCTATTTCAAGAGTTTCGATCCAGTCTTTACGTCCGGACTCCCGCTACGACCACGGGCGGGTATTAGAATTATTAGATAGATAACCTTCCTTATTTGCGCTTTCCATATATGTGCCTTGCTTGTATATACTTTCTATGTATACGCTTACCTTGTATACACCTTTCATGTATGCGTTTATCTTGTATACTTGCACCCGACAATATATATACAAAGCCACCCTAGCCCTTTGATGTGTGGTGTCTGTCAATCCTTCTCTACTTCTCCACAGTATTGGCTTCTGCTTAGAACACCCAACTTCTCAAAGCAGCCTCTCCACTCCTCTCGCTATCATCTCGCTCCGAGGATAAGAAGTGACGGGTGCATCATCCACTCCACTCCTCTCGCCCTTGTCACGGCACACCTCTCCCTCACTTTTGCACCACTCGCCTTCTTTTTTTAAAAGTCACTTCTTTCAGCCACTACTATTCATTTTCAGCCAAAAACCATAAGCAAAAACTAATACGAATGGCCCCTCACTCCCAGCTAAGAATACAAGTAATGCAGATTAAAATGAATGAAATAAATAGTATTTAATTGTCTGCCTATGACGAACATTAGAAATTTGAGGCACATCCGAAACGAGGATCTGACATACTTTAAAAAAATAAAAAACTGAAATTGACATATTTTTCTAAATAAATAAGCACCTGGGTGTCATGCTCAACACAATGCGCATTTGTCAATAAATTCCCTTCATCCGTCATAAAAGCGCTGCAAACAAAGTATTTAGCAAGATAAGCACAGATGTTCTAAACATATGGCCCATATTATTTTGAAATGGGTGACTCCATCCAAAAGATGCGGACGAAGGTCAAGACATAAAAGTGAGACTACTTGTTCGTGACTTCAGCAAGCAGGAAGCCTTTTAGAATGAAATGACCACCACATTTGTTTACAAATTTGTTCTTGAAGTAGTTCAATCAATGCATAAAACATAACTGCAAAAAGGAGATGATACAACTCCCCTATGACGCTATTAAATAACTGAAGCACAATTAGTCCACATCTTTATCCCCAAACCCTTTCCCACCAGCTCACCAAACACACTGGCAGATGAAACTCAGTGCTGTATAACAAAAATTTAACAAAAGAGGTCCAGTAAAAATCTTAATCAGAGATACATATTAGATCAATACTTGCCTCCCTGTGCTTTCATACTGCCTTTTCTTCTGCCAAGGGAGCCCATAATCAGGAGCAATATGAGTGCAATAGACCTAACAAGAGGGAAGACAAGTCAACTCAAGCACAAAAGTGCATGACTAAATTGAAAATAAGCATAACACAAAATCAAGATAACAAAACCTTTGAGCAAGCTATATCACTATGTTTGACACACTGTACCAAAAAAATTATAATACCAGAAGCAGTACCTAGCACACACATCAAGTTCCCTTGATAAACTATAGATTAACTAAAATAAGGAACAGTAACCAAAACAAGCATCATTGACAGCCAGGGCGTATATTATTGAGGCCCACCTTAACAACAGAATTAAAGAATTTTTCCTCTTCAAGATCCTCCAAATCAGCAACCTAATACAACAGCATAGTTAGCAGAAGATCATGCAACCTTTACGATTCAATCACAACGTTGAATTGAATATATTCATATATCGCAGTTGTCTCACAAAAAAAACACACATAACGTACATGGATAGGGAAGATATTGGTGTGCGGACTAGTTATCGTAGCTAATATGCACAAGTAGATGATGAAACACTGAAATACCATCATGTGAAGGTTAACACACTGACCTCAAAGCTGCCGAAGCATAAAAGAAGAATTGAGCAATTCAGAGTAAAATAAGAACATGATCTATTGATAGAGTGGTGAGTCTTCAACAAATTGCTAGAGTGGTGAATTTCCATGCCCAAGAAAACGAAATACAACCACCTCAAATGGAGAACAGAACGATTCAGGTTATGATTTTCAACAGACGTATCCCAAAAAAAAATCATACTATCCATGCAGAAGACAATGACAATGTAGCATACCAAATTGTAGTCCAAAGCGCCCACCAAAACCAAAAGCTGCAATGATTACCAAAGCAGCAGCTAATTGGAAGCTAACCACAAAACCAAAAAAAAAAATAACCTCCCCGCATCAAATTGGAATGTTCATTGTAATTCTACTTCAAATTCCTAGCATCTAAGTATGCGCTGCACAATGTGCACAACCCAGGGCATAACAGTTCTATGTGCCTCTCACGTGCGTCTCCTTGAAGTCAACTGCCAACCCCCTATCCCTGCGCGACGACGACGCCTGCGAGCCCCCGCCGCTTCTTCGACACTCCCTCCACCTGCGAACTCCTAGAAAACCAACCTGTCAGCATATCACTTCCTCGACCATTTCTGGCACACGCCGCGAACAAGCAAGCACGCACCTCGTCGAAGCGCCGGAGCACGCGGCGGCTGGGAGGGTGGCGCGGCGCGCAAGCGACGGCGGGGCGGAAGCAGCAGGAGGCGGCGGCGGCGGTGGAGGAAGAGGTGGAGGGGAGGGGGTGGCAGGGGAGGCAATGTCACGACTTCTGCTACTGGAGCTCGTCTGGCAAGAAAAGGAATTGGAAGACAGGCCAGCACCAGAGAGAGAAGGCCTAGCCAGAAATACTCCAAGGACAAATGGGATGTATGAACCGGTATACGGCCCAGATACCCTCAGATCATGGTGGCACCACTCACCAGACGGCACTTGTATGGCGAGTTGGCTGGTAGTGGTTATCGACCAAGTATTAGGCAAAGGCTCTGTCCCTAAGATTTTTTAAAAATAATTCAATTATTATTGCAAATTATAGAAATATACCTGCACAAAATGTTTTTACAAGAATGGGTTCCAGTCGTCTAACAGTTAGGCGACTGGAACCTCTCACCAAATGACCACGCGACATGCAAACAGTCCACGGACCGTTGGACGACATAATTGCAGTCGCCCAACAGTTGGGCGATTGGGACTATCGCCCCAATAGTTGGATGACTAGATGCAGTATAAATCGGCCCGTGACCGAGCCCCCGACCATTCCCTTCATCCGCACAAGAGAGAAAGAGAAGGGAAAGAAAGAAAAGAGGAGAGGGAAGAAAAGGAGAGGATAGAAGAGAAGAGGGGAGAGGTTCCGCCACTTGTGCGAGGTAAATCTTTTTCTATGTTGTAGTTATTTTTTTATTTGAAGTAAATTATTTGGTGTATAATTAGAATTGGTAGAAATCATAGTTGTAGAAAAGAATGGTACAACTTTGGTGTGAAGTAAATAGTCGTAGAAAATTTAATCAACATAATTATAGAAAATTAGCATCCATAGATAATTACAGTTGTAAAAAATTTAGTGAATATAGTCATAAAAAATTAGCATCCGTAGAGAATTATAATTGTAAAACATTAGCATGCGTAGCAAATTAACATCCGTAGAAAATTGTAGTTCTAGAAAATGTAGTTCGTAGAAAATTATAGTTGTTCAAAATTTAATTAATACTTTGTACAAAGTAAATAGTTTGTTTTGTGCATAACATTATTACGTAACATTTATGATTAATTACGAATGAATATAATGTTGGTAGTACATTGAAAATTCATGTGTACCGTCAGAACTGGTATATTGGCATTTAAATCAGTATGTTGTGTAAATTATCGAAACCCATTAGGAATTATTTATAGTAGGAGAGCTCGAGCAGCGAGAGAAGAGTGGCATCAGTGTGTGTGGGAGCTGATAGGGAGTTGATGCATATTGGGTCGAAGGAAAGGGAGCGATGTCGGTGCGAATGAGAATGGGTTATGCTATGAGGATAGTGTAGTTGGTCATGATAGACAAATGGTTGTAGAAAATATAAACTACAGTACAGTAGTGCTTTCATAATGTGCGATGCGATTTGACTAGTTGCAAAATTAAAAATATTTGCAGGTAGACGGTAATACCGATACTCACTACGTTGGAAGTGTATTATGATGTCGTCACCATTCATGAAGGTCCAAACGGTATTGACGTGAGCAGTTTTGCGCAAGTCACTTTGGTACACCCGGACGGTGAGAATGCTGGAATCGTAGATGTCATGCACTGGCTCACCCACAGCTTTTCCTTGGATCCTAAGGTGTGCAGCGTCATACAAGGGCTTTGGAGTCGGTCTCCCACGGACATTAGGCAAGATTTGAGAACATTGGTACGCACTGCTGTGTAGAAGGGGTTTCTGCAAGGCTGCCGGCGCCGTGGATACGAGTGCATGTTGTTTGTGCAACCATGCCCAATAGAATTTGTACAAGTCCATGGCAATGGCTATCATCTGAGTGGTGCGAGTAGCTCAGGCGGCCAGCATGTTAGTCAAGAGAACCCAAAGACCTATGTCACAGAGGTTGCAGAGGAAGTTGGTCGTGACAAGGCCGATGCGGTACATAGAGGAGAGTAAGAAGGGTCACGACATGGTGAGACTACATGACAGGCTGATGAAAGGGACCATATGGAGTACATACTGTATCAAATGGAGAGCGATGATCGGATGGTCTAGGCTGAAGAGGAAACTGTACAGGAGGACGACAATGATAGTTTTGATGAGAACGAAGCTCCCATCCTGCAGAAATAGAACAGGTTTGATGTTGAGAGTGTTGCTACACATGATGAGCACAAATTACCGTGGGAGTATAATGGCGCAGAGGCTCGGTTACACTCAAAGTTTTTTGACAAGGAATCATTGCAGGATGCCATCAAGCTGTGGGCCTTGTCCATGCAATGGATGTTCCAGGTCGTTAAATCTAACCAGGAGCAATACATCATGAAGTGTGAGCATGTCGATAGTCCTTAGAGGGTGCACACATGTAGACCGAAGTACAACTCATTGGATTGTCTCAAAGATGGAGCCGCACTCGTGCATTCTCAGTAGTGTTTTGCCAAGGCATCGTAACCTAACATCTACGTTTATAGCTAATTGGATGTATGGATAGTGGAGAAGAAGGACGTCGAGGCCACGCACATCATAGTGGCTATCGAGAAGAAATTCAAGTACAAGGTTTGCTACGCGAAGGCATGACGTGTGAAGCAGAAGACTTTAGAAAAATAGTTCGGGTCTTTCGAGGCGGCAAACGACAACCTTCCTCGTATACTGCAGGTGTTGCAGGACAGGAACCCGGGCACGTACACTGCAGTGAAGGATAAGCCATCTAAAAGGCTGCAGGTTTTGCGGTGTTGCACAGGACCTTCTTAGCCTTTAGTACGTGTATCAAGGCATTCAGGCATATGTTCCTATGATCTCAGTTGATGGGACCTTTTTGACCAGCAAATATAAGAGTTAGATCCTTATGACCATTGGCGTTGACGGTGACAATCAAATTCTCCCCCTGACCATCGCATTCGTGGAAAGTGAGAATTACGTTGGTTATGGTTCCTTTGACATATAAGGGTTGGAGTTGTCAGTGCTTACCCTGGTGTGTGCATAATCCATGATTGGCATGCCAGGATGGTGAAGGCCATGAGAAAACTTCAGGAAGACCCCGAGAAGCCCCTTCCTTGGCTAGATATGCGAAACAGATGGTGCATTTGGATACTGCTCGAAGATTACAACATACATGGAGGAGAATACAGAGAATGACCAATTGCATTCGGTGCACGTGATGGGCAATAGGGAGCATCATTTTGACGTACTCCTCTAGGATAGAGACAGATTTGGGACAGCTCATTCTCTTATCACCTATGAGGTATACCTTGGAGATCATGTAAATGAACCTAAGTGTTCGTGCAACAAGCCAAAGCTATTACACAAGCCATACTCTCATGTCCTCGCCGCATGTGAGACTGTAGGCATAGATCATTCGAACTTCATGTCCAAGTACTTCTTCAAGGAGAGGGTGATGCAAGTGTGGTGTGACAAGCTTAGAGGGTTCAGGGTTGTGGGCAACTTCGCCACCCTGGATATTGCAGGGAGGACCTAGATTCCAAATGTTGACATGTTGGAGGGTGAAAAGGGTCGGCGGCAGAGCTGTCGTATTGCCAATGATATGGATGAAGCACAAGCCAGAGCGCTGGATAGATGCTGTGGGTGTTGCGGTCAGGAGAGCCACATACCTAGACAATGCAAGGCACGTGCTGATGAGTATGCACACATGCATGGTTTCCGTTACCGGTTGTTCTGGTTCGCAAAGTGGCTTCAAGATTACAAATTATCGTAGATTGTATTCTGTACTTGGTTAGTTGGCATATTTCATGTACGTACTGTTGTAGTAACTATAACGTATGTTACATGTGTCGTTTGTACAATTGTTGTGCTATTTCCCCATTTTCAGTACTATTGTAAGTATTGTCTTGGTAGCCTAGTATTGTTTCGTTCATTTATTTACAAGTGATGTTTACTACTGCTTTACATTCAATATTTTCCCCCATAAATGCTAACTTCAAGTCATTTTGCGGGTATGGCTCATGATGTTTGCAGAGCGAATTGGCCGTACAGCCTCCTGGATCAGTATGTCGATAGGACACATCACGCGTCGCACCGTATCCCGCCTCCTAGGAGCGTGGAGGAGGCGATGACCTAGGGGTGGTCCGCATGTGCATACCCTGAGTAGCCTGGAGGCTAGACCCACACTAGACTGCCAGGTTTGCACTCCACGTCATTGTCATCTCGTCATACGTAGGTTGCGTACTGTCCCTTTTTTGCTTCGCGGGCTGAGCGATGCCAGACTACTACCTCTCGTCCGGATGGTGCAGGACATAGACGAGGACGGTCTGCCACCAGTTGCGGGCGGGGATGACGGCGCAGAGCGGTCGCAATGCTTCCCATTCAATCGCTCCCTACTGACAGCTCTAGTGGACCATGGTGACCGGAGACGTACACTTTCCACTTCCCATTAGGGGATATGGCCCCTACGTTGCAGGACGTCTCCCTGCTACTCGGCCTTCCTATCACCGAAGTTGCTGCCTTCCTACCGAAGGCCCTGGCCGGCTGGCGTGCGAACCTGCTGGCAAGGCTCTAGGGAGTCCTTCCGCCTGGGGCTGCGGAGGAGTACTATATCTTCCCGTTGAGTCAGACGCATGGCCCGTCGTTGCGGTGGCTCTTGCAGTTCTGGGTACGTGTTTGGTGCCCTTACTGGTCGATCCGCTGCGCTCGCGTTTCCACAGTACGGTCTTAATAACTTCTTCGTTGTACTCATGTGGAGTGGATGAACCCAACCGCAGACGAGAAGCAGGTATCACAGCACCAGGAGGCCAACTTGTTGTGGCTATTTGGTTGGGTGCTCTTCACCAGCAGCCACGATAACAACGTCGACGCGTGGCTCATCGTCTACGCTAGGGTCATCGCCGACGGGGAGGCCCCCCACATCAGCTAGGGTTCGGTTGCACTTGTCACGACTTATAGCAGCTTGCGCGACACGTGCGAGAGGAGCAAGGTGAACTCGGTCCTTGCAGGGTGTCCGCTGCTACTACAGTTGTGATCGTTTGAGCGTTTCAGTCTCGGACAGCCCATGTTGGACACCACTCTGTATGGGGCGGAGATGTACCTGGGAGGCAAGGTGGACCGGGTTATGATGGGTTCTCTCTAGCACTATAGACGGGTACGTAGTCTCGCTTGCAATTAATTCATACATATTATGGATCACCCTGTATAATAGTTGGTGTTCCTTACAGGTACAGTTCGCGTATGTTCATGTTACACGGGTGTATCTGCCCTTCGTGGAGCAGTTCGACCGAATCATGACCGACGATGTGTGCTAGGAGCCCTAGTCCCCTGAGGCACTAGAGAGTCGCGCTCTTGACAACTTGTCCTCACTATGTTGAAGCGATTGGGCTTTCTAAATGACGCGGAGGAAGCTTGTGTCCGATGTCTTCATGGAGGACTATGCGGCGCATCATGTCATGCGCCAGTTTGGCCTACGCCAGGTTGTTCCAGTACCAGGCGGGCCACTTGTGCCTGACAACATCCATGCGTGAGTTACCAATATAGATGTTTCTCCATTTACTGTCATCTCATTGCATGACTTTTAACCAAATATTACCTCCTGCAGGCACTTTAGGAAGAGAGTAAAACATGGGACGGACTGGATGACGAGGATGGAGACGTCGACAACCTAGCAGGAGGGTGCAATACGACTATGTGCAGGACACCCCGTACGACCATAGCACGTACAACGAGTACCTTCACTGATACGCTGCTCAGACATACTAGGCTGATACTTGTCGTTGACTCGCCCACACCACAGGTCGCAGCACTGACCGACACGTACCCCACGTACCTCACCCGGGATGTTCACGTCGTGGTACGTTACATCATATTTCTAAATCATCGCTTCTAGCAATCACACAAATAGGTTTTACCCTTTCATGTTTTCCATGCAGATGGACATCGGTATTGTGCTTTGGAGGGACTCGCACTATGGGGGACAGAATTGCCGGTGGTGTCGAGTTCACACGTGAGGAGATGGTCCAATTCGCCCGTCGTGTGCAGGTCGGCTGTGCATGTATTGTCACGCTGTTGTCATGCACTCGACTCCCGGAGGTTGGCACATCGGCGCCTGCTGCACATTCCGCGCGTCCACCGGCACCATCTCGTCTGGCATCACATCGTGTGGGAGGTTCTGCGTGACCATGTCCATCACGCCTTGAGGCTGGAGGGTTGGACAAGGCACATCTGACACCACCTCAGCCTGACGAGGCCGGGGGGTCAACTTGGGCGAGGGCCCATGCACCGCCAACGCAGCAGTTCATGCGTCCTTCGGACTACTCTGGCTTCCCCACGCAGGGTGCGTACAAGGTGTCGAACGTCCCTCCGAATGACTTCGACCACGCCATGGCGCTAGCCGAGGGTACGTTGTGCCTCCTTTTGTTTTCTCCCATCCCTTTACTTAACAAATTAACGCTATTTGCACTGTAGGTATCATGCTTGCAGAGGTGTTTGGGGTCTCCACAGGCCAGGACACGGACCAATACTTTGCGGATTTGGGCGACCAAGTGAAGGGCCCAAAACCTCAGCCCACACCTCTGGAGGTTCTCTCCGGGTCACAGCTCATTGGTGCTCCAGTAGCCACACAGGCGGCACTTCAGTCCACCCCTCTGTCTTTGGGGCCTCGTACGCGTAGGCCTCCTGAGCCTCTTACCTTGTCGGGGCCCCGACACCCGACGCTGAGGAAGACAGCCAAGTGGAGCCGTACAGGAGGACGCGGACATGAACGTGGAGTTGGAAGGGACCAGGGTGACGATGGAGGGGTGCTGAGGGAGTTGTCGAGGGGGTCTATTGCTGGGTGTGCTTTTGTCATTCCTGTAATATTTACATTTCTTACTATGTGATGATTGTGATATTGTTGCATTATTACTTGTACTCCTTTTTATGATATCCGTTTGTTCGATCCATGTCGATGCCCTAGTTCAATACACATGACGCACCACTGGAATAGTACACTCAATAAATGGCAACCGCATCGACGCGTAAACCATTAGATTACATGCTTTAGGACATTGCACAAAACCGCAGACAATAGGGGAGAGTACTATGGTACAACCTTCTCCGTGCGTGCCTACTGGTAGAATGTGCCTCGTGCTACCCACATGGTGTTGCAGAGGGGGCGCCTCAGACATGGCTGGCCGTCGTTGTAGTGGTACGCACATATACAGTTAGGGTTCGCGTAGCAACATGTCGGATCATAACAACTTGCTATGTTGACGACCTCCTCATTGCTCCTCTCGCGCTGCATCTGCTGATGGAGGTCATCGTTCTCCTCTTTCAGACTTTGAATCTGCGCCTCCAAGTCAAAAATTCACTCCCACAATGCATCCACGTACCTCATAACGTATTATTCATGTGGAGGATCGATCCAGTAGACGAAGTCGCATTTCGCCATCTACTGGAAAGGGGGGTTAGTATTTCTCTACCATGCAGACTGTATTTCTCCTTACTAACAAGGGGGTGGGGCATGCATTTCACATCCCATGGGGGTGAACCGAAAAGATAGGACCAAGCATACCACGAGGTGATAGCTCCCTACATCTTTTCGTAGTCATTGCACCAGACGAGGCAGCTTTGTATAGTGACATGACCAGACAGAGTAGCTTTGCGCAGTGACAAAACTAGACGGGCCACCTTTGCGTAGTTATAGAACCGAAGGGTGCAGCTCTGCGCAGTGACAAGATGGCAGCTTTGGGCAGTGACAAGACCAGATGGGCCAGCTTTACATAGTGACAAGACCAAAGGGTGCAGCTCTCCGCAGTGATAAGACCAGACGAGGCGACATTGCACAATGACAGGACCTAATGGCTAGCTTGGCGCAGTGACAAGACCAAACGGGGTAGCTTTGCGTAATAACAAGACCAGAACGGACAGTTTTCCAAAGTGACCACACTGGGCAACTTTGCACAGTGATAAGATCAAACGGACTAGCTTTACGCAGTGACAAGCCTAAATGCGGCAGCTTTGCGCAGTGATAATACTAGGCAGGGCAGCACTACCTCGCAGACTACTCACAAAAAATTAACCACACCATGCCAACTCTTTGGCTTATGAAAGGTAGAAGAGATCTAGGAGAGAACACTACACAACCAAACCCAACACTATACCAGAGCTTGCTTCACCATGTCGGGATGGACAAGAGGCAGACGAAGCAATAGGACTAGATGGTGAAGTAATAAGAGGAGACCCGCGAACTAGTAAGGTCTGTTATGGTCCACAACAAACAAGCAAGGACTGTTACAGCCTGGGCCGAACAAGCGGAGCATGCCAGAAGGTCAGCTCCTCGCAACGACGGCCCCCATAGTAGCAACCCCATCCCGAACATTCTAACCGAGCGTTCGCTATAACACCCACCTGAGGGGGGGACCACCCCTCTGTTGGTGCAGAGAGTTATGCAAATTCTTCAAGTTTTAAGTAGCGGCTCAGCCTAGGTATACGTTACTGGGATTGTACAAACTACTCTTATGATTATCCCAACCACCGTCGGCACTCGAGCACCTATCGGCAGCTGATAAGGACCACTACTTCTCCTGTTTATATCTTTTAAAGTATGCACTAACAACCTCTTCCGTCTACCTGCAGTCCTTAGAACCGCTATGTGGCTACCGCAAGTGGATCGACCGGAAAATTCACCCATATGACTAGTGAACTCTCGACTTCGAGGAGTGGGATATCAAAAGGGCTTACGATATTTGCGAGGAGGGGCACCGTAGCGACGAGCAAGCCGAGAGTATCCGTTGCGAGAGGAAAACTCATCTCGAGGTGTGCACGCGCAGGAAGCGCGATGCTCGTGAGAAAAAGAGGGAGATGGCAGCCAAGACCAAATAGGCCACCGAGGAATTCAACGCAGAGCTCGCAAGGAAAGAAAAATAGCCTCAGTCCACGTAGTAGGCCGGGCCGTTCCGCATTGCTCCCCTGAAGCTCGAATTTATTTCCATTTTAAAAAGGTGTCTATATATCTAGGAGTAGTTCGGTTTGTTGCATAATGCATGATGCTCTTTCTTATGCATGTAGGCAAACTCTGCATGCCGTGTTATTCTCAGCTTTATTATGAAGTCTATTTTATTTCGCAATAACACATCTCATCGTTTTTTCGCATTCAATTGTTGGCGTACAAACACATCTAATAATATGAAAAAAAATTCTCATATATGAATTCCCCAGTTGCATCACAATATCACTTACCGTCGTACTTACCAATCATTGTTATTTCAATCGTCCTAAAAAAATTATAAAATTTCTTGCACTACAACATATGACTATCACAAAATATTATTACGCATCTAACAGATTTTGTACCATTCATAATCTACAAAATCACAACCTACCTACAACAATTGTCATTTATCCACATACGCGGTTAGGGGGCCAGTTGTGTAAAAATAGGTTGAAATTACAGTCGCTAAACAGTCGGACGACTAGAGTTGCAGTCGTCCAACCGTTCGACAACTAGAGGTGCAATCGCCCAACCGTTCAGCGACTGTAACCTCTCGCCCAATGGTTGGGTGACTGTAACCTATCGTCCAATGGCCCATGGACTGGCTACGTGTCACACGGTTATTGGGCGAGAAGTTCTAGTTGTCCAATCGTTGGGCAACTAGAAGCTATTCCTATAAAAACTCGGGTCTCGATGCCCAAGACGTTCTCGTCTCTTCAGGGATACAAGTTTATTTTTCTATCTTCACTCTTTGCGTTACACTTTATTTTAAGTTTGGATATTGTAACAGCCTAGGAATAGGGCCGTCATACGTTCTGCAACAATTCAGAAGTTCAGTTGTCGACAAAAATAGTATCATGTCTACATATGAATATTTAAAAGGAATTAACTTAATTAAAAATTTAGACATAACGGTCAACTTTAGCAACAATATGGACGTCCAAGCCCAAAACTTTAACCTATATTCAGAAGAACCGAAGAATCTCCACAGGAATGCTTGAGTACGGTCGTAACCCTATCATAAAAGTTTGAAGTATTTTTTCCTCTTCCGATATCTATTCTGATGGAATTAAACAAGATTGAGTACGCTAATTACTCAGCAAGTCACATAGGGATATGCTATTTAACTAATTGCCAGTATTTCAATGGATGGAATGAGTTGGATCATTGTTGTTATATTTGTGGATGCAAGGTTATTGGTAAAGGACTTTATATTGTAAAACAGTGAAATAGTATTTAATTAACATGGAAGGGGTTTGTTAACCATACTTTCTATTACCAAATTCTAAAATTCTACTTATATCTTGTTATTAGAATCACCTATGAAACATGGCTCCATTAACTAGGAGTACGACGTATTCGAATATCATTTGTTAAACTCTGCAGAGTTGTCCAAGTTTACCTATAAGATATCTTAAACTCTCAATGTCTAGACACGTAATAGGTAACATGTGACTGAGTTGAGAAAATAAAGTCTCTCACTGCTCTCCTTTTTCTAGTCTCTACCCGGTAGGACTGGGCCCATACGCAAGTCAGCATCCCACTGGCAACACGAAAAGTGCTTCCGGACTTCGTGCTCCTACCGTTGTTAAATATGATTTTACTACTCCCATACCACCCCCTTCACGCAAGCCATTCCACTTCGGGAATACCAACACCTTGTAGATATTCAATTGATTTGAGCAGCTATTAGATTAGGTTTGACAAGTCTAGCACTTATGATTGAACAATTTCTAAATCATTTACTTAACATAAGGTTCCAGTCCTTAATTTTCTCCACGAGATAGTTATCCACAAACCAGATCCCCAATGCTCCACGGCACTGCCACCAATCTGGCTTTCCACGATTTATCCTTAACCGTAGTATAATTTTATAAATCTATCGGATAAATGCCGAAATACTTAGCGGTGTAAAACATTTGAGTTCCTAATCTAGCATGGTAAGTTTTATAATAATTAATATTATTAAGGCTTTGTCAAGGTGAATATAGCCATAAGTAAAATATGGCTTGTCAAGGTGAATATGGCCATAAGTAAAATAAAGCTTTTCTAGTGCTAGGACATAACTAATCATCATAGCATTTTGCATATTTATTTTTAAATAAACATTGCATAAATAAAGAATAATGAAAGTACTGATAATTAAATATTTAAAGGATGTAGATTCAATATGATAAAAACATATGACTTGCCTTTTTATCCATAGTCTAATTATTTTACTGTAGTCTTTAGACTTATGTCAACTACTTGATTACTTCTGTAGCTCCTCCGTTGACTAGCTAGCCAAATCTGGATGCTAACGCAAAAGAACGAATTCAAATAAGTTTCTTCTTTGCAAAATACAAGTTGAGAATAAAAGCAATAAAATAACCAAAGACAAAGAAAATAAGTTTAGATAGATAGGGTTTAAACGATGCTTGGTTTGGCGAAACGGAGTTAAGAATTGGGCTAGATGGGTTCCAGACGGTTGAAATGGTTATATATGTGTTATCAGACTTTCCGTGAATAGTGATAGGCTTAGACATTATTGGACATGGGTTTAAAACAACATCTGGGCTGGCTAGAATTTTATCAGAATCTATTTGGGTTAAACAGAGTTGAAAATGGGTTTTTGGATGCTGTCTATAACAGGCTGCTACAGTATCGGACTTTACTGTTTATTAATGGGTCGGTTTACTGTTCATTCCGGATCTTGTGCTGGTGTTATGCAGGTTTGGGGTGAATAGTGTTAAGCGGTAGCGGGCTCGGTCTGATAGGGTTGGCTGTTGGACCGTCACTGTGCGTCCCACATCCTGCTACTGTTTATCTTCATCCCCGATATGTACTGTAGCAGCCGAACAGAGGGGGTTTTGATGGTGAGCAATCGGCGGCGTTGCGATGGTTCCCAAGGTGACCCGAGGATATGGATGGATTTACGGGGTGGAGAGGAACCCATTTTTGGGCTTGGCGTGCTTCGGGGATTAAAGGTCGCGACCGGCGACGAGGGAATCTTCTCGGCGGTTGTTCATGGCACAGGGGTCATCAGAGGCGGCGCGAACAAGGGGTCTGTGAGCATCTATGGGACATGGGTAAAGTCGTGGTGGTGTCTGTTTGGGTTCGAGGGCACCGTGGCGGCTTGCCTACAGCGGGGTACCTCGGCCGTCGGGGGAAGTAGTCGGCGGCGCTTCTAGGAGCTCGGATTTGCCAGGGTATGGTAGGTGTCGGGTTTTCGAGGTGCTAGTGAGGCTACATACGGGGGAAATTGGAGATTAATTGAAGCATGAGATGAATTGGGAAAAACATGGACTCACCTCCGGTCCGCGGTGGCGGTGGCGGGAAGTCGGCCGGATAAGAAAGGGGAAGTTGGGGAGGCACTGGATATCAATACTTGCTATGGGGAGGCTCACGGCTTTTCTAAAGCGGGTTAAGGCGGTTGGCACAGGGAGAGCTCCACTCGGGAGGCGGCGCGTGGCCGGCTCTAGGAGGTGCGAGGAGCTTCGACTGACTGTGGCAGGGGTGAGGATGGCGAGAGGCGGTGGTCAAACAGCGCGGGCGTGGCTTGTGGGCTAGGAGAGCAGCGGGTTGCAGTGACGGCGAGGAGACGGGGCGACGGGGTGGGCGATTAAGGAGGTTTGAGGGTACGGCGGTTCGGCAAAGAGTGGCGGTGGTGACTGCAGGTGTGAACGGCGGTGAAGATTTCAGAGGTGAGTCGTTTTCTGCTTTTGTCAGATAATGGAAAGTGGTGGCCAGCCGAGACTTTGCACCATGGCTGAGAAGATGGGTAGAACCAGTGAAAGAGACGCCGATGGATGTAGAGCGTGATGAATTGGGTTGGGATTCAAACGAAATTAAGATTCACGGCAATTCGAATTGTTTGCGAAATCTGGGTTATTTCAGATATCAGAATGTTTTAACTGTATTTGATGTTTTCTAAAGAATGAGTATGATCGTGGACTGGTCGTGGGATTGAACCATCATTCCGGTGAACCAATTGATCCCCAAATGGAAGGCATCTTCGATAATTACTCTGTGAAACGCCATATCATCAATTCTGGGTGCGTGATGGAGCTATTTGAAACAAAACCGAAAATTTGCCAAAATTTGAAATTCTTGATTTCTTGCTTGAATCTTTTTCCCAAGCCCAAGCTGGCCCAATCTTGCACCCATTGCGACCCAGTCCAGCCCAGTGCACTGCCCGAGCCGCCCCCAATTCTCCCTGACCGCGCGGCACTGTAGCTGTCCGAAAATATCCCCGTCACCCGCTGTGTTGCCACCACCTGCGTTCTCCCGCCCCTTCCACTGAAGTCCAGCTCTTGCCACGCCACCTCCACTCGGTCAATCGTCGTATGCCTCCCCTGCAATGTCCCAGATAGTTCTTGAAGATCATCCCGTCCCCCTGTCCACCTCACGGCCAAATATCTCGCCGCCACCCGATTTTTGCCTAACCAACCTCCCCTCTGTTCAAACCGACCTGACAGCTCCCAACAACTTTTGACCGCCGCAAATTGTTCTCCAAGACTGCCAGAGCCTTCCCCTGCCTGCCAAGACCGAGCTTCCTCGACCCCTCCCGAAGCCGCTGGTCCTCTCCCGGCCGCCAGCATCAGGGCATCTTCAAAACCGACCTTCGCTTCTATTTAAACACCAGCAGCTCCTCCCTTGCGAAGCATACATGCACAGCTACTCCCTCACCGGCCCAATCGCTCCAAGAACCCTCCACCGCCGAGAACCACAAAAACACCCGAGGTGAGCTCGATTTCCAATCCGTCAATTCACTCAATTGCAATCCAATTGCATTTGTGCACAGCATCACCCGGCCACCCCAAACCCCTCCGCAAGCCCCTCCTTACCTCCCATGAACCCTACTGTCCTAGTCACAATCACCCCCGCACGGCCATGGAGGCCACCGTGGACAGCCCAACTCCAGCCTTCCCTTGCCAAACCACTGCTATCCTAAGCTTCCTCAAGTCCCAAGGATGCTCAAAAGCCAAAGCAATTCCCTCGCTAACCCCCAGTTCGCCGCTGTGCCATTCAAAGCCCGAGAATCATGCGAGAGCCGCTGCCGACGATCCCCGGACTGGCTGCCGGTGCCGACCCCAAAAATGGGTTCCCTAGGCCACCTGCTACACGCCCATGTCCTCCAATACTGTCGCAAGTCACCACAGCCCCGGAAATCGCCGCCACTTCTTTCTCTGTTCCCTGGCCGCGTGAGCAATCGGGTGGAGAAGAAGCACAGTAACCGTGTCGGTTACTGTAGCAATCCCAACCCGTATGAACAGTGCCCAAGACCCGTTACTATTCACCGCAAACCCGTTAAACAAATAAATGTCTATTTTGGCTATTTCAAACCCCTAAACCCATTTCCGAGGTCCAATTGTCCATACCAAGCCCTTAAAAATCTAAAACCTAGTTATTTGAATTTTATTTATTTCTTTTTAAGTCCAATTTCAATCCTTGGAATGCGGACTCAGATCGTTTAATTGTTTCTCGCCTTAGCCCTTGACGCTGTGAATCAACCAATTCAAGAGGAAGGAACATCGGTGCGAGACCAAGATTTTGACGAGTACGAATTAATTGAAATCGAGGAACCGCAAGGCAAGTCGTATGTTTTTGATCATTTTGAACCCTTGTTCCCTTAATTACTTAATTACCAGTATTTCCATTAAGTAATTCATGCATTGTTATTTTATGTATGAATACATGTTAAAATGACATGGTATTAGTTATATCCCACCACCGACAGAAGCCCAATTTATTTCAATAGCCACATTCACCTTGACAAGATCTAGAAATATTATTCATACTATTTAATTAATCATAGTAGTATAGGAAATTCAATTGTCACATATTGTTAAGCAAGGGCATTTTGCCAGTAATATTTGTGAAAGTGAATTTGAAAAAGTGAAAGGAAAATCCATAAAGTAAAGAAAGTGATACTTTATGTGATGGTTTACACTGTCAGTGGGCAGTGGGGAATATGTGAAAAGAAAAGAGAAATGGTTTGAAGTAGATGGGCCCGATAGATTGAAGAGACTTGTGCTTAGCAAGAACATAGTGATCGCTCAACCACAAGTTTGATTCATCAATCCTGGTTTAATACCTACTCAAATCGGTTTAACACTCCAGGCATGTACAGAAGGAAGGATTTGGTATGAGAAGGGGTAAAATCATACAAATCCGGTAGGATCCACTCGGGACGGGAGAAAACATTCGACTTAGCTAGTGGATGCCCGGGTCCGTACTGGAGGTCTACCGAGTGAAGGTTAAACAAAGAAATGAGCGGTGAACAACCTTATTTTCTTAACTCTGTCGCGGAAGTTATGAAATCTTATGGGTAAAGCTGGACAAACTCTTCGGAGTAATCACATTCGTATCTTTGATATGCCGTGCTTTCGGAAATGAAGCTATGTTCGATGGGTGATTCCGTTGTTGATGCATAAGTAGGATTGAAAAGGTTTGATGAATTTTTGGTAATGGTAAAGTATGGAAAGTCAAGTAAAGAAACCCCATTTATTAAATATTATATGATTTTACTGTTTTAAACTATAAATGTTTCCGAAACAGAACTGCATCCACATAAGATAATGGAACCACTATACCCAGTTTATTGAAATTCTTTGCATGTAATTATTTAGTGTTTTCACATGTGACTTGTTGAGTACGATGGTTGTACTCATACTTGCAAACAAAAATTTAACAGAAAGTGGAGTCTACGAAGTCGAAGACGAAGGCGCTTTCGACGAGTATGACGTTTGACTTTAGGGTTGTTCTGCACTCAGGCCTGCCTGTGGTGCCTTTGGTTTTCTGTATTGTAAGGGCCGCTGCCTCGCTGTAAGTTTCGGCTGCCAAGTTACTATATTGTAATAAAATTTACTTTTCTTGTGCAAGTTTTCGCTATGATGTACACTCAATTACAGTGCCTCACAGCTGAACAGTCCTGAGCAGCTGTGAGATGAACAGTAAGTACCGCCCCTAGAAACGGGGTGTTACACTATTTCTTATTTGCCTGTTCTCCAAAAAGAAAAAAAAATCTTGTTAACGTTTTAACGGAGGACATTTCTTTGGTTCAGTCTTCAGACTCATCATCGCCTTGCTCGTGGATGAAGTGATCAGGGCAGGTCGCACCATGAGGAAATCAACTTAGTTCCCTCCCTGTCGAAACATTTGCTTAATGAGCTAGTACGTTTTTTTTTGTTTGATTATTTTTGCCTTTTATCCTTAGTTTGACTAGTTTCACCCTTTCTTGACTGAACAGACAGGCGCTTGTAAGTAATCTTTGCGATTGCCATTTATCCTGTCCTGGTGATTTGGGAATCAGTATAAGCTCATGTCATGTGGATTCTTCTCGTGTTGAGCTAATTTTTGTCCGGTGAATGGGTTCTTGTTTGTGTTGAGCATGCCCATGGAGATATGGAGGGACAGAATCCAAACTTTTCCCCCCTTTTTTGTGTATTGTTCTTTTCTGCAATTTTTCTTAGAGAACAGGCAGAGAACTTTCTATTTGGACATCTAGGCATAATAATTTGCACAAAGTAACGTTTCTATACTTGAAATCTTGTTATGGTGTGAACGCAAGTTATAAATTTTAAATATCGAACTTTTTCAAAAATTTCCTATAAAAATTGGTTGGTTCTATTTATGTGTCTGGGCCTAACAATTTACACAAAATAGCCTCTCTATACCCTAAATCATCTATAGTAAATTCTAGGCAATTTTATGAAACTTTTATAATGTAAACACGAGTTAGAAATTCCAAATACCCTTGTTGTGGGGGTGGCCCAACCCCTCGTAACTGGGCCTTACAACTGGCCTAATATGTAATAGGCCTAATGGGGATTTCCCATTCTACCCCACTCATATATATATAAACCCCCAGGAGGGGCAGGAGGGGGGCACATCCTCTCATTCTTACCAATTCTCCCCCATATCTGGCTCTCCTCTTCCTCTCATACGAGTCCCCTTCTTTACTGTTTGGCCCGTAGCCACAACAGGTGGCGCCGTCCGTAGGGACGACTAGGAGTCACGTATGGAAAAGATTTCTCCAACATTCAACAAAAAGCGTCGGCTATGCGGATCTTTTCTGCTCCTGGGAGCAAGCTGCTTCTAGGAGCGTTGGCGATAGATAAGTAGTTTGCTTGCTAAGAATTTAACCATCCTGGCTATGGAGGTGCATGGGCTTTTCCCGCATGCTTCGTCATGTTTTGTAGATGCTATATTGAGTAGACCTAGTTGAATCACCCAAACACGGTGCTGGATGGATCTAAGCGAGTTATTTATTTTTATGTTATTGTTATCTCCGCTCTGCCGGGGGTGGTCATGTAGGGAAGTGATGTCCGGGACCATGGAGATGGCTAGCCTCGCGCACTGTCGAAGCCTGCGCCGTAGCTCCGGTCTCCGCGCCCTCAGCGCCTACGCGCGGGACTCCGTGCATGCGGCGATTTGTCCTGCGTCGAGGAAAACTCATCACATCCGCGTGCTCCGCGAGCCGACGACAGCCTTCAGTCTTCGCTAGCCTCCGTGTTGGTCTGGTGCCTATGCCAGTACGATGTCCTACTTCGCTCAGGCTCCACGTCGACGGCCTCACCGCCCCGCGCCGACCGTCAGCTACATCATCTCCGTGCCCGCCTTCGTGCGCGCCCTCGCGATAGGACTTCGCCCAGCCTTCGTCATGGCGGGGCCTCTGCCTCCGCTCACCTCCGCGTTGGCAAGGACCGGCTCCAGCCTCTGCATCCGCCCACCTCCGTCGGCGAAGACTGACTTCGGCCTCCACGTACCCTCCGCTCTGGACTGGCCATGAGGCGCCGATCACCCGCGACGTCTTCGCTCATGTACCAAGTCGAAGCGAAGGCCGATGTTGCGGAATCCGACGTAGCGAATTCAAGGCGGAGCGGAGTCCGGCTCGGGGCAAGTCCCAGCGAAGGCCAGCGCCGCAGGGTGCACCTCGCCAAGCACACATTCGCGACGTCAGCCCGCCTCTGCACCGAGCGATGTTTGATGCGCTCCGCGGGCCTTCATGCAACAACGAGGTTTTGTCCGCGTCGGCCATATACGGGACGACGAAGCCTCCCCCGAGCACGAGTCCTCTGTACCGCGACACCGGACTTCGCTCCGGACTCTGCGACGTCGAGCTGCGCGGCCCACGCCTCCGGACCCTGCGCGACGTTAAGCGCCAGCTCCACAACCCCTGCGCCTTCGCGTCAAGCATTGTCTACATGCGTCCTTGGACTTTGCTTCGCTGGAGTCCGAGCAAGCCGCAGCAACCGTCGAAGTGGCTCCGCACCTCACGACGAGGCCTCCGCTAGCTTCGCGCAGCCAAGGCCTCCGCACTTACGGCGTCTACTCCGCGTCGCCACCATCCCGCCTGGTACGCACTGCATGTGATTATGTGCGAGGCTTTAATAATCCTTGACGCATTTCTTGCGTGAGGGCTTTAAGGAAACGGTTGTGCATCGCCTGGTACACACTTATTATTTGACAAAATATTAATTTATTATGTTTTGTCATATAATAACCCGTATACTGGTGCTATTAAGTACCGATGACATTGATGATTGCATCAGCTCTCCCTTCCGCGAGCTGTACATCCCTGCCAAGTAACAGGGTACCGTTCCGACAGCATGGAGATCTATAAACCTATCAACACGGAGACATTCACGGCCTATGAGCAGAGAGAGAAGCCATATACAAAAAAAAAGGTTTGGTTACCCTTAATTTCTCTTCATGTTTTAAGGTTGCACTCTTCGTGTGCCTTCTAGAACCAAACGAGACAAGACTAATGTTGTAGTGTCAAAACACGCTACATTGACAAATTGTCCTCCTGAGACTACAACACTGTTGAAAATATGGATAATATTTTAATTTTAATTTTAGATTTTATAGTTGAAGCAAAAGGGAAAGATACATCTCGCCACAGGCAAGCAACTAAGATGAGTTGTGTACGACTGATATTAGCCAAAGATTTGGATAATATTGGTACAAATAAACATCAGCTTGGTCGGCCAGACTGGACCTAAACTATTGGAGCCTAATCTACTCTCCACCGTCTTCATCACCTTCAACTCTTTGATCTTTGTAGTAGATGTAGTGTCCTTAATCCACGGGCTCTAAGTAGTTTTGAGAGCAAGGGTGAGCATACACGATGGTGTTCCGCGAGTCAATACACAGAATACAATATTTATATATGCAAGGTTTGACAAGGAAGACTTGGGTTCTTTTTTTTTTTGCTAAAGGCAATATTTTAAATTACAATAATTAGAAATTCATACGACATAGCATTTTAACCAATCATGTTTTATTAAAAAGAGTGAAAGTGCGCAATATTTATTGTGGTGCAGGTTCCATCCACCATATGCTTAATTTTGATTACTAAGGTTACATCTACCCAATTAACAACACTAGGTTGTATCCACCTAGGGAAAGCCAAAATTAGAGTTACATCCACTTGATGGGTTTTTATCCCACCTACAAAGGTTTTTGAAATAGAAACTAACTCAAGTAAGTTCCTATGCCTGTCCTTGATTATGGGCACAACTATTTAAATAGTTTATACTCTGTAGAGATAGTACATTTTACCCACAAGAGATAATCAACTTTCTAGGTTTCACATATTTCCTTAGACATATGAATCAAGGAAATCATTGCAAGGCCTTTACAATGCATTCCCTAGTGTAAGCTATACCTGCTAAGGTTTCACCTGAGCGTGGCTACATCCACCATACCCTGACCCCCTCTTGTGCCGCACGGTGGCTTAAATACAATGTTATGACCCGTGTCCACGATAGCTTAAAACCAATGACACGACTCGTGGGCCACTCAAATAGTATAATTTGCACTAGTGGATATAAATTATTTAGCCAGGTCGACGCCATTATAGACTTATGGTTATACTATTTTACAATAGGAGGTTATCACATGATTAAGTCCTTAATTTATATGGACGGTACATGCCACAAACCACTATTTCTTATGCTACATCTAGACTAGCCACCGTACCATCCGCCTAGATGTGGTAACAAGTTTTATGGTTTTGAAAAGCATAAGCTATGTTATCCCAAATTACCAGTAATTTACATCCAATGACTATCCAAAACAAAATTTTTATATTTGAGGAATGATGATTAGGGCAAACTAATGCCCTAGTACGTAAGCAAAACTAGCATGGCACTTAAGTATGACTTATAGCTAGAGAGGTTACCAAATAATTATCTAAGGTGACAAGGATCATGCACTTCAAGTATCAAGGGTGGCACAATATTATTAAAATATTATCAAGTAGGCACGTAACTACCTGAAGGATTGACATATATTTGCATATATTAAATGTCTCTGTTCATTTAAATGAACATAAATTTGCATAAAATGTATTGGGTCAAAAGTAGGTCAGTCTTAAAACTTCTAGTTTACTCGATATGGGGCTCGTCTACGTCCTTGTACTCTACTTAGACGGTCGCATCGAAAAACAAACTATATGCAAATGAGAGCAAATAAAATACCAAAGAAAATTAAAATAAACTCCACATTAAAAAAATAGTGTCATTAGATAGATCTTGAATTTAGAAAAAAAAATAGAAATAAGTTTCATCAAATTTGAAGCTAAGACGAGAGAGAACGGACCCTTCAAATTTTAAATTTGGATTAAATTCAAAAATAAACAGAGGAGAGAGAAATTCTCTGTGACAAGTGGAGCCTAATTTTAAAATTAATTTTTGAATTAAATTTATTTGGGAAAAACTACAGGAACTGAAAGCTAGGGCCCATAGCTTTTTAAATAAAATTTAATTATTTCTTTAAAGGGAATGGGCCCAAAGACTGACATGTGGGGCCCTTACACTGTGAAACAGTAGACGAGGCCCGCATGTCAGTGGTTCAAATGATAAAAAAGGTTTAAAAAGATTTTAAAATATGATGTGCCCACTGTCAGTCGGACATTTACCCGAATTAAAGGAAGATGGCCCACAGATAATTAACGGAGATGATGACGAGTCATTAGTCACTAGTTAATCACACGCTTAGGGCTAAATCGGTCACTATAGTGCTTCTCCTCGGCCAAAGGGCGGCGAAGCTCACCGATGGCAAGGGAAAGCACAGCGGTCGGAGGGAAAGCACGAAATGGAGCCCTTGCCACTGTGCAAACCTCCACGCGGGGTGGCGCGGGCTAATTTCGCTCCCAAGATGGCTGGCGGCGAACATAGCAGTGGCTCTATAGAGCATTAGCAGCCGATTAAAGGGGTAGGAGAGTTACTAGGAGGTGGAAGGAGCTCATCGGAAGCGATGGAGAAGCTCGGGGTGGTGTGGAGCGAGTTGGTGGTGTGGAGCCAGTTGGCGGCGTGGTGGTCGTCGTGGGTGGCACGCCGAAGAGGGAGAGGAGGTTTGGCGTGGTACGCAGGGGCGGAGACAGGGGGGCCAGGAGGGGCCTGGCACCCCCCAACGAAACTGCAGTTTAGTAAATACTAATCCACTGTTGCCAATGAAACTGCAGTTAAAGTTTACTAATCCGTGGATCGCATGCGATGTTGCTGTTCGCCGCGTTGGCCGCTGCTGCTCACCTATTCGGCTATTCCGCCTGTTGGCTGTTCGGTTCGCAGGGGGTTGTGCGCTTGTGCCTGTTCGCGTCGCCGAGGCCTATTCTGCCTGTTCAGTTCGCAATCCTGGCCATTCCCAGTTCGGCACTCGGCAAGTCGGCAGTTCCCGGCTCCCGCCTCCTGACGCCCAGGAGCCCGTTCTAGTGCGCCGTATGCGTCGGCCGTAGGAGCCCAGGCCAGGAGACAGTAGTGCGCCGTCAGGCGTCGGCCGTCGCTGCATCTGATTGATCGATTTGTTCAGCGCTGTAGGCCTGCAGCGCTCCACGCGACCACGCCTCCACGGATTGCGCCACTGCGGTCTGCAGCTGCCGGTTAGCGCGTTGTTTCGATTCTTTCGACCTGCTCGTCGCCTGGTATTCACTAATCATTCATTCGGTGGTATTTTCTAATTTTCTTATCTAATCACTATCAGTAATCACTATCTAAATTTCTCTTTACAATTTTAGATGATATGAAGAAGAGAAAGACAATTCATAGTTTTTCTAAGCCTATTGGTTCAAGTGCTAATTGTATTGAAACTCCTAACGTGGAAGGGGAAACTCCTAATGAATATGTGGAAAATCCTAATAATCAGAGTAGTGTTGCTGCTGCACCATTAGAAGCCGAGGCTGTCGAGCATCAACCAATTGTAGCTACTAGATTTGAGAGAGACCCTGGTAAACGTGTTCAAATCTTAGAATTGCCAACTGATCAGCAAGATGAAGCTCAAAGATTTTATATTTCAGAGGGCCCATATCAACCTATGTTAGCAGAGTACCCACTCAGTGAATTATCTCATCGTCACCGATTTCAAAGCAGTTGCTTCAAGCAATTTACTTGGCTAGAATATTCACCTCACACAAATCGTGTTTATTGTCTACCATGTTTTATTTTTTCCAAGAAGCCAATTGGAAAATCTAGATCAGATGCATTCACAATCAAGGGGTTTCAGAACTGGAAGAAAGTTAATGATGGAAATGAATGTTCTCTTCTAAAACACATGAGGGATGCCAGCTCAGCTCACAATTATTCAGTTCGGTGTTTTAATAATCTTAAGAACACAATGGCTCAAATTGACACTGTGATGGTTAAACAAAAAGAGATAATGGTTGCAGCAGGAAGACTAAGGCTTGCGACTACGATTGATTGCATTAGGTTATAATAAGGTTATAAGGACTTCTCACTTTTCTTTTTTGTTTTTGCAACCAGAGTTATATGTGATGCACTATCTAATCTGAACTTGTTTTATTTCTATATTTAGGTGGTTGACATTCCAAGGTTGTCCCTTTAGAGGCCATGATGAATCTCCTGGTTCCTTAAACAGGGGTAATTTTCTTGAAATGCTCAAGCTTTTGGCTTCGTATAACAAGGAGGTTAAAGAGGTTGTGTTAGAAAATGCTCCAAAAAATGCAAAGTACACTTCACCTAATGTCCAAAAGGAAATTCTAAGCGTAGTTGCTTGAAAAGTGCAGAAATCAATTAGAGAAGAAATTGGTAGTAGCAAGTTTTGCATAATGGTTGATGAAACTTGAGATGAGTCTAAAAAAGAGCAAATGGCGATAGTCCTCCGATTTGTTTGCAAGGAAGGACTTATACAGGAGCGTTTCCTTGACCTAATTCATGTTCATGATACTGCTGCTTTGACACTTAAAGAGTCAATTTGTGCTGTCCTCTCAGGTAATGACTTGAGTATACAAGATATAAGAGGTCAAGGTTATGATGGGGCTAGTAACATGCGAGGGGAGTGGAATGGATTGAAAGCTCTAATTCTCAATGAGTGCCCTTATGCATATTATATTCATTGCATGGCTCATCAGCTTCAATTGGCACTTGTAGCAGCATCAAGGGAGGTACATGAGGTACACAACTTTTTTCAGAACGCAAATTTCATCATAAATGTTGTTAGTGCTTCTCCTAAGCGCAATGATGAGTTGCTAGCGAATCAAGCGGAGGAAATTGCTCGTGAAATTGAATTGGGAGAGCTTGACACAGGGCGAGGAGCAAATCAGATGTCCTCTCTACAGAGGCCAGGGGACACAAGATGTATGCAACCATCCAGACCTAAGTGCATTACCATCACTTGCTGATCTAACAAGTGGATTAGTTAAGACTGGTAAAGATTTATCTTATCCTATGGTGGACAGGTTGTTAAGACTAGTCTTGACTCTTCCGGTTTCAACTGCAACCACCGAGAGATATTTTTCAGCTATGAAACTTGCGAAGACGCGACTTCGAAGTACAATGGGAGATGGATTTCTATGAGATTGTTTGGTAATTTATATTTAAAAGGAATTGACCGCAAAAATTAGTAATGATGATATTGTTAAGGCCTATGATCTTGTTGGTAGTCGTAGAGCTAAGTTTAAGTTAATAGAGATGTAATTTTCTTTGCATTGTAATTTGCGAAACATATTACTTTGATATGTGACTATTGGATCGGTAAATCCGGCATGGTTCATTAGTTCTACTCTACTTGTTGTCTATGTTGCCCCCTTATCCAATTCCTAGCTCCGCCCGGGATGTCTTCAGGACGTCCGAGCAGTGCTCCAATCGCGAGCTATTAGATGAAGGAGCAGCGGAGCAACGGGACGGCGAGGTGCCAGAGTTGGAGAAGATGAAGGTCGTCGGCGAGCTAGGAGGATTAAGGGTGAGAGAATGAGGGGAGCATGCTGATCACAAGGACGGGCTCAATGGGGCACGAGTCTCACCGGAGGGAGCTGCCTACGGTAAGGGAAGCGTCGGTGAGCTAAAAGGGGCTTGGCGTTGCCACGGCAAGAAGTGGGAAGGCAATGGTGGGATAGGAGGGGTGGCCCAAGGGCTTTTATAGCCACTAGAACATCGGGCGCGCATTGCGCGCCTTGCTATGACTTCAATTGCAGAAATTAATTCACACTTCAATATAGATATCATCTTATGTGGAGGTTGATCAATATACGTGTTCCCTCTTTATTTAATCCAGAATACAGAAGCTCGAGTGACCTTAACGCACCGAGAAAATTTAAGCTCATATTGCATTTGGCACACCACAAGGCTACACAACGCCACTATACAAAATTTTTACAGAACCTAGGACTTTGATAAATTATTTGAACCATGATAAGACACCATAATTGTGCTAATACATCAAAGAAAGCCCCATCAATATTCTAAAAAGTAAACTAAACATTCCACAATATCAAGTTCAACAGCACTATCCTCTAGACCTTGCATCATGATTCCCACCAAAAAATAATTTTCATCAAATGTAGAACCTGCACATGTATGTCATGTAGCTGCCCTTTACTTTCAAATCTGCGCATTGCCAAGAGTAATGACATACGTTCCACCTTTAATAACTATAAATATAAACCTAAGCATTCAACAAACTATACCAAATTACACCAATCCTATCAAAGCCATAAATAGAAACTCTCGATCATTTAAATTACGCACTTGCAAAGCCAATAACGCTACTCTCCTGAAGGCTATGATGCAAACCTCAAAACTCATGGAATAAAATGGATATGAAAGAGTATCAAGCTTAAGATGACAACATGTTTGCTAGAAAAAGTGAGCACCAGAGGAACCACATACCAAGGCTGCTGTTATTGATGTCAATAAGTTGAACACCATTTATCTTTAGCACACGCTCCATCTCCCTTTCATCATGAACCTAAAACATTAACCCCCAAATAATATATTAAAATTAAGTTTAGCTTTTTGAAGACTATTAGAAGTAAAACCACACTTTAAGTTTTGTATTCAAGAAGTACTGGTTAACAAGGAATATCACAAGCTCAACACATGGAAATTGCAATAAATTACACGATACACTTTCCTTGCGAAGATGAACATGAGAAAATTCAATTAAAGCTTTGACAAACTACTTGTTAAACATTTGAAAAAAAAATGTGAATGGGATGGATGGCCCTTACAGAGTTGCAGAAAAAAGTCTTTTAACACCACATTGGAAGCATAAAACAAAGTATTGCCATTCTAGGCTGAAAACTAAAGTTTTCACTTTCCCCTAAAAAACTGAAGTTTAATTCTATCATCTAGCATGATGAATATTCAAATCTAACAACCACAATTGGAAAATCAATATCTACATTATCATAACAAGATTGCTTCACCGCTACTCTAGTCTATAGGCTGGTTTAACTCCCATTCAAATTAATCTAGTTTCTAATTAAATGAGACCTCCATAATAAAAAAATTCATAATATTTCAAGCATATATTGAACCTCAATAAGAGCCGGCATTCCCAACTCCTTGCATATCCGAAGAAAGTACTTTATGTCAAGATCAGGTAGCACAGCAGCTATTAGCAGAATTGCATCAACACCCTTTGAGCGGGCGTAATAGATCTGCCATTTATCAATGACAAACTCTTTCCACAGAAGAGGGCATTGCATTTACATAAGACATAATTGCACCTTGAGAAAAATTGGTAAACCAGAACCATCCTTCTTCACATTTAAAGGATAACATATGTCTATCATTACCTTCACTCCTGAGTTGTGCACCTTCTCAAGATTCTCAAAACTTCCCTATACAATTGAAGAAATTGAGCTTACCCAGTAAGCATAACATCTACCATCCCAATAAACACATGCAATTCCAAACCCACCGAAAGTGCTTCTCATCACCAAGATGCTCAAGCACACACTCCATTCATTTCATAAGCTTGAGCAATTTCAACTGCAACAATTTTTGCATTAGTTATGTAACCAATCTTTGAAAATGACCAAATGTAATGACAACTATGAAGCCCGAACTCACGAGATTGAAGTTCTCCCGAGCAAGCCCCTACTTGGCGAAGCCTTCTTGACCTCAAGAATCAATGCCGGCACCCCATTACGCTGTAGATCACGACAAAGCACCAAAGAAGTCTCTTGCAGGGGGAACCTGCTCCGCAACCTCAATGACCTCCTTTAGAGGCTTCTTGGCATGCCCCGCACAAAACCAAGTGAGCATAATATAAAACATATACTACATGGAACCATATCCTTTATCATTACAAGAAACAGATAGAGGCATGCCATTTGGCACATTTAGAGTCGAACTACACAGATTATGGAATATCCCCTTGCCATTAGAAAGAATGTCACAAGCATGACACCAGGCACCTTCAGTGTCATCTTATGTAGAATATCACAGATTTGAGGCCGACAAAAAAATCCACTTTAACATTTGTCACAAAGATTTGAGGCCGACAAATGACCTCCTTCACAGCTTTGAAGGTTCATCCATGGTCACAAAGAAACCTGCACAAAACAACCCAAATGGATGTCGAGGAGGCCGGGCGACTGTCAGGGAACCTCGAGGGCGCCAGGGTGAAGCTCCCACCGCGAAGAATCAGATGGAGATCGGCTGAGGAGGTCACGGCGGCGGAAATGGCGGCGGTAGCCGGATTTGGGGAAGATTGGCCGTGCGACGTGCTGTGCTCCGCGGAAACCAAATCGGCCGGTGGTGGAGGTCCCTAGGAGAGAGGGGCGCTCTGGAGAAGGGGGGAGGAGGGGGCGGCGGGGTAGAAAGGGGGAGGGAGGGAAGCGGTGGCCGGCGGGTGAGCGAGGGAGACGGCAGGGGAGATGGTGGTCTTGCTGAGGCCGACGCCGAGGAGGCAGCAGCCGCCGCCGGCCTCGGCGGGAAATGCGGCGCCGGTCCGAGGCTCTACGGAGCCGGGGACGGCGCTGTCGGCCATGGAGAGCGAGGCCCAGAGGGGGGCCGAGTGCGAGAGCGACTGGCCGGCGGATTTGTCGGTGAGGGTTAGGTTAGCTGCAGCTGCATCCCCCTCCTCCTCCCCTTCCGCCTCCGCGCCGACCGGATCCGACCTCCCCCTCGCCTCCCTCTCGGCCTCGACGCCTCCCCGCCGCCGCGCGCCGACGGATCCGGCCTCCCCCTCCGCCTCGAGGGGGGAGGAGGCGGGAGGGGGAGGCGGGGGAGCGGGGAGGAGGGGGACCGGGAGGAGGGGCGGCGGGGGACGAGGGAGAGGGGGAGGCGGCGGGGGACGAGGGGGCAGCGGGGGAGGAGGCGGCGAGGGAGCGGGGGAGGAGGGGGCGGCGGGGAGGGGGAGGCGGCGGAGGAGCGGGGGGGAGGGGAGACCGGGGGAGGGGGAGGAGGGGGGAGGCGGTGGGGGAGGAGGGGAGGGGGGAGGCGGCGGGGGATGAGGGAGCGGGGGGGACCGGGGGATGACTCGAGCGGAGTCACGGGCAGGGAGGGGGGACTCGAGCGGAGTCACGGGCAGCTCTGTGGTGCGAGCAAACAGCATGGACTTTTAATAACTCTGATAGGAGAGCTCAGGAGCCGTTGGGGCCTTAAGTGCATGCGCGGCAGCCGAGGAAGGGGCAGACCGATGCTCGGCGCGACACAGAGAAAGGGGAGGGGCTCACGCGCGAAGCGAGGAGGAGGAGCTTATGGGCGGCTAGGTGGCACGGACGGCCGGGGGGCATGCATGAGGATGCGGTGGGGGACAGGCTGCTGCGGTGGCGTGCGGAGGGGGAGAGAGGGGGTCCGGGCGGGACAGAGGTGGCGCTAGGGGCGCGTAGCTTAGGCGGAGGCGGCGAACGCTATGGAACCATAGGAGAGGGGCGGCGGGGGTGGGGCAGATAGGGGAGATGCGGTGTGTGCGCCAGGCACGGGGGGTGTTGCCTGGGGGCGGCTCGCTCGTTTTGGGCCAAGCTGTGGGCCGGGGGAAATCTGAGGGTGGGCTGGGCCGACCCAAAAAAAGAGGTTCTCAACCTTGAAAATTCAAATTTGAGGCAAAGTTTGAGGGAAGATTTTGAATTCAAAAGAGCCTTGAAATTTTATTTCCCAAAATTTTGAAAACCCAAAAATGGGTTGTTCCACAATGCAAGTTGGAATTTGCTTTAGTGAGACTGCTGGATGCGTCAATATGCTTAAAGCTCTATTTGGATGGCGCTAAGCGAGGAGAAATCATCAAGCATGTCTATCAGTTGCATAAGGATGTAGAGAGGATTGACAAGGATCAGGAATAATTCTCGATTTTTCTATCTTCGATTCTAATCTCTGCTTGTTACCTACTCTTGTTGGAAGGCTATTTACGAAACCTTGTGAATCTACTATGAGTAATTTGTCGATCAGATTTGGCATTATGCCATCTCCTTTGGCAGCGAGGGGGTAGCATTAGTAAGAATCCAAACATGTGTTGTCACCCGGCATCATGCTGAATCCTCTGTCCCTATTCTTTTCAACTTATAACTTTCTTTAAATAACAAACAAACAATTTCTTCATCACCATTTCAAAACAGTTTATTAGAACATTCTTTTTAAAACAACTTGTCGGTATTCAATTCATTCATATAAACGCTCATGGTACGACTAAAATTCATAAGCTACAGTCATAAACTATCAAACCTCTAGCTACGCCATTTGGTCGGTGCAAACAAAAAACAAATTCCGCGGGAAAAAATGTACGTATGACAAATCCGGTCAATATGACGCAAATTTTGGCAAGAAAATACATTAGCACATAATTTTGATTAGATTAGATTTAGATAAGATAATACCACGGCTAGTATAGTAATTTTTAACTTTTCTTGAGTTTACCACGGCTAGCTGGGTAAATCTTTACTATTATAAAAGAAGGAGTTGGTGGTTGATCCGTCGTCACTCCTCTCTTCTCAACTATTCGATCTGATTACGAGATTAAATCCGAACCGTCTATCACCCCTCCCCTCCCACCCCGCACGCCGCCTCCCTAAACCCTAAAATCCGCCTCGCTCCCTCCATTCGCGCCCCCACCTCCCCTTCGCTCTCCCCCGCCTCCCCCTCGCTCTCCCCCCTCGCGCCCCCGCCGTCGCTCTCCCCCCGCCTCCCCTTCGCTCTCTCGCGCCCCCGCCTCCCCTCGCTCTCGCGCCTCGCTGCACCGCTTTCTCCTTCTCCTCCCCTCCCCTCCGGCGAGGCGGACCCGGAGGAAGCGAAGAAGAAGTGGCGCAAGGCAAAGAAGAAGCGCCGAAGCGGCGCCGGGGGAGGCGGCCGCCGAGGAGGAGGAGGTAAGCGTGGGCCTTTCTCCATCGCTCCTCCGCGCCGCGCGCGCCCTCGCCTCCTCCCATCTCCCCTCGCTCTCCCCCCCCCGCTCTCCCCGCCTCCTCTCTCTCTCGCTGCTCTCCCCGCCGCCCGATCCGCCTCCCCTCGCCTTCCTCCCCACCCCGCTCCGCCGCCTCCTCCTCCCACCCACCTCGCCGTAGCCGCCTCCTCCTCCTCCCACCCGCTCCGCCGCCGCCTCCTCCTCCACCCCGCGCCGCATCGCCGAGGAGGAGGTCGCCTCCGCCTCGTCCCTCGCCCAAGACCGCCGCCGCAAGGCGCGCGCGGTCGGCCTCGGTGACGGCGGCGTGGCGAAGAAGAGTCGCCGCGACGTGGCGCAGCGCGAGGCTGCTCGGGATCTGTCGCTGCTAGTTCGCGTCTTACAGGGTCAATCCGCGGCCTCCTCGTCCCAGGCCAGCAAGCGCGCGGCGAGCGTGAGTGACGAAGAGGTCGATCCATTCTACCTTTCCTTTGATTTAGGATTCACGTGCACTCTTCCTTTCTTGAAAGATTATATTAATAAAATATCGCTTGGGATCCTCTCTCCCACCGATCTTTCAAGAACTAGGTTGTTCATCTTGTCTTTTTGAATGTGGATTGTAGAAGTTTGAATGACTCAATGTAGTTTTGAAACTAGACATTGGTCTTATATGTTTGCACCCCAACCCCGAAATTCCTAGATCCACTGATGTGCATTGGTCCGCCCATGTTCACATACGGTTCTCTGTTACCCAAAAGTAGTACTACTAATAGCGCTTTATTTTAAGGCGTCATCTTGGATGGCGATCATGAATTAGCTAGCTAATGGCCTTATAATTAAGTTATCAAGACTCTTCTTTGTTTAATTTGTGCTGCCTAGATTGGAAGGATCCAAACATGCAAAGGGACAACGGTTCTGGTTGAGGGCACGACAGCACTGCAAGCCTGACCCATGGTGGTCGCGTGAGGCACCGAAAGCGCTCTAGCGAGGTAAACTTTTTTCACCTACGGAGGTCTCAGATTCTTGGTGGTCTCTGTTTCTTGGATGTAGGAGTGAGTGGCGGACGTATACTTTAATCTTTATAAATTATTGTCTTTTAGATTCCTGCTAATGTGAACAAAACCAATGGCTCTAATTTGCTTGTGAATGACTAGAACAAGTACAAGTCGATGCTTGTTCGCACGTATTCCTCGCTATGGATGATGGTGGATTTGTGTTTTTGATATACATGGGCCATCTTTATATATGGGCTATGGTTGTCGCCATCCAAATCTTCATGACGAGGAGCTTTTTAATCGCTCAGAAGGTCAATGAGGACAGCAAACTTCCGGGTTTAGGCTTTTGAACCGTAAGTTGGTAGGTTATGGTTTATTCAGGCATAAGTCGTTGATGGTTTGCTTGCATTTAAATGATTCTTTATATTATTTTCATGATGTGCATTTTTTCCATCACGATGTTGTTTGCGTATGGCGTTTCCTTAGTCGGCACTTGTCAACACCGTCACTTGATAAGTTATTGTACAAGCTTGTGGCGGGCTCATCAAGTACCAAATGTTTATTTGCTACTTTCTCTATATAGCAGTAATCAAACAGTTTTTCATCTGCCCAAATGATATCAATGACAACTACATAGATAAGGTTCAACATTTTTTTACTGGATGATAATGTTCAACATTATGAGGGCTCATACTTGATACTTCATAAACCTTAATTTTTGCCATTGAGTTATACTTTTTGTTTAGTTTTAGGAGTGGGGTAAACGTGGTTGTTTCACTTTCTTAGTGTATTGAGGAGTTGTTCACTGTGGAGTACACAAAATGCAATAGCTTTTTCTATGTCATACCTTTTTAGGTTTTGTTGAATTAAGCATTTAAGTTGCAATAGCATAAGTCTTTAATTTAAATTTGGATGCATGTACTTATTCACAGGTGTCAATGTTGATATTGAAAATGGGGCAAACGCGTTAGTGATAAAATTTGAAAATTGCTTGCTTGTTGCCAATGTATCAATGTGTTGATCAATCCTGTCATCCAGGTTTTGTATGGTTTATTCTCACGCTAAAGAAAAAGGCATACAAGTACCAGTTCAGTTAATATGGATGGACTCACATAATCCTTCTGATGGTATTTGCACAGTCATCTTTCACTGTGGCCAATATTTATGAAGGAATATTCTGGTAAAGTTTCTAACTTATATCATGTTCTTATACTTTGATCCAATAAGATAATAAACTGTTGATGCTAGCCAAGAAGCACGCCGCCCACACCGCCGCCGCCCGCATCAACTGAATTGCTTCCTAAATGTGTGAAATTTAGTATCATTTACTATGGAAAATATTGTTTATTATCATTTCTGTACATATTATTGTATGTGGTGTTTGTTTTATCATGGTTCATTAATATGATGCTTGATTTATTTATGAGTATGAACATATATGTTTTGTTTGAAACATGATGACGTAAGATAAAATTGATATTTATTATTCAGTTTGAGATCATATTTGATAGTATGCATCACTTTTATTTAGTTTTCCGTTACAACGCACGGACATACTAGTCATTTCCAAAAAAACGTAATCTCTTTCACACGCACGGCGCACGGCACACGACAGCTCATCTCTGCCACGCCATGCCACGCAGCAGGACCGTCCGATGCACGACCGACGCTCCTGATCTCTCCATCCCACAGGCGCTTCGCTTCCACGCGTCCCCCGTTTCCTCTTCCGTTCCGTTCCGTTGCAGCTTCGTCGACTTCTTCGACGACTTGGACTTGTCTTCAAATTCCACCGCCGCCTAGCCTCCTCGCTGACTTGACCCGTGCTCTCTCTCTCTTCTCCGTTCGTCGGGGGGACGAGCTCGCCGGAGGGAGACCACCCACCACCACTACCGCCCACCTTCTCGTCCTCCTCCTTCCACTCCTCGTCGCCGTGTTCCTGGCCGCGTCACGCATTGGGATCTCGCGGCTCGCTCACTGCCGCCGCCTGCCTTCCCGCCCAAACCCTAGCCGCCGCCTCCGCCGGGGTGGGGGCTGGGGAGCTCGGACGGCGGCGGGATCGAACGGTTCGGAAGGTAGTATGCTCGCGTCCCGCCTTGCCCCCTGCGCGTTAGTCTATTTTCCTCGCGAATTATTTGGTTCTAGCTAGAAAGCACGGCGGAAGGGGAGCTCGTGGATACGGTTGTGTCGGAGCTCGGTTGATTGGCTGTTTCATAGTACCGGCAACTGAAAGGGGAAGATAGTTTTAGGCGCGTTTAGATGGAATTTGATGCTTTCTGTTGCTGTACTGCTGTGTTCTATCCTCTTTCTTTTTTTTTTTTGTGTGTTGTTGTAGATAGATTGGCGGCGCTGACTGAATAGCCTCCTGAATAATCAAGGATAGGTCGTCAGTTACTCCTTTCCTTTTTTTGTTGCTCTTTCTCTCCATGAAGCATCATACAAACTGAAAATGGCTAGCACAACAACATCTTGTGCTGTGGTTGCACCAGTGATGAGATTGAAGCAAAAAAACTTGCATATGGAAATTCAAGTAAATAGATCTGGTTGTTGTGGAAATTACTAGAACTTGATCATTTGATCATCATTAGAATGATCGAGGCATGTTTTCACCAGTTTGATTATACTTCAGGGGATCACCGAATACTCGCATAAAATCTTCCTCTAAAAATGCTGTCAGCTTCACAGATTTACAGCCTCTTTTCGTGAATGCTTCAACACCTTTGCTTTTTGTCCACTATCAGATTGTGTAGAAGAGTAGAGAAGGATTGGCACAGACACCACACAGCTAAAGAGCTAGGGTGACTTTGTATATATATATGGCCTGGTGTAGGTATACAAGAAAAGTATATACAAAGAAGGCGCATGCAAGGTAAGCGTATACAAGAAAAACATATGCAAGGAAGGCGCATACAAGGTAAACGCATACAAAGAAAGCTATCTAATAATTCTAATACCCGCCCGCAGTCGTAGCGGGAGTCTAAACACAAAGACTGGATCAAAACTCCTGAAACAGCTGGGTCGGGAGACCTTTTGTCATGATGTCCGTGAACTGATGAGAGGATGGCACGTGCAAAACACGAACCTCACCAAGCGAAACCTTCTCGCGGACGAAGTGAATGTCAATCTCAATGTGCTTCGTGCGCCGATGCTGGACTGAATTAGTCGACATGTAGATAGCGCTGACATTGTCGTAGTAGATAACGGTCGCTGAAGCAACTGGGGCGTGAAGCTCTTGGAGAAGTTGCCGCAGCCAGCAGCACTCTGCTACAGCATGGGCAACAACACGATATTCGGCTTCTGCACTTGATCGAGACACGGTTGTCTGACACTTGGAGGACCAAGAGACAAGATTGTCACCGAGATAAATGTAGTAGCTAGAGGTGGAGCGTCGTGAGTCTGGGCAACCGGCCCAGTCGGCGTCAGAGTAGGCGGTGATAGAGGTCGCCAGGGAGAGGCCGATGTGGAGACCGGCGTCGAGAGTACCTTTGACGTACCGCAGTATGCGTTTGATCAACGCGAGGTGGGGCTCCCGTGGATCATGCATGAAAAGGCACACTTGCTAGACGGGGTACGCCAAGTTAGGACATGTGAGTGTCAAGTACTGCAGAGCCCCCGCAAGGCTGCGATACTTGGACGGATCAGCCACTGGAGCTCTGTCGTGGCCGAATAGCTTGGCTTGAGTGTCCACTGGTGTGGCTGTGGGGTGACACTCAGCCATGCTAGTGCGTCGCAGGAGATCAACGGCATATTGTCGTTGAGACAGGAAGAGGCCATCGGAGGAGCGTGCAACGGAGATGCCGAGGAAGAAGTGTAGGTCACTGAGGTCCGTCATGGCAAACTCTGAGTGGAGCAAGCCTGTGAGGTACTGTAAGAGACCTTGGGTGGAAGCCGTGAGGACGATGTCGTCAACGTAGAGCAGTAAATAGGCCATGTCAATCCCCCGACGGAGAACAAACAGGACATGTCGGAGGAGGAGGCGACAAAATCGATGCCACGGATGTAGGAGGTGAACCGTTGGTACCATGCTTGGGGAGCCTGCTTCAAGTCATAGAGGGACTTCTGGAGAAGGCACATATGGGTGGAACGAGCAAGGTCCACGAAACTGGAAGGCTGCTGGCAGTAGACGGTCTCATTGAGAGTGCCATGGAGGAAGGCATTCTTGACATTAAGCTGATGAATCGGCCAGGAGCGGGATGCGGCGATGGAAAGGACAGTCCGGATAGTGGCCGGTTTGACCACCGGACTGAACGTCTCGTCGTAGTCGACACCATGCTGTTGAGAGAAGCCACGAACAACCCAACACGCTTTATAGCGGGCCAGACTGCCATCAGAGTGGAACTTGTGCTTGAAGATTCACTTCTCAGAGACGACGTTAGCACCTGGCGGGCGCGGTACAAGTCGCCAGGTGTCGTTGTCCATAAGAGCCTTGTACTCCTCGGCCATCGCGGTGCGCCAATTGGGATCGGCAAGGGCGCTACGATAGTTCGCGGGAACGGCCGAAGCTGGGGAGTGTTCGGCCGCTAGGGAGAAAAACTCCACAGAGGGATCGGTGGTAGACCGAGCCCGTGTCACCATTGGATGGCCCGAGGGAGCGGCCGATCGGAGAGGTGTGGGCGCTGAAGAAGTCGGGGTAGCTGGAGCTGACGCGGGCAACGGTGCTGGTGCAGCTGGGTCGAAAGGAGTCACACGTGGCCATCTGGAGTAAACAAGATGCACGGGCGGACGTGGTGGCGGAGCGACGGATTGCGCCGTGGACAAAGGAGATGATCGCTCGATACCATGTAGTGGTAGAGCAGTCATCTGGGGTACCTACAGGGGTGCCATTGCAGCAGTGCGAGGCACTGGCACGGCAGTGTCGACGTCGAGGAAATCGAAGTCGGTGCGAGAGGGAGTGGGTGAAGATCGGTCACTACTGGCAAATGGGAAGATGCTCTCATCAAAGACAACATGGCGGGAGATGATAATACGTTTGGTGGCGAGATCGAGACAGAAATACCCCTTATGGTGAGAAGGGTAACCAAGGAAGACACAGGCCGTGGAACATGGAGCAAGTTTATGAGCAGAAGTGACAGAAAGGTTTGGAAAACATAGACAACTGAAAACCCAAAGATGACTGTACTGCGGTGGGGAGCGATGAAGGAGGGCATAGGGAATGTCACCACCGACAGAAGAGAATGGGCAACGGTTGATGAGATAGGTGGTAGTTGCTAGCGCCTCGGCCCAATACTTGGGAAGCATAGTGGCGTGGAGTAGGAGCATACAAACTGCATTGTTGAGTGTGCGAATGATGCGTTCGGCTTTGCCATTCTGCGGGGAGGTGTATGGGCAAGAGAGGCGTAGGGTAATGCCGCGGGAAGCAAGGAATGATGTGTTGGTGTGGTTCACAAATTCGGTGTTGTTGTCAGCCTGTATGGATTTTAGAGGGAGACCGAATTGTGTGCTAGCATAGGCGGTACAATCTGCTATATGCTGGGGAACTTCTGATTTCTTTCTAAGAGGAAAGGTCCAACAATAATAAGAGAAATCATTAAGTAACACTAAATAGTAGAGAAAACCAGATATGCTAGGAACTGGAGATGTCCACACATCACAATAAACTCGCTCAAATGGCACAGAAGAGTGCGAAGAAGTACCAAAAGGGAGGCATGTATGTTTGCCAAGTTGACAGGACTGACAAAGAGAGCGATCTACTTTATTACATGAGATGAGCGAGTTTTTATTGAGGGTATCGAGACAGACAACACCGGGATGACCAAGGTGCTGATGCCATAACTGGGAGGAGATGGCGAGGTGGGTGCTGGGTGGAGCGGAGGTGGCGACTGGAGGGATAGTGTAAAGGTCGCCCGCACTATCGCAGTGGAGCATCACACGCTGCGTCCGGGAATCCTTAATAGAAAAACCAAAAGCGTCAAACTCGATGAAACAATGGTTGTCACGAATGAACTGTCTAACAGAAAGAAGGTTGTGAACTAGATTAGGAACAACTAGAGTGTTGTGAAGAAGAAAACGAGTGGATGGTGTGTGAAGGAACGTGTGACTACGAGAAACGACAGGGAGGCGGGAACCGTTGCCAACAGTGACGACCGAATGAGGTGGGGGGTAGGAAGAGAGGAGTGTACCGTTGTCTGTCGTCATGTGGGAGGTGGCGCCGCTGTCCATGACCTAGCCGTCGTATTTTTGGATGGCCAGTTGGTTCAACGCGGTGATGAGGCTATGCTGATCCTAGGTCTGCGGGGTGGAAGGCTGGGATGGCGTAAAGGCAGTATGAGTCTGAGGTGGAGCGCCGAGGCCGGGAGCGGGCGAGGGACGCCACAGACGGCCAGTAGGGGTAGTCCACGGGTTGAAGCAAAACCAGGGACCGGTCGTTGGATATGGTGGTACGCGGCCATCCTATAAATCGGCACTGGCGCCACGGCTGGACCCGCCCTGCTTGCCGCGACGGTTGCGGCCACTGCGACGCCCATCACGAGCAGTGGCGGCCTGAGTAGTGGTCGATGACGTGTAGTCGGAGTAGCCGCCGGAGGCGAGCAGGGCCGTGGTGGTGGCGATCTTTGCCTCGTTGCTGAGGCGAGTCTCCTTGAGAGCGAGTATGGACCACGCCCTGGCGAAGGTAGGGAACGGTATGGAGTTGGCGATGTTGTCGGTGGTGGTGGAGAAGCGCGGGTTGAGACCACGCAGCAGGTTGAGGACGAGCTACGTATCGTTAAGGGGGTAGCCGATGTCGCGTAGCTCGTCAGCGAGAACCTTCACCCGCTGGATATAGTCAGCGATGGACAGATCGCCTTGGACGAGCGAGTGAAACTAGTTGTTGAGGAAGATCGCACGGGACTCTTTGTTGTCGCGGAACATGCCTCGATCGCGACCCAAAGGTCACATGCGGTCTCTTGATCAGTCATCGCGAGGGCCCAGTTAGCCTCGTTGCGATGCGCTGTGTCGGTGCCATCAATGTGGGAGAGGAGACCGAACTTCGCGCACATGGTCCGGAAGAATTTGGACCATCAGGAGTAGTTCGGTGTCTTCAGATCGAGAGTGGTCGGCACATGGGACTTGACGACCATGCAGTAGGGGTTGAGGACAATCGGAGGGGCGATAGGCGCGATCGCGCCGGCGGTGGCGGCGACAGTAGCTGGATTGGCGAAAGGGGCCGACATGGCCGAGGACTGGAGCTGGACAGATCCCTTTTTTTAATTGTAAAAGGCACTCACTCAACGGATCGATCCGACCGATCCGCTTCTCACGCACTAGAGAGAGACGCGCGGTGGGCGCGGGCGGCGGGGCGATCGGCAAGGCGGCGCGGAGGCCGTGGCGGGCTCCGGTAGCGCGCGGCGGTCGGCGAGCCGGCGGCCGAGGCGGCGGCGTCTGGGTCGCGGCGGCGGCGCGGCCGGAGAGGCGCCCAGAGGAGGTCATGGAGGCGACGGCGTCCGGCCGGCCGCAGTGGCCGGCCGGGGGAGGCGAGAGGCGGTCTGGGAGGAGGTCAAGGAGGCGACGGCGTCCGGCCTGCACGGTGGCCCGGCACAGTGAGGCGCGCGACCAGTGAGGCGTCCGAGGACGGCGGCGCGACCAGTGAGGCGCGGCGTCCGGCGGCGGCTTGAGGAGGACGGTGGCGGCGTGTCCTGGGGAGAGGAGGGAGGTGGTGCCTGGGGAGAAGGCTTCGGCTAGGGGGAGCAGCAGAGAGGCTCAGGAAAAAGGCTCTGATACCATGTAGAAAAGTAGAGAAGGATTGGCACAGACACCACACAGCTAAAGGGCTGGGATGACTTTGTATATATATGGCCCGATGTAGGCATACAAGGAAAGCATATACAAGAAAGACGTATACAAAGTAAATGCATACAAGGAAAGCATATAAAAAGAAGGCGCATACAAGGTAAGCATATACAAGGAAAGTTATCTAATAATTCTAATAGATTGTACTATACAAGTGAAGAAATCAAGCAACTGCTGCAAAATAATAGTAATAATAAAAGTCAACTCTTTGGTTCATGAACAATAAAAATGCCAATTTATTGGTTTGCCAAAAAAAAAAATCTCGCGTGCTCTTTGGTATATTGTTTATTTGGATTTAATATGAAACTTTATCTGCAAAGTCACCGAACAGCCCCACAGAAATTGAGGAAAACACAGCTAGAACTCCAACCAGCTACTTTTTCGCAGGAAGCAAACACAACCCACGTTTTATCTACTTGTGAGTCATGAGCCATGACCTTCCTGCCACTGTGGGTCTTCAACAAAGCCCTAGCAATCCATAGTCCCAAATTCTGAGATTTATGTGCTCCATTCTCACCCCTAAATCACATCCAGTCTGATCTTGATGTCTTGTCTCTGTGATAGGCTCTTAAGGTTCTTTGATAGGTTTCTAGGGCTTTGATTCAGTTGTATTTGCCGATGATGTCATTGAATGGCGGTTAGGTCTTGTGATGGGATGTGTATATATTATATATTGAGCAGTACTCCATTTATGGGGAATTGCAGAGATGTTATTTGTTTAGTTGTTTTGGTATGTTTATAATGTATAAAATGAGAATGCTAAAAGATTAACATTGTTTATTACTCCCTTTGTTTCTAAAATGGGGTCTTGATTCTTGCTATCTTTTCATTCTCTGCAAGAGACTATAAACATTGATTGTTACCATAATATTCTAAATATAATATTATGAATGTAGTTTTGACAGTATCTAGTATTTTCCTTTTCAAAGGGCCAATTTTATTATTTTTCTATTTTCTATATACTAGTGGTCAAAGTTGACTGCACAGTAAAAGGATTTATACTTAAGAACTGAGGGAGCACTGGTCTTTTTCTGACGGCAAATGGGGAAATAAGTGTAATTTTAGTAGACTTTTTCGTTTTAAACTGTGGATTTGTGGCTACTTCCTTAGATATCCAAACACTGATAATTGGTAGTCATGACCTGCTCACAATATTCACTTCCTCCCTTTGTTTGGTTCTGCCGTTGCTCTGTAGCAGATCGTTTCTCTTTCCTTATCAGCTTGTTTAATTTTCGTTCTTTTAATTGTTTTGCCTGGGAGTTTCTTAACAAAGGTTCTACGAATATTTTAGTCCTGTATAGAATTAATGAGATACTTTCATGAACAAAAGAAAAGGAAAGTCTGATAGTAGTATTCATTCTAAAGGTTGTCTGTATTCTGATTCCATTGTTTATGATCTGGATACTTATATTTATTGGTCGCCTTGTATGTTCGTATTTCATAGTTGTGTATTAAAGATTCCTCCTGAGTTAATGTTTTGTTCGGACTTCTTTTTTCTTTTCGATTGCTTGTGGACCCCTCTTTCATTGATTATGTACCATTTACTGTTGAATGTTGAATTTATACTTCTGAGTAGCCATTCTTGCTGATAAAAAAATATGATATTGCATTTCAGTTATTGAACATTGATTATCTTTGGTGGATGAGGACCCCCACAATAAAGAGGGTGGGTGTTTGATAAGGTTCCGCAAGCTGTCCAGACAGATTTAAAAGTTGTTACCCTATAAGATTATTAGTTTATTACCCATGCTAGTGGGTAAAAGAAAAAAGGAAAGGTGGCTTGCTTAACTGAAGTGAAGACATGTCCAAATCTACTCCTGTTAAATCAAGCAAGAACTTTGAACTGCAGAAGCAATCTCCAATCAACTTAACAATAGCAAATGGTCACACTTGTAAGGAATTGACCAATGGCGAGTATCCTGCCCATGATGTGAAATGCATTAGCACTTGGGTCTGTAAAAATTTGGCCTGTAAAGCTGTTGTAACATCCGAAGACTCCTTCTGCAAGAGGTGCTCATGTTGTATTTGTCATCAGTTTGATGACAATAAGGATCCTAGTCTATGGTTGGTTTGTGCATCTGAAAGCAATGACAAGAACTGCTGTGGGTCTTCTTGCCATATTGAGTGTGCCCTCCAACACAAGAAGGTCGGATGCTTTGATCTTGGGCAAATTATTCATCTTGATGGGAGTTATTCTTGTGCTTCATGTGGAAAGGTTTCTGGAATACTAGGGTAAGTACAGTTTTTAATTAACTCTGTGAATCTCGTCTTCCCATTGTTCCTTTCATTTGTTTCTTGTCCTGGCTATATTATCGCATCATTATTGTGGAACCTAGGACTGAAACCAACTTGCTTTGGAATACATAGCATATTGTTTACGTTTATCAAATTATGACACAATGTAGTTCTATGATTCTTTCTAATCAGAAGCGATTGGCATTTTCTTTGTCTCAACAATAAAATTAATGTACACAAATTCAGAAAGTAGTTTATCAGTGGCAATCGATAAATGATTTTCTCAGTTAGACCTTGTGTATCATTATTTTTCAGTGAACAGGCACCATTCAACTCAACTAGGAACCTAGAACAGTCCACTCATCTTTGCATTGGCCATACTGGCCCTATGGGCTGGTCCTCAAGTATATATAACATCTTTTTCTAGAAGCAATCGTCTCCTATGGGTACAAATGATAAAATTCTAATGCTAGACAAATAATCCTGAAGCTGTCTTTTCTTCTTTTGTAAATCAATTTAGAGCATGAAATTCAGACAAGTTGTAGCATGTACCATACTCTACCTCCAAATATCTTTCTTTAAAAAAGTTACATGTTTCAGTGGTATTTTACACAGCTTGACCCCAAATGTGTACTTTGTACCAGTTACCCGCACTTCAAACTTTCGTGTATTAATTTCGTTTTGTTGAAATAACTGTCCCCTGTTAAGTTTCTTAGCATCAATTCACAGGTAGTATTTACTTGCGACATTATTGGAACACTTGTTATGCTTTTCATGATTCTTGATAGACTTGTGTAGTTGACATGAATGTTACTCTGTGGCAGTTATTGGAGAAGGCAATTAGTGATTGCAAAAGATGCTCGCCGAGTAGATATTCTCTGCCATCGCATCTATTTGAGTTATCGGCTATTGGAGGGAACTAGCTGTCTTAAAGAATTGCATGACATTATTGAAGATGCAAAAGCAAAACTGGAAAGTGAGGTTGGTCCACTTGATGGAATGTCAGCAAAGATGGCACGTGGTATCGTAAGCAGGTTGTCTGCTGGGAGTGATGTGCAGAAACTTTGTTCTTTAGCAATTCAAAGAGCTGAGGAGTGGTTGAGTTCTCCAGGCCTGCATCTCCGAGGTAATGATCTTCCTTACATAAACATGCAGCTACATACTGGTATAATAATTGTGGTGATGATTCTGCAAAAGACACTTATGCACTTCTTTGTTTTGCAGATTCCTTACCTGCTGCCTGTAGATTCAGGTTTGTAGACATTACATCCTCTTCCCTTGTTATCATTTTAAAAGAAACTCCATTAGCATCATCTGAAACCATCAAAGGTTATATGCTATGGTACTGGAAGAGCAAAGGGCAACCAAGCATGGAAGAGCCTGTAATTTTGTCAGAAGATCAAAGAAAAATACTTGTTTTTAACCTTGCTCCATGCACAGAATATTCCTTCAGAATTATATCATTCACAAATGATGGGATCCTTGGCCATTCTGAATCTAAATGTTACACTGGGAGCAAGGAGGTGTTTGTCAAACGTGCCACACAGAATGCAGTGGGAGGAGGCTCACAGAAACAGAGAAGAAACAGGAGCCAGGCTTTTAAATCAACTGGATTCAAGATCCGAGATGTTGGGAGGATATTGCAGGAAGCTTGGGCCGAAGAAGGCTGTTTTGAAGGGTTTTGTGAAGATATGCACGAAGGTTCATGTGGCAGATGTGCCACAGATGCAGAGCAGCCAGAGAACAGTGAACAGGGCCAATTGTTATCAGCTGTTTGCCGCAAACTTCAGTTCAACGTGTTCTCTGTTCCTGACCTAAATGTTGAGGCACCCATGCCCATGGACTGCTCCCCTGAGAAGTGCGACGATTTAAAGAATGGACTTGTAAGATCAAATGGCAGTGGCGGCTCCGAGACCTGTGCAGCTGGCAGGAGTGCAGAACCGCCTGCTGTTGAATTGCCAGGGGGCAAGGTGAAGCAACTCCACGGCGCACACATTGAAAGCTGTGAGCAGGATGGAGCTTCTGCTATTTGCCGTGAAAAGCAGCTTTTGAAAAGGCCCAGGGAGTTGGATGAGGACTACGAGTACTGTGTGAAGGTGATACGGTGGCTGGAGTGCAAGGGGCACATAGAGAATGATTTCAGGATGAAGTTCTTGACTTGGCTTAGTCTAAGGTCGACAGAGAATGAGCATAGGGTTGTGACCACATTCATCAAAACGCTGATCAAAGAACCAAGAAGCCTGGCTGAGCAGCTTGTTGATTCTTTTGGAGAAACTGTAAACTGCAAGAGACCAAGAATTGGTTTCTGCAATGAGCTATGGCATTAGGATAAAGGATAACAATTCAAGATTTCGCTAACTCATTATTCTATAGTTTTTCAGATCAAGTGCAGTGAAATCTGGTTTCTTTGATCACTACATTTCAGATTCGACAGCAACAAAAGAGGAGACATTGATGACGATGGCAAATTATTTTTAGGCAGCAAATAGGTTACATTGAAAGAATTCTTTTTCCACCAGAAAGTAGCGGAATTTTTTCCCCTTATTTGTTCAGTAGTTATCATTTTCCTGTCGAGTCCTGGGACAATCTTATGATGTTATATCTTGCTACCTCTGCTTTGTGGTCCCATGCATGGACAAATTTTGGCACTAGATGTTGGCTATACCGGCTTATGCTCTTGTACATGGTATTTGATTGGTATAAATCTTCGAAATGCTTCTCATTAATCATTATTTTGTTGTTTTGAATAAATTTAGTGTGACCAACCTAAACTTTGTACGATCCATCAACACGTCAGGTTATGTTTAATCCATAGTCCAAGCAAGCTAAATAACTACCGGAAAATTAGAACAGTATGGTCGTGTGAGAGAAGCACATTCCGGAACTTAGACCAGACAAGCTCAAGATGTATCTTCCCTGGCCTCTATCTTCAGCATCTGAGTTGTCATAGCCTTAACTGCAAGGGACTGACCTTCTTTTTGGTAAGTGTGTTAAAAGGTATGAGGTTCTTTGGTCTTTTAAAAAGAATGTAAGCCTTAGACTTATTATGATATTCCTTTTTTCATTGAGAACAGGAATGCTCCAAAAGGGGCTTCAATAGAGGCACTGAACTAAACAGCATGATTGGCATAAGCAGTAAGTTCTGTTATTTTTATAACTTGTGAAACTTTACAAGTGATGGGAATCATTAGATGTTTATGTGCATCCTGTTGGAACTGAACCCATCGGCTCAGATCGCTACTCCGGGAGAATAAGCACACATGCTTTCTTCCTTAGAACGACACGCACACGAGTAGGGAGGACGAACAAACACAGGAGGGACTTCTTTTGCAGCGACGCACGCCTTCTTTTCCTTCTCTATTATTCACTCACAACTCAAATTGCTCTACAGATACATGGCTTAAATAGATACAACCGAGCCACATATGCAGACCATTCACCCACTACAGCCACACAACTCCCTGTGATCCGGTTTTGTCAGCCACGATCCCTATGACTTGTGCACACCACGCACTAAACGAAAGACTCGCTCAACTCATTGACTCAGCCATTACTCAGACGCCCAGCGACGACTTACGACCACTGCGCCTCGACTATGGCTGCTCAATCATGTGTCTCGACCACAGCTGCTACTCAACTTACGAGTACTTCGACCACAGCGCTTTGACCGCATCTTCAGTAGTACCGCTCACACAGAACTGATACTACCGGTCTTTGACCACACAGGTCTTTCGAGCACCGACCGGGTACTGTAGCTTTGACTACCGACTGGTTACCGTAGCTCCGACAACCGACCAGTTACTGTAGCTCCGACTACCGACCAGTTGTTATAGCTTACGACTCCCGACCAGTTACCGTAGCTTCGACTACTACATAGCTCGACAAACGACTGCGCGACCAGTTCACTGTAGCTACGACTACAACACAGCTCGACTCACGACTGCGAATGCCACAACCGGTTCACTACACAGCTCGACTCAGAACTGCGACTACTACAGTACTTTAGAGTCTCCGACTCTGGGGTCTTCGACTACATAGTCCTCGAACACACCGACTACATAGTACTCAGACACACGATTACACAATACTCGAACACACAAGTACTCGACACATGACTACACACAACAACAAGATTAGTTCCAACACATCCAGTGTGAGATGGGAAGCCACAGGTTCAAGTGTTGAAGGGGAGTTGGCTGAGAGATTTTCAATGAGGGCTGGCCTTGATTGTCTAAAATGAAACTTCTAATTGACAGGCATACAAGTTGGATTAGACGTAACTAAGACAGCTACTCAATTCCTACAGTTCAACAAAGTAAAATGCCAACAATGTAATCATATCCAAAAAATTTCTGGACCGCACAATCATATTTACCAATGTGAATTATTTTCTCCATAGCTTTTCTATCACATTAGTAATGACACGCACTCCCATTCTCTCTCCATAAATCATCTAGCGAAGAAAACTTTCACCATAAAACTACAACGATTCACAGCAACTATACCCTGGATTACTGAACTATCCTGTTCCGGCAAGAAGGATGTTGCAAACATCATAATCCAAAGCGGATTACGGGCGAGATGCCGCGAGCACCATCATTATAAGCGGGGGCATTTCGCTGGCACCAACAGGCCGGCGGGGATGGCGCCTTACCCTCCGCAGGTTGTAGATGAGCCTCTCGTCGTCAGTCATGAGCTTCTTCCTGAGCTTGACGGCGCGGCGGAGCTCCCGCTGCGTGCGGCCGGTCTCCCCGCCATCCGCTTCGCCACAACCCGCCGCCCACGCCCGGCGACAGCAACGCGGAGGCCGCCGCCTCACTCCCGCCCCCCGCCACGAAGCTATCGGAGCTAATCGACGGCAGAAACACACAAACACGCAGAGGCATCAGAGGAAGGGCAAGAAACGATGCTACGGTCGAGAGGAGGGGAGGGAAGGGAAGGGACGATCCGAACCTGCGGTGGAGCGACGACGAGGCTGCCCGCAGAAGGCCCCGGCGGAGGCTTCTCAGAGCCCACATGGTCGGTCGGTCGGTCGCCCTCGCCGTCGATGGTTCTGGAAGCTTCTAGAACGCGCCGCGCGCGACGGCGGCGAGGTGGGCGGAAGGGGCGCAGGTTTACGAGGCGGCGCGGACGATAAACCTGGTGGTAGTGAGCAGGGTTCGACTGCAGCCTGCATGGAGCTTCCACCAGCCGTTAGTTTACGTGCTGTTGTCGACGTTTACCGTCCGATCTGGCACTACAATTATACTACAAACTACAAGTACTAAATTAGAGAGTAGATGGAGTAGATATATATAGTCCTGGCTCCCTGCTCCAGAAGGAGCTTAAAATAGTGATGATTTATGATCTTTTTTACTGTAGTTGATTTATTTTTCACTGTAACTAAGGTAACTTATTTAGCATAATTAAATTTAAAAATAAAAAAAATATTAACATATCACGGACAATGCAAAGAAATACAGGAAAAAAGGCTAAAAAAGTCATAAAACCAAAAAAATAGAAAAAGACGAAATTAAGAAATAGTAAAATAAAAGCAGAAGCTATCGCCAAAACGAGCAAGCCCTAAAGTGTTGTATTTTAATTTTTGGCTAAAATAACACTCTAGCGGCTATTAGTTTTTTTAATATGTAATTTAAAATAAAGAAAAATATAAAAAAATATTTAAAAAAACACCGTGATATTTCTACAGATAATACAAAGAAAAAAGAGGAAGAAAAAAAAGGAAGAAATTAGAAAAAAAACTATGTTAAGAAATTAACATGTTTTAAGCGATTTAGCTGTAAGTTATCGGTGTTTAGAACGGACAATAAAGTGTTGTTCAATATACACTTTGTCCCTCCAACCAATTATTATTCGTACTAAAGGGACAATGGGGAAATAGATAATACACGGGAAAAACATGGGAGTGGATACGATAAAGTGTGTGTTGTTATACATTTTACGTATATTTTTTATACCACCTGCAAACGAGGAGATGGATTTTTTTAGAAATTATAACAAAAGGTTGTATCATAGCTATCAAAAGAAATTTATATGAAACTATGTGCGGTGACACCTTAGCATACTCAACCCTTTATTTAATGCTTCAATCGAGCTTGGCTTGAAAGGGCGACTCCACCTTATTTCATATCAGTGGTACTAGCTGGAGGAATAGAAGTAAAAGAAATTGGAAGCTCATAATCAGACGAAACTCTAGGACGATGATTATAATAGAAAGAAAATGTATTTGAAGGTGGAACTGGTGTGGGAGAGGGAGGATCCTGTGAAGGTAGCTCTAGTGACAACAGAGATGATGATGGCAGATCAGAAACGGACACATGTAGAGAGAAGATAGGTGGAAGAGAAAGAAACGAGGTAGACTCTAAGAAAGTTAAGGATGATGATTGAGTGGAAGAAGAATAGAAGAAAGGTCGATCCTCAGCAAATGTGACATCTTGAGAAAATTAAATGCGACGAACAAAGCGATCATAGTAACAATAGGCCTTGTGCTCAAGACTGTACATAAGAAAAAACACATTCAATAGACTGAGCAATCAATTTGGTACGCTCACGAGGTGAACATAGCAGGTACAACCACAAATATGAAGATGGTCATACTTGGGAGAAGCAAATAGAATTTTGCCAGAACACTTGCCGTGAAGGTGGGAGGAAGGCTAAAAATTAATGAGATAGATAGCTGTTGAAACAGCTTTTCCCTAGAAATGAGCAGGAACAAAAGAGGAAATCAGAAGAGTGCGGGCTGTCTCAATAATATGACAATGCTTAAGCTCAGCAACACCATTATGAGCATGAACACCTGGACATGTAAGCTGAGGAAGAGTACCTTTAATAGAGATAAACTCATAAAAGGTTGTAGATATGTACTCTCCTCCTAAGTCAAAAGAAAAAACATGAATAGCACTAAAAAACTATGTATGAATCATACAAGCAAAAGCATGATATATAGAAATCAATTGAGAATGATGTTTCATGAAATAGACCCAAATATATCAAGAGTAATCATCAACAAATATAATAAAGTGTTTGTGACCACCCTTCAAAACAAAAAGAGAAAGACTCTATACATTAGAGTGCACTAAATCAAAAGGATGATTAGAACAAGTAGTGCTGGAAGGGTATGGAAGTTGCATCTGTTTGTCTAGCTTGCAATCTTTACAATGGAAACTAGCATATATAGTAACACGACCCAAAACACCTTGTTGAGCTAAAGTGGACAAACGAGAATTACATAGATGACCTAAGCGATGATGTCACTGGGCAAAAAATGACACTAAAGTGGCAGCAGCGGAAGTGACAGACAACGCGAAAACTAGAAGGTGTAAGGTGTCAAGAACATAGAGACCCATAGATCCTCTACGGCGACAGCCAGTACCAATCACCCTTTTGCTCTAACAATACTACACATAATAAGAAATGTCATCAAACCAATGAAATAATTCATATCAGCCAGCTGACCAATAGACATAAGATTCATGGACAGTTGTGGAACAACAGAAATAGCAGAAATAGAAAAACTTGGATGTATTAAGAGAACCCTAATATGTAACTAAACAAGATGTACCATCAACTGTCTGGATATATGGACTATTCTTTACTGGCTGGCAGGATACAAGTTGAGAGCAATCAGATGTCACATGAAAAGAAGCCCCTAAATCAAGTACCTAATGCTGAACAGCACCGGAAGTAGACTGGGAAGTGGCTAAAACTGAGGCACTCTTCATAGGACTCAAGAACTGTAGCGGATGAGGTCCTCCTATTAGATCCACGACGGTGTTGTACAGGAAATCTCTTATGGTACTCAGCCAACATTTCAGGGTGAAGAGCAAAATAACAATCAGACGTATATCCAGAGTTCTTGCAATAGGAGCAAATTGCATGGTACTCCTCTACGGACATGTCTTGCAGTTGAAGATTGTACAAACTATGTAGTAAGGAGAAATGAAGTGCTCCACTAGGTTGAAAATATCACTATTCAAGATACTTCCATATCTCTTTGGCAAAGTGATGATGTTTAAGGCTCATCCGAAGTGAAGGAACAACGCTCTGAACCAGAGCTCCCATCACCTTAGCATTAGACTTTTTTTTCCCAGCTTTCTTGATGGCATCATCAGCTCTTGAATCGGAAGAATCATCATTCAGGTGATCTTCAAGACCAACTGCCCTCATAATTGTCATGGTTGAGAAGGCCAACTCCCTGTAGTTGGAACCATCTAGCTTGATGTCAGTGACAAGGAGGGAGCCATCCTTTGCTATGGTAGCAGACAACAGCAGAGCGAACGATCCTCTACTCAACGGAGATAAAGAAGAGGCTGACAAAATGGCCTACGGCAACTTGCCGGATGCAGCACAAACAGAGGAGAGGCAAAGGCGACCAGAACGCCTGCTCCAACAGCTGCAATACCTACTCTGGCAACAAAGAAGAAGGTGGTAGCAACACTGCTCCCTCTGCTTAATGAACAGAGGAGAGACAGGGGCGGTCGCAACACCTACCGGCAGCCGAGAAGAGGCAAGGGTGGCCGCAACACCTGCTAGCGCACTGGCGGCTGAGGAGAGGCTGGAGCGGCCGCAGCACATGCAGCAGCAACACCTAAACCGGTGGCCGAGTAGAGGTTGGGGCGGTCGCAACACTTGCTCCAGCGGTCGCAATGAAGAAGAAGCTTGTGGCGCGAAGGAGACAAAGAAGACGACGAAGAAGCCAGCAATCAGTGGAAGAAGAGAGCATCAACCAGTAGGAAGGCCGGTGAGGTGAAGAAGTCGTCCATCAACGCGATTTCCACTAGCGATGCAAAGGAAGAAGACGCCAGCGACGAAGAAGACTGCGGCGCAATGATGACGACAGGTGAGGGAAGAGGCCAGCGGGAAGACATCGATGACACAGCGGAAGAAGGCGCTAGGGTTAGGGATTTGGGAGCATGGCTCTGATACCATGTAAGCGAGAAGATCACATTTTCCATACTGTATTGCATTGTTGAAAACAGGGGAGTATATATAAGGAATATGTGCCTCATGGTCTTGGGCCTCATGATCTTGACCTATGGATACTCTTAACAATACATCCTGTTAGCATTTGATTGTTCTTTTGTACCAATATTCACGGAATTAGCTCAAACTTGTTATTGGTTGGGTTCTTTTTGGTTTTGAATTTGGCTTATCACTTTCTGTTATAGTAATTAGTTTTTAAACGATGTGTCTTTTTAAGACGGAGTCTACAGATAGATTATAGTAGATACCGTATCGAGTTCAGTTATATCACCTAAAATTATATACAACTGTTTTTCTCTACGTACTATCTATCGTGAACAGTTAGAATTCAAAAATCATAAACCAAAAGTCAAAACCATATCTGTTGAGGATGTTGTAACGTTTGTTCAACTTGCCATTTCTTTTGTAATAGTTCCTCCGGAGGATGGCACAGCCGTACGACAAGACGGGGAGCGGCGGCAAGAAGACGCATCTAACCGAGGAGGACTTGCAGAACATGGCTCAGGACGCCATGGAGATGTGAAACAGAGAGGAAGAGAGAGGGAGGGAGTTCTCTGTACTCTGTAGCACACAGCTGCTTTGAAGTCACGGATGTACAAGGCCTTGCGTCTGATTAAGCATGAATTCAAACTTGACAGTGCACGCAAACGGATGCTAAACTTACACTAAATCTTTCATTCATTCAAACTTCACCTAGAAAGAATCTGGACACTGATTTTAGACTATGTTTTCGGGTGAAAACATTCTTGTATTATATGCTCCACGGGCCACGGCGTCAAAGGCGGTGACTTAGGGGGTGATCGGAATAGCGATGGCTTTTAGCTTTTGGCTGAAAAAACACTGTAGCTGGCTGAAAAAACACTGTAGCTGAGTTAGTGGATAGTGTAGTGAATAGTGAAAAAAAAGCTGAAGCTAGAAGCTGAAACTTTTAGAAGCCGTTCCGATCACCCCCTTACATATACAGGCCGAAGCACACGCATGCACTGCCTGCACCTAGTGACACCGTGGCGTCAGCAGCAGTGAGACGCTGCACACCACAAGCTTGCTCAGGTACCCAGCACGGCAGGCTGCCGCTTGTCGCCGGCGGCCGCACCGTAGCCGTGCGCTTCCTGCCAGCGCGACGACCATCTGTGTAGCCGGAGATGGTGGGCGAGTTCAATCGCCGGTGCTCTTTTGTCAGACGGCGACAGTCCCGGCCCGGATCGCGGTCCGCGGTCCAAGTTTCGTTCCCGGATGACCGTTGGATCAGCTATAGGCGGTCCGAGTCAACGAAAGGCAAGCACACCAAGGCCAATGCATGGGCTGGATGTGTGAAATGTGCTGTATATAACGAAACATTTACATTAATGTGAGCTGGAGTAGCTCAGTTGGTTAGAGCGTGTGGCTGTTAACCACAAGGTCGGAGGTTCAAGCCCTCCCTCTAGCGTCTTTTTATTCTTTTTTCATTTTGGGGATTATGTCTACATTCCCTTCTAACTCTATTGGTCATTCTGTGTTTCTTTTCCTGAAAAACAATTATTTATAAAGTTCCCTCAAAAAGTAATGTACTATTATAGGCCATGTTCTTTTGAACTGTTCTTGAGAGAGAGAACGGAGTATGATTTTTTAGCATCTTTTTGTATTCTTTTTATTTAATTCTTTTTCATTTTGGATAATTCATGCATATGCTTTGGATTATGTCTACAGTCCCTTCTAACTCTATTGGTCATTATGTGTTTCTTTTCCTGAAAAACTATTATTTATAAAGTTCCCTCAAAAAGTAATGTACTATTATAGTCCATGTTCTTTTGAGCTGTTTTTGAGAGAGAGAACGGAGTATGGTTTTTTTAGCATCTTTTTTATTCTTTTTATTTAATTCTTTTTTCATTTTGGATAATTCATGCATATGCTTTGGATTATGTCTACATTCCCTTCTAACTCTATTGGTCATTCTGTGTTTCTTTTCCTGAAAAACAATTATTTATAAAGTTCCCTCAAAAAGTAATGTACTATTATAGGCCATGTTCTTTTGAACTGTTCTTGAGAGAGAGAACGGAGTATGATTTTTTAGCATCTTTTTGTATTCTTTTTATTTAATTCTTTTTCATTTTGGATAATTCATGCATATGCTTTGGATTATGTCTACAGTCCCTTCTAACTCTATTGGTCATTATGTGTTTCTTTTCCTGAAAAACTATTATTTATAAAGTTCCCTCAAAAAGTAATGTACTATTATAGTCCATGTTCTTTTGAGCTGTTTTTGAGAGAGAGAACGGAGTATGGTTTTTTTAGCATCTTTTTTATTCTTTTTATTTAATTCTTTTTTCATTTTGGATAATTCATGCATATGCTTTGGATTATGTCTATAGTCCCTTCTAATTCTATTGGTCATTCTGTGTTTCTTTTCCTGAAAAATTACTACTCATAAAGTTCCCTCAAAAAGTAATGTGCTATTATAGGCCATGTTCTTTTGAACTGTTCTTGAGAGAGAGAATGGAGTATGGCTTTTTTAGCGTCTTTTTTATTCTTTTCATTTTGGATGATTCATGCACATGTTTTGGATTATGTCTACAGTCCCGTCTAGTTCTATTGGTCATTCTGTGTTTCTTTTCCTAAAAAACTACAACTCATAAATTTTCCTCAAAAAGAAATGTACTATTATAGGCCATGTCCTTTTGGGCTATGACTTATGGTTAGCTTATAACTTTTACCTGTCCTTTTGGTTAGTTTTTTTACGATCTATGGTAGCTTTGTAACGATTATTTGTACTTGGTTTGAGTCTTCTATTTATACTTTTTGCTGTGATTTTGCTAGTAAGTACTGTTCTAGCATTTTTAGACAGTTTCTTTCTGAGCAAGGCACTCTATACCAATCTTTTTGTCCTGGTACCCATACTCAAAATGGGGTTGGTAAGCGCAAATATCGTCATCTAATTAAAATTGTTCACACTCTTCTCCTTACCTCTTACGTTCCACCATAGTTCTAAACTGAGACTATTTCTATGGCTGCATATCTCATCAATATACAACCTTCCACTACCCTTAAGAGTGTCATTCCTATAGAGTGTCTCTACTCTCGACCCCCTCAATACACTTACTGTCGTGTTTTTGCCTGCACCTGTTTTGTCTTGCTGCAGCCTCGTGAGCACATCAAATTGTTAGCTCAGTCATTTGAGTGTGTGTTTCTTGGTTATAGTTCTGAGTATAAAGATTATCGCTGCTATGATCCTTGTGCTCAACAGAGTAGAATATCATGAGATATTGTTTTTGATGAATCTCAACCTTTTAAGGATTGGTTATGCTATAGTCTATAGTACCTACAGGGTCATTGCATGACAAGGACAAAAACATTGTTTTAACCACATGAGTGTTATTTTCCATAATAAACAGCGATTGATATCATCTATGATGCACCAATACACGATATCGGTGCGGTGATACGTGTATGGAGATACAACATTCTCCCAAAATGACTGAAACGACGATACGATTGTGTGTGTATAAAATAAATAAAAATATAAAGATAAAAGATAGTTGTTGAGTTCATAAGGCAAACATTAAACATTAGCTCATAAGGTCCATAACACAACCACCATAAGGTCCATAACATAGGTAAACAATAAAGTCTATAAGACAAATATTATACATTATTTTAAACAAAAATAATTCTAATATATATATTGGCTTTGGAATTTCTGTTCAACTCTATCTAGATTTAGCTCCAGTTTTTAATTCTAGTGGCATCACGTGTAAACTCATCCCTAAAAAGACTACACAAGTGTTTGGTGTTCAATTTTCCAAAGGCACATGGTCGTTCTAATTGCTTGCTCTATGGCGATCAGACCATCGTCCATCAGCCGGTTAGACTGCCTGAGCATTGACAACACAATCTAGAATTTAATTTTTCTAAAACTTTTATAAAATTCAAATTCAATTCAATCAAATTATCAATTATTCATCATAAATATATACTAGACCTTGTATATAGTCTCTCAGTTTACATATTGTGGAGAGCAGTAACTGACAAGCACATGTATAAGTGTATAATGTCATAAAAGAGTATTGATATTCAAAATAAAATGTCCTTCCATAAAATAGTAAGAAAGTGTAGTGCCATAGTAATTATCGCAGAAATACAATTCAGCAAATTTTGCAGCCAAAGGTAGTGGTCCAATGAGCTTCAGCCTTTAGTTTCTAATTTCCTAATTTCATCTTTTTTTGGTTTTTTGGTTTTTTTCTTATTCTTTTGCATTGTCTGAGATGATATATCATTTTTTTCTTTTTTAAAAGTTAATTACGCTAAAAAAAGTTCACAGCAACTATAATACCAAAATAAGCACAAAGCGGTGCAAAACAATATTGCACAGTAGAAAAAAGTAATAGTTTAAGCCCACTAAAAGCTAACCGTCATTTGCCGAGCCTGTCACAAGGTAACGCTGAGCTAGCGAGGACTAGCCCCCTGAACATCGACCTTGCATTGAACGACAGAAATGGAAATATTTAAATTTTAAAAAAATAAAAATAGAAAAAATATATTAGCCCATCACGGACAATGCAAAAGGAATACGAAAAAAAGAAAAGACAAAAAAGCTCAAAAAATAAAAAAATAGAAAAAGACGAAATTAATGAATAGTGAAAAAAAGCAGAAGCCAGAAGTCAGAAACTAAATTGAGCGGTGTATTAAACTTGTCATTTGTAAAGTCAAGGCCATAGAGCCTACGTTATTTTTGTCTTTTAACTTTCGCTTTTTACTTTCTAATGCAGTAACTAACTTGTAAACGATATATCTTTTTAATGCAGAGTCTATAGGTAGATTATAGCAGATACTATACCGAGTTCAGCTATTGTAGGATCAAGGATAACCGACTAGAGGGGGGTGAATTGGAGGTTTTAAAATTTTTGCCTAATTACATGAATTATATCAATTTTAACACAATGCAAGAGTTGTTGAATGAATCATACCTACTCAAGTCTAGTAATTCTAAACTATTTGAGCAACAATTCAATCACAAGCACAAGTCAATATATCAAATATCAAATTGCTCAACTAATAAAAGAAATACTAAAAGGGAATAAGAAAAGGATCACAATGGCTCGTGCGATGTTTTCCCACGGTATCGAAGACTTGCCGGTCTTCACTAGTCCACGTTGAGGAAAGCCCAAGCGCTCTTGGACCGGCTCCACGAATTAAGCCTTGCTCCTCGATCACTAGGGTAGCTCTTCCTCCTCTCCGGAGATGGCGAGCTCCAAACCGCTCACAATCGGCTCAGACTTCTTCACAACCTTCTTGAAGAAGTCATCGCGCAAACAAGCTCCTCGCCGTCTAGGTGCCGGCAAGCACCAAGAGAATAGACCGATGATTCCACTTGACGACACTCAAGTGCAATTGGATCAACTAGAATTAAATGCACATGAAAATCTCTCCACTACTCAAAATAAGTGCTCAAATGAGAAAAGAGAGTGGAGTGAATGCTCTAGAGCTCAAGATGATCAATGCAAGCTCAGCAACCTGCCCAAAGGCAGGTGGAGGGTATTTATACCCTCACCAACCAAAACTAGCCGTTGCTAAAAATTAATCTTGAAAAATCAGGGAAATCGGTATTACCGCTGTACAAAATGCGGTATTACCGCACTTTTCTGTAGCACACATTAACGGCTATGTCAAACGGTTCAGAACTAGCCGTTGGAATTTAGTGCGGTACTACCGCCGTTATAAGTGCGGTACTACTGCACTGCGGTAATACTGCAGGTTAGTGCGGTACTACCGCACTGCGGTTGTTCCACCGTGCTAACATCGGTACTACCAATTTCTGGCCAGTTAAGTTTTTCTCGGGTACTCTTCTGGAAAAAAATATTCCAGAAATCGGTATTACCGTAGTACCCTGCGGTACTACTACACTACGGTAGTTCCGTCGTTAAGATTTCGGTGAGTTGAAGTCCCCGGAAAGGTGCTCTCTGAAAAAAAACGTACCGCATAAAATCCGGTACTACCGCACTGCGGTAATACCGCTGTTTACACGCCAGTACTACCGCTCTGCGGTAATACCGCTGGTGGGTGCGGTGTTACCGATTTTCCTAAGAGAGCAAAGTGAGTTGTCAAACTTATTTTCAAATGCATGCATGTTCCTAGATTGATCCAATGTGCACCAAAACATGCAATTAAGCTACTTTCACAGATCTCTCTTAATAGTACGGCATCTAATCTATAATCCAGTCTTTCACCTTTACTCTTAAGACCGATGAAATTGAAAAGAGACCCTAAATTTTATATACCTCATCTTTGAATTCTCAACGTCAATATTCCAAGCAGCTTGTTCTTCACCTTTGCACATATGAGACTTTATCTATACAATCTTAGCATACACATTAGTCCCATGTTCATAATTCGTCACTAATTACCAAAACCCTAATTATAGGGGCCTAGATGCTTTCAGCTATACAGGCCAAAATCGCATGCGACTATTTCTCTCTACATACTGTCTCTCGCAAACAGTCAGAATTCAAAAAATATAAGTTAAAAGTCAAAGTCACAGCCAAAAAAAACCCACCTAGAGATCGTCCGTTGAGTGCACCAGTGGTCCAGTCTCTCCCTACACCAACGTTGCATCACTCACAGCTGAACTAGGTTGGCAGGCCCCAAATCAAAATTCAAAGATCACAAGTTTGTAATACCTGGTGTCATACTCTTATGCACTTTTTTATGCACAGCAACCCTCGGATTATATCAGAGTTTATGAGATACAACACGAGTGTACACGGTATCAATAATAAAGAAGATGAATCTCGTAGAGAGAATAAAAATAACGATATTGAAGCAACCATGATGAGAGACAAGATTTGACGAAACTGACCGTAAATCCTTGAAGTGCAACTTGAAAAGAGTACAAAGAATTGTCGCTCTCTCACAACCTCTTGAATCTTTTAGAACCCTTGTATCCTTACCCTATACATGAATCTAATGCTAAAGAATAAATTAGCCTCTAATTCTCATGTGCATCTTTATCTTTAGATGGGTGATTTCTTTGTTTCGTTGCTTGGGTTCTCTGTCACCACCCTTCATAGCTTTATATAGCCTCTTAGTTCTTCTCTAAAGTGTAGTGAAAATCATACTCCAAAAGAAAAGGTAGAAATTCTGATCCTATTAAGATTCATCTAAGATGTCTTATAACATACTTTTTTTTAAATCCTAATAGACTAGTTATGTGCCAACATCAGCTGCAGCATGCGCAGCCCTTCGCAGCGGAGGCTATCCAATAGGAGGTAGAATTTAATCAAACTTTTCAAATCAGTCCTGCCCACTTAAAAAATGATGTTAAGCAAAGCAACTGAATGGATGGAAAGCATATGATTCTACACAATTGCGAGTGGGCTCAAACATAACATATAGAGTTCACCACACATAACCCTACAAGACACTAGCACAACCCACACACGGATAGAATCTATAAAATTGTCCTTAGAAAAGCTCCAAAAGCATTAGGGGAATGATTTCTCTGTAGTAGTAGGACAATCGGGTGACAGGGGGGAGAGGAGGTAGTGTGGCGAGGAGTGACGACACGACGAAGGTGGAAATAAAAGTACGAGTCGAAGGCAACGAGGGTGTTGAGGAAGAATAAGGTGTAGGTGGTCGCATGAACACGTTAAAACATGACTAGTCACGTGTTAGTTGCCATCGAAAAATTATATCATGTTTTTATGAAGGCCTTTTGAAGATGCTATCGTTGTTTCCCCATACGCCATTGCTACAGTTGGTTGCTATCCTTGCTTGAAAATCAATAAATCTTCTTTGAGTTATCTACATCCTAGGGCCCAACAATTGACATCGTGACAACTGTCAATTATTCCAAGAGGCAATTTAGGTTCCAGAGAGGCGGCGATGGAGGGAGGAAGAGAAGCAAATATAACATTAACAACGCGAGATGGTAGGGAGCACCAAGTGTTAAAGACATTGATGAGCCCTAGAAGCCATGTAGAAGGTAGATGTCAGACCCTGGAGTGATGACTACAGATCCTCTATGTACATCACACTAGTCCAGAATCAGCTAGTGCATACAACGGTAACATGGATAAATATCATGTACAAATGACACACTTTATTAAACAAAAGAATATGGTCTTATGACCAAAGTTTATGATAATGCTCATTGGTTACAAAGATAAAGGGAAATAATTGCGGAAATGCTCATTGGCTACAAAGATAAAGTGAAATAATTGCTTAAGCAAAATGATAAAAGTGAAGCCCAACCCACCCACATGCAAACGACAGTAAGATGCGGCCTACTCATCCTGGTCCTCACTGTAGTCAAAGTCATTCTCCTCTAAGATGATGATAGTAAGGGTGAGTACAAAATTGTACTCCACAAGTCACAAAGAAAATGCAATATAATAATAAAGACAACAAAGGAAGGTTTATATGGTTATTTGAGCTTAAAACACCAGTTTAATGGAGTACAATAAATATATTGAAATTACTGAATTTAATACTGTAAATAAAGACAGTATTTTAAATGAAATAATAACATTAGTGTAGGCATTGACCTAGCACTAACCTATACACGGGTATCCCACCTAGACCATTTTTCTCCAAAAAGATACCACATTTCTATCCAAACCAATTTATGAAAAACAAAATCTAATCCATGAAAAACTCTACTCAACATGTCCTTAACCGTAAGTACAACTATTCAGGATAGTTTATACACTCTGCAGAGATTGTACAATTTTACCCACAACATATGATTAACTCATCGTATCGGCCATTACACACTTCTTTTAGCGTGCGACTACGTAACTAAGTCATCAATTGTCGAGACTCGAATATACAAATCTAGACTCTCCGTGTATATTGTACTAGTCTAGGATCACGTTACTGCACACAATGTAAACATAGATAAAATATCAACCATATACACGATTAATAAAGAAAAAGACTCAAATATTACTAATTATTAGAGTATGACCTTATGACCAAGCTTACAATTAATTAGTCTGAAAGGTTTAAGAAACTAGCAGCAAAAAGCAGAAATAAACATAGTAGCCATTCGATGTACCCATAAGGAATCGACTTGCGAGCAAAGTCCTAACCCGCGAAGTGGTCGAAACATCCTCCTTCTGGTACCACCTGCTGATATGGTTTCTCTTCTTCAATTGAGCAATAGTGGGTATAAAGCAGTTAGTACATTGGTACTCAGCAAATCGTTTGTAACAAATATGCAATATAATATACAAGACTTACCAATGGATGACTGAAAGATTATTTTATAGAAAGCAATAATTTAAAATAAATACAATAAATAGTTTGAAAGTGATCTTTAATGAAAATGATTATAAATAATTATTCAAAAGAATTACATGAACCACAAGTGAATTGACCATTCAAAAATGATTATAAATTATTATCCAAAGGAATTACATGAACCACAAGTGAATTGACCATTCACTCCAATGAACCACTCGTGAACTAACCATTCACGTAATGAACTACCAGTGAACTAACCATTCATTTTTTAAAGTTATCCCAACCAAGTTTTATGAAACATCCACCCTTCATGTGAAATCATCGAGCATTATCCATAACCAGAGACATGGCTATTCAAATAGTTTTACATTCTACCGAGATTACACAACTCTACTCACACGATATGTTCATTCTCACATTAAAGAAAATTACAACAAGGCCTTTACAACTCGACCAGAGGGGGGTGAATAGGCGGTCCTAAAAATTCTCTTTCAATTAATATCAATTTCTATTTGGCTAAACTAAGTATATAATGCAGAAGCTTAACTCAACTTTCTCCCCTCTATTTTGTCTTTTCCATGAAAAGCACATACCACTTTGACTTTTATACCACTTATGATGACATTAGATACCATTTGTCAAAATATCACTTGTAAATATAAATGATATCAAGTATAATCAATTTTAATTTGTAGAAACTTGATATCACTTATGAGCTTAAATGACATCAAGTATCATTAAATCCATTTGTAAAAACTTGATATCATTTATGAGCATATATGACACCAAGTATAATTAATTCCACTTGTAGAAGCTTGATATCGCTAGGATAATCAACTGGTATCCCACTTGCAATAACCTTGAGAGATTTTCAATGATTTTCACTTGATATTGCTGAGGGGATACTCCTTGTAGGAGATATCACTTGAAAGAAGAGAATGATACCACTTGAAATATCACTTGATAGAAGAGGGTAATATTTAATGAGAGGATACTATTTAGGAGAGATACTACTTGTAGAAGTGGATACTACTTAAAAAAGATGATACTACTTGTAAAGATAAGAATAAAACACTTGACATGGCACTAAGTATGACACCAAATCTGATACCAATTGTGGGAACTTGATACCACCTAAAATAAGATACGAATCGAAAGATATCATATGAAAGAGCTTGGTTGAGAAAAGATTTTACTCAGCAAGAGAAAATATTAGATACCACTTTGAAAGAAAAAGATGATATTACTTGAAAGGATAAAAGTGAATTTTATGCTGAGGTCAAGATGATCAAGAAGGCTATCACTTTAGAGAGAATGCCATTTGTACGAAAAAAGTATCATAATATGATTAAAATGGCACATGGAGTCAAAAAAATTACTTAAGGGTAGCTAGCAATGATAAGAAAGGTCAATTTGATTTTGAGGAGCAAAGGGAATGGTTGAGAGAATTAAAATCAATGTATTTTGAATCATATCAGCAATTTTTCAGAAAATGGTAATACCATTGTTTAAACTATGGTCATACCGTTAAGCAGTAGTACTGCTTGGTGCACTGCGGTAGTACCGAATTTCGACTGAAAGCATGCAAAGGATTGGAATTTAGAGGAGAGGAATGACATAATGTTGTAACTTGCTCCAAATATTTTCACAGAGAAACACAAATCATTTGTGGAGCATTTCTAACTATAAGCCAAGATTAAAAAACTTTTAAATATATATTTTAATAAATTAAGCTTTTATTTTTCAAACACAAACTCATTTTCAAAGGAAACATCAAGTTTGCAAAAATGAGCATCTGAGGGTATATTAAGTATCCAATTTCATGTATGAGTTGTAAATACGCTTGTGAGCCAATATACATTAATAGTTTTAGCTTAAATGGTAAAACTCACTTAAGTGCAAAATTGTGACCACTAAGATCAATTCAAGATTTTGGATGAATTTCAAATTCAAATAACTTTTGATTGATTGGCTTTTTGAAAAAAAAATTTGAATACCAATAATGTTTGAAATAGCTAACTCTAAGTTTTGGGTGTTAAGCACTTTTTGAAACCTCTTTTAGAATTGATTTTTGGTCAATTTTTGAGTTTAAACCCAAAACAAGATACTAGTTTGCAAGTTTTGGGTTAGAAACTCAATTTTGCTTAAAATAAGTTTTTCTAAAGCCAAAACATTTGGAAAACTTTTGAAATGGATTTATATACATTTTTCAACTAGTTTTCAAAGATATACTGATAATTTCAATTTTTTTGATTTTGGCTAAATGACTCAATTTTTAAAAATCAATAGTAGCACTTAATTAGTTTAGGCACACTTAGGGATGTGATATACATGAATATGATTTAGCACTCCCCCTTAATATGCCACTACATCTTGCTCATAATTTTAATAATGAACTTTTAGAACAAAAGAAAGAGCACCAGTTTTAAATGATTTTTATGTAATGTAACCTACACAAAGTTAGGGGCTAACTATATCAAATGTAAATACTTGTTACCGAGATGGCATTGGTTATTGATATGGAATGATCATCCTCAAGCTTAACTTCATTTTGCACATGGTGTAGCTCACCTCTTCATGAGTGGGCCGAGTCTCCAATGCCTCTTCAATTACCTATGAAGTTTTTAAGCGTATTTTAGTACTCAAAACTTGGTTGGGTCTATAAAAATTAGTCACAATATATTTGGGCACCCAAATAGCTCTAACATTAAAATTTTGTGAACTAACATTTCTAGTAAACACATTGTCATATCTATCCTTCCTAAGCATATAATGTTCATTGACAAAAGATGGCATAGGAATGATACACATGGGCAATCCTTACTAAAATATTCCTTTTCCTGGCAAATATAGCAAGTTTGGTAATTTCTAACCCTTATCTTCTTGTCTTGCTCATTACCAGTTTGCCTCATTTTTAACTACTTTTGCTTGTCATCCACCTTATTGGGGCACTTAGAAGCGAAGTGACCCGTCTCATTGCATCTATGGCACTTGACATATTTCTTTGTGTGTCTTGCAATGTGCTTTGTCTTGCTATTCTTCTTCTTGGAGATAAATCCAATATCTCTTTTGTCATTTGATTTTCTTTGACTTCCTAATATTTTGTCAAGAGAAGCCTTCTCTTTGTAACCTTTCTTGAAGTCATTTTTCAATCTTGTGAGTTGGGCCTTAAACTTATTATTTTTCTCTATAATGTTAGTATTGCAATGCATAGAGGAAGTTGAACAATCTAATTTAGAGCAACAAGGCATGTCTAACAAATCATCACAAGAGGTGGATATGCTAACCTTAGATGCTACGCAAGAATTAGAAGCTACATATGGCATATCATCTAATAGATTGCAAACAATGTCTATATCCATATTAGGCTTAGAATATTATTTAAAAAGGAGAATTTCATGTTCTCCCTCTAACTTATTACAATTATTTTGAAGAGAGACATTCTCATTCTTCAAAATCTTATATCTAGTCTTTTCCTTCCTTAGAAATTCATTAAGCACTTCTAGTATATCCGTCAACTCATCATAAGAAGGTGAATCGTTGTCATCATCATTATTTACCTTATTACCTTTTGCTATGAAGCATTGAGTTGATGTAGAGGGATTTGTGGATTCTTCATTGTTGGAGCTAAAGGTTGAGCATTCTTCTCCCAACATCCACTCTTGTATGCAATCTTTATCAGTTGAGGTGGATATTTCATATTTATCTTGAATTGTAGTCCATATTTCGTGAGCGCTCCCAGGATTGCATATTGTTTTGAATACCTCTACACTCAAAGCACTAAATAAAGCATTAGTTGCTTGAGTGTCGAGATGTGAGTATTTTTCTTCCTCAATTGTTGGAGCAAGAGGATCCAATAGAGGAGAAAAGCCCACATCTATAATCCACCATATTTTTGGGCTCATGGCCTTAGAATAGCATATCATGTGAATTTTCTAATTATTATAATTTGTGCTATTAAATATAGGTGGTTCATCTAGGTGCACAAAATGACTAGTCGCCATCCTTTAACTCTCTAGGTGGTGAAGCCTAATAAATGAAAAATCAAGCTTTAATATCACTTGTAAGATCAAAAAGACTGACTAGAGGGGGTTGAGGCTCATGCATCTAATCCTTATAACATGTGACTATACTATGCAAATATGCTTTAAAAATGATTGAAGTCCATGTATCTACTCCTTGTGGCATGATCTAAGTTTATAAATGTGTTTAGTAAAAGTTGGAGATCATGTATTATCCCTTGGCATGGTCTAAGATTGTTTGTTACTATTTCTTTTGATTTAGACTATGGTAGTCACTCATTAGATCTCTTATAATTTCTACATTGATTTGGGGTGGCAGTAGGGTTGGTAAGAAAAGGAAGAGTTATTTTTCACACGGGCGAAACCAAGTAGCTTCCCCCGATGTCACAGGACACCGGGTCTAAAATGTTTTAGCAGAGATCAACACCTATAGCCCATATGATAGCCCCTTAGCCTAAATTTAGTGCACCTAATTCTTTCCTTGAAGCCCAACAAAGGGAGTAGTACCAGCCCAAAATTTCAGTAGCTAGCAGTAGTCCACGAGAAGCCTTCGCTTCGCTCAACCCATGAGGCAACTACATCAGGCCAAGCCATCCCTTGAGATTGCCCAAGAAGGAGGACCACAATAGGCTACAATGTCTATTTGATCGATCCCAAAGTGTATCACCTCGTAGCAACCCTGGACGTATATTTATCTTGCATGGTTGGCTAGGAGATGTGCACCACGTCCGCTGCACAGATGCAGCTAGCCAAGCAGCGATTGGTCACCGGAGAATGGGGAAATCAGTGCCACTAGCCACCTTCACCTGCCATCTTGCCATGGTGCCATCAGATTTTTGTTGCCTCGCGCCCTCATTGACTGAAGGAAGCTTAGGTCCACCTGATCAGTATGTACTTTGCTTTAAATTTCTCTCAATTCTTCCATTTGTTTCAAGAATATGAGCTAAATTTATGAGTTAGGGTTTCAATGTGATGATTATTGATTGATTTTTATCGAATTGTATGGTTAAGATTTATGGTTTCAATTTTAATTTTTGGAATACCAACCTAACTTGTTGCAAAGCGGAGGCAAAATTGTATTATTTAACCACAATATCAAGTAAGCCACTAGACGTATTTTTTTATTATTTAGCAAAATATTGTTTGAAAATTATATGTGTTATTATATATACGGTGAAATGATGAACTCCGGTTATTTTTGTTCTAGTTCTGCCCTTGGTTTTTCATGTTGATGACCACATCTTAGATTCCCTAAAAAATATAGTCACTGTTCTCGCATGAGGATAAGGTTTTATATATTGTCCAATTTGTGATCCTTAAAGTGATCGAAGGATTACAGTATATCATCATATGTGGACAAGATCTGTAGGGATCTATTACATGTTTATCTTTCTTAGTTCATCACTATCGGTTCTTAGATAGGTGGATAAATTACCTACATACAGCCCACATTTCTCTTAAAGCTTCCCAGCCCATCCACAAGTTTCCCACTGATTAGTTACTACTTTCTTCCTCCATATTATCCTTTATATATGCAACATCTCTACTACTCTATTGTAAGCTAGCACTCATGCACTACTCTTATTATAAGCTAGTTATCTTCGCGTGCAGCTAGTGATGCCATGAAAGTTCCGCAACTCTCTTGCATGAAACTTAAGTTGGGATAATGGTGGATTCATAAACCTCCACCATTGACCTTTATGCTATCAGACTACTCCATGGGTGTGCCCTTTTTAGCACTTTCCTTTTTTAGTTACTAGTAAAATACCTGTGCGTTGCAACGGAGTTCTAAAAGAAGATGACACATATTATCAAACGTGACTAAAATCATAGAATGAACATTAAAAAGATGGAGATATCTTATCTTCAAGAGTGAGGTCGGTGCGGTTGGATCTGCCGTTGCCGAGATCGTCGCTCTGGATTTGCCCTCCTTGACCCCGTTGATTTTGTGGTTTTTTCTCACCTCCGGTGGTATACACGTTATCCGAGTTGGTGTACTCTACCTCCCTATTCATCGTTCGTGCCGGTGTAATGCATGTCCCAGTCATCGGCCTTGATAGTGTACATTTTCATTATGTCATCATCCTCGGCACGCGAATTGAGCCAACCACTACCTTAATCACTGCCACCTAGATCTCCTCAAGGTAGTGTCGCCTTATGTCATAGAGCCGTGACACCGTCTCGCTCGCCGCCTCGCTAGAGATGAAATGAATGAGAGCAATGGCTGGAGAAAAAACTATTTTAACAATAGTGAAGAGTGGCCTCCATGCCAATTTGCCATCAGTGAACCGGTGGCTGACAATTGAGGTGGTTTCAAATTGGCGTTGTCAGAGAAGAATACTGCACATGTGCTTATTATGTTGATGAATTTGACAAAATGGTTGGGCTGTAGAAGACAAAGAATTCTTGGCGGGAGACGGAGGAAGAAAGAAGTGTGACTGTTGTGGAAGGAGTGAATAAACAACGCATTGCATTTTTCATTTTTTTCCCTTGTAACTTGTAAGAGGAATGGCTCACATTTTTCACCAGAGAGTAGGGGAGATGGAGGAAGAAAGAACCGCGACAGACATGACATGGGCTGTTGTCTCAATTGGGCCAAGGAAGCATCCGTACACCAAAACGGGCCTGACAGTGAGATCCCGTACATCAGCATGTGCGAAGAGAACAGAAGGAGATGGTGAATAGACAAACTCCTATTTTATATTAATAGAGATTTATGTAACAAGAAAGTAAGAACCGATGTCTACACTACTTTTTGAAGGAAGCCAACATATTGGAAAAAAGCTAAGACCATGTTTAAACCGTAAGAATTTCTTATGAAATAATTTAATTTCTGCAGAAATCAGAAAAATCCCACATTCTAAATAGGGCCTAAGTAATATAGGTTTAAAGTTGGCAAAAAAATGAGATGCTTAGCCCCTTAGGCCTTCTAAAAAAAGTCTTTTTGGATGTTAACTTTGAAAAATATTCCATCACAGTTTTGAAGTCACCACTTATGAAATACCACACCCCTAATTTTGGTTATTGTCTTTTCATTGAAAAAAATATGGGTTGTGTGGACCTAGACTGGTTAGGTTTATGAGCCGGGCCTGGGCTTAGGGGGTGATCGGAATAACGATGGCTTTTGGCTTTTGGTGAAAAACATCAGAATTTGGCTGAAAAACATCAGTGAAATGAGTTAGTGAATAGTGTAGTGAATAGTGAAAAAAAAGCTGAAGTTAGAAGCTGAAACTTTTAGAAGCCATTCCGATCACCCCCTTAACCCGGCCTGATGGCGGGCCTGCTGCCTGACGCACAATCCGATCCGCACCCCACCGCGAAATCGGATCCCACCCGTCCACCGCCAATCCGATCCCCAAAAGCAGTAAAAGAAGGAGAAAAAGCCCCTAAAATTCCCCACCCAAAGCCCAGCCAGGCAGTCGCGGCGCCTGTCTCCCCCGATCGATCGAAGCCGAAGGAAGCTCTTACACAGCAGCGGGAAAAGGAAGACCCCATAAACCCCCGCAAAAGCGAGCGGAGGAAATAATCGACCGTTGCCGCGCTCCGATTTGAACCGGGAGGGGAAGCCTCACCGCCCCGCCTCGCCTGAGCCGCCGCCTCGCGCGGCTGGGAGGCGGCGCGCCGCGAAACCCTAGCAATGGCGGCCTCCGTGGACGCGGCCCCTCCCCCGCTCGCCGTGGGCCCCGAGGAGGCAGGCGGCGGCGCGGCGGAGCAGGCCAGGACGCTCATCGGCGCGCTCAACCTGCTCTCCCGCAACCTCCCGCTCCCCCCCGCCGTGCTTCAGGCCGTCTCGTCCATCTACCACGACGGCGATGCGGGGGAAAGAGAAGGGGTCGACGACGAGCTGGCGGTCGGGGATGGTGGCGGCGAGGGCGGAGAGGGGGAATCCGCAGACGCGGGCGGTGCGGCCGAGGTGAGCGCGGGCGCTTCTGGATTTTTGCGGTGCTTTCTCCATTCGGTCGGGTGCTCCAGCGTTGTGTACTAGAATAATGCTCTCTGTGATGCTGGGGGTTGGTTTGGTGCGGGGTGCGCTTAGGGTTTGTGGAATTGGCGAGATGTAGCTAGGGTTTCCCTAATATTGTGGGTTTCGGATGCGATTCGTGCTGGAGATTGTGGATTGGACTTGGAGCGCGTGTTTTGGTGTGCAATTGGGAGCATTAGCTTTCGCAGTTTGCACTGGGACAGATGCAGCTGCTCCTGTGTGACATTTTGTGAATTTCTCTGGCTGGTAAGGTCTCGGTTTTCACTGGGGTGAAGGTATGGTTATTACAGATTGGCCTGATTATTCTGGAGCTGACAAGGTTGGTGCTAGATTTAGCTGGTTTGTGGTTCGAATGAGATTTCTTGGTGGATAATGGATGTCTGGACATAGTGTATTTTCGATGACATACTAGGGACTAGTGATGGTGCTGTCGAATCAGCAAAGTTTAGCTTCTTTTTCAAAATGCAGTATTTACGTAGGGTTTCCATGATAATTTTCTCTTGGCCAGGCTGGGACGATTTGTGTATATGGTTATATGCGCCAAAATGAGCACTCTTATGAGAGTTTGTTGTTGTAGATGTGATCTAGGTTAGAAATAGTCCAGTTTTTACTTTGGGCTGTTTCGTATTTATTTATTGGGTGCGGATTCATGAATTGAAAACATTATCCACAATCTCTAATATTAGCTTTTGATAAGACAAATGTCATGAACAAGGGGTGCTTTGCCTGAGCGTTGGATGAAACAATGAGATATTTTGCTTGTCTTGCTGGTTCCTTTATGTGTTTAGTTGTTTGCTGATGATTTTGTTGTTAGTGATGTAGATGTAAAGTTCTATATGGTCACTGTGATAATTGGGTAGAAGTGCTTACTTCTTCCCCATTTTGGTTTTGGTCTAGGTGAAGTGCTTGTTAATATGCTTTTCACTGGCCTGTTCCTTTGTGTTTTAACTGATAGTAAATCTGTTACCTTATAGGGGACCACCTTGATTCAAGAGCTTGAAGATGCCATAGTTATGAATCAAAGAACACACATGTCTTACTCAGAATTGGCTGCTCTGAAAGAAGGACGCTTCAATACCTCCATCCAGCATCGGTTAGCTGAACTTGAAGGTCATATATTAACTCCTTCAATATTTTGTTACCCGATTGATTCTCGAGTTACATTACTTTTTTATGATGGACCCTGGCCCGACCTTGGTTCTAGGCCTTTTTTTGGTGGGTTCTGGAGCTTTGGTAAGTTTGGTTTTCGAAAAGAAACTGAACTTGCATTTCACCTCCTGAAAAGGTGGACAAGCTGCAAACTTCAAGTGGCATTTTTGTGTTTGATTTTCTTAGAATCCTATAACCATTTTCCTATTGACATCAGATGTTCGAAACTTATTCTTAGCATCTATTGCACAAATAGGATGCTATCCATTTCTTACTGGATGTTGAGCATATGTCAAATACAATTTGCCTGCACTTGCATTTTGTTGGCAGCTTCTTTACTGCTTGGCTTCTGGAAAACTTGTTTATTTGTTTAACCAGTTATGCACACCAGTGGCAATCTCATTTCTTTTTGTGTACCAGGGTTGCCATCTACCAGGGGTGAAGATTTGCAAATGACGTGTTTACTTGAATTGTACGGGCTAAAGGTAAATGTGATATCTATTGGAACCAAGGATTACTTTGCAGGCATTGTTTTGCTCTTCTGTATATATGTTTCTGGTTCTTGGTGGCTGCTTTCCTTTTTTTCCATTACCATCTTAGGACTTGTGCAGATAATGGTTGTGCAACTGATAAATGCTGCAATAGCAAGCTGAAATATGTTGGTTATATATCACAACTCTGGCCTGTTATTCTGGCAAACAACTCAAAAACATTACATCTTCTTGGATTAGACCTATATATAGTATATACGTGCAAGTTATGCAAATTAGTTGTAGTGTTTGATGTGACGATCATGTAGAGAAGACACTGTGGATGATACACTTGATGAATAACCACACAGAGAAAATTTGTTCCAAGTTCCATTTTAGCGGAAACAGGTAGCAGTATGCGCAAAACAGTGGTAAATGTAAATGTGTGTTCATGCTTCTGAATGATTCATTTGATGGATACTTTATCGCTGTGGCAACTATTTTCGTTCTAATACGATATGGTCCAGCGCAGAGACCAATAACGACCGATCCAATGTTTTAATGTCAACAACTTTTGATAGTTTAAATAAAATTATTTTGTCATGCTTGTATGCAAACAATGTATTTGGATCACAGTTATGGCCTTCCTTTTAGACGATTTTTAGGTACAATGATGACACTTGTGCAAAATGTGCATCATCTACTAATAATTTTTATATATTTCCTGAAGGAGCATGCTTTAGACGTGTAACTACACCATGACTCCGTGAGGAACTGTAGCTGTCTGAGAAAACTATTGTCTTCAACTAGCACTTCTTCTATCAGATCTAGTTCAATGTAGAAACGGAATTATACTGCCCCCGGTGCAGCTCTTAGGACAAACCAAGGCAGTGATTGATGTATCACCGTATGCCGTGTTTGTTCGCACTGGCGGATCCAGAAATTTAGGGATGGGGATGTGGACTGCATTAGCCATGGTGGTGAATATGCAAGTTATATCACAGGTCCTAAATAGATAATTAGAATATATAGGTGAAGCAACCCAATAACAAGGGTGGGTGTGGGTTTTTTTTGGGTGGGGGGTGTCATGGTCGGGTGTCACTATCAGGCCAAGGCCATGGTGCACCAGCTATGCCTTGAGTATTAAGGCATATCTAAACTTGCCTTTTAAAACATTATCTAAATTAGGTGATTGCTTTCCTAGTTAGTTGATTTGTTTCCATGATATTAGATATCGTTTGTTAGGGTCAATCCTATTAAAGGGGATGCCACATTAAGTTAAAGGAATAAGAAAAGAAAGTCTTCACCAGTGATTGGGATGCAGTCTTCACCAGCTTATTTTGGCATGAACTTTTTTTGCATGGTGGATGTGCATCTGCACGTGAGTTCTGCCTATCATCCCCAGTCTGATGAACAGTATGAGGCAGCAAACAAGGTTATTGCCTTGTACTTGCAATGCTTCATGAGTGACTGGCCAAAGCAATGGCTCAGATGGCTTCCATGGGCGGAGTACTGCTACAATACTTCATATCACTTTGCGCTTCACACCATGCCATTTAGAGTGGTCTATGGGCACGATTCTCCTTGTTTGCGATCATATGAAAAAGGGGATGCTCGTGTGCTTGCCATTGACCAATGTATGGTTGAGCGCGATATGTTTTCGGCGGAGGTACGCGAGCGTCTCCTTCAAGCTCAAGAGACCACCAAGCAACACTACGACAAGCTGCACCGTGATGTTGAGTATGCGGTTGATGACTAGGTATCGTTACTGTGTACCATGCCAGATTTTGCAGTGCATCGGTTCAGTGGCATACCGTTACTGTGGTCAGGCGTCACTATCAGCGATGCTGCAACCAGGCCATGGCGCACCAGCTGTGCCTTGAGTATCAAGGCATATATGAACTTTCCTTTTAAAACGTTATCCAAATTAGTTGATTGCTTTCCTAGTTAGTTAATTTGTTTACATGATATTAGATATCGTTTGTTAGGGGCAATCATATTAAAGGTGTTTACGCGTTAAGTTAAAGGAATAAGAAAAGAGAGTATTTCCCCCCTCCCCTCTCTCTGGTGCGCCACCAGCGTACTGATCTCACCGGCTGGTGCCCCCTCGCTGCCGGCCCTTCAAGCCTCGCCCTCCTAATTTCACACTCATACAACCTCCGTCATCTAAGCTTCGATCAACTTAAGGCTTGTTTTGTGCCAACTTGAGGCTTTGGTAACACATATTTCTCTTAATTACTATCTTTTTGTGTCAACTTAGGGCTTGTTTTGCACCTAACTATTTTATCAATTCATTTAAGATAAGCTAGCAAGCCGCTGAAAGCAAAGAAAAAAACAGAATAACATATTTTCGGAAAAAAAGCCTAGAGCTGGGGTCGAACCATCGCCTGAAAACTTCACAAAAGACTCAACTAACCTCCCAAACTGAGTCACTGATCTGCATTAGCAATTAAGTATTGGAGCTGTTTCTACATATAAAAAAAAATGGGGGTTCAACTTCACCTCGGTGCACCTTGCTAGACTTCGTGTTTGCCTTCATGAACTAATGCATTGAAAATAGTAAAATAATTGAGAGTTGGTATGGAGGACATTTATAGCTGCCATTACTTAACAGGGCCATTTTAGGAATGAGTTACCTATAAACTGTAATACAGCAAGTACTTGTGCACGAAATCTTGTTTGCAAAAAGTAATTTGGACCGGAAGTGGTAGTATCAACTGCAAAGTAGCCTTTAGACAGATGCTTTTCTATTTCGTCAGACACCATGTCTATTTGGAACAATCACATATGAAGCGAAGCTTAACAAGCGTATGACTTTCACAGGTCTATATTTAGAAGTATAGTATTGGCAGTGAGCTATCCTATTGATGTTTGCTGATTATTCATATACTTGTGCAGTTACTGGACTTACAGAAGAAAGTACGGTCTGATATCAGTGCAGAATACTGGTTACACAAGAAATGTGCATATCCTGAGAAACAATTGTTTGACTGGGGGATGATGCGGATACTATATCCTTTTACCATGTATGGGATTGGAGATAGTTTTTCAATGGACGCTGATGATATCCACCGCAAAAAGAGATTCACGGAGGTTTTGTATCATATATCTTTTGATAATTTATACACAGTTGAAATCACGATTTTTTTTTGGTATTTGCGAACTTCCAGAGGATCTCAAGACTTGAAGAGGAGGAAAAGAACCAGACAGAGATGAGGAAGAGGAAATTTTTTACAGAAATTCTTAACGCTGCTAGGGAATATCAGTTGCAATTAACAGCTACTTACAAACGAAGAAAGCAGCGGAATGATGGGGTTCAGGTATGGGTTGATATGTATTTTTATTTTGAAATTAGCAAACAAGATGCTCAAGACACCACCTATTTTTGTCTTCTGTGGGAGCATTAGCTCACCGTATATTGGATCAATTATTCTTTGGTTTTGAAAACTAGGTTGCACTGATACTTCTATTGTATCTTGTGACGTTGTCGAAACATGTGTTCTCTGTTAATAGTGATAGTCTGATATTGTTGTGCACCTTAGTTAATGGGGGTAAATACCTTCTAGAGGAGGGCCGGCACGGCTCAGCTGAAGGGGAGAGGGGGCTTTAGGAGAAAGGAGGGTCCATGGACTGGGGAGAAGAACTTGGGGGAGATTAGATTATTTCTTCTTGCTTAATGAACATAGATGACAATGCTGTGTTTATATCGAACTGGTCATAACAAACACAATCTAAACCTTCCAACTACTAGAGATAACATTCCAACTAATAGAGATAATATTCTATTGCTGTGTTTATATCGAACTGGTCATAACAAACACAATCTAAACCTTCCAACTACTAGAGATAACATTCCAACTAATAGAGATAATATTCTGTCTTCTAGATATATTAGATTATTTCTTCTTGCTTAATGAAAATAGATGACAATGCTGTGTTTATGTCGAACCGGCCATAACAAACACAATCTAAACCTTCCAACTACTAGAGATAACATTCCAACTAACAGAGATAATATTCTATCTTCTAAATATATCAACTTGATAATCAAATTAATACTATTTGTAATATAACTAGCCAGCCTTAGGAAGGTGCGGCTGCTGTTCCCTTGCATGCAACCCCTCCTAATGGACCGTGGCTGCAGCTCTCCTGGGCCATGGCTCTCCTAAGCCCATGTCCCTAACATTACACCTCTCCTGGACAAGCAGCTTGTCCTTGAGCTGTATAGTGGTGGCCATGGTTACAGTCCTTGGTGGCCCCACAACGACGAGAGAGTGCTACATCTGCTCCGCTTGGTGTCAGAGCTCCACCAGTCTGTTGCCTCCACGCGTGGGAATGACATCCCATGTTCAGCACCATGGCAATGGTTGAACATGGTGCTGTGAGAGTGGTTAACACCGCGGTGGTGTTGGCGGTTTCCATGATGTGTGTGGTAACGCCACGACAGATGCGGCTTGTTCCAGTGCGGACGAAACACGTATCGTATTTTGTGCTGCGGTAGGCACCTTGGTTTGCGTTGCGTGCACCATGGTGTGGGCAAAAGCCTTTTGGCCGGTAGTGGCAACGCCATGGCCACTTCCAACGGGGACACCGGGGAAGTTGCCGATGACTGGACCAATGGTGGTGTCGACACTGGCGGCGGAGGTGGAGGCATAGAAATCACAGCAACACGCTGCAACTCCTCTATTATCTCGACCAGCGTGCCGAACTTAGCCATGATAGTAGCCTTCATGTCAGCGATCTCGGCCCTTATCTTAGTGTTGGTGGCCATCATCTTCTCATTGTTGGCTTTTAACAAGGTCAGCAACTTAGCAGTAGAAGCCATGGTGGTTGACTCTGATACCAAGTAGGGAGATGAACTTGGGGGAGATTAGATTATTTCTTCTTGCTTAACAAAAATAGATGACAATGCCGTGCTTGTATCGAGCCGGCCCAAACAAACACAATCTAAACCTTCCAACCACTAAAGATAACATCCCAACTAACAGAGATAATATTCTATCTTCTAAAGATATCAACTTGATACTATTCCTAATATAGCCAGCCAGCCTTAGGAAGGTGCGGCAGCTATTTCCTTGCATGCAGCCCCTCCTAATGGGCCGTGGATGTAGCTCCCCCGGGACGTGGCTCTCCTGAGCCCACGTCCCTAACAGATATGGTCTGCTTCTGGTAGGTGTGAGCGAAGCATAAATGAAGTTGAATTCCAAAGTTACGAAAAAAGTACTTTCCTGGTTTTCTCCAATGGTTGCACTCTAGTGATACCAAGATATGTCTACTGTACTGTCTGACGATCCTCCCATATGGCCAAATGCTTCTTTAGCATAGCTCTAAAATTTATTTATGATGTATCCATTGGTCTATCTGAAATGTTCTTGCCTCAATAAACTAATGCCATATCTCTGAATAATATTTCTGGTACTGCTGGTGATTATTAAAGGTGAAGATTTCAATAGCATGTATGAAATCACAAGAACTGAAGTGAAATGTTTTATATGGATGATGAAATGTATTGTGCGTGCTGTAATGCTGAATAGAAAATGTATTTTTTTGTGGACAGTATGGTTGAACCTCAAGAGAGGATGTTTACCATCTTGTTTTGCTACTTTCTTAATGCACCCTTGCATTTTTTCGCACTATATCACATTTCCTAGGTTAGAATATGCATTTATTCATACCTATATTCCTTTTCTGGATTTGCTGGTTTTAAGTGTTTGTGAGCCTTTTTTTACTTACTAAATGTAGGCATGGCATCTTCGGGCACGTCAACGTATCACTCGGCTTGAAAAAAGTAGGTTGCAAGTTTTGAAAGCAGGTGATCAAGAAGCATATATGCGGATGGTTGAGGAGAGCAAGAATGAACGCCTGAAAATGCTCCTTGACAAAACAAATGAGCTTCTTGAAGGAATTGGGAAAGCTGTACAGCGACAAAAAGATGCTGAGCATGTTAGTCGGCCTGAAGGGTCTGAAGTGCCAAAAGGGTCAGAATCTGATGATTGTTCTCAAATCTCAGGCCTCAAGAGTGAATCCCCTGGGGAATCTCCTGATGATGGTGATGCAGATATTCATGGCTCTGCAAATGATAATAAATTTAATGCAGGCCGTAGGCTTGATTCTACTGTCCATTCCATCGAAGAGAAGGTAGACTAAAGCTTCACTTTTTAGCCATATATTATACTAATTCATTGCTTGAGAAATTGTTGGGTCTTCTGGGTCGCACGGTTATAGAATTAGCACAGTTTTTGTTGACCACCATATCGATAATTATTAAATAAAAAACCAGTGTCAAAGAGCTTAGTAGCAAGTGATTACAAAGGTGCCCGTGCGTTGCATCGGAAAACCAAACTTCATAATAAATATTTTCTTGTAGGCTTGCTTCTTGCTAAAATGAAATTATGTTTTTGGCTGCTTGACTACATCCACTACTAACAAAATTGAGAGCCTTGATTGAAATGATGACCAACAAACTACTTAATTAATTGTTGGTAACACATCAAAAAAGACATAAATAGCATCCCAAAGTCAACAACTCCAAGGCATAATTCATCACAGCTACAAGCGGCTCAAAAGCAGAAAGTGTGTCTCATAGTTAATTAGGTTTTAAAAGAATCAAACAAAACATAACAAAGCCATAGAAGCTATTGCAGGCAAAAAGTAGACACCTCTGATGTTCTGAGAAAACATCCTACTACACCAATTTGATATCCTTTCACAAAACTTCCCTGTAAAATTTGCTTAACTGAATTTACAAGCAATAACATTCATATCTATAATACAAAAGTGAAAAAGGGTCTCTTTGACAGATTTACCTTGACAGATTTATTGCTTAGTGTTGTGAATTTAACTGTTTACACAAATGATAGATGGTTTAAATAGAAGACATTGCTTGTTTGGTTGTTGCAACAGAAAAAATAGAACATATATACGGTCTTCTCACTGCATATATATTAAAAAAAATATCAAAGGACAATTAAATAGAAATGGCTATTTATTCTGTAAGTGTTCTAGATCTCAGAAAGTGGCATATTCAGGCTGGTAGATTCTAACTATTCTTTGTTGTAATAATGTTAAAAGCTGTGATACGTTATACCCTTTTTGGTCAAGTCAGTCATGATCTACTTACCAATGTCTCCAGAATCAATATGTGGGAAAACTTGTTCCTTTTTCTAGGACCAAAATCATCTTCTCTAGAGATTTATCCCATTATTTAACAAGGTGCTTAATTGTTTTCCTTACTAATTGAAACTGAAATAAGTCTCAATGTTTGGTATTGTAATCCAGGCTTTGGCATATAGTGTTGTAAAATAAACCAGCATATTTTTAGAAGTACGATGTAGTTATAAGCATTTGTGCATTCATGAGATGAGGACTATCCTATTCTAATGTGTCATGCATGGTTCTAAAACTAGGTGTACTCGGCCGAGTACTAGGACTAGGTCTCCTCACCGAGTATGAGCAGTCAAAAACGAGTACATAATCGGTTTAGCTGGGCGAGTAATCAGCTAACAGGTCGTGTACTCACCCGAGTGGCCTGTCCAGTGTAATGAAGGTATAAGGCCCATGGTCAAATTTAATTAAGCCCATAGTGACAACTTAGCAGAGGAAGCCTATAGCTTATAGCATTGGTAGTGGCACATGCACACCCGAGGGCATCATCATAGTGATAGCGTGGGAAGGAACCCTAGGCATGGGAGGGTGGTGGCGACGGCTGCTGTTGCTGCATCTCCTCCCTCCGGCGGTGGGCTCCCGTGCTGTGGCTCCTCTCTCCGGCGACGGGCTCTCCTGCTGCGGCTCCTCCCTCCGGTGCCAGCCTCTCTTGCAACAGCTCTTCCCTCATGCGTTGGCCTCCCCTATTGTGGCTCCTCCCTCCGGCGCTGGCCTCCCCTGTGGCTCCTCCCTCCAGCGACGGACTCCCCTGCTGCAGCTCCCTCCCTCTAGTGGCGGCCTCCCCTGCTGCGGCTCCTCCCTCAGATGGTGTGCTCCCCTACTGCAGCTCCTCCCTCATTCTTCCCTGCTGCGGCTCCTCCCTTAGGTGACGTCCTCCCCTACTATTCCCCCTCCCGCTGCCCGTCGGCAGCGGCCTCCCACCTCAAGCCCATTCTGCAGTTGAGTTGAGTTCTCCTACTGCTGAGTTGAGTTGTTTTCTCTCTGTTTTTCTGTTAAGTAGAATTATGCTTAGAAAGCATGAATTTAGTGTAACCATTTAATGTCCTAACTATGAAATCAACCAAGCTGTTAGACAGCTAGATCATAGGTACATGGGCCTTTGGCCTGTTATAGCTAATTATAGATTGATTGCTGTTATATTAGGCAAGGAGATCCCACGGTGGTCATGATTCTATAAACCAACCGAGTCCTCCTTGCCTATATATGTAACCCTGCCTTTTGGCCCCTAATCAATCTACAGATTTCCATAGCTTTCATGGTATCAGACGCCTAGGTTAACCTTCCGCTGCCTAGCTCTTGCGCGCCCCGTGGTCGCAAGACTCGCACGCTGCGCCTTCAGTGCGCGCTCCCCGCGCCCATCCTCCCTTCCTTACGGCCATGCCCAGCTCTTTTCCCTCCCCTTCCTCTGCTGCTGACATCGCTGCCGCACAGGCTGCCGCCGCCGCGCGCGCAGCAGAGGACCTCCGCCGCCAATGAGAGGCGCTCCGGGCGCCGCCCTTCCGCGCGCCAGCGGCCGCAGCAGCGGCGCGCGCTTCCAGAGCGCGACGCCGCCGCCGCGCTCGTGAGATCTCCGCCGCCAACAGTGCAGAGGCCGCGCCGCCGCCAGGAGCGCGACGCCGCCACTCGCGCTCGTGAGGATCTCCGCCGCCAGCAGGAAACCGCTCGGGACGCCGCCCTTCAACGCGCCAGCGCCGAGCAGAGGCCGCGCCGCCGAGGCGCGCGACGCCGCCGCCGCGCGCCGTGATTTAGCCGCCGCGCGCCGCGAACGGAAGCGCCGGCCGCCCGCCCAGAGGATGACGCCGCCTCGCCTCGCAACGACGCGGTCGGCCGACGGGGCGCCTCTTGGCTCACGAAGCTGCCGCCATCATCAACCTCCACGCGCAGGCCGTCGGGGTCCAGAACATACGCAGCCTCGTCCCCGCCATCCTTAACATGGAGTCCAATAACTACTCCCGCTGGCGCCACCAGATGCTTCTGGTCCTCGGGAAGTTCTCCCTCCAGCGCCATGTCCTCGCCGATGCCGCTGATCACACCTTCCCCGACTGGGAGCGCATGGACTGTGTCGTCATGACGTGGCTCAACGGCACCGTCTCTCCCGATCTTGAGGAGATTGTCCGGGAAGACCACCCCACTGCCCGCTCCATCTGGCTTGCCCTGGAACAGCAGTTCCTTGGCAATCGCGAGCAGCGAGCCTTCTACCTCGACGCCGCCTTTCGCAACTTCGTCCAGGGCGATCTCTCCATCACCGACTACTGCCGCAAGTTCAAGTCCATGGCTGATGCCCTAGGCGACTTGGGGGAGGTCGTCACCGATCGTACACTCGTCCTCAACATCATCCGCGGCCTCAACGAGCGGTTCGCCTCCATCGGCATGCATCTTCAGCGTGGACGTCCGTTCCCCACCTTCCTGGCGGCCCGTACTGACCTCCTCCTTGAGGAGCTCAATCTGGCCCATCGCTCGACGCCTTCGCCCACCGCCCTCGTCGCCTCTGGTGCCACCGGCTCTGCTGGCCTTCATCAGCAACCCAGCAAGCCGGCCGCACCCCCACATGGTTTCTCTGGCACCAGCAGCAACTCCAGGAACTCCGGCAAAGGCGACAAACGTGGCACCCGCGGCGGCAAAGGCAAGGTGGCGATCCGCACACCCGCCTGGTTCAAGACTTATACATAGCACCAAAGAGCTCGCCGTGGCGTGGGGCCCAGCCTTCTACGAGCCATGGTCAGGCTCCATCAGCATGTGGCCTGGGAATTGTCCTCCCATGGCTCCAATCCCGCGCCGTTCTCCATCGACACCAGACCTCACCGCAGAGCCCTTGTGGCCGCGCCCGCACTGCTGGTCGCTCCTCTGGCGCCTGTGGGTCGTGGGCTCCTCCTCCCGGCTACTACTACCCCACCGCCGGCACGCCGTCCTGGGATGCACAGGGACTTGCTTCCTCCTTCAACACCGTGTCGCTGACCCCACCTCAGCAACACGATTGGATCTTCGACACCGGCGCCACCTCGCATATGACCTCCGACACCGGTACACTCTCCTCCACCTCTTCCTCGCGGTATCCTATTCCACCTTCAATTATTGTCGGTAACGGAGCCTTACTGCCCGTCACCTCCTCTGGCACAGCTCATCTTCCCGGTTCATTATGCCTTAATAATGTCCTTGTTTCACCTGGGCTTATTAAGAATTTAATTTCCGTACGCCAATTCACTTCCGACAATAATTGTTCCGTCGAATTTGACCCCGCTGGTTGTTCTGTGAAGGATCTGCAGTCCCAGAGAGTGATTACCAGGTGCAATAGCTCCGGGCCGTTGTACCCTCTTCGCCCATCTGGCGCGCCATCCCTCCTTGCTGCACACCTCGCCACTGCTACTGCGTCCTCCGCGTCCACCCTATGGCACCGTCGTCTCGGTCATCCTGGATTCGAGACTCTATCCAAACTTATGGCTTGCAATAAAGAAATTAGACAATCTATATGTCATGCTTGTCAGCTAGGACGATATATACGTCTTCCTTTTCCTGTGTCAGCATCCCGTGCCTCATTTATTTTTGATCTTATACACTGTGATTTATGGACCTCGCCAGTTCCTAGTGTATCCGGTTTCAAATATTATTTGGTCATTCTCGACGATTGCTCTCACTACATGTGGACATTTCCTTCTACTCAAGTCCACACATTCACCACCCTGTCTAATTTCTTTGCTCTTGTTTCCACACAGTTTGGATGCACCATCAAGTCTGTCCAATGCGACAATGGGCGCGAGTTTGACAACTCAAGCCCCCGCACCTTCTTCCTCACTCACGTCACTCACCTTCGTATGTCGTGTCCTTACACGTCCGCTCAGAATGGGAAGGCTGAGCGGGCCATTCGCTCACTCAACAATATTGTTCGATCTCTTCTTTTTCAGGCCTCTCTTCCACCTCGCTACTGGGTAGAGGCCCTGAACACCGCCACCATGCTTCTCAACATCTTACCAACCAAGACGCTGCGCTCCCGTACGCCACTTGAAGCCTTATTTGGCTCTCCTCCAGCGTATGATCACCTGCGCGTCTTCGGTTGTCGCTGCTATCCCAACCTATCTGCCACAACTGTCCATAAACTCGCTCCGCGCTCCACTTCGTGTGTTTTCCTTGGCTACTCTGCTCATCATAAAGGATACCGCTGCCTTGACACCGACTCCAAGAAGATCATCATTTCTCGGCATGTGATCTTCGACGAGTCTTCTTTTCCTTTTGCTAAGCAGCCCACCACACCCTCTCCCTCAGAGTTTGAGTTCTTGGACACCTTCACTAAACCCGCTCAGGTGCCCATAGGTCCGACGCGGCTGTTATTACCTGTTGCAGGAACCTCACCGGCTTCTCCGACGCCTCCTGATGACCTGCAGCCACCCGCACTGCCACGTGCGGCAGTGCCCTCTGGCGCTCTTCCTACGGTGTCACCTGCTTCCTTACCGCACAGCCAAGTGCGGCAGCCTCGACGTCCTCGTCCACGCCCGCACAACGTGCGGCGGCGGCACCGCCCGACGTCCGCAAGACGACCACGCGCGGCGGTCGCCCACCTCCAGCCGCGCCCTGCTATCACCAAGGTGTTTAGCCGGCGTCGCCCAGCTCCTTCGGCGCCCTCACACTCGTTGCCGGACTCTCCGGCACCCCTTCCGAAGGGTGCTATAGCCATTCCCCCGGTGGTCAATCAACATTCCATGACCACCAGGGCGAAATGCGGCATCCGGCTTCCTGCGGCCTACCATACTGCACCATTGTCTCCTGTGCCGAAGACATATCGTGCGGCCCTTGCTGATCCACAGTGGCGAGCTGCCATGCTGGAGGAGCATGCTGCCCTTCTCCACAACAGCACCTGGGATCTCGTTCCACGCCCCCCCGGCGCAAATGTGGTCACCGGGAAATGGATCTTCAAACACAAGCTGAAGGCTGATGGCTCATTGGAACGCTATAAAGCTCGCTGGGTTCTTCGCGGCTTCACCCAACGGCTCGGAGTTGATTTTGCAGAAACCTTCAGCCCCGTCGTCAAACCGGCCACTGTACGGACTGTTCTATCTCTGGCTCTCTCTCGCAACTGGCCCGTTCGTCAACTTGATGTGAAGAATGCCTTCCTACACGGCACTCTTTATGAGACAGTGTACTGTGTTCAGCCCTCTGGATTTGAGGATTCTAGTCATCCAGACTACGTCTGCCGTCTAAACCGTTCTCTCTACGGTCTCAAGCAGGCGCCTCGGGCATTGTACACCGCTGGCACTTACTTACGGTCTCTCTCGGGTTTGTGGAAGCCAAGTCTGACACCTCGCTCTTCGTGTTCGCCGCGCGCCGACACACTATTTACTGGCCGCTTCTCACGTGGATGACATCGCCTCATCGCTTCATCGATCGCGCTCCTCCAACAGATCGCTTGTGCTCTCCACAGAGTTTTCGATGAAGGACTTGGGTGATCTTCATCACTTTCTCGGGATGCAGGTTCAGCGCCGGCCTGATGGTCTCTTTCTCACGCAGCGACTGTACATGCAGGAGATTCTCGATCGTGCGGGCATGGCTGAGTGTAAACCCTGCTCCACCCCGGTGGATACTTGCTCGAAGGTCTCAGGCCTGGATGGTGCTCCTGTCAGTGACGCCACGGATTTTCGGAGTCTGGCTGGTGCCCTGCAGTACCTCACCTTCACTCGTCCGGACATCTCCTACGCCGTACAGCAGGTCTGCCTCCACATGCATGACCCTCGGGAGCCTCACCTTGCAGCTCTGAAGCGCATCCTGCGGTACATACGTGGTACTCTTCACCTCGGGCTGCTCATTCGACCCTCAACACAGTTTGATCTGGTGGTTTACTCCGACGCCGATTGGGCCGGCTGTCCTGACACACGCAAGTCCACCTCAGGCTATGCTGTGTTTCTCGGGGATAGCCTCGTCTCCTGGTCCTCCAAGCTCCAGAACACTATCTCCAGGTCCAACGTCGAAGCCGAGTATCGTGGAGTGGCCAATGCCGTGGCTGAGGCATCCTGGCTGCGCCAACTTCTATGTGAGCTCCACTCCCCACCCAGCAAGGCTACCTTGGTTTATTGCGACAACATCAGCGCCGTCTACATGTCTTCCAACCCGGTTCAGCACCAACGCACCAAACACATTGAGATTGATCTTCATTTTGTTCGGGAGCGTGTTGCCGTTGGTGCTGTCCATGTTCTTCACGTGCTGACGTCATCCCAGTATGCCGACATCTTCACCAAGGGCCTGCCATCGACGCCTTCCAGAGTTCGATCCGGCTCGAACGCTTGTGCGACGCCCGATCATGGGGGTGTTAGACAGCTAGATCATAGGTACATGGGCCTTTGGCCTGTTATGGCTAATTATAGATTGATTGCTGTTATATTAGGCAAGGAGATCCCACGGTGGTCATGATTCTATAAACCAACCGGGTCCTCCTTGCCTATATATGTAACCCTGCCTTTTGGCCCCTAATCAATCTACAGATTTCCATAGCTTTCACAAGCACTACAAGGTATGGACACAAATAGTATGTACATCAAAACAATAGCATCAAATGTGGCTTTGATTTTACATGGACATACAATTACATATATAAATCTGTTATTAAAAATAGAAAAACCGGTTACAAGGCCGAGTATAAGGCCGATTACCGTATAATCACTACAAGGTGAGGTGACCGAGCGAGTACCGGTTATCGAGTTTTAGAAACTTGGTGTCATGTAATTTGTCAAACATCTTATGTGATTGCACAATGTATTGTCAGAAACTTTGAGCTGAAATATATCATACGAACTAAGCGGTGCACTCATCTTGTTTTGCTGCTGGCCATCTCACTAAAAAGGGGTATTGGCCCACATATTAGAGAGAGAACTTAGTGGCCAAAACGAAATTACCTCTAGGTTTGTGGCAAGCACTGTGAGAAGTAAAAAATTCAGCAAGCACTTAGAGAAGTAAAATTAAGGCATCATGGGAGGCACGATGAGCCGGTGACAATTATGACTTGCATGCATATAAACCATCCAAACATTGCACACACACATTTGGGACCTCGCGCCCGAGAACGTCCGGAACCATGCGTCCAGGAGTATTCATTTATATCATTAACAGAATACAAGGACAGCATGCAATGGGAAAGACGATAAGTTCATGTGTGGTCTATAACAGAGACGTAGCACATGTTTTTACCTGAAATGTTTTGTGAAAAAAATCCAATGGAGCAGGCACCCTTTGGGCTAAAAAATATCCAAGCAAATCTGGATAATTAAAATACAGAACGAACATTAAAAAATGACATGCTTGATGACATCATTACAGAGTTCGTATAGAAATTTAGGTTATCTAAAATGAAATTGATACCAATGTCTAGCTCTAATCAAATCTTCATGTATGAATGAAGCACATCTTTTTTTCTTGCTTAGTATTGTCAATTTAACCAGTTAACACAAATGATAGATGTTTTAAATAGCAAGACATTGCTCGTTTGGTTGTTGCAACAGAAAAATGGAGCATATATATGGTCTTCTCAGTGCATATATACTAAAAAAATTATCAAAGGACAATATGCAGCCTTAGTAATTTTTCAGGAAACAGCACCCCACGATGGACACCATACAAACCACTACTTGGTCTTCTTGTACTGTCTTGTGTTTCACATTAAAATGAAATCATTTGTAAATTATGTTGTTTGTCCCTAGCAAAGGACATCCTAAAGCTTCAAGCGTGCTAATGGGTAGCATGATATAAATATTAGTAAGACAAATGGGACTGACTTTATGAAAACTTCAGAACTGTTATCAAGTATCAACTATTAAAGGCCCAGAATCTTTGATCCATTGAAGTGTAGGAACAATAAGGGTTATTATTTCAGACTCCAGAAGGCAAATGCATCACGATTCATATAGGTAAACTTATTTCAGTTTCCAAATGCTTCACGCTACAGATGATTCATATAGGTCAACTATTTTCAGTTTTATCAATTATCACATAAGAATTGCATACGGCAAATTAATGGACTGCTCAACGGGTAATCAGAAGATATGTAGATAAAAAGTTTACCTATATTACAAGCTAAATTCGTACATCTTAAAGAGCTTGCATAGTCAACACTTAACAGTATGGAAGAACAAAATAAACATAAAAAGTCTCAGCTGAGACATGGCTGGCTCCAAGAACATAACAAATTTTGGGAGGACACTAACCCAGTTTTCAGTTAATGTATAACAAAGCTGACTTAGCAACAGAACAAACTTTTAGTAGTTTAACTTTTAGTAGTTTTGTAAGTGGATGGAGCAAAGAGCAGCAGCAGCCAGGCAAAACAACTATAGATTCACATGAACAGAAACAGAAAAACAAAAGAGGTTTATTTGGCTGACCTGAGAAGGAATCCAATTGGCACAAAATGTTTATATGTTTCCTATGAGTACAGAACATACATTAGCCAAGAGCAGCAGCAACAATGCAAAACAACTAAAGATTCACGTGAAAAGAAACAGAAAAACAAAAAAAAAGTTTATTTGGCTGACTTGAGAACCAGTTGGTGGAGAAGGAATCCAATCGGCCTGAGGAGACAGAGAAGGGTAGAAGGAGAAGCGGATGAAGAAGGAGTAGTAGCTCTACCTATTGTATTGTTGAAGGATTTACCGTGCAGCGCACACGATCGTTCACACCATCGTTCTTACAACCGCACACCAATCTGGGCCCAGTCTGTCACCACAGCAGGAGGTCCCTCCCGCCCTTGGTCGGCTGCACGATGTGTGACCTCGCCTCCAGTCGCTCTACTGCTGTTGTCTCCTCTCACCTCTGTTGCCCCTCACCTCCGCAACCCCCGCCCTGCTTCGTTAGCCCTCAATCACTGTCCACGCCTTCGGCTCCTTGAAATCGCCGAGTTTAGAGAAAATCAAACCATGAATTGCAGTGTTCTATAACTTTTAGAAGCACAAAAGCAACAAGAACATCTAAATCTGATAGGGGATTAGAGAAAAAGCCGTATCTTCTCACCAGCCTCAGCTTCCATCTCGAGCAGCTCGTGGATGACTATAGCCAGCGTGGCCGGGAGAGAAGAGGTGCCCTAGCGCTACCGCTCGTGGATGACTATAGCCGGCATGACTATTGTATATGTTTTGCATTTGAGGAGGTATTAAAGGTATTAGAGATAGAATAGGAATTGTATTCCTTTTCTTATATACCTAGGTTTTCTTATTCATATATGGTATATTCCCCTGTAATATCCTCTTGTACGCTTGTACTCCTTATATATATTGCCCATTAGGTCTCTTCAATATATACATAATTTTCATAACAGGGACAACAGACGTATAACCACCAACTTGTATTTTTAAGCCGTAGAGATTCCAGAAGTAGGGACAGAAATTTGAATGTCAACTTTTGGGGTGCAATAATGTTTATGCTTCCCTAGGGTCCGTGATGATGACACATAGTATTTTTTTTAGGGAATACAGTAGGGGAGAGCCCTGCTGTTAGTACATAATGTGACAATTTAAATAAATTCTATGGGATTCCTTGATTCTGTCGGACCCAACTGCCCATAATTTGATATAGAAGACTAATTATTTCCTCTTTGCATTAACTGATGGTGGTGGTTTATATTTGGTTTTAATATCACTTGTGATATTTCAAACTGCTCAAGGGTCTAGAAATGGAATATTCCAAAGTTAATTGGTCCAATATCCATATCTAGTTGGTGTTTGTATTCTGGTGTTCCGTTAATTTGAATTTTGCCTTTTTGTTTTTACAAGGTATAATTTGTAATGCTCTGTAGTTCTGATGCAACTAATGTCTTCTAAATTTACAGGTAACAGAACAACCATCAGCTCTTGAAGGCGGGGAATTAAGACCATATCAATTAGAGGGCCTCCAATGGATGCTTTCTTTATTCAACAACAATTTGAATGGTATACTGGCTGATGAAATGGGTTTGGGGAAAACAATTCAGACCATAGCTTTGATCGCTTATCTATTGGAAAAGAAGGATGTTGCGGGGCCACATTTAATAATAGCCCCAAAAGCAGTACTACCAAATTGGTCTAATGAGTTCAAAACCTGGGCTCCTAGGTACTGTTTCACTTGAATGTGCATGATCAAAATTTCTATGTACATTTTCCATTCTACCATGTAATCATGTATCAAAGAGATCCAAATCCAACATGCTTGTGTTTTGCAGCATTGGGACAATTTTGTACGATGGTCGTCCAGATGAGAGGAAATCCCTAAGGGAAAAAAATTTTGGAGGAGGACAATTTAATGTTTTGCTCACGCACTATGACTTGATACTGAAAGATAAGAAGTTCCTGAAAAAGGTTCACTGGAATTATTTGATAGTTGATGAGGGACATCGTTTGAAAAACCATGAATGTGCTCTTGCTCGCACACTAGTTTCCGGGTATATGCTCTGTTCATATTTTACTTTTGTTTACTCTAGTAAAGCTTCACATCACATGTGATCAGTCGCAATTTTTTATCTGAGGATGGCTCTGTTGGCCAATAATGCCTTTGTGACCCACTGGCCTATAAACCACCTGAAGTATCAGCCACCAAAAAGCCTTCAGCTTTGAGCTTTATTTGTAGTACTAGGTCTCTATAACCTTGTGAATTTATCAGATTAGTTCTGTTGGCCAGTTATCACACAGAACTTTCCTTTTTCTCTTGAAATAAGGTGGCAATGGGTCTCAAACACCATATTGCAGTTCAAGAATGGGTCTCAAAACACCTTATCTTGGCAGGTTATCACATAGACCTTGCCTTCTCTATTCTTTAAATAATAAAGAGTTGGGCTTTCTTTATTTTTCCTAACATTTCATTGACATTTGAAAAATAATGAAAGCTGAGTAAATATGGGGTTGCTAGAGTGTTTGTTCTATCAGAATTTTGGTTGTCTGACAAGCTGATTTTTGTTGTCTTCACGTTTAGTTCTGTACTTGAAATAAATACCTATCCGCTAAGAAAGTGAGCTTAAAACTTCCAAAGCAGAGTTTGTGGTCTTGGTCAGTGCAATCTGCACTAATCTAATTGGGCAAAACTTTTTTCCCCGAAAAACTAGAAGTTTGTTCAGTCTTAAGTGAATAGCTAACATTATAATTAAGGGGATTGGGAATGAATAATTCTGTACGAAGTATGGAATTCTCAATTTGCCTTGCTTTTAATGTAGGTATGCATTATGTCTTCTTTATATGTCTGCACAAAGATCAGGGTCATTTTTTTTTGTAGTCATGCATTATGTCTTTATATGTCTGCACAAAGACTAGGGTCATTTTTTCTGGTACAGCCTTTGATCTTTATATTTGGAGCAAGGAGAAGAAAAGGTTGAAAAGCAATACTGAAAAAGAGAGCATGTGACATGTGCAACAGTTAGAAGAAGCTTGATGGATTCTGGGTCAAACATCTGGATTTTGTCCATTAAACAAGTGACTATTTTTCATTCATGAACATGCTGAAACAAATGCCATTATTTGTATCAAGAGCATGGTGCCAACTGCCAAGTGATAATTGATTAAATAGTCATCATATTGTATATTGAAAATACTGTGAATTTAACGGCTTAAAAACCAATTGTTCAGTTAGTTTGAACTGCAGGTTAGGCCGGTGAAATTTACCAAATTTATAAGAATGAAGTTTGTTTTGGGAATGTAATTGGTATGATTAAGACAGCTGTTTTCCATTATATTTCAGTACTGGCTTGCTTCATGGGTACTTGCCTACTCTCATTTTTGCAATTTCTTGTAGCAACCTAATGTATTATTCATCCTTTTATTAACCTATTTGTTCATGCTTAATTAACTAAATTGTTTAATTTGTTTGGATCATTTGACAATCTGACTTATAGAGCACTGATACTTTTTTGTAGATATCAGATTCGTCGCAGATTACTTTTGACTGGCACTCCAATCCAAAATAGCCTGCAAGAGCTGTGGTCTTTGCTTAACTTTATTCTGCCCAATATTTTTAATTCATCCCAGAATTTTGAGGAATGGTTCAATGCACCATTTGCATGTGATGTGAGCCTTAATGACGAGGAACAGCTACTAATCATACATCGTTTGCATCAAGTGAGTAATGCTGCCCCAGTCCACCTCCCCCGTCATTCAATGCTTTTAACTCCCTTACATGTTGCCATGTGATACCTCCATTTTCTTTGTATCCTGATCTTTTTGGTTGAATGGAACCAACTGGAGAGATGACAGCATGTAAAGTGTGTGTGAAACATGAACTGATGGCTAATTATGATATTTGGGATTTTTTTAATTTATTCATTGTACTCTTGGTTTTTGCCTAGGTTTTGCGTCCATTTTTGTTGAGGAGGAAGAAAGATGAAGTGGAAAAGTATCTCCCTGTGAAAACACAAGTAATACTCAAGTGTGATCTATCTGCTTGGCAAAAAGCATACTACGAACAAGTCACAAGCAAGGGAAGGGTTGCGCTAGGATCTGGTATGTTGTACTACTAATCCTTTTTCCCCAACAGGAAGTATTTTTGACTGAATGAAATTTGTAATCTTTGACTGGTCCTCAGAGAATTGAACAGTGCATAAAATTACAAACTTCTGCTATAATGTCATTGAAAGTTTGGATCTGTTTTGTGTTGGTGGTGTATCTAATATGTAATCTCGCCCTTGTGCCATTCTTGCATTTTCACTATCCTTGTGTTTCGCTTAAAAAACAATCATGTACTTATTGTTATATCTGTGTATGTGCAGGGCTCCAATCAAGGGCTCTGCAAAATCTGTCAATGCAGCTTAGAAAGTGTTGCAACCATCCCTACCTATTTGTAGAGCATTATAAAATGTATCAGCGGGAGGAAATTGTTAGATCATCAGGGAAGTTTGAATTGCTAGACCGGCTACTTCCAAAACTGCAGAGAGCTGGTCACAGGGTTCTGCTTTTCTCTCAGATGACAAAACTGCTTGACATCTTAGAAGTGTATTTGCAAATGTACGACTTCAAGTACATGAGGCTTGATGGATCTACGAAGACTGAAGAACGAGGCAGATTATTGGCAGATTATAATAAGGAGGACTCAGAATATTTCTTGTTTCTTCTCAGCACACGAGCTGGAGGCCTTGGATTGAACTTGCAGACTGCAGACACTGTTATTATTTTTGATAGTGACTGGAATCCTCAGATGGATCAGCAAGCTGAAGACCGTGCCCATCGTATAGGACAGAAGAATGAAGTGCGCGTGTTTGTTCTTGTTAGTGTTGGCTCAATTGAAGAAGAGATCTTGGACCGTGCAAAACAGAAGATGGGTATTGATGCAAAAGTTATCCAGGCTGGGTTGTTCAACACAACCTCCACAGGTTAGTTTGAATGTTCTAGTTGGCTGTGCTGTTCTTAACTTCTTAATTCTTATAACTTTCCGTGAGTTTTCCTTTTCCGTGCATATGTTAGAACTCACGAAAATTGTGTCATGTGGATTTCCTATGCAGCACAAGACAGGCGAGCAATGCTACAGGAGATCCTGAGGAGAGGAACAAGCTCACTGGGAACTGATATACCTAGTGAGCGTGAGATAAATCGTTTGGCTGCTCGAAATGAAGATGAATTCTGGTTGTTTGAGAAGATGGATGAAGAAAGGCGACAAAGGGAGAACTACAAATCAAGGCTTATGGAGGGAATTGAGGTTCCAGACTGGGTGTTTGCCAACAATGATGAAACCTTAACTGAGAAGCCCATTGCAGATGAATCCCAAAGTATTCTGATTAATACAAAGAGACGTCGGAAGGAGGTTGTCTATTCTGACTCTTTTGGTGATCAGTGGATGAAATCCGAGGATGGAATTGAAGACATTCCAAAGATGACTCCAAGAGCAAAGCGGAGCGCTTATTCATCCGGCATACAAGAAGTTGATTTACCTGAGAGGAAAAGCTTCATATCTCTAGAGAACAGCGCAGAATGTGCAAGCAACCCAACCTGGACACCAGAAAAAGGAAGGGCTGGAGTTTCTTCCTACAGCAAGGACGAGAATGACGACGATGGCGAAGATGAAGTCGCCACCAGCGGTTTGCAGCACGGAAGCAGTTTCACATGGAAGCCCCTTAGAAGGAAAAGGTCAACCCACTTCTCCAATTTGTCGTCAGATTCAAAAGGGCGCTCGGCATTCTAATGTCATGTAACGGGAGCATTGCGGAGACGCATTTGTTTGAAGTCGTTCCTTTGAGGAAGGAGGGATCCTGGAGAGAAACTAACATGGGTTCAATTTAGGAGTACCTTTAGGATTAGTGGTGTATTGTGTGGACTAGTTGGTATTAAGTCGTGTCTCCATGGGAACTCACAATTTCGTGATATATGGCCGCGCTCAGTTCGGCGTCGGAATTTTTTTACTGTGCATTTTTTTTTCTGATTTTTTATTTTAGGTTTTTTTTGTATTCATTTGTATTGCCTGGCTAACATGTTTTTTTTATTTTTAAATTTTTTAAATTTAATTATATCAAATAAGTCAATTCAGTTATAGTAAAAAATAAATTAGTTATAGTAAAAAAAATCGTAAATTACTGTCATTCTGAACATTCCTATATTTATTTGTCTGGAATGAAGCATAGACTGTTCGTGGCATGAGGGTAGTGGTGCGGTGATCTGTTCGTCGCCATTTCCATTTGATCAGATGGTGTAGCCCCTCTATAGGTGTAACACATGGTGCTGAGGTAGCTGAACGACAAATCTTTTCATACGACAAATGATACTCGTATGCGTACCATGTGAAACGAAAAAAAAAGGATGTAAGGTTAGTTTGGAGCAATATCTACCGACTCAACATGTGGAGTATGATCTTTCTTTTATAGGTGTGGTTGTTAATGAGGCCCAAGAGCATCTTTAGGGGGCATTCATGGAGGCAAAGGTGGCTAAAATCCCTCGAGGATGCAGTAGAGTCGCATATGAGTTGGCTAAGTATGGCCTATGCTTCAGATTTAGCGGTCAGTTTGGACCATTCATATTGATTTTGACTTCTGACTTATGTTTAGAAAAACCAAAACCAATACAAAAGCCTTAGTTTATATAAATCTATTCTATCAGCTACTACTTTTGCGTTTTCACTTGTTTTAACATACTTTGTATTTTATTATATCACAATTTTATAAATCATATTGTGGTTCGAATATTGTAGTACTTTTTGTTGCACCATCTTTCTTACATAATGCACTTAGTAATAAGCTAATAAGTCAATATGAATGCCTCAGCTTCTATCAGTCACTACTATTTATCAGCCACCACTATTCATCAGCTATAATAAAAAAGCTATTAGGAAAAGCTAATATGAACGGGTCCTTTGACTAGATGTAATTCTAGACTTATTTTTTAGGAAAATATGGCCCAAAGGCTATTTACTTTGGATTTAGCGTATGTTCTTTTTTGATTGCGGCTAATGGCTTATGGCCGTGGTGTTGGTTTTTTTCCCCTAGAGTGAGCGCTTATGCTAACGAATTGAATACGATAAGCCACTTCACCGCTTCGAAAAAGCTAAAATTTTATTTTTTCCCCCAAGGAGAAGTTATTTGCAGAAGTGGCTCCGATGGTATTCTTTGTGAAAATAGCCCCCTGGCGCAGCCGGCCAGCGTGCTAGGCACTTGTGCTAGCGTGGCCAGGGAACGCGCCAGGTACTGTAACATTTTTTTTGAAAAAATCCATTAAAACATATATTTATAGAATTTTTAGATGTACCAAAGGAGATCCAAAATGTATGAAATTTTTCGTGGAGCCTCCGGACACAGTGTAGTTCTTTGTGTAATTTTTATATAATTTTATACATTCTTTATTTTTCTCTAAAATTCATTTAAGAATATTTGTGTAGAAATTTTTAGATATAAAAAATAAGCTCCACAATTTATGAAATTGTTTGTGAAGCCTCCTTACACAGTGTACTTCCTTTTGTAATTGTTCCAAAATTTTATCTATTCTGGATTGTTTCCTAAAATTCCTACAAATATTATATTTAAATGAATGTTAGAGGAAAATACAAAATGGATAAAATTATAGAAAAATTACACAATCAATTACACTATCTCCAAAGGCTCTACAAAAAATTTACAAATTTTGGAGCTCATTTGTACGTCCAAAAATTCCTACAAGAAATATACTTTAATATATTTTCCTGAAAAGTGCTATAGTACTTGGCGTGCTCACCATCTGCGCCATGGGCTATTTTCGGGGAAAAAAACATCAGTAGGGCCATTTCTGCAAATAATTTCTTCTAGGGGGCCAAAAAATAAAAAATCTCCCAAGAGGTTTACAAAAGAGACCTTGAAAAGGAAGGAAATTACAGAACAGTCCTTGAAGCCTTGAAGGAAGGGCTAAAAAGAAAAATATAATTACATCTAGGTCGTTAAACGGCATCCAACGATAACTTCGATGAAGCACAATCTCATATCGTTGATCTGTGAACTTGTCACCTTAAGTGCCCTGATCTGGCCATGATCATGCACTTGTTGTGCATTTGCTAGTGATCCTGGGTGGCGAACGCAGTAGAGGGGCTTCCTTTGAATGGGGGTTGAAGGGAGTGCCGCAGGTCCATGATGGCAACAAGCATTGGCGATTTACTTGGTGAAGTTCCCATTGACCCTCTAGAATAAAAGTTGTTGGGGTCGTCAATCCCAACGGAGGTGCTGTTGGTGAAGTCTTTTGCGTGGTGGTTCCAAAGTCGAGCAGAAAACAGGGAGAGAATACCATGAAGGCTGGATGGAGGTGGCACAACAGGAAGGATGAAGATAAACTTCAAATCCGCAAGGAAAACTTTATTGAGATAATTGGATAAATGCCACTCCAGTCAACCTAGCTTTGAAAAATATGACTTTGAAAAATGCCATTATAATCATTGCTCTTTGAAAATTGCCACTCCAAATGTCGAGTACGACTCTTAGAAATATCATTACAGTCAATACAACCCTATTATACACAAATGCACGGCTTGCATGAAATTAAACCAAAATTTCAAAAAAATTTAACCCTTTGATTGCTTTTGAATCCCTATGCAACCCAGCCCAATTCCGCCCAAGTCCAAGCCAATCCCGGCTCAAACCCACTTCTGACTCAACCCTACTGTCTGTTTTCGCGATGGTACTGTTCACCGTCCGAAAAATCGATCGCCGCCGCCTAATTTGCCACCGCCCCGCTCTACTGCCTCTTCTGTTGCTGCTTTGCCCTGCCATCATGTCAGCAGTCATATGCCTCGATTGACTAGCCTCTGACAAGCATTTAATATCCCCGCCTGCACATTGCACTGCCTGGACAAGGATTGGCCGTCGCCGTTCAAATTCACCTCCCGGCCAACCTCACTCTCTCGCGGCCGACCTAAGCCCCTCTGCAGCTTTTGATCGTCGCAACGTCAATCCCAAGACCACCAGTGCATCTCCCTTGTCGGCAGACCTGCACCTCCCCGAGAATTCCTGAACTCGGCCGAGCCTTCTTGTCGCCGGTACCAGGACACCACCAAAACCGCCACCCGCCCCTATTTAAACCCCCGGACCCCCTCCGTAGCAACGCACAGATGCACAGCAAAACCCTTGCACACCTAATTGCTCTGAAGCTCACCGCAGCACCCGCAATCACCAGAGATCTCAAAGTAAGCCTCTTCTTCCTGTCCGATGATCTAGCCAATTAGATTTCAATTGCATTCGCCAGTAGCTTCCTTAAGACCCTAGAAACACCCTTGAAGCAATGCCTGATCCTCCCAAGCCCCCTACTATTCTGGCTACAAGTGTCGTCGCCCGGCCGAAGAAGGCCGTCGTAGATAGCTCAAATCGTATAGCTCAAATCGTAGGTTCTTCGGCCAATTCATCACTTCCTTGAGGTTCCTCTAATCATCAGAGCTCCAGTCGTTGCTAACCCCAAAAATGGAACCACTAGACCACCAGCAACCCATTCGTTCTTTTAGAATTTGTCGCAAGTCGTCATAACACCGCCGATCACCACCGCTAACCCGCTCTGTTCTTCCGATCGCGTGGCAGCCAGACGAGGAAGAAGCACAGTACCAGATTCGCGGATGAACAGTAACCCGACCCGGTGAACAGTAAACCCTAAAATCCCACACTTTTCACCAAACCTGTTAACACATATATGTCCATTTTGACTATTTCGAGCCCGTCTACCGATTTTTGAGCTCCGTTTTCCCATACCAGACCCCTAAAAACCCTAAACCCATTTTATTTGGACTTTTCTAAATTTTATTTTCTCTCTTATTAATTCTAGCTCAATCCTTTGAGCGCGGATTTAATTTTATTTTGTTTTCTTTTATGCTAGCCTTCGACGTAGCAGACCAGTCGACTACAAATTGCTTAAATGGACGCTAACACAGGTGAAGAGAATGCAAGGCTCTCACCTCGGAGGTGGCGGTCTTGACCCAGCTCAAGGAAGTCCTGGGAGACGCAGAGGACGGGGGCGTGGTGGATGCGCGGGACGGGGCGGATTCCGGCGACGCCTATGGTCGCAGAGCGCTAGGGCGTGTCGTCACCGACGAGGTGCGGCCGCTTGGTGGCCACGGGGGAGACAGACGAGGCTGAGGCGGTGGTGGATGCGGCGGGGAGGGCGGCGGGTGAGGAGGTGAGCGGCGCCGCGAGGGGAGGAGGTGAGGCGCGCGAGGAGGAGGAGGCGGCGGCGGGGGTGAGGAGGAGGAGGCGGCGGCGCGCGGGCTAGGGAGGCGCGGTTCGGGAGGAGGATGCGGCGGCGCGGGGGTGGCGGAGGAGGCGGCGCGCGAGGGCGGAGGGGGTGAGGCGGGGCGCGCGGATCGCGAGGAGGGTGGGGAGAGACGGGGAGGAGAGTGGAGGCGCGAGAACGGGGAGAGGACTCGGCGCGGCGCGGAGGAGTGGGGAGGAGGCGAGGCACCGAGGAGCGGGGCGGGAGGAGGCGGCGGCGGCGCGGGGTGGGGGGAGTAGGAGGCGACGGCGTCGCGGGGTGGGAGGGAGTGGAGGATGCGGCGGCGCGGGGTGGGAGGGAGGGGAGGAGGCGGCGGTGCAGGGTGGGGGCTTGGAGGAGTGGCGGTGGCGCGGGGGGGGGGGCGCCGTGGGGAGGTGAAACGGAGAGGGAGACGGAGCGGCGAGGGGCGTGGGGGGGGCGCGAGAGAGGCCGGGTAGATAGGGGGAGATGGTAACTGTTGTGGGATGGAGAGGAGGGGTAGTTAGACATGAGAGAGAGGAAGAGAGATGTTAAATAGATGGTCAAGATTTCATTATTCAGATCAGATGGTCGAGAAGGGAGGAAGGAGTGACGACGGACCAACCACCAATTGCTTCTTTTATCTTTACTATTATATATATGAAGCCTCTTTTCTACACCCGTGTGTAATTACACTCTATCTCGTATCTTATATTGTAGGAAGTATCTCACGTAACGGAGAGTATGTACGTGCAGTATACGAGTATTTAATATCATCTAGGTTGTATAAACAATTTTTCAGAGATAGTATGTAGATTTTTTTGACATACTCCTTTTTATGTGCGTATATGAAAGTATTTACAAAATACGCTAAAAACTATAGACTCCTTTGCAATTTTTTCATATGGTTCACATTGAAGTATCTTATAATTAGTATACGAGTATATCCAAGGTGATAAAGGAGTATTTTAAGTTCATTTAGGTGGTATATTAGAGGTGGATGTAATTACACCTAGGTGTAGAAAGTATTTTTCATATATATATATATATATATATATATATATGAAAATGTGTGTGTATGCACGCGCAAAATTCAAATTTCTAGATACCAAAAATTTCTAGAGAGGACTAGGTTAGTTAAAATTCAAAAATATTATTGTCACTATTTAAAATATAATAGTGATATGCCTCTTATGTGGTTATTATTCAAATTATGATGAAAAATATTATGGTGAATTACAATAGTGGTCAAAACACTATGGTAGGTAGGGTATGGTGGGTATAGTGATTTTCCACTATGTGGTTGATATGGTGTGGTATGACACTTTTCTTGGATATTACTAATCTTTCACGATGGTGTTAATTTAATTTAAATAGTAATTATCAGGATCTTGCGAGTTGGCGAAATCAACAAGACAGCTAATTGTGCAACAGTGACTTAAAATTTGTACTCGGTTGGAGCAATAAATATATTAAAGTAAATTAGCAAGAAATATGATGAGTACCGAGTTCAAACTCTCTCTCTCTCACCGAGTACGAGCAATGCACAACGTTTAAGAGATGCTTATGGATTGGGCATTTTCACGCGCAACTCCCCAAGTTCAAACTCTCTCTCACACACAAATATTTTCTAGAGACAAAGTTAAGAATTTGTATTAGATACAAGCAAAATTAGGAATTTGAGTTGCTGGAGCAAAATCGAGTTGGATGATTGATTTTTTTTATTTCTATTTCCCCCCCAAAACGAATAACAAATTGCGATACCTGACGTTCTCAAAGGGCCCACAAACCCGCAGGTCCCACCTGCCAGTACCCCTGTTCCCACTTAAGAAATTTGGACACAAATAGCTTGTTTATTCCCCGAAATTCCAAAAATAGCCCCCAGATCACCGGAATTCCAAAACTAGCCCCCTTCCCGACCGCGGAACAACGAGAAAACGACACGTGGGCCGGTGGTGCGCCCGGGGGCCGCACCACCCGGGTGGTGCGCCCGGGGGCCGCACCACCCACTGTAGCATGCACTGGTGGTGCGCCCCCCAGCCGCACCACCCACTGTTCACGCGCGGTGGTGCGGCCCCCGAAATAAAATAAAATAAAACACGCCGAATACAAGATACACCCACACCTCGTTGCCTACATGCCAAACGAGCCTCGTGGCACCCACGTGGAGTATTGCTGAGGTGGACGCCTCGGACGTGGCTGGGCATCGTTGTAGTGGCACGCACATATACAGCTAGGGTTCGCACAAAGAACATCCGGATCGCACGAGCTGCCTATGTTCACGACCTCCTTGTTGCCCCGCGCGTTGCATCTGCTGGCGAGGTCGTTGTTCTCCTCGTTGAGAGTCTCGATCGCTCCTCCAACTCAAATATTCTCTCCCATAATGTATTCACGCACACAAAGAACATACCGCTCATGAGGCGGGTCGATCCAGCGTGAGAAGTCGATTTCGCCATCCGCGGAAAGAACGGTTAACAAGGAGGTTCCATAAGCGAAATGAAAATTGTACTATTAGCAATTTCTACCCCGAGTGTGGGCATCGGAAGAAACGCCGCCGCCATCGATCGGGCCATCCTGCACTGCACGACCGCATCCTCCTTGTGTCGCATTTTCGCCATGCGGGTTGAGCACGCCGGCTTGGTATCAAGCGGTAGTTTGAATCGGTTGTCCCTCCTTTCCAAGGGAAGTTCTTCCTTTGGTGACCCATAATCAACTGGACCCTCGACTTCCGACATGGTATGTTTCTGCACGACGGAGAAGGAGCTGGGGCTTCGTTCGGTTTAAATAGGTCTCTACGTAGGGGCCGGGGGAGGTGTCATCTTGTCATTTCATGGCTTGTTCATTTTTTCTGCGCGTGCCCACCCAACCGAGTGAGGGCTACCCACTGCAAAGGCTGGACTAGGCCACCTTTGCGCATCGACATGACCACAGACTGCAAAGATAGGACAGCGCACCTTTTTTGCAGTAAGGTGAAGCGCTGTCAGCTTTACGCAGCGAGTAGACATGGAGTACGGCATCTTGGCGGCTTTATGCAGCGAGCGGTATGGGTTGCCTGCTTTAAGCAGCGACAAGACTGGACGCTCCGGCTTTGGGCAGTGACAGCACATGAGTACATAGCTTTTCGCAGTCCGCGCAAGATTAGCCTGCTTTTCGCAGGGACAAGACAATACGAGCCAGCTTTGCACAGTGACAACCCAAGCCGCGCAGCTTTCTGCAGTGACAGGCCAAGACATGACGCGACGGGACGAGGGTGGCCAGCTCTGCGCAGTTTCATTACTTCCCGGACCAGCTTTTTGCAGCGTGAAGTAACCTCTCCATACCATCCCCTAATCATACATAAGGAGGTGTAGGGGATTGGGAAGAAAGCACTACAGCATCCAAACCCCTCACTTTCAAGATGGACAAGAAGCAGAAGGCCCAGTGGGAGAAGATGCAGAAGCAATGGGAGGATACTCGCGACATAGCAAGAGCTGCGGCGGCCCGCGACGAACGGGTGAGGGCAGCTGCGGCGCGGGCCCAAGCAGCGGTGCGTGCAAGGACGACGACTCCCGAGAAGATATCCGCGTTGCACCGACCCCATCCCGGCGGTTCCAACCGAGCGTTCGCGCAAGACCCGCCAGAGGGAGATGCCACCCTCCGTTGGTGTCAAGACCTATGTAAGTTCTTCAAGTCGAAGCACCCTCCACTTGAGTATGCGCTCATCGGGGTTGCGCAAACTACTCAGCGACTATCCCGACCGACGTTGGGACACAACAACCTATCGACACCGGTAAGAACCACTTATAGTGTGTTTCTCCCACTACTTCTCTCTTCATGTACGCACTAACATTTCTTGTGTACTGGTCCGGAACACGTGCGGGTATCGCAAGTGGATCGATCTAGAGATCCACCCATACGACCGATGGACTCGACTTCCAGCGGGGGTGGGCTGAAGGGCATCGAGACTCGCGAGGCGAGCGCCGGATCGACGAGCGGCCGACCGATATCGCCGGAGACGCAAGCTCATTCCGAGGCGTGCACGCGTGAGACGCGCAAGCTCGCGAAAGGGAGCGCGAAGAAAGCGGGAACTAGCGCCAAGGCAAAAGAGGCACTGAGGAGTTCGACGCAGAGGTCGTTAGGAAGGGAAAATGGCAACGGTCCACGCAGAGGTGGGGCTATTCCGCTAGTCCGTGAATGGCCCGGTTATTAGGTGTGTGTGTTCGGGTTTGTTTTCGTCCGCATAACAACGCGCACATGTATCGAGGAGTATGTCGGTTTATTTTCTATCGTATACGCATGTAACCAAACTTTGTGTGCTATGTTATTTCCATGTTTATCATTTAGCATCCCATTCAATTCCATATGTTCAATATTTTTTATGACGACATTAAGATGAATGATTTAGTATCAATCTCCATATGTTCAATATGTTTCAAATATCTTTTACGTTTGATTACAATACAACGTAGTAGTACCAAATTCAAAACACAAATTCACATCAAATCAATATTTGGTCCGTTATGTATTTGTAGGTAATCTTTACATGCACATACGCATTATAAGCCAATGTGTCATACAGTGCGTATGTGTACATACAAATCCACATATGATGCATGCTTCATTGTAGTGTACATAATGTTGTGGTACGAGGCATGTGTACGTCTGAGGCGCTTTGCCCGATGACTCGACAAAACGGGCCACTTTCCGCAGATGACATTACAAAAGAGTCCGCTTTCGCAGGTGACATGACAAAAGCGTAAAATTTGCGTGCTCACAAGCCTTCATAGGGACATTTATTGCTACACTGCTATCCTGAGTATCAAAAGCTTCCCATCTCGTCCTCTCCATGGACTATGCCCACTGCACTAGATAACCTGCCTACATAAGGGCCTCCTATGTCTTCCATACCACATCTCCTCCTCAAGCCATCACAAAATCCTACTACACAACAATGTCTTCTCGGAGGTCCGACCCATTTGGAGTGCCGGAGTGGCATGACCGCCCAAGTGCCATTGCGGATTTAGGACGATGTTGCAAGTCCGACGGATCGAGTACAACGAGCCAAATACGGCCGTAGGTTCTTCAAGTGTCCAGATCTGGATGACGACTTCGTGGTAACAACGACAACTAAATCATTTGTTTCGTTATCGTTTTCAACTTGATCCATGACATCTACCACGCCACACATAGGCTTGCACATTCATCGAATGGGTGGATCGGTGTCGCCGGCATGGCCAAATAACCGGCAAAGCGGTGGAAAACAAAGGACAATACTTTGTCAAGATGACTCGTGCTCGCGAGGTGGAACGACGGATGCGGCTTGAGCAAGAGCGCCGCGTGAGTGGACCAAATCCGTCGAAGGGCAAGGAGGATGAGCCGCAAAGGAGACGGAGCGGTTAAGTCTGCGTGAGGCACCATCAAGCGTCGGAGGAAGAGCTTCAAGCTCGTGAGGCGCTCTCAAGACCAAGAGTGACGGGAAGAAGGATGCATGGAGCCATCTTCAAGGCGCGACAAAAGGGAAAACATCCACGCTTCACCCAAGAGATGAAATGTAATAGACCCAGCAAGTTATTTTCCTAAGGCATGCATGTTAGGACTATCGGTGGAGAGTTCCACACATGCCACATGCCAATGGTCACATCACTTACCACTTTATGTATCGAATCGTTCCTAAAAAATTTACCCAATTTTTTATGCATCTACAACTCACATTGAACATAAACTTATTATCTTATTTTCCGTAGTTTATAATTACAAAATTGACAAAACATACAAACATCACGCGGATTGCAAACCCTTAAAACAAACCAAACCTAAAAGTCACTTACCACTTTATATATCGATCGTTCTCGCACAATCGTTCCTAAAAAAATTACCATCATTTTTATGCATCTACAATGAGCCAATGAACATAAACTTGTTTTACAATTTTAACAGATTTTTTCTGTTTCACAACTACAAAATTAACAAAACTTATAATCATTACGGTTCTGCACTCATTCCCACGTGTTCAATATCACTTTCATTCATTTCGTCCAATTGTTCATATCACATTTGTGCTCAAAAATTTTTCATTAAATTGCTTCTAATAAAACAACATACCATGATTGAAATTTGTTATTGCCACTTCAACACATTTTCACGATTAATAATATATGAAAATCACAAATACACTAATCGTTACTTCACACAAATTTCGTTCAGACTCTACCAAACAATATTTTAAATTTTCAAAATTGCACAAAAATTAACACAACTATTACAGTGGACTCCACTTCAAATTTATATTTTTCCACTCATTTTATATATGCACATATATTTTTTAAATAATTACTTTATATATATAAGTAAATATATATTTTGGGTGGAGAATGCATTTCAGAGAGAGGAATGCAAAAAGTGGGGTGAGTGCGCCCGGGGCCGCACCACCACAAGATGAACATGATGGGTGGGCGCGGCGCGGCGCACCACGATTCTCACGCTGATGGGTGGTGCGGCCCGGCGCACCACCCGGTGGTGCGACCCGGCGCACCACCGCCCACGTGTCGTTTTCCCGTTGTTCCGCGGTCGGGAAGGGGGCTAGTTTTGGAATTCCGGTGATCTGGAGGCTATTTTTGGAATTTCGGAGAATAAACAAGCTATTTGTGTCCAAATTTCCCCACTTAAACCGCGGAAACCCTAACTCCCCACCAAAACTGCTGCCTTTCAGCCTTTCCTCCCAAAACCCACCAACCGCGAGCGACCGGCGGCGGCGCGAGCCAGTGAGCAACCGGCGGCAATGGGGAAGGCGGCGAAGGGTTCGCGGAAGGGGAAGAAGGCGTGGCGCGCCAACATCCGCACGGATGACATCGACGACTTCTTCGAGAAGCAGACGCGCGACGCCCACGCTGGAGCCGCCGCCATCCCCTCCCTCCCCTCCGACTCCCTCTTCTACCTCGACAAACCCACCTCCGCATCCACTTCCTCGGCCGCCGACGCCTCCGAACCAACCCCCAAAGGTCAACAACCTTTCTGCTACTCCGGTCGATAAATTTCTGAGCGTGGAAGGTGTTGGGTTCTAGACTTGAAATTCTAGAGGTTTGGTGGTCTATCTCAGGGCTGGAATCGTAGTACTAGTTCCGAGTAGGCTAATGAATGTTTGTGTTTTTGGGAAGCAGTGGCTTGGAAATTGTTTATCATGTGGCTACTTACTATATGGTTTTGATATTATGATAATATGCTAACCTTCAGATATGAGACCAGAGTGCCTAATGTTTTACCTACTCCTTTCGATATTTAGCGACTAGGTGCTTCATGTCAGTGATGGAACTGTTACACTAGTTCCGAGTTGAGGCTTAAAGTCTGTATATAATTTTGGTGTACTAAATTATAAAAGTTACTACGTCGACATGCTGCAGAAATTTGCCTCGACTCTTGATAGCGATTTCTGTTGCCGCATTTGCATGTTACAGTGGTTATTCTGCTAATGCATTTCCTGGTGTACCTGAACTTTTGCTTACTGCTGACAGATATTCCCGTCAAAAGGAAGATTGAGAAGAAGAGAGAAAAGGTTCTTTATCACGAAAGTGTGTTGAAGCGGAACCCATATGTACAGCCAGTCCCATCTTCTTTGGTGACAAAGAAGGATAAGAAGAAGGCAAAGAAGAAGAAATTGCAGGAGGCACATGAAGAGAGAAGTGTCCCCATGGTATCGGTTGTTTTAGAGAAATGTAACATCTTTCTGGTTGAGGCCCAGCTTGCCAACTGGTGGATTCGTCTGTTTTGCAGGAAGATGATTCGGCTGAAAAGAACCTTGACATCTGGGGTGGAGATGCTAAAGGAGATGCCAAGGCTAAAAAGGTGATGCGAGGGTCCACGGTCTCTCCTACTATTTGTAACTAAAGAAAATTTAAATTTGTATCTGTAAAGTATGCGGTCATACTATGCAAATGTACAAATCTCTGTCCTTGTGAAATGCTGAATTTGATGGCTTTTGCATATCTTCTTCGGTCTTAATTAAGTTTGTTCGTTTTTTTGCATTACTGATTGCAGAGATCTACTACATCTGTTATTCCTGCTGTTGAAGTTGAGCCCCCAGGATGTTCATTTAATCCTCCATTTGAAGCCCATCAAGTATGTGTTCGAATTTATGTTCTAAAGCTGCAGACATTGGCAGTGTTACCTGCTTCTTAGTAATTGCTAGGGCTAGTGGATATCTTAGCGCATTTACTAAAAAAACTTGTGCTCATGTAGTTTATGTTGGTGTTTGTAGGATTCTCTTGCTCAAGCCGTTGCTAATGAGATGCGTAAAATCTACACGAAAGAGCTGGGGCCCAAACCTGTGCCACTTACAGTTCCCGGTGAAGCAATCACTGAAGAAGAGGTAAGTTTTATGGCTGAGGCTTATGCATAGCTCCATCAGCAGATTATCGAAATTTCTACAATCTCCTATCCTTCTATTAGAAGCCCTCTGTTCTTTTAAGTACTTCCTCCACACTCAGTTTGTATTGGAATTTGTGAACTTGGATGTGTACTATGAATTTAAATGTTTTAGAGAGTTAGGTTCCATTCTGGAAAATCTACCTTGCACCAAGTATATTAAAGTAAATTTCCTTGCAGTGTGCTATTGATTTATTGAAAAGATGACCATCCAGATACATGATATTTCAAACAACAGAAGTATACCTGTTAACAATTGAGATTATTCATCTAGTCTCTTGAAGGTGCTATGCTAGTGTTTGGTTCATTCTTGAGATTTTTCTTTCTAGTTTCTTAGAGGCGCTATAAATATCATGAAATCACAAAGGTCTTTGTATATCAATAGGGAAGAATGGTGCAGGCCCTGGTTCTTGCCATCTAGATTGCAATGTTAGCACGCAACGCAGTTTGAGTTCTGTTATTTCATGTGTATTTGAATTGGATTGGCTTGAGTCCTTAACTAGAAATGCAGAAATCCAGACTGACAAGAATATTTAAAATAAGATATCAATGTCAAATGAACACATTCAATACAACTTTTTTTGCAAGCTATGTTCTGTAAACCATATGACCTGTAAATATGTTAGTTTTTTATGTTTATTTTATCCGGAAACCATTTCAGAGCATTTGTCCACTGTTAACTTTTGAAATAAAATAGAATGGTTCTGCGCCTTACTAGTGGATTGTGTACTTGTGATTTTACATACCGATCTGCATAGCACTTGCTTAGTACTACCTTTTGTTCTGTCACCTGGCCTGCAGAAATTTTTTCTTGATGCTGATGATGGAGCTGAAGATGATCCAGAAGGCGATGGAGACCAGGATGCTGATGCCTTGGCTGGACAGAGGTTAAACTTGACTATATTATTGAAAGTCTGTAGTACAATTGTGGACAACACATGATGCTTTTATTTTCAAAGTTTTCATGTTTACTACATGTAAATGATGGTTGTAAAAGCTTAGTGTGATTCTGGTTTCTTAAATGTTTATATATTCGGTAAGTGAGTTATTATTTTAGAAATTTTGGTGATGCTTTGTGTTTTATATGTTCTGTTATTCCTCCATTGCTACCGTTAGAAGCTAACAGAGCAAGGCATGGGATATTCATTTAGGGCACCTGCTCAGTAATTATAGAAAAATACAAGTTTGCAATATTTCTGAAAATATCTGAAGACCGCAGCTTGTATTATAGAATCTGATAACAGCATTTTGGAGGGGTGCTGTGTTTTTTCAAGAAAAAACACTCTGTTTTGACCTTTTGAATTCGAGGTGTTTATTTGCAAATATTATTGGAGTATGATGTTCACTGTTGTGGCCAATTTATTTTTGCAGATAATATTGTATTTTAATTGTATGGTTTATTCATTTTCAGGAAGGCCAAAACAAAAAGAGTTACAAGAGTAGAACTGAATAGAAGAGCTCGTCGTAAGGAGAGATTAAGAGCAGAAGCAGAAGCGAAGAAAATGGAAAATCTTTCAAAGGAAATAGACAGGTAGGTTTTATACTCGTATCATCGAGCTCCCAAGAATAGTCTTTTTTAGTCAAAGTTTGCTTACTTTATTTTGATATTTTTTTGCAGCTTGCCAAATATAATAGATGAGATAGCTAAAGAGGATGAGGAAAAGGAGAAAAGGCGCATACGGCGAACTGTGGCTAAACAGGAAAGGCTCAAGTCAGCCCCACCTCGTCTGGGCCGACACAAGTACATTTCTGACACTAATTACATTATTGGCCCATATTTTTCAACCAGTAATTCTTGTACCTTCAATAAAATTTGGTAAAAATGGCTATGTTATTGTATATATCTTGCAAACCAATACTTCTTTTATATTGCAGATGTCATGTTGTCTTAGTAGATTATGGGGCCACATTCAAGTTAGTAGGCATATGTTTCCAGAATACTACAGTAGAGAAATTGTTGTAGGATACTCAGATGTGGTAGTTTATATATAGTTTTTGAAGGTGTGCAGTTGACACAACTGGAGTTGCTACGATCTGCCATTCCAGAAAGTTCTCTTTTGAGAACTATTATGTTATTCTGCATACAACGTGTTTTGCCTTGCATCATATGTCAGAAAATAGTTTTGCAAAGCAGTTATCAATTTATCATAGCAAATCTATGTTTCATTTCTCAGCCTGCTACTTCTGTGAAACTTATCACTGACAAGGTACTCGTGTATTGAAATGATAGAAGTTCAATTCAAATACAAAATTCATCTGTTCATTGTTTTTCACCTAACACTTCCCCATTTTATACTGTACAAAATAGGATCGACAGTTTTACTGTACTAGTTTCTGGGGTATATTTCTATATAGAAGGATTTGTTTGTACATGTTAATCTGTTTTCCTTAATATTTGCTGATCAATTTTTGGTTTTCTAATTAATAATTACAAATTCCGAATCTAACAGGTTTGAACCAGCTCCCGTTCAAGTTCTATTGACAGAAGAGATTAGTGGCTCCCTTAGAAAGCTGAAGGTAACACTTCTTGTTTTGTTGCTGTCTAGAATTCTGCCAGAGCTAACTGCTATATATATGTATGACGTGCAGGGGTGTTGTAATCTAGCGAGGGATCGCTATAAGAGCATTGAGAAACGTGGGTTACTTGCACCAAGCAAGAAAATAAGGTTTGTCTTTCTTCCTCTTAAAGAGAAATTAATTAGAATTATAAGGTATCTTGGCTGAGACCCGAGACGTTTGCTGATTATAAAGCTTTAGCGGCCTTCATTGTTCTCTCTTTTGATTGGCTTGAAGGCTAAAGCATTTACTTTTTATTTACATTCTGGTTGTTAAGTTTTGCTTGGATGACTTGATGTTCTCCTTCTGGAGAAGAATAAATGCTTTATGCTGCAATAAGCTACTTAATTTATGAAAGATTTTCCAATCTTAGCACATCTATCCATGAGCAGGAAGCGTCGGTAGAAGTACCACTTTGCATGTTCCAGTACGATGGGGATCATGGCGATCTAGACGGGGGGACCTTGAACATTACTGAGGAGGAAGCGTTGTTGAAGCATTTGAAGAAACAGCGCCTACGAGCCTTTGAAAAACCGCACTCTTCAAACAAAGCTGACGAGCCTACAAAAAGTTGCGTTCTAAGCTTAGAGGGAGAGTTCAGTCTCATCATATTTGTTTTTTTTGGTTTGTTACATCATCTATAGTGTCAGGGCTATGTCTAGTCCTTGGAAATTCTTCTGAAATGCCTGTGAGGCAAGTTTTGAAATATCAAACTCTCTTTCTCTTTATCCACTGTAATAGAGAGCCAACGTGTCCTACATCTGGTTTATGTAAGTCATGTCTGGTGATTTTTACTATCTCTTATGGTTATCGGTGATTTTTATTAACGTTGTCGTTGGGATGCGGAGATGGGAAAGCTAATCTTGGTCGTGTGGTAATTAAGCGAAGAATAATATCATTTTGTACCATTTTGTACCGAGAGGAATTGTAATACCATTTTGTTTCTATGACATGTAGGTCCCAGGCTTGACTGTCAGAAAAGCTTGTTAAATCTAGGCGGATGGGATAGGCCTGGTGCTGGCCCAATAGACCAAGCCGCTTGTGCTGGTTTACACTGTCAAACACACCTGGGCTAGAAGTACCTTGGGCCAGACCCATTTGGGCAACCCGGCCCAAACAATGGACTTAGGCTGGGCCTCCATGCTGGACTGCACTGCTCTGCTCATCTCCATTGACAATTGCAGTTCTCGTGCTCATTGCCATATCGCAACAAACTACACATGTACTTATGTGGTGGATTCTTTTAGATTTATGTTTTATCTTTCTATAATAAAATTTTTAAATAAAATATATTTTCAAAGTGGACTTTACAAGTAGATTGTAGTATATACTATGACGACTTTATCTATATCAGTTAAAATCACATGTGAGTATATCTCTCTGTACACTCTCTCACAAACATCAATAATTTAAGAATTTAAGTCAAAAGTCACGAGTCACAGTCTAAAAGAACTCACCTATGAATTACCAATACACTGTCATGCATAACAATCATCTACTCAGATATACACAAATTTACAGAGCTAGTCCAACTAGGGATGGAAATGGATCAGATACGATCGAATAGTTTTAAATATGAATACGAATCCATATTTTTAAAATAAATATGAATACAAATTTAAATATTCTTGAATATGAATACGAATCTGATTGTCATAACGAATACAAATTTGAATCGAATATGTATTTAATTCGATCCAACATGAATACCCTTCTACAACTTTTGTAACAAATCTCAATAGAACAAATTTATATAACTGGCCGCTGGGCTGACTGACTGGCATAGGAAACGAATTGAATACGAATGAATAGTCTTGAATACAAATACGAAAGTAAATACGAATATTCTCAAATATGGATGTGAATATTGTCGAATATGAATATGAATATTTTTTAATATGAATTTTGCTTATCATATTTGCGTTTTCTCGGATAGAAATATCGGATAAAACAGATTATTTGTTACCGTCGCCTTAGTCCAACAGCTTGCTTCAAGCAATTCTTGTATTATCATCACCTTTCTATTTTCCATCGATGACACTAAGATGAGCCAAGTTGCATGACATGAATGCTTATGCTGCCAAACAAGCATCCAATCATATAAACTACGAAGCATTGCAAACTGTGCTGTAACTTGAAGACTACAAACTCAACATCAGTGTGACGGCTCGTGTCATTATTAAGGGTTAATAACATTAATTAATAAATTATTATTTATTTGTTCGGTAGAACATCACTCTAATGAATAATAAGTCTATCAGAGTGTTGCAGTAGAACAATAATTAGAGGCGGTACAACATCATTACAATACTATTACCACGCAGGACTATAGTCTGAAACAAGGCTCAACAAGTTCTACTTGAATGTTACAATACCTGGAATAGAAATGGTTCTAACTAATAATTATACAAAGACAGAGACGAGTAGATAGCTACACACTAATAAACTCGGGTCCACAGGAATAGCTCCCGGCCTCTGCCTACTCATCCAAACCTCCATACGGAGAGTCCATCTCGTACGCTTCATACTTTGAGTTCTCTGCACTCCAATCAGCGTGGTAGTTGTCCTCTACGTAAACTTCACCCAAACCGAGTAAATATCTAGACTAGCCTACTTCTAAATGGGAGAAATAATAGTAATGATGAGTGTAAAAGTACCCAATAAACATTAATAGCAACATGCAATTCCATGCCAACCATTTCTCATCCATTCATTATCATTTTGAAAATAAGTTTTTATGTGGTAACAATGTCCAATTATAGTTTACAAATCTACTAATCACTCGTATTCAGAGAAAAAGTCCACCAATAGGTCCCTATAGCCTCTAGTCCAGGAGACAACATGAATCACGATTTAAACGCTACGTAGGTCTATAGCTACTCTGACTTTAATTGCCATGTCCATCCCTTCGGCACACTGACCTATCTTCTGCACACACGCACACAACACACTCGATGAGTGCGCGCGCACACACACACACAACACCACACGCTGCACCTACACAAACACACTACACTAGCACAACATGCACATAGTAACACACACTGCACACTTGCATAGCACTAACACAATACCACTCCCTGCACACACAACACCGCTATACACAACACAACACACCACACCATCAGGGATTACAATTTCCCAAATTTCAGTATTTTCAGTTAGTTACGAAATTTGGTGGAAGAGATGTATTTTTGTTCAAAATTGCATGTTTAAATAAATTTCATAACTAACATAAGAAAAGAAAGACTTAGCTAGTCTAGTGGTGAGGGATGGAGGTGGGTTAGCATGAGGTTGTGGGTTTCAAACCCCAAAACTGGCACTACTTTTTCTTTTTTCCATTTCCCCTTAAAAATTCAAATTTGAATTCAAAATTTTTGAACAAAAATTTTCAAATTTCGGTTTTATTGGTGGGGGCAAAAAAATTCCCCAAGAATGTTTCCCTACACACCACTGCACACACATAGCAAACACGCATGGCACCGACACAACACAACACACACGCTCTCACACAACACTAGAACACACACATGCACTAGCACAACACACTCACAGCCACACAACACCTCTCTCTCTGGCTCTCTCCTGGCCGATCCCCTTTTTTGGTTCCCCGATATCTCATTGGATTCGCTTACTATCAGCCACCAGCTCATCACCATCCACTCCTCCGTTGGTCCCCCACGCTGCTCGTCTACCCCCACGGTCCTGTTGGGAAAAATAGTCCTATATAGATTGTAGGAGAGGAAAAAACACAACTTATAAGTATGAGAGAGCCTCCACCCATCAGACTAGTCTTTTGGGAGAAGAATATCCAATTCTACTTATAAGGTTGTTGCTTGAGGGGCTTGCTTGTGGGCAGTCCATGGGCTTAGGTGCATAGGAAGCGCATCCTATTTAAGACATAGGGACCTAGGAGTGAATTCGGTGAAATCTAGGGTGGATCCAAATCCAACAGTGGTATCAGAGTCTAGGCACCTAACATCTCTCAGGAGTATAGTGTGCACAATCCATGTTTGAGAGGGAGATTGTTGAAAAAAATAGTCCCATATAAATTGTGTGAGAGAGAAAAAAGCACAACTTATAAGTGTGAGGGATGTTGAACTAATCTTGTGGTGTTTGAATTGATCATGTTAGGGTTGTTTTTGATAGGTGTTATTTTTTTGGTAGTAAGTCCGATCATGGTATGATTTGTGCTAGGATTATGGTATGGTGTAATTAGTTTCTTTTCATGTATTAGTTCTTTTCTATGTGCGACTAAAACTTCTACGTAAATGCTTTCTGTTCTACAGGACATTGAGCCGATGGCAGCAACTAACAGTAGTTCAGCAGGGAGGAAACTGCAAAACACCCGAAATCTGAGACCTGCAGTCACCCATTGTTGCCGACAGCAGCAAAAGAAAATAGCAGTCTCAGCTATTACTTTAGGCGGCAGAACAGAGAGGCACTGAGAGCAGTTCGGCTGGGAGGAGAAGAGCTGCAAACCGAAAGTAACAGCACTACAACACATTCAAACACTAGAGCAATAACCCAGCCGAAAACATAACAGAGAGACTGCACCGAGCTGAAGAAGAAATGGGAACTGCAGACCGAAATCTGCACACTGCAGATAAAACCGAAAATCAGAATATTGAAGCACTCGAATCTGCAGAAAGCTGAGAATAACCGATTTAAACTTGAGAAGGGCTGGACTGAAAACTTAAGGCACACCACAGAGCTCAGCCGAAACACACTTTGCAGATCAACAGTGCAGACCGAAACTTGACAAGAAGTTGAGCAAATCCTTTTCTTCTCAGGCCAGAAAGATCAAGAACTTGAAATAAATAACACAGAGACCTTGGGGAGAAGAAATTGCAGCCCAAGAACTTGGGGAACCAAGAAATCAAAAATTTTCAGAGTGAAATCAAAGGGGGACAGGACTGCATAATTCTTTTGGCTTTCAATTTGATTTCTCAAGGACCTTTGGATTCCCAGGGAGATGAGATTAGAGCACAAAATCTCACCTTTCTCACATCATTGAGATGATTCCCCAAACAATGCTAATCCATTTGAGACTGGTTAAACAACAGACACTTAAAACAGAATATGCAAGCAAGAAATCAACATGAGGAAGTCCAATCATCTCTGACCCAAGGTTTCTCAAAATAAATCACAAAGAGGAATGATTACAAAGCAAAGTTTTTACAATCCCATCTCACTACATGATTCTAGGAGGAAGACACACACTACAGACTAGAACACCACATGAGCTCCCTCAATCTTTTTGAACGCACACAAAACATAAAAGCTCACAGACTACTACATGCTCTACTACATGGTTCAATGGGAAGAACACACACACGCAGGAACACACTTCCCAACCAAAAAATGAGCAGCTCACACTCAATTTCTCCTCTCCTACCCTATTCTCACTACAGGCTTGAGAGGGGAGAACACACACGCTCGAGCTTGCACCTTCACCTCGAAACTAGCTGCTGCCTCGCTATCTTTCCCTAACTGAGCCCCTTCTCCAGGCACGCGCACCCGCTCGAGAGAAGCTCCACCTCACCTTTTTCTCTGCTGTGCCACCCTTGGGAAGGTCCTCACCTGCGCCTCACTCTCTCCTCTGCTACTCTCTGCTGCAGACGAGGAGAGCAAGGAAAATTCCCTTTTTCAGCTGCTATACAGATCACACGGCCTCTTTTTCCTCCCAGGCCGAAAGTAGCATTAAATGCTGGTTTTTCAGACTGGTTGAAAAGGAATGAGCACCAGCAGCTACATCCTCTTCTTGCCGTCCAACCGACACGACCGAGACCTCCGACTCCACCTGAGTCTAGTCCTGGTCTGTTCCATTGCACACGACCGCACCTGGCATCCTGATCGTCTGGACCTCCGGTAGCTTCAGCTCTGGTTCCTCGTCTCCTGACTCGCAACCACCTCAGCAGCCTCGATCATCTTCGGCGTCTCCGACCGTCTGGACCTCAACACCTTCTGTGCCTAGTCCTGGTACTCCTCGCCTCACCATAACCTAGCTTCGAAGTCCTGCACTCACACAGACAAGCAAACCGTCACATAGCACCGCACGAAACAGTATATTCAACAATAGCTCGAGTAAAGGTACTCAACCCTAGAATACCCAAAACAAACTCAAACTCACTAAACCAACCGTCAATTACTCATCACAAACATGGGGATACCTCCACATGATCTCTCAATCTCCCCCTTGATGAGTATATTGACAAATACAGAAAAAGCATAAGTTGAGTTTGTTTGAAAGTCGTACATGGTCCAAAAGAAGGAAAAAGATGCTAATGACCATATTGACACAAGGAGCAAAAGAAAGAGCAAGTTTTCCTCAAACGCTCCCAAAGCTCTCAAAAGGTGACTTTTTCTCTAATATTCTCCCCCTTTTGGCAATAGAATCATCAAGATGCAAAAGAGAGAATATAGCATGGTTGGGATGAATGACTGAATTTTATGCAAACTAAGCAATTAGAGCCATGAGGATTATCCAAAACGACCAAATAGTATTACACCAAGCCATAACCCATATGAATGCTATCAAGATCATGACAACATATGCACAATCAAGCCAAGCCACATAAGTAACAATCTGAAGATTTGGGTGACTTTGTTAGCATGTCAAACCACTCAATAGTATAGTCTAGCTAGAGGTATCCAAAGATGATGCAAGCTATGTCAATAATCTAAGTGGAACCAGGAAGTTAGAATTGAGTCATTTTAGAGTGCTACAAGTTCAGTAATGAATCATTTGTCCAAATACTTGATTCTTTTAGTAGTTAAGCAAATTTAGCACAATCCACATGTTTGCAGTTAAAAACTTATGATTTTGTTGATGTGCTAGATCTCAAGCCTTATGCGACCATTCCAAGCGAGAAGCTTAAGGAGATGATCTTGGTCATCCAAAACTCCCCCTGAGTTCATGCCTAGTGCAATGGCAAGCAGTCTCATGAGAAAGAATTGGTGAGATCAGTTCTTTCGCACATAAAAGAGATCTATTTGCTTTCTTAAATAATTGTACTAACCCATGCTTCATCAAGAAACTAGCATAGCTCAATCTCAAACTCAATTAAAGATTCAAGACTCAACTTAGCCTATTTGACATGGCATGAATCATAAGTGGATAACTAAAGACAGACTAGTCTCAAGAGCTAGCATGACATGTCTTAATTCAAGTTGTACAATTTTAATTAACTTATCAATGGCAAAGCCTTGACGACACATATGAAGCAATGATAGATCTAGCAATTAAGCATAATCATGGTAAGATGTAATGCATTGTAAACATGTCATATAAGGATAATAGTCAAGGCTCCATGAAGTTATATTACAATGCAGAATGTTAAAATAAAATACAAGAAATCCAGCTCCCCCTCAACATGTGAAGTACTTTTTAGTTCAAGTTGAGTTATGTCAATACGTTTTAGTCTGGGAGGCAATCGAGCCAGGGAACGCAGAGTACCGACTCGACAGAATGGCGCTGGCAGCCATACTCCAGGGGGTACCGCTGGAGATGCTAGTGGTGAAGGACAGTGCCAAATGGGTCTGGGACGCCATGAGATCCATGCGCATGGGTGTGGAACATGTCCGGGAGGCAAAGGCATAGGCCGTGCTCAGGGAGTTTGATGGGATTCGCATGAAGAGCGACGAGATGGTGGATGACTTCGCCATGCGTCTAACCGGTCTCATTAATAACATCCGCACTCTCAGTGAAACTTTGGAGGATGTCAAGGTGATCAAAAAATTTCTTTGTGTCATTCCTCCGAAGTTCACGTAGGTGGCCATCTCCATCAAGTAGCTGATCGATCTACGAACCTTATCCGTAGAAGAGTTGGTGGGCCGGATCAAGTCTGTGGAGGAGATGTACGATGCGAACATGGCGGCCGACGATGGTGGCCACGATACCAGTGGTTGTCTTCTCCTCATGGAGGAGTGGCTAGCACGCATCAAGAAGCGAGAGCAGGGCGACTCCTCTTTGGGCGAAGATAGGAACGATGACAAGCAAGGTCATGGCTGTGGTAAACAAGGTAGGCAAGGTGCTGCTCGTGAAAGCAAAGAGATTGCTGAGTCTGTCGATAGCCACGACAAGTTCGAGCTAAAGCGTTACAATTGCGGGAATTTTGGGCATTTCTCTCGAGACTATCGTAAGCCACAATGAGCGCGTAAGGAACAGGCACATCTCGTTTAGGTGTAGGACGGTGAGCCCATGCTGCTGATGGCCCAGGCGTGTACACTGGAGGAAGCCACACATAGCGCACCCACTGACGTTGCACTAGACAAGGTGCATGCGCAAGTGCACCTTGGCCGGGAGAAGGACGAGCACGATGGCGCTTGGTATTTCGACACAGGAGCGTCCAATCACATGACCGGGTGCAAAGCTGCATTCACCAAGCTAGACATCGGCGTAAAGGGGACCGTGTAGTTCGGTGATGGCTCTATCGTTGATATATGTGGGTGAGGAACCCTATTTTTCACATGCCACACCAAGGAGCATCGCGCGCTCACCGGGGTGTACTACATCCCATGACTACAAAGTAATATTATCAGCATTGGATAGCTTGACGAAAACAGCTGTCAAACATTGATTGAGAATGGGATGCTATAGCTTTGTGATCAACAACGATACCTGCCTACTAAGGTAAAATGCTTTAGGAACTGCCTGTATGTGCTGATGTTCCTGACATCAAAAGATGAGGACAACCAGCAAGCGCTTCCAGGCCCGTGTCAAACTGGAGGTCGCATGCAAGCTGCAGGCGTTGTGTACTGATCATGGTGGTGAATTCATATCCACATAATTTGGCGAGTATTACACAAACCTTAGTGTCAAGCGACAGCTCACAGTGTTGTACTCACCTTAGTAGAATGATATCGTGCAACGCCGGAACCAGAGGGTGGTCGGCATGGCACATAGCCTGATGAAGGCGAAAGGTGTGCCAGCAAGGTTTTGGTGCGAGGCTATCACGATGGTAGTTTACCTCCTCAACCGTACACCAACGCGGAGCATGCAAGGCATAATGCCCTATGAAGCATGGTATGGGCGACACCCGAATGTGCACAATTTTTCCAAGTGTGGGTGTGTCACACACATGAAGGTGGTGAAGCTGAACCTAAAGAAATCTATGATAGAAGTATGCCCATTGTCTTCTTCGGCTATGAACTAGGGTCCAAGGCATACCAGCTTTATGATCCCATGGGCAAGCGTGTTCACGTATCGCGCGATGTATTATTCGACGAAGAAGCAAAGTGGGATTGGGGCACATCAGAAGCTGACGATCTACTACATGCTTCCAATGAAATCTTCTACATGGAATACATTTATTCTCCAGTGATAAGTCATGGACGAACAAGTGCACTGGAGCCTAGGGGTGACGCAGTAGGGACATCAACTACTTCGATGCTAACGCCCAGCCGGAGTCACCGACGCCGGCCTCTTCTCCGCCACACCAGCTCTTGTCGCACCTACTGGAGTGGGGTTCGTGTCACCACCCACTGACGTGACACAGGTGTTAGATAAAGCCCCGCATAGGTATCACTTCCTAGTGGATCACTACGACAACACCGACGAGGTCATGGATGAGTACAGTGGACTATGTCTCCTGGGCATAGAGGAGCCAGTGACCTTTGCTGAAGATGAGCAGTATAAGTGTTGGCATCTAGCCATGCTAGAGGAGATGAGGTCTATTATTGAGAACAACACATGGGAGCTATGTGACCTACCTCTTGGACATCGGGTGATCGGTCTCAAGTGGATGTACAAGGTTAAGAAGGACTCATAGGGAACCGTGGTGAAGCACAATGCACGTCTTGTTGCCAAAGGGTACATGCAGTATCAAGGTGTAGACTATGAGGAAGTGTTTGTGCCTGTCGCTCGGATGGAGTTCATGCACCTGCTGGTTGCACTTGCGGCTCATAATGGCTGGCAGGTGCACCACATGGATGTTAAAATGACATTCCTAAATGGTGACATCAAGGAGTAGGTATACACCGCGCAACCACCAGGTTTCATCGATGATAATAATGAGCACAAGGTGCTTATGCTCTATAAAGCTCTCTACGGTCTCTGTTAGGCACCAAGATCGTGGAACGCCAAACTTAATAAGAGCTTGCAATCCCTCGGGTTCGAGTGAAGCCTATCAGAGCATGCTGTGTACACACGAGGAGCTAGTTCATCGCATCTGCTTGTGGGTGTATACGTGGATGACCTCATCATCATCGGCCCACATTCTCTAGAGATCGCAAAGTTCAAGGAGCAAATGATGAAGGTGTTCAAGATGAGTGATTTGGGATTACTCAGCTATTACCTCGGAATCGAGGTACACTAGGACAATGGTGGCACCACACTAAGCTAGGCTTCCTATGTGCTCGGGATCCTGGAAAAGAGCAGAATGAAGGACTACAATCCGTGTGAAGTGCCGATGGAGATACGACTCAGGTTGGGCAGGACCAATGGTGGTTTTCCTGTGGATGCCACTTTCTATTGGAGTATCGTGGGGAGTCTTCGGTATTTGGTTCACACTAGACTAGATTTCTCTTATGCTGTAGGCTACATCAGTAGGTTCATGGAGGCACCAACCACTGAGCACCTTAGTGTAGTGAAACACGTACTCCAGTATATTGTCAGGATGCTCAACTACGGTTGTTTCTATGCCACGGGTGAAGAGGAACTGTAGCTGACGGGGTATAGCGACTCCGACATGGTGAGAGACATGGATGACCGCAAGAGCACTATAGGGGTGTTGTTTTTCCTCGGACGAAGCCCAATCAGCTGGTAGTCACAGAAACAGAAGGTGGTGGCCCTATCCTCATGTGAGGCCGAGTACATCGTAGTCACCACTGCAGTGTGTCAATGTATATGGCCCGGATGTTTGCTCAATGATTTTATAAACTAGGAGCCTAACCATCCAAATCTCAAGGTAGATAATAAGTTGGTGATTTCTCTTTGCAAGAACCCTGTCTTCCACAATCGAAGCAAGAACATTGACATATGTTATCACTTTATTCGTGAGTGTGTGGAAGAAGGAAATCGAGGTCAAGTACATCAGCACGAATGATCAACTTGCTGATATTCTTACAAAACCATTGGGGCGCATCAAATTTTAGGAGTTGTGAGCCAAGATTGGCTTGGTCCAGGTCAGCAAGAAGAAGGAGCCACAAGATTAGAGGGGTGATTTGTTGAATTAATCTTGTGGTGTTTGAATTGATCACGTCAGGTTGGTTTTTTGTAGGCATTCTTTTTTTAGTAGTAAGTCTGATCATGGCATGATTAGTTTCTTTCTATGTATTAGTTTCTTTCCATGTGCAACCAAAACTTCTATGAAAATGCTTCCCACTCTTGTATATAAATAGCAGAAGAGATAGAATAGAAAGTTGCAGCAAAAAGTTCAAGTGACACAAAAGCTTCTTCTCGTGTTCTCATTGCCAGTTCTTGAGTTCTAGGTTATTTGTGCGTGTTGTGTATCGACTTAGTGCCAACAAGGGAGTCCCCAGCCATCTGACTAGCCTTTTGGGGGGAGAATGAATGAGGGAGTGATGAGGGCTTTTAATGGTAGCATTTGCCTCATCCAACAGAAAGTAACGACCAAATTTAAAGCTTGGGGGTGAAACATCAATGGCGGATGGTGGAGGAAGAAGAAAGAGATGAGGACAAAGATGACAGGAGGGCCTCGCTGGTCAGTGACAAGAAAGAGAAGAATACAAAGAGAGGCTACAGATGAATGACACATGGCACAAAGAATGATCAGGACCGCCGGCTAGAGGGAGAGAGAGAATAAATGATATCGGACGCACAAGATACATTTGCGTGGTGATGGGGATGATTCAAGCCTGACACGTGTCGGCCCAAGAGAAGGAGAGGGATTTTAAATACTTTATAATTTTTTAGAAGTCCCTAAATCTAAATAAATGCTTACAAATAGCAAATAAAATCCAAACAATTTAGAAAAATTCATAGAAATTCTTGCATATATTTTGGACTTAGAAAAAATATTTCCAACTCAAAGTTGGTCTTTAAATTTTTTACAAAAATACTTTTTAGCTTTATAATTGATTTTTAAATTCAAAAACAATTCACAAAAAATTAGATAATTGCCAAATGCTTTATAATAATTAATTTGACGTAGTATTTTTATAGAAATTCAAAATACCCCTTATTTAATAATATTTTTATTTTTACTTAAATTACTTTTTAGAAAAAGGCTTTTTGAAAGCTGAAAGCAGGTAATAAAATCTTCAAAAGTTAGGCAACCAAATAACACTTGATTTGATTTTAAATTAAATTAATTTTAATGTTTTTCACTGATAATTTTGAAATAAACGACAGGGCTATGACACTGTAGCTCAAGCTTTTTTGGTGATCTTCCGATGAATTGCTGATCGACGAACGATGCTTGCTTCGGCGACATCACTGTGCAGATTTGGATCAACCCAAGATGGCGAATTTGGTTGTGGGTGCACGGAGGCAAATGTGTGGATGTGTTTGCTGGCGGTGAGCTAGGTGCAGCGGCATAGATCGGGCACAAGGTAACAACTCACCTCAGGTGATCTTCGGAAATCAGCATGGCGCGGAAGAGGTGGAGTGGGACTCGGTGAATCTGGTGGAGGGAATGGCTTCAGAAATAGAGCATCGGGGAGTCAGCGCTTGCTTGCTGGAGACAGAGGCGAAGGCAACATCCGAACCTCGATTACAACATGAAGAAGGCGAGCGGTGATTGTGCGCAAGGAAGAGGAAGGGGCGGCTCGAGGTAAGAATTTTGGAGGGTCTCAGTGGCCTTAAATAGCATGGGAGGGGTAGTGTACTTAGCGGATACGGTGGCGTGGTGAGGGAGTTTGAGATAGAGACGGGGAAGGAGTTTGGGAGGAAGACGATATGGCTGACAGCGGGGGTCCACCAGGTAGCGACGACACAAGAGGAGGGATGCAGGGACGACGTGGAGCCAACATGGGGTAGGCATGAGCAAATCGGACTATTGGTGAGGTAGGTGGGCTAAGGCGTGGAGATGGGCTATGCTGGGCAAAGCCAATAGGCTAGCATAGAGACGGGGCAAGGGAGATGGACCACGCAAAGATAAGGTTGGGCCAGGCTAAGAAGAGAAAGGAATGAGTTGTAAGAAGAGAATTCGGCCTAGATAGGTTTTTCAATTTTTCTAGGGATTTTTTATTTCTAGAAATGAGATCAAATCAAACCAAGCTCTAGAAAATAACAAATAAATCCATAAAAATCCAATAAAGTATAGAAAGATTTCTTGAAACACAAGGAACCCAATAAAAACAGGTTTTAATTTAATAAATATTTACTTTAATCATATTAAATCTTTTAAATTCCAAAAATTCAAATTAAGTGTTAATTAATTCAAAAAATCTAAATAGTTATTTTTATTAGAAAAGCTTCAAAAAGACACTAAAAACTAGAATGTTACACCATACTTGCCACGTGTAGATGCATCGTTGACTTGCCACACATTGGCAAGTCTCTCCGTTTTGGTTCTACCGGACCGCGCCTCACTTATACTAACCAAGTCATATGGTACAATCCATCGCTTAAATTTTCCTTCAACATTTCCTACCTTTTTTGTGTTATGCTTGAGCTCAGCCATCTTACCTGACATTTTTAATTGTTCTTTGCCTTAGTTCCTGCATGAGTGTAGCCCCGATCTTCATTGTTGACCATGGCCAACTCCAAGCCTCCCTGCACATTGAAATATAAAGAAATTACTTTTGGGCACAAATTCTTCATAATTTGACACATGTTAGCTGAAACATGCATCATGTAAACATATATACGCTGACCTAGGTCAAACTAAAACACACCTCTACTAGAATTCCCCAAAGATCCCATTTTAAGTTGGTCTGACCACTGGTAGCTACCAGTCAGACTACTAGGACTGCATACAGTTTCGAAAAACTGCAAATTTGTACTATTCAAATCTCCACTCCTATAAAATGGCAATGGTCCATCACAACAAAACCTTGGACCTTCAATATTCCCCTTGATGAACCCATTGGTAATTTGTCAAAAATATAAATAGGAAGTGATTTTAGAATTAAACGGGGGATTTTCCAAAAAGTAATTCAAAATGGTCACACAAGAATTGCAAAGACCGAAAATGACCATATGAACTAGAAATGGAGCAAAGCTACTGAAATAGGTTGTTTTCCACATAAAGCTTCAAATCTACCAAATAAATTGAGAAATCTCACTTAAGGTCCATATGAAAGAACAATTGTTCTATTTAACCCTAGTCAAGGTGAGAGGAGATGAACTGTTCAAGAGAATCAAGCAAAACATAATACTCCAATCTAAGGAAGAATTCACACAAAAAAACTCCAAAACATACTCTAGATTTCACACAAAAAAACTCTAAAACATGCTCTATATATGCTTTTTTTACCAATATTTCTCCCTCCTTTGACATTGGAGTCACCCAGAAGCATGGAAGAAGAAAAAGGATGAATGAAATTACATGTTCATATTTTATTCATTTTTAGATTACAGAGCCATGAAAATTATCCAAAGTGACTTTATAAGCATTACACCAAGCTATATGATGTGAAGTAGTCTTCTAAATCATAGCAAACCATATATAGCAAAGTTAAAGCCAATTATATAAGAATATAAAATTGAATAGATTTTTATCATGTCAAGTTACTCAAGATCATAGTTTAATGAAAAGTATCCAAAAATGAGCAAAGTCATGTCAATAAACTAAATGGAGCTAAGAAGCTACAATTGAGTCAATTTAGATGCTATAAGTTTAATGTTGAATCATTTTGTTCAAGCAAATGGATTTTGTGCAAAATTAGCACAATTGACAATTTTTGAAATACATTTTGGTCTTATCTTACTAAAGCGGGTCCTAGATTATGAGTTATCCACAACTACTTCCTAAGTTTCAACTATTTTTCAATATTTTTTCTTTCTTAGCCATGTGTTAGATCGCAAGGCTTGCTACAATCATCCCAAGCAATAAGCTTAAAAGATTGGTCTTGGACATCTAAAACTCCCTCAGAGTTCATTTCTAATGCAATGGTAGGCCACTTTATGAGAAAGAATCAGTGATATCAGTTTTTCACACAAAAAGAGATCATTTTTTAGTTTTATTTTTAGTTGAAGAATAATGAGCTACTCTTTATTAAGCCTTAACCGACCGAGCCACAAAAGCCTAAAAGAAGTAAACTTATGCTTCAATAAAGAATAGCATAGCTCAGTCTAAAGCTCAAATTAGGTTCAAGACTCAACCTAGTTTATTTGATATGGCTTGAAACAACAAGGATTACTAGAGCAAAACTAATCACAAGATCCAATAAGATACGATTTAGTTGAAGTTTTTGACAAGGATGGCAAGATGTAAAGTGAGATATCATGTCACACAAGGATAATAATTAAAATTCCATGTAATTATTTTACAATGCAAGTTGCTAAATTTAAATATGTATTATAAGACAATGGATGCAACAAGAGTCAAACTCCCCTTCAAAACAAGCCAAAAGGACTAACAACACCTAAATCCCCCTCGCAAAGAAGCAAAATGAGAAGAATCAAGAGCCTTAGTGAAAATATCTGTAACCTGATGCTCTGACTCTACAAAGTGAAGCACAATATCACCTTTCTCTACATGGTCTCTAAGAAAATGATATCTAATGTCAATGTGCATGGTCCTAGAATATTGCACTGGGTTTCTGGCAATGTTTAAGGCACTAGGATTGTTATGGAATAGGAAAACACTATTTAAGGCTAGTACATAGTCCTGTAGAGTAGATAAGATCTAGAGAACCTAAGAGGAACTACTAGCAGCAGTTACATACTCTACTTCAGCAGTGAACTGTGCAATAAAAGACTGCTTTCTAGATGACCAAGAGATAAGAGATGTGGTTAGGAAATAACATGTGCTAGAAGTACTCTTCCTATTTATCCTACATCCTGCAAAATTAGCAATAGAAAAAGTGCAAAACGATAGTGCAAAATCAGAAGAATACTAGAGTCCATAATCAAGAGTGTCTTGAAGGTATCCAAAGATGTGACACACTGCTTGGCGATGTGAGGCATTAAGGAAGCCTAAAATTGAGCACAGATACTATAATATCCTAATTTTCAGTGGTATTTAAAGTCTTTTAAAATAAAATTCACCATTTGGATTTTTTAAGATTTAATTCAAGCTTAAATTGAATTCTCAATAATTATAAAGATTTAATATGACTAAGATAGACATTAACATATACTAAAAATATTTTATTCAAGTTTCTTGTGTCACAAGGAATTTTATGATATTTTTTATGAAAATTTTGGATTTATTTGCTATTTTCTAGAACTCATAAAGTTTTATTTCAATTTTTAAAAATAGAAAACTCTCAAAAATCCTGTAAATAGTACTAGGCCGAGCCCAACACTATTCATCCAGCCCAGCTGCATTCCCCACCGCTGTGCCATGCATCGGTAATCAGCAGACCACCATGCCATTCGCGCCACCCGAGCCGCTTCTCGTCCACAGCCGTTGGATTCCCTCGGTGTGCCACACGTCAGATATCGGGGACTCTGGGTACTGTTGATCTGTGCCATCCTAGCCAGCTGCTTGATTTCAGGTGTGCCCACACGTCATTCATCCACCATGCTTAGCACTGTTCATCGTCGAGTTCGATCCAGACTCACGTTGTCGTGTCCCGCTCGAACTCCGTCTCCCCCGTCGTATCACCCTAGGAGACCTCGGTGTCTGGGTATAAAGGCTGGCCAATGCCCTCACCTTCCATGTCCTCGAGCCGCCACCATTCTCGGGATCCACTGTGCACTGTCATCGCCATCTTCTCCCTCATCGGAGTTTTGAGATCCCGCAATCATCTTTGTTGCCCTCTCTTTGGACGGAGAGTGTCTCCGCTGTGCACAACCAGTCGTTGTCGGACAGTCGCTCCCATCACTGGTGAGTGCTCGCTGCCGAGCCACACTACCTCGCTCTACTCTGGCTACCGCGCAGACTGCCGGTGTTGTTTCTCTGTTCCCGCGCCCCGCCACCGCATTGCCTCACCATCGCCCGCAATGCTTCCTGCTCGAAAGGTCACCTCGGGACTCCTGCCACCGTGCATCAGCATCTCACTTGTCTGATTGGATCCATGCTGTCAATCCAAGCCAACGGTCAAGATTCGGCCACGTGATTCTTACCTCGCCATCGGATCTTGCTAATGTCATCCTGGACCAACTCGTCGTGACGCTTTGGCTTCTCGGTGCACTGAGTCCACCGTGCGCCGAGTCACTACAGCTGGGTGCCACACATCAGCCGCCACTATTCCATAGATCGTGAGCCGATCAAGCCGAGTCAGCTGCAACGCCACCTGCCATCTCAGCCCTAGATCCAACGTGTCGCCACATGTTAGTGCCATGTCAGCATTCGGTTTTCAGAACATGGTGGATAAAGTAATACTTATTGAAGAAAATCATCGTGAGTTAGAGGAGTCTCACAAGAGAAGGATGATGCAATAAGGATCTCAGCTACATAAGTCCCAGAAGGTTCTTTCAGCACATACTAACCAACTCGTGTGCCACAGAAGTCAAGCTTTAGGATGCCAGCCCTAGCGCCGTGTTAGTTCACATCCGGACCCCATCCTATTGGGTTGAGCAATCAACAACAGAGGAATGTCAACCCTGTAGGATCCATCACTTATTTCAAGTGTTATGAGCCAGGACACTACGCCAGCAAGTGACATAAGCCCCGATGTCAATCTGTTTCAATCTAGGAGCCATGCCAGATCGGACCTTTGCTTTAGGACCAGGACGTGGAGCACCCCAAGTGTAAGATCAAGCTAGTCGGGTGCCCCAGTAATTGTGCATGGTCAAGTGAACCATGTTACTATAGAGGAGGTTCAAGCATCACCAGATGTTGTGATCGGTAAGTTCCTAATAAATTTAGTTCCTGCTACAGTTTTGTTTGATTCTGAAGCTTCACATTCGTTTGTTTCATGAAGTTTTGCCTTAAAGCAATGGTTGAAAACTATTGTTCTTAGATCTGTTCTGTTGGTTCAATCCCCAGGCTCCGAGCTGAGTACAAACCTAGGTTGTCCGGAAGTCAAGATAGCCATTCAAGGAGTGGAGTTCTCAGCCATCTTATTGTGTTGGATATCCAATCTTTGGATGTGATTTTGGAAATGGACTGACTTAAGGAGTAACAAGCAGTGTTGGATTGTAGAAGCAAAGCCATTACGGAGCACTAGTATTTGACCTATCTTATCTCTGTGGGGAGCGTCAGTATTGTTCGTAAAAAAAGAATGGTATTCAGCGTATGTGTGTGGATTACCGAACACTCAATGCGGTTATTATCAAGAATAAGTATCTTTTACTCAGGATTGATGATTTATTTGATCAGCTAAAAGGAGCTGGAGTGTTTTCCAAAATTCCCTTGAGGTTAGGATACTATCAAATAAAATTCGTTAGGAAGATATACCTGAGACAACTTTCTCGACTCGTTATGGTCTATACAAGTTCATAGCGATGTCTTTTAGCTTGACCAATACCCTAGCCTATTTCATGTACTTAATGAACAATATGTTCATAGAGTATTTGGATATGTTTGTTATCGTGTTCATTGATGACATTTTAATTTACTCTAAGAATGAGAAAGAGCATGAGGAGTATTTAAGATTAGCTTTGCAAAAGTTCAAGGAGCACAAGTTATATGCCAAGCAAGTGTGAGTTTTTGATGAAGGATGTCATTTCCTAGACCATGTCATGTCAGCAAGGGAAGTTGCATTGACTCTAGAAAAGTTAAAGATGTGTAGAATTGGAAGTCTCCGTCGTCAGTCACGCAAGTCAGAATTTTTGTTGGGATAGCAGATTATTACTGTCATTTTATTGAAGGATTCTCTAGTATAGTTAGGCTGCTTACATAGTTGTTAAAGAAGGAAAATCAATTTGTTTGGATGGTAGAGTGCGAAAAGAGTTTCCAAAATCTAAGAGAGAGCCTGACTATAGCCCAGTGTTAATATTGCTAGACATTAACAAGGATTTTGAGATATATTACGATGCCCTCCGCAAAGGTTTAGAATGTGTATTGATGCAAGATAGAAGAGTGGTAGTTTATGTTTCATGACAGTTGAGGTCACATGAAAAGAATTACCCCACGCACGTTTGGAGTTAGTAGCCGTAGTGCGTGGTTTAAAGATTTGATGTCATTATTTCATGGGTAACCGTTGTGAGATTTACACGAATCATAAGAGTTTAAAGTATTATTGTGTTCACACTCCGTATTTGTTCTATATCTGTGACCGACACTATCCGGTTTTATATTTATATCTGATACTATTTATATTGGATTTTAAATTTGAGAAAAAAATATAGGATCTAGTATGAAATAGGGCCTGTTCTTTTTGGTTGCGGCTGATGGCTTTTGGCTGCGGCTGATGATTTTTTGACTATTTGCGACAGAGATTACGGAAAGAGATATACTCGCTCGCGATTTTTGATGGTACAAATATTAATTTTTTAACGTGTACTACAATTAACTTGTCGACCCATCTTAAAAAAATACTCCGTTTAAAAGTTAGTTACTGTAGCAAAAGCCAAAAGTGGCTTTTAGAAGCCGCAAAAGAACAGGGCCATAAGCAATATTCAATCGAATACATCCATTTTTACCACTAGTCTCTGCTAGAGCTGGGAGTTGGGTCGTGCTTCTTTGGGCCAGCCCGAAGCACGGCGGCGACGCGCCAACTAGACGCGTGGCGGTCGTGCGGACGACGACGACGAGCGGTGGCCGGGCGAGCCTCAAAATCCGGCACGATGGGCGGCACGGCTCGGCATGGCATGGCAGATCGGGCCGTGCTCGGGCCGGCACGGCACGGCGGGCTCAGACGGCATGGGGGCACGGCCGGCACGCCAGCTGCCTCGGCCTCCCCGGCTCCCCCTCCCGCGTCCCCCCGCGGCCTCGCCCCTGCCCTCTCATCGCCATCCCAATCCACAGTTCCACACCCCACAAGAAATCACAATCATACACACAGCAGAGGGAGTAGAGGGGAAGGAAAGGAGCGTACTCGATCTGCCGGTCGAAACCCCCACCGCCGCGTCCCTCGGCGTCAGTGCCCTCTTCAGCTTCCTGCTACATTACACCTCCACGTCGACGAGCTCCGTCAAGAAGTTGACGGGCAAGGATGCTTGAGACCCAAAAGCACTTCGCCGCTTCCGGTCCTCCTCCACGGTGTACGAGAGAAAGGAAGATGACGGACATCGTCACAATTGTCGCCGCCGCCTTCGTCGTGCATAGTTACTTTGGGCTGAGCTTAGGCTGGCACGGCACGAATGCCAGCACGGCGGGCTTTGGGACATGCTTGGGCCTGACCGGAGGTGAGGCGGACCGGCATGGCACGGTGGGATGACTGGGCCGAGCCGGTACGACACGAATTGGCCCAAAGCATGATGAACCTAGATGGCCCAACTCCCAGCTCTAGTCTCTGCCTCGCTAATGTTCTTCTCCCACCACACAAAAAGAAAAAAAAGAAAAAAAGAAAAGAAAAGGGAGAACGCACTCACGAAGCCAGCCGGCCGCGCCGCGCCTCCCAAAATCCCCCGTTTTCCCCTGTCGCGACGGGCAGAATCGCCCGTTTTTTCCCCAAGCCCCCGTGCGTCCACGCCTCCCCGCCCCCACCGCCTCCACCCGTTTCACCGGTAACCCCGCGAATTTATCCGCTCCCTTCCCCTCTCCCCCTCCTCTCTCTTGCGTTGCTGCCGCGGGCTAGACGAGGGTTCGGGCTGGGCTGGGATGGTGGGCGACCTGTCCCTCCTCGCCGTCGCCTCCGCCTCCCCCGTCGTCCTCGCTCCCTCCAAGGTACCACCAACCCCGCGCGGGGCGCGGATTCTTTGCTTTCGCGCAAGTAGCTTCGGATTGTCTCGAATAGTAACAATTGCGGTGCTGTGATGCTTGTAGGAGCTCCATGGCGTGCTGCCGTTCCAGGGTAAGAGGCCGCAGGACGCGGCCAGAGGCTCGTCGGTCCAGCTCTGCGTGCAGCAGCACCTTGAGGGCGCTTTCCAGGGGCAGCCCGTGCAGATGATGTGCCATGGGCAGGCCACCGCTTACCAGGCCTTCGCGATGCCCGACAGGGCCTCGCTTATCGACGTGCAAGGTCTGTGGCTCGCGTTATAGCGGCGCTGACGTTGTTATCCTGTAAATGTGCTGTTGCATTGTTATGTTCCTTTCGTGGGATGCGGCAATGGCTAGCTAGAGGGTTACAGGGCCGGTCCTGGGATTTTAGGGGTCCGGAGCGAAACTAGAAATAGGGGCCCTAATATAAATATCTAAATATAAATCTACATACACACACATATATATATATATATCTAATTTTACCAACAAACACTTAAAATGCGTTATGTATTAAAGAAAAATTCATAAGAAAAGGAAAACTAATAATAACATTCCACAAATATGAGTAATCCAACTAAAAGGAAAAATAGTAGTACGCATCGAGTACTAATTAGGAAACAGCTAATAATAAAACTTACGTAGTTCCATAAAGTGCGATCTTCTGAATTTTTGTGACATCACTTACACTTTGATTGTCCTCAACAAATATAGTCAGGCTACGTGGACTGCTCGACGACGTGCTTGGCGGTGCCTCACGGAACCTAGGAGGCCTGGAGATCGCTGCCTTTTTTTTGTTCTCCAGAACGCTAGCACCTTTTTCTTGTTCGCTCGCCGCTTCCTTTTCTTCCGCACGAACAAGGAGCCGCCTGTCTGATTTTTCTAGTTGCTCGTCTCTTTCTTTTCTTCCATCGGAACGAGCCTCCAGTGATCACGGCGCTAATCACCAAGTCTCGCCGAGTCCAAAGCACATGCATGCAACCTCCAATCCTCCATTAATTAGCAAGGAAGCCCACCGCGCTGCCGCTTATTTTTCTTCACGGAAAGCACCGAAGAACAGAGGATAACGCTAGCCTTTTGTTTTACCCAAGCATCACGTACATATGCATGCAAGTCGTTCCTTTTACCCAAGCATCACCAACAGTTCGGTTGGCCCCCAGGGTCACCAGCTCAGGCGACGCCGCCCTAGACGAATGAGAAGACGAGAAGTCAAGCGGATGCGGTGCTCTGCTGCAGTGCTGCGTAATATTTTTTTCGTATGTGGGCCAACTGCGGTGGCTAAAAGGTCCAAGATAAATTTTCAAAGCATATATATACTCTACATAATATATGGGGGGCCCCTGGATTTTGGGGGCCCGGGGCGGCCGCCCCTCTCGCCCCCCCTCAGGGCCGGCCCTGGAGGGTTAATTTGCTGATGATGACTTTTAACATTTAACAACTCCAAATTGAATTATGGACCTAGGACTTTGGAGAAAGCACCACGCATTCTCTCATGTAAAGAAACCCGCTTTACTGAAAGCAAGTAAGCAACAAGAATAAAGATTGTTGCTTGTGCATTTGTAGAAGCTAGATGCGTGAGCCTTAGCTTGGGGTCTAGAAAAGAGACCAAAAAACCATTCCTTTACACATCGACTTCTTTCTTCTGTGTTTCACTTGCACATATAAGGTTGTCTCTTGATCTTGCACTGTCATTTTTTCGTAGGAGGGATGTTCATGTTATGTCAAACTTATTTCTGTGCTATGTTTATCCCTTTGATTCATAATATACTTTGTTGCACAGTCCAGTTTTACACATGTTATGTTTAAAGTTATCTTGCAGATTCTGATAAGTTTAATGTTTATGTCTTTGGAGCAGATTCTCACCCCGACTTGGTTCAACTTAGCCTTGGTATTGCTGAGCAATGTGCAAGGCAAGAGAAAATCCTGAAGTTTCTAATGTCTGGGTCCAATGTGAAAGAACTTGATGTATCTCTACTGGCTGAACTTACTGGACATCAGACTCTACCAATCAACATGGGTAGTCAGCTATATATCCCTGATGATAAGTTATCAATCTGTGAATTTGGATTGGATGAGCCCCAGCGGTATCTACCAGAAAATCAACTTGTCATCCCTGATCCTCTTGTGGACCTTGTTCAGTCCCATGGTTCTGCCCTTACTATAGATCAACATGGCCGGGTCCTCTTCACTGGCAATGGAGATGAGATGAGAGACTTACTTTCGGTTTCCTTAGAGTTCAATATGTCTAAACGAGAAGGAAGTGGTTGCAAGACAGCATTTCTAGTTCCATACTTCGACAGGTAATACTGTGAAGCATAATGCTCCTTGTGGACCTTTTCTTTCATCTTATTCACTGAGATTTAGGTTGAATGATATGCAAAGTTCTCAGTGGGTCTGTTATTTTTTAGCATTGTAAGCTGGACCAACTATGCTTGCCCTGCCATCTACACAATAGCCTATGTGAACCATTAGATAGAGCTGTATTAGGCACCTTTTGTCATCTCCATATAGGGTAATCATAGATATATAAGAATTTGCGTAGTGTGATGCACTCATTCACATTTTGTTTTGTTCATGTTTATATTGCTGAGCCAAAATTGTAGAGCACGTAATGCTGCTAAATGCAGATTATATTTGGTGACTGCTGCTGCATGAGTTGCTAGAATTTTGCCTAGAAATATACGGTGTGGACCATTATCCTGCTGTAGCCTGCTACCCTCCCCATCATTAATTATCTCAGGATTGCAAGATGTCGTATGTAAATCTTCCTTTGTCGGCTGCTCATGTCGATACTTTAGTAACTGGACATTTTCAATCATATCTGGGGAATATGATGCATAACATATCTGTTCTCTTTTAGGATCAAGAAACCCATGGATGGATCAGTGATTTTGCTGCACTTCTTTTCACTCGGAAGTGTAGCAATACAGAAGTAGGTAGTAATAAATGCATGGAATGTCAAAAACTTCACGTCTAAAGAAATGTCAAAAACATCTGTTAGTATTATCATTGGATGTACTGCCTGACAATGATCTGTTTAGATTTTAGAAGTAACAATCCGTTGTTTCTTGAGCCACTTTCAAATCTTTTTTTTGGGGTACTAATGCAGCTATCCTTTAGCATTTATTCATACCATTTTCACATCTGGCATGGGCATGACATGCATCTTTTTGCGTAAACAGGAAAAGGGGTCCCCGAGCTAACAACCAAGTATCCAATTCACAATTAGCAAGCACAGCAGTTGATGCTTCCAAAAGGTACTGCACTCATTGCGCTCCCTTTCCTGGTGCCTTTGTTTGCCATGTGTTACTTCATGTTGTTGTTTTCTTAACATAGGTAACTATGGTAACTTTCATGCTCTTTTCACACCATATTCATAATGTTAATGTTATGAATATTGTGTATCTATTCATAAGACCTAAAGGGCAATATATATAGAGAGTACAAAGAGGATATACAGAGAAATATGCTATATTCAGATAGGAAAAATCAAGGCATATAATGAAACAAATAACAATCCTATTCTATCCTTAATACCTCCACAAACTCATGGTGAATCATACATACTGAGTTTGAAGAGAAAATATAATTGTTGTGCCTTAGTCTATGGCTTCGTGAAGAGGTCAGCAAGCTACTGTAAGGCGAGTACTCCCTCCTGCACCTGTGAGCAAGTGTATGAAACATCCCCACCAATATGCTTGGTGAGCTCATGCTTCACTGGATCACGAGCAATGCTGATAACGCCTGTACTGTCAGTCATAAGGTTCATAGGTCCCCTCATAGATACTCCAAAGTCTGCAAGTAGCCATCTCAACTAAGTAATCTCGTTTGTCACAGCTGTCATAACTCCCAACTCAGCTTTTGCATTCGAACGGAAAACTGCAGTCTGCTTCTTTGTCTTCCACGCAATCATAGAGAAGCTAAGAAAAACACAGTATGAAAGAGAACGACGATCAGAAGGCTCACTAACTCAGGTCGCATCGGAGTACGTCTGAAGTTGTAGTGAGATGGAGTTAGGGAAAAATAAGCGACGAGAGATTGTCACCACGCAAGTAGTGAAGAACACGAAGATGACTGTAGTGAAGATGAGTAGGACAAGCCATGAACTGACTTAAGATATGAACAACATGAGCAATATCAGGGAGGTGAGCTGGAGAGGAAGAACACTCGTCGCTGCCTCCACAACGATGCAAACGAAGAGAGGAGGTTTCTGGTTAGGTTTTTATACCACAAGGAAGATAACATGGGCCAAGCGGGCTGGTGGGCTGGATTTTCCATTCAAATGAGCCAGAATTTTTTTTGGCCGGTACAGATTTCTACCGGCCCTCGCCGATAACCCCCGGTTATTGCCGGTTATCAGCGAAATTGCAGCATAACATTTTTCACTGCATAGCACAGATCTTGCAGTTACTACTTGTAAAGGTAATTTGCATAAAGAGTATCTGGCAGTTTTTTTTATTATTCTTAAATCTTTATACTGACTATTATGAGTTGTTACCAAATGCCACATCCACAGTACACTGCTACCAAGCATTGCTTTTATCTAGATGTGTAACACACCGGTTTAATAAAAGCCCAGAATGTCACAAACAACTACAATTGTTACCAATTTGAACCATTAAATAGACATTACCAACAGCTAGATTTCAAGAATAATCTTACAACATGATCATGAACATAAATTTCAGCAATATGGGAATCAATAAATGGAATTTAAGATGAACCATTTAATCAATAAGATGACTTAATAATCAAGCTAATCAAGGAACACATCAAGTAGCAATAGTGTAAACTATAAAGAGCTAAGGGAAACCATTTATCATCTAAGAATATCATGAATAGTCTAAATTGATTATGACGATAAGTTGTTGATAGCTAGGTGAAGTGAGGAACCACAAAAGTGCAAGATCTTATGTTTTACTTCCACCTATGCATGTCGCTTTCAACGATCACGTAAAAACAATAATAAAGTAAGGGTGAGTCTATACTCAGCAGGTACAAAGTAAAAAATAGGAACAATATCAATAATCGTAACAAATGTCAATATCCGACATTCTCTTCTCTTCCTTTGGTTAATGCAATACAATACTCATGCTCATATCTGTTTCTTTTTCCGTAGCTCATACATGTATAGCGGATACACAAATTATTCCATTTACTATTTTTAATCTACTATTCGTTTCGGTGCTGCCAATTGACTACAATTCTCTAGATTGAAGCTTACAAAAATCACAACTTGAAATTTAGCCATCCGATCGATATGATTAAATACTCTACAGAAAGCTAGCAAAATTCTCTACATCTATCAAATAGATAACATTCTCTAATTATGCCCATACTGTACTTGAAACAGCAATAAAAAATTACCACAGATTAACCGATCTACTAATCGATCACCTATCGAACAGTTGCTACTTCCCTCTCTAATCTCGACTCTAATCTCTACTAAAAGATGAGAAATACAGAGAGGAACATCCAGATCGTTACCCACGTGATGAATGCCAAACTCCGATCTCTTTCTCACTTTCCCTTCCCTTCTCGCTCCTGATCTTTTCCCTTGTTTTCTTCCTGTTCCTCTTTGGCTTTTCCTCTTGGTGGCGCTGTGCAGTCTTGGGACTCCTGCCGGTTGCACGTCTGAGAATGGCCACACGCGCTAGCGCGTGCACTAGCAGCAAGCTCTGGCGTGCGGCATGGCGTGCCACGCGCAGGCGAGCGCTTAGCGACGCGCACTGGCGTTGAAGCAAGGTGTGTGGGTGACACAGAGTGTGGCCGACACGGGTAGGTGCAAGCGTGTGGCAATGTTGGCAATTGCATGGCGCATGTGTGAGCGATGGCGGTGGCGAGTGGACGGGTGCAGGCACGTGCGCACATACTGGAGGACGACGACACAACCACATGCTAGAGAGCTGGCGTCTACTAGTGCGTGGCGACGGGCCTAATGATGGCGAAGGCAGCAATTGCTGGGGCGACGACAAGCAAAGCTATAGCGATCGGCTATCTGGCAACATGGCGTGGAATGTGAAGTAATTGTCGACGGCATATGTGAGAGGGAAAAAAAGAAAAGTGGTTAGGGTTTTCTGGGTTTGGGTTCTCTTCCCCATGTCCCCTTTTATCATGGCACGACTTCCATCCGATCCTAACTCCTTCCGTACGACTCGCTCTAGGAAACGAGCCCCTCTCTAAATTTTTAACCATCCTATTTTCCCGTATTCTCTTTTTGCTATTTACGCACGGTCCTCAAGATGACTTTTCGAAATATTACAAGATGCTGACCCATAAGGACACCACTGTGTGCAAATGAAAACACTAGACTTCTGTATTTGTGCACAAAGCACATGTATATCTAGAAACTTTCTATGAAAATTAGAAAATATTACAGTTACGGTCTATTGTTGTTTGAACCTAGTATTTAAAATTATGAATCTTTACCTACTGATATAATTACAGTAGCAAGGACCAAGGTTTTGTTTCCTATACCAACTAGTATGCATTGGTCGTAGTACCATGAAAAATGTTGTGTTAGACCATTTCTTGTACCCCAGCTGTCGAGTTTATTTGACATTGTTGTGGCTAACCATTGCATAAAACAGTTCCTTGGTATTCCTTGGTAGGCTATCATTAAGCTTTAAATCTGACATATTCAGAATGATTCTCTAAATATGCATGCTGGAATTATTGGATGTTGAACTTTATACTATGCTACGACCAAAGTGCTCGTTACACCTTGTTCAAACTATATCCAATATTATTTTCACACATTAATATGGCTGTTTATTTGTTTTAAATACTCAGCACTGCAAATTTGAAGTCAAAATCTTCATCGAAGAAGATACAGAAGGGGAAAAACATCAAAGAGCGTGACTTGTATCAGAAGAATTATTTCCATGCTAGTGAAACATTTTTATCCATCCTTCTGGACAAGGACAAAAGCAGCTCGACAATTCTCTCACTGAAAAAAGCTGGTCCCGAGATGAATGAACTGTTGACACACTGCTCCATTGGCATTGCTGGAACTGGCTTGGCTGTTCTTCTGTCAGTTGTGTGCAAGATGGCTACCGGTGAGAGGACTCCTTTTGCTGCTACCCGACTGCTGAACACCGGTGTTGGATTTGGGCTCTTTTGGCTCTCCTGGGCGGTAAATGGATTGCGAGACACCATTACTAGCATATTTAGAAGCCCAAGTGACATGAAGGATGATGATGTTGCAGTGAGAATACAAAAAAGCATGAATGATATTTTCTTCAGAGCTGTTACTCTCTTGGCAATCACTGCATTGAAGTTTGCATGAGCGGTTGCTATACTGGTTTACTTTACCCGACCAACCTGTGATATATAATTCACCTTTTTGGTTCAGGAGTACAGTACTAGTGCTTCTGTAGGATTAAGTGTCAATGCCGAAATGATCTTCGGTGATCTTGTAAAAAACGAGCAACGTTTTAAATTGTACAGAATTTTGCTGGCAGCTCGATGTATATGAAAGATGAATTTTGCTTGTCTGTGAACGTTGAATAATGCAATGTCCAATGTTTTATATTTCAGGTGGACAATCCATATCTTAGCTGATTCACCTATTTTCCTAATTTATTGATGTTTGATAGAAGCTAGCAATATTTCCTTTTCGTTTCATTCGTTCATTGTTTTGTCCGTCTTTTTTTAATTTTGTGATGAGAAGCTATTAATCTTGATGCAACTTGAAAAGCTAAAATAATTCATATTGCAGTATGTCGTAAGCATCGTTTACACTTTGAGATGTTAAGCCTGGCCTTACATATAGCATGTGATGATTGTATAGTTTACTCTTACGAAAACAAAGTACAAACGAACATAGAGGAAGCACTTCACATTACCACATTAGAAAAACCACGGCATTGCATTCGACATTCCAATAAGATTAAGGTCGTCATTACAATCAGATTCGAATGATTACTTCGGAAGAGAACTAGGGTGAGTTCCTCTCAGTGTTCTAGGATAAATATGTAATTTTTAGAAGTTGTACACTCGAACAATCATGTGAGAGCATGTAACGAAGAAAATTCGAAGGAGCTACACTGTGGTAATGTTGACAACAGACAACTTGGCATGGGCAGCCGCTTTCGCAAAGCAATTGAAAGTGTCCACATTTCGAATAATTGTGGCCATATAGGCAACAGGACCTGCTGTTGCACCATTCTCAGCTACTTCCTTGTTGGTTTCTTCGTTGGTTGCAACATTGATATGTTTACCTCGTCGATCGTCGATGCTCAATAGCATAGAAAGTACCAGAACAAGGTGTGGCATGCTGAACGGATTATACATTGGTCTGATTCAAATAGTTTCTAGCTTTTAGGTTCTAGAAGTCGACTTTTGAATGAAGTGATTTCTCAAAGTGTTTTCTACCAGTCGTTTGTAGGAGTGCTTTAAACAGGATGATTTCTCAACACGAATATCCCTTGTTCCCTCGATTTCTTGTAATCAATCAAAAGACATAGCTAAAAGCCACAGTACATTTAAACAGGACCAATATCTGCACCAAGATTGGCAAAGGAGGTATAAGTTAAATGAAAAAGTATAAGCTGAAGCATGAACAGCAGGAACGTGTTTTGTTATCCACTTCGCAAGGTAATTCATCATTGTTGATGCAGTTGGCTACTCATTCTCTAATTGGCACCATAAGCTTCCGTTGTGTATGCGTAAATTTGAAATTTGTTTCAGAAACTCAGGGGCTCAACAAAATGGGAACATATCTTGTGCAAGTGCCCTAATGTTGCAAATGCCATGAAAATCGGTCTAGAAGTTCTCAAAGTTTCTCAAAGAACTATAAGAGTTAGCGGAGGTGAGATTGTACATCTCCACAAAATTTCAATAGCAAACTCAATCTCATTTGAGAGATATAAAAAAGACAAATACTTAGTAAATAGCACTACTACAAAAAAGTTTATATTAGACGTCTCATCACAGACAGTTCACAAAAACCATCAGTGTTAAATGCAATCATAGAATGTTTATGGTGAAAACCATCTGTGATACTATTACAGATAGTTCTTACTAAAAATCGTCTGCTATATGTTTTCCATCCCGCACATTCCTAAAATTTCATAATTTCCCGCCTGAGTTCGAGTAGGATTCTGTTTCGACACATCTTCAGTAAAACGGACATAACTTTTGTATACAGTGTCCGTTTTCGACGTTCTTGTATTCGTTCGAAAGCTAATGACGAGTCCGATCCAAAAAAAATGACCAGCTCGCACTAGTTGCCCTCTAAGATCCCCAAAATTGGCTATCTTTAGCCTCAAATTTGTATCTCAAGTTTTTGATTTCTGTTTTTGCCAAAATTTTCGATATTCCTTTTGAAAATTTGGGGTTCATTTCAATTGCAAAGTTGTAAATCTCATCGAAACCTTTCAAATGAGTATATATAAGCCATACAGAACTTTGTTATTTCATATTTTGAGACTAGTTGTTTATATTGTATCAGTATATATATAGCCAATATCACAGACGGTTCGTGATTCAAACCGTCTGTGATACTATTACAGACGGTTGTTATTAAGAACTATCTGTGATAAATTGGTCCCTGATCGCTGGGCCTGTCAATCCTCCCCAACCCAATTCCAGCCAATAGAAACCGACTAATCCACACCCCACAGATCGTCCCACCTCTCCCTCCTCTATAAATACTTACCTAAACCCATCCCTTACCATTTATACGCTCAAAATCTCTCCAGGCTCCTCACTGTCCTTCTCCTCGATCGACCTCTTTGTGGTTAGGGCCGCTTACAAGTGGGGATCTGATGGAAGTGAGTGCAAACGATTTGAAGGTCGCATACCAGGTCAGCTAGCCAGCACCTCTCTCCATTGTTTCTTCTAGTATTTGATTCTGTAACTACGATGATTCTGTTGCTACTTTGTGGCGTTTAGGGCTGCCCGAGAGCTTACAGTGAGGCGGCAGCCAAGAAGGCCTACCCGAGCTACTTTATGGGATTTAGGGCTGCTCGGTTTGTAATGTAAATGGAATATTCTCTGCTATATTTTCTTATGATATTGTAACGGTAGATTGTAATCTTATGATGTTGTAATGATAGATTGTAATAGAAATAGAATGTTCTCTGCTATGTTTGATATCGTATTTGCTTGTTTTCGCTTGTTTTCAAAAGGTATAGATAACATTTGGTGAGGCTAATTGAAAAATAGAAAAATTCTAGGTATGAAATGAACTATGCTAATTGAAAAATAGAAAAATTCTAGGTATGAAATGAACTATCATAGACGGTTTTGTAGTATAAACCGTCTGTGATTCACTATCACAGACGGCTCGAAACAAAAACCGTCTGTAATACTTTCCCATCATAGATGGTTGGTAAATAGAACCGTCTGTGATGTGTGAGTATCACAGATGGTTTTTAGTTAGAACCGTCTATGATAGTTTTTTTCACAGACGGTTCTAGTTACAAACCGTCTGTATTGTATTGATCACAGACGACTCACAAACCGTCTGTGATAACCTTCAATTATCACTGACCATAAATTCAGACGGTTCAGAAAACCGTCTGTGATGACGTTTTTGAACCGTCTGTGATGGTAATTTCTATAGTAGTGTAGTGATTATGCATTGTTCACTAAGTGTTTTTTTGTATCTTGTACATGCAGTTGAGTTTAATCTTGAAATTTCGTATGGCTATATAATATGTTATATTCTCTCTGGTAATTTTTTGAGAATTTTCAAAACTTCTAGACCGATTTTCACGATATTTGCAACACTTAGGACATTTGCACAAGATACACACCCTAACAAAATAACTAACCGAACCATCGATATCCTTTTATCACAAATTCAAACGAGACGCTTGTACAGTTCTATGCTATCATTAGAGTTCATACTTTTTAACATGATTACAAGTTGCCATTCGAATAGCTTACTCAAATATATATGAGATTATGTTATATGAAAAAAAAGGTTGGATAAAAACATTGGAGATCCAAATTGAGATGAATACCATGCATGGTTGCCATGTTTCGAATACTCAAGTGTAAATGCTACAAAAATACAAAAGAAATATTGCAAAAGCATGTAATATACTCACACTGCAGCTCCATAAATCGCTTTCAGACGCTTCTTCCCCGGATATTTTGCACTCTACCTGCATGCCAGAATATATAGTACCATTAAATTTTAACCTAACAATGCATTCATCTAAAGCTCAAAGGTAGCCATCTAATTCAGGCCGTTCTCTTTTTAGCTTTGGCTTATGACTTTTAACTATAGCTTATGCCTTTTGTGTTATTCATGAGAGAGAGTACAGAGTAACAAAAATCTACATATGGTTTTAACCGATATAAATAAAGTCACTATAGCGTACACTAAAATTAACTTGTAAACTTCACATTGAAATGATACTTTGTTTGAAAGCTAGTTACTGTAGAAAAGCTAAAAAAAAATCTTTTAGAAGCTAAAAAGAAGATACCTCATATTGGCTTTTGATTTTAAATAAAGTCACTATAGCGTACACTAAAATTAACTTGTAAACTTCACATTGAAAAAATACTTTGTTTGAAAGCTAGTTACTGTAGAAAAACTAGAAAAAATCTTTTAGAAGTTAAAAAGAAGAAACCTCATATTGGCTTTTGACTTTAGCTTATAAATAGTAATAGCTTGTAGAAAGAGACACTCGTATGTGATTTTTGCCGATATAAATAAAATCACTACCCCGCTTTGAAAAGACACTCCGTTTACTGTAGAAAAACCATTTACAGTACAAAAATAGCTTTTAGAAGCCAATACGAGCAGAGTCTAAAGTGGTTAAAGTACCACATATAAAGAAAGAATCCAATGTATCATGGGTCTTCCAAGGGAGAGAACATTACCATTCATCTTGATTAGCAAGGCATTATGCATAGAACACAATGCATGACTGCATTACCTAACAACATGTGTCAAAGCCAGGGAAAACAAATTCACCAAAATTTCGGTGGTTACCAGCAAAAACCAGCCGTATCAGTGAGGGCCGGTAAGCCAATTATTTTGGAGGATTTCGGTTATGTAGCCCACATTTCAAATAAAGTTCATTTAAATATGAAAATACATCAGATTTCAACTTCATTTTCATCTCTATTTCGTGTATATATAAATATCTAGTTTATCTCCATAAATATCTATAGTTTTTCTCAAACATTTCACAAAAACTCAAATATGAATTTCAAATTTTTTTGGTCAAATTTTTCTAAAATTTCCAGTAACCACTGGTTACCAGCCATACCGGTGAGGGGCAGTAAAATTTTAAAACCAGTAGTGTTTTCCATGGTCAAAGCTAGTGCTAGCTATGCTACAACACTTCTGGAATGTTGAAAATGACTTTTTACAAATGCTGAAAATATTTTAAAAAAATAATACTGAAAACAATACAAAGCGCACATTCCTGAAAACATAGAAACTGATATTTACATAAGGAAGCTAACAAACCTTATTCTTGCTTTCTTTTACCAATTGAGAATCTTCCTGCTCGATGCATAAGTTACTCATTTCCATGTTTGCCTTCATGTTAGTTAGTGCAGATGCATCACCATCAGTAAGAATAACCTGCAGATGTATCATCGTGCAAGCATTTTGCATTAAATGTATTACTTTTCCAACTAATGTATTACTTACTTGAATGGAGAATGGCATTATAAACTTTCATGCCTTGGAGGCACCGACATAGTTAAGACATATACTGACCAAACCAACACCAGAACCTAGCTGCTTATCACGGAAACGTAAGAGAAGCAATCACATATTGGAATTATCAAGAATACTCATTCTTGAGCTTTACCTTTGATCTAATAGGCTGAACGACTAAGTATGATATATATTAATTCAGGCACATAAGCATGCACTGATATATATTAATTCAGGCACATAAGCATACACTAAATTCAACAACAACCGCCACAACCACATATCTAATTGCTCAAGGAAAAATATCAAGGTAAATCTGCACACACAGAACAAGGGTGTTGCAAAGTAGTTTACCATTATTATCGTATAGTGTGTAGTACTATAAAACATGGAAGTAATAAAGGAGTTGACTTGATGATGATACAACCCACCAGTGGTGGATTTAGAATTTTGTTATACTTCGGGCTGAACTTTTGCAGACTAACATCGTAGAACTAGCACCAATTTATACTTATATCATGATATAACAAAAATACATCATAAATGCATCATTGATATGAAAATTTAGCTCAATTTTTCAACATAAAACATAATAAAAAATATGGTAAAAACTAAATAATATAGCATAGTAGAGATACAATTTGAGTACCTAAGTATCAAAGATTTGCTCTTTATTCTATCCTGTCATTCCTTCATTGATAGTAGGACAAGAACCAGAATCTACAAAGATAATATATGTGAGTAAATCAAACAGGTATATGAATAAATATAAAGAACATAAAGTTTACATTTATGAAAAGCCAACATACCACTAACATGAGATAATTGTTCCTTATATGACCTCATCCCTTGAAAATACTCCAAAATCTTATCATCATTAATACTTGCAAATATGTCTCGCTCAATATAGCATACCATGATATGATTCATCCATTCATTTTATTATGTAAATCAGTCTTAATAATCTCATAGCAGAGAAGGCTCCTTTTACAGTTGCTGTTGCCATCGACAAAATTAATACCAATTCAATGAGACGATATACCAATGAAAAAACTGTTAGTACTAAAATGTAATGAATGTTTGTACATGGAATTTTCTAAAAATTTGGTTGCTTAAACACCATATACTAACCAATGTAGGCTCTGGGATGGATTAGATTGTACTAACTTAATGCATTTTGTTTGCTTAAACATATTGAGAACAAAACCACTATTGTCAGGTACCCTTTATGAAAGTAAACCACATTGGTGTTAGACCTGATTGTTCTAAAATGTAGATACATGTAACCACATTGGTGCTCAGTTTACATCTCAAGTCCACAACTGCATTGGATGCATGTAATTCTCAAACCTTGTTGATCGTGTATGTACATATGCATGTGAAGCAATCGATTTCCCATTAAAATATGCTAGGAAGGAGAGAAATTTGGAGAGATGTCTCAATTAATTTGTTATCGATGAGAATTTTAACAATCATTTTGTCGATGTTTTAATATTGATCTTACGTATAATTTCTTAGATTTGGAAAAAAGCTCTCAAGACTTTCATATGATCATGCAGAGTAAAGACACAGGAATTTCTATGTAGGTTTAGTCCTTCTCTTGGGAGAATAACAACCCTACGTTCTGTGTGGCTATTACTGATAATAAGCTTACAAGTGTGAATAGTGTAAAAAGTTTAGCACTGATTCCAGAACTCCTTGCATATTCCCTCCCTCCCATTCTTCTTCAACATCAACCCTTATATCAGTGACGAAGTGATGGCGGTTGTCTCTTACCAGAAGATGCCTTGACACTTTAGGAGTTAACTGCTGGATGGTGATTATTGTCAGAGAGACGTGGGTAGCTATTCATCGTAGGACGGTTATTATCAGAGAAAGAGAGATCATGTGTGGTTATTGAGCATAAAAATACGTTCTAACTATCTTGTCAGATAGAGCAGTTATGAGGGTTGGTTAGTCGAATATAGAAGAATAATTAGAAAGTTATAGCATAATTTATGACTAGGTAGTTGTAGCATAACTTATGGCTGGTTGGTGTATTTGTCGGCTATGAAACTGGCATGTACACACTTCTTAACCAATTCTTTGATACCATTGAGGGCTGTTGGCCAATAGAAACCTTGTCGAAAGGCCTTTCTAACTAGCGTTCTGTAGGAAGCATGCGTCCCACAGATGCCTCCATATATGTCATTAAGGAGTTGTAATCCCTCTTTCTACGATATACATCGCATGTATGTCATTAAGGAGGTGTGGGTATCTATTCGTTGTAGGACGGTTGTGTCATTAAGAATGCATGTGTGATGTATATATGAATTTGCATTTATGTATATAAGAATGTGTGATATATATGTGAATTTGCATTTATGTATATAAGAGTGTGTGATATATATGTGAATTTGTATTTATGTATATGAGAATAAGTCATATATATATATATATATATGAATTTATATTTATATATATTATCTTCACAGATGGTTACAAAGAAAAATCGTCTGTGATTTCTTATTATAGACGGTTCTATTTGAGAACTGTCTGTGATAATACATATCATAGACGGTTCTTAAATACAACCGTCTATAATAATAAATCTTTATAGACAGTTCGAAAATAGAACCATCTGTAATAATAAATCTTCATAGACGGTTCTAACATAGAACTGCCTGTAATAAAAATCTTCTGTGATGGTAAATATCACAGACGGTTCTCAAATAGAAATGTCTATGATTATTACCTCTCTATATATTGCGCTCTAGGGTTATTTTAACTGTACTTATGCTACACCAGCCCTCACTTAACGACACTGCCTCCCCCGAGCCCGTCGCCACCTCCCTAGACTCTGATGGCCCTCCTCCCCCGCGCCCGGCGCCCTCCTCCTCCCCTGAGCCCGGTGCCCTCCTCCTCCTCCGAGCCTATCACCACCTCCCCTGAGCCTGTTGCTACCTCTCCCGACTCTGACGCCCTCCTCCCCCTTGAGCTCGGCGCCCTCCTCCTCCCCCTGAGCCTTGTGAGTACTAATTTTGCTGTCTTCCCCTAGCCCTAGTACCTCGGCTTCACGCCGCTATCCCCTAGCCATTTTTACCATCACGGTGGCTTGAAGTGTTGTCGCTCTATGAGATCTCTCTCTACTTCTTTTACTGTATATTTTGCATTTGTCAACCGTGCTAGTTATTATTTCTGAAATTTTGTGATAAGATCTAGCACTGGGAGATCATTTGCATAATAGATTGTGGGCTTTTAGTTGCTCGATGACGATCTCTGTCAAATTGAGATTAAAGTGACAACTTAGACTTATCTGCTAGGGTGATCTTTTTGTATACGACTGATTACCTCTATTGTGTGTAATTGCTAGCTTTGTCAATCGCCTTGGTACAGTTTTTGTTCTGTCCAGTATACTGTTATTGATCCTTTGCCGAATATATATATGTACATGTTGTTTATGCAATTGTCGAATATACTTGTCATCTCCGTGGTAGTATAAATCTATTATTAGTGATTGATTTTGGCTAAGGTCTACTAGATGTCTTTTATGCTATTGACATTGTACTGCACTGAGTTAATATTTGCATAATCAAACAAGTAGAAGTATAAGGAGTTGCCATTGTGATTCCTGAAAATTGACAGAGTTGTAGAAGGCCAAGTTTCTAATAAATTGTGCAACTCTTCAAATTGAGAGCACAAGACAATCATTAATCTGTGGATTATGCAGAATTTATATGCGCACATGCTTATTCTATTAAATATATTGTAATATGTTAATGTTCCGAATTGTATATCTGCTTTAACATGTAATACATGTATTTTCATGTCATTTTTATATTGATATATATATATATATGCTATATTGTGCTTAATTTTCATATACGAGAAGGCCAACATGTCATTCGCGCATTCTTCATCATCGTCGTCGGATGCGTGTGATGCACCATCCTTAGAAAAATCTAAATGCCATGAAAGAGAATTATCGAAAAAGCCCGAGGGCCGATTTACCATCACGGATGTCGATGCATTTGGGACCCCTCTTAATCTTTACCAAGCAGTGTCCGTATTCTGAGGAATGGTCAGAAAAGTTGCACGAGAATAGATTGAGATCACATTCAATTTGTGGAAGACCGTGACCAAAGCTCGGAAAAGTGAGCTGCTGATAGAAATTTTTACATCGTTCGAGATCCTAGAAGAACACTATGACTCCGTGCAACAACATGCATTGCTAGCAGCATGCAAAGCATGAAAGAATTTCAAGAGTCTACTTGTCAAGCAATACGTGAAGAAGAATCTGATACCCTTTCATAAGTATCCATTCCTGAGCCCATAATGGGAAGAGTTTGTGGCGATGAAGATGACAGAAAATTTTAGTAGTGTAAGTGTGGCACAGGGCCCTCCAGGCAAAAAATACGCACATCCACAGACTTGGCACAACTAGGTATGCGAGTAAAATCCCGCAATAGAGGAAGAAGGACAAGCAGACAATCCTGTGGGACCCCTCTCTGCCATTTGCCATGATTCCTAATGAGCACGCACGAAATTGGATTAGAGCGAGGTCATCTACCCTGTTGTTGAGGGCATCTCCTTCCGAAACCCCGTAGACAAGAAAGTGTCCCACCACCCAGTAAGATATCGAACTATATAACTTGTAATTACTCCATAACTTCATAAGAAGTGAAATGACATATCGGGCTCTTGCAGGAAGCTCTGAATGTAGAATCTTCCTAAGGATCATTCCAGGCAATTAGAAAGAGGCCCTAGGAAACAAGGAGCACCCAGATCGCATGAGAGACCTTGGTCTTTATGTTTCTTGAAAACATGTTTTCTCAGAGGACTCTGAATCGTGTTAGAGTAGGAAGAGAGCCAAAGCCGAGCATGAGGCACGGCTACGAGAGGAGATTAATGGATCCCATAGAGAGAAGCTCGCTGATTATGTCAGAGATAAGATGGGAAGGTATAGAGAAAATCAACAGGAAACCGCCGTCGCTCGAGTGCAGCCAGCCCCCCCAACCGTAGGAGTAGCTATGTGTACAATCCTACCATGGAAAACGATCACAGATTTTCTATCGATGACATCTTGGTAATAATTATTATCTCTAGAATGCTCGATCCATTGATAGGCCTGTTGGAGTAGCTAATTTTGTATCGTTATGTAGGTGGTTACGAAGTGCAAGCTCTAAGTGAGATATGTCTCTATTACCCTGTGCGTTGCTTGGATCTAAGCATATCCATCCGGTCCTGGGACCTTGGTGCATGGTTTAACTTTAGTGCCAGGTTTCGGAAAAAGTGAATGTGAACGGTGTTTATGCCAATTTCAAGGTCGTCTCACTACAGAAGCCCTTGAACAATGAGGTTGTGACTCTAGGGTAAGTCATTGGAACATTCATCAAGTGGCCCAAAAGTGACATCTGTCTTGAGGCTCCTGCATCGGTGCCAGGTCCACAAGGGCTATCCGAACCAGAGCTACCTACACCGGTGCCAAGTCCACAAGGGCTATCCGCACTAGAACTATCTACAATAGTGCCAACATCACTGGTGCTATTCCCATCCAAGAAACTTACACACCAGTGCTACAATCATGAGGGCTATCTATGCCTGAGCTACCTTTACGGTCGACTACCATGAAGTCGACCTACAGCTGAGGTAGCAAGGGTAAATCAACGAAGACTGATGATGATATCCCCTACTTGCCGTTGATCCAAAAATTTATGCTAGGCGAGCCGATGATCGTCCCGAAAAAGTGCCTCCTAACCCTAGGACTAAATTGCTAGAGATTACATGCATGGTGTATGGAACAGGCCAATAAGTCAGAGGGACAATAACACTCGGGGCTCACCGTTAAATTCAGGGACAATAGCGATGATCAAGTCTTCGCGGTGACCTTCGAGGATTTATTTGATCTCTTCACACTCAACGCCCCCGACGTCTCACTCGTGCGATGCTGGACACTGTAAGTGTGTATGTTGTGGTTACAGACCAAACAGAGAGAGAGGTATGGTAGTGGAGAGTTAGGTGAGCGAATGACCTCTTGGTCTGTCCAAGAACGGTATATATATGTACTTTACACAGAGCCTACGAGGGATTCCTCGTAGCTTCGCAACCTGTCGATACAGGCTAGCTGGGTTCAGGTGGGGACCATCCCTACAACAAGAGCCTCTCATGGGGATGGGCTTCACAGGCCAAAGCCATGTTGCTGAGTCCTTTGGCCCCCTCCGTCCCCGCGGCCTGTGACATTGCGCGGTTGTAGTTGAGAGTTGTTTGTTGCGTGAAGGTATGTCCGGCTCCCTGGAGACGGGGGGTTGGGGTCTGCAGCGGAGCCGGTGTTGAAGCGTTATGGTGTGGAGCCGAAGACCTCGCTGGTGCGGAGCTGTTTTCACGCCGCGGAGCGGAAGACATCGTTGATGCAGAGCTGCTTCTGCGCTGCGGAGCGGAAGGCGTCGCTGATGCGTCGCTGCTTCTACGCTGCGGAGCGGAAGACGCCGCCGTGCGAGGCTGCCGCGCCGCGGAGCGGAAGCGTCGGCGATGCGGAGCGCCACGCTGCGAGCGGAAGGCGTCGGCCCGATGCGGGCTATACGCTTCGCCGCGAGCGAAGCGGCGTCGCTGATGCGAGTCGCTTGTCCTGCGCTTCCCGGAACCTGGTCATTCATGGAAGGGCGTGTGATACATTAGTGTGCGGAAACGACTGTGGCACGAGCAAAGGAGCGAGTCGGGGTTGTCCTGAGTTTGCCGCGGGAGGGGCATCCTTCGGACGCAGGGTGTGGACACGTGGATGGTTGTTAAAGCCGCGGAGCTGAGGTTGGGGTTGGCGTCGTCCACGGTCTCGGAGCGCTCCGCCCCCGGGGCCACGTTTGTTGCCGGGGCCATCCTGCGGGGCCGGGGGTACTGAGCGTGCGGGGAACGGTGTAGAAACTGCACTTGATGCGGGGTGGGGCAGCCTTTCCACGCGCCCGATCGATGAGGTGGCTCGCGCTGGGCCGAGCCATTGCGGAGCATTGAAGAGTCTTTGGGGCGTCTGCGGCGTCGACGCGCGTCCCGAGGAAGGAGACACGCGGCGTTGCATGGTTGGCGTGTCGTGGGATGTCGGCGATCGCGGCAGCGAGGCTGCGACGTTCGAGAGAAGCGGGATCTGCGTCGATCGCCCGCGACGATTCGCGCACCGATCGTGGGGGAGTCGGAGCGATGCGGCCCGGCCAGTTGCATTCCCGGTCAGGGGACACGGAGGATCTGTAAAAAAGGCTCTTTGCCGGCGCCCAGACGGGTCCTTCACCTGCATTTGCTCGTCTGGTCGCTTTGTGCTGCCGCGCGAAATCCACACGCCTCCTGCTCCTGCAATCCTGCGTGCAAGAGGAAAAATGGCAAGTGACGGAGATTCTGGTCGCCGGCGCAGCGGTAGCGCCTCGTCGGGCCGAATCAGCGCGACGCTGCCAGCGGCGGCATTCTCCCTGGTGGCTCGCAAGCCGCTGCAAGTCCGCAAGCGATACGACGCGACCGAGAGCGTGCAGGGTCTTTGTTCCGGGGTTCTAGGGCGGAGCCTGGCAACAGAGGAGACACTCGAAGCCCTAGTGCGGGACAAGAAGATAGCGGAGCGCGACGGAGCGCACCTGCCAGCCCACGACGAGGTGGAGCCTCACCCCGCGGCGGACAAAGCAATTGTCTTCTTCGCGTTCTTCGAGGCTGGGCTCCGAATGCCATCGACGCTTTTTGTTGGTGAGGTCTTGAAGGCTTACGGACTAGAACTGGCGCAGTTGACCCCGAACGCGATAGTTCGCTTGGCGGTGTTTGCTTGGGCGCTTCGGGCGGAAGGCTGTCATCCTCGCGCGAGCCTGTTCGCCCTGCTTCATGATGCGCGTTGCCACCAAGAAGGTCGAAGGAGGGCACCGCCCAACCGGTAGTGTTCACCGTGGTGAGGTCAGGCTACGCGAACGTAGTCCCCGCTCTGGCGACGAAGGAGAAGTGGGAAGGGTGGCTGCGGCAGTGGTTCTACTACCGCGTGACACCTAGCAGCAGGCTGCATTGCCGGGGTCAGCCGATAGTTTTCAACTGCTGCCCCGGGCTGGAACCGCGGAGCGACGATGAGTGCCAGGCGCGAAGACTTGCAGGCGTCGCCCTCCGGTTTAACATGCGCGATCTTGCCGAAGAGTTCACCATGTGCGGGTGTCTCGCTCCTCGAGCGATGGCGATCTTCGAAAGGCGATATCCGCCGGGCGGCATCGGCGGCGGTGTCGCTGCGTTGCGAAGACCTCGATCGTGGTATGTGTTTTAACTAAGTGCTGCATACACATATGTGAGTGTGTTGTGAATGAGACCCCGCTTCGCGTGCAGTGCTCTCGTTGAAAGAGGCCGAGGAGGCTGCCGAGGTCTTCTTGGGGCCGTATACGCGGAAGGAGCTCGCCCTGCGCGAGGCGGCGACCGGGCCTGCGGGGCTAGGTCGAATAAACCGGGTGTTCTAGCTCCTTGGCCTCGCTGTTCCAGAACGCGTAGTACCGGATGGGAGTCCGGTCCGCCGTCGCGATGGGGCCGGCGAAACGGGGACGTCTCCCCGGCGGTGAGGATCACGATCGAAAGCCGCTGTTTCTGGCCTGCCCGTCGCTGTGCCGGTGTGCACCGCGGGGCCGGACGACGTACCAGGCGGTGGGTCCGACCATGACAGCCCAGGGGGCCACGCCGCCCCCGGCGACTGCATGGGTGGCGGTGGCGGCGCCTTAGCGGCGACGTTAGTGAAGACGAGACCGCGCCGTCTGTGCCGGCCGACGAGGACTTGGTCTTCGCACCGCCGTCGCCCGCGCCAGCCGCAGCGGACCAGCCGCTTGCCTCAGCTCGTGCAGCGAGCGGGGCGGCAGAAGGCTTGGCGTTATCGCCTGCTGTGGTCGTTGCGGACGTGTTACCGCTCGGTCGGCGCAAATCTTGGGCGGCGAGGTACCTCGCCGGGTTCTCCAGCGCGGCGTCGACGGTGCGATCGCCGCCGCTGAGGCGTTCATGGTGGCGAGCGCGGTTGGCGGGACACTGGGGTTCGCGAGAAACCACTCCGACCAGGGGTGGCCACCGCTTCCCGGCGGGGTGAGCCGACACCTCTCCATGCTTTAGTGGAGGGTGATGGAGGTAGGCATAACTCCTTTTCCCCCCACGACTTCGCGAGGCTGTCTCCCATTTGCTCGCTCATGCCATCGTCGACATCGGGAGGGAAGTCGCTGGCGATTCAAAGGGTCGGCAGCGGAGGCATCTGCGAAGCGGTGGTGACGCTGCACAGGACGCGGCGCCGATGCCTGGCGCTGTCGCGGGGCTCCCGAGGCTCGCCATTTCGACCGTTCGCCGCCGAGCGCCGGGCTCGGGCGGGGCGCGGAATGCGGGGACAGGAAGCTGGACCGACGGGCTCTGTCGTCGTGCGGTGGGGATCTTCTCGCCCTTGCCTTGGGCGCGGCGGGGATGAAAGTAAGCACTCGAGCCCGTCATTACCGCTGCTAACTACGGACATGCTAAACGGGCATGTGCTGCTGCTATTACCCGGTCGCCCTCGGCCGGGCGCTGGATGAGGCGCGCATCCGCGAGCGGAGGGCGCTGGAGGAACAACTGCGCGCCGCCGACGAGGCGCACGCCGTGAAGGACGACCGCATCTGTCTACTGGAGGCGGAAGTCCGGGCGGCGACGGTGGCGCAACATTCTGCCGAAGAAGGCCAGCTTGCCGCGGTGGAGGAGCGCGCTGGCTTGCTTGAGCGAATTAGCGTGCTGGAGGAGGAGAAAACCCGGCTTACCATGGCTCTGGAGGAGAGGGATCGGCGCGCGACGGCGCGCGTCGGCGGGCGTGGAGGGCCATGGGGTCCTTGGAGGAGGCTCTCCGAGGCCTTTCCGTGGTTGTGCCGGTCGTTACGCACGATGCCACGGACGTGACGCAGTCGCTGGCGAGAATTGAGGAAGACTCAGGCCTGGCGCTTCAAGGTGCAAAAGCCTTTGGTGACCATTGCGGCTTCGGCAGTGCTTGCCTCGCCCTTGCCATACTCCACGCTCGGGGATGCGAGCATGTGACCGAGCTGGCTGCTCCCGAGCTGAACCTACCAGGCGGGGCCGGGGTGTTACGCAGCGCGGTCCGGACCACCATGCCCGCCGTCCAGAACTTCTACGAGCGAATCTGGGGCCATCTTGGAGAGGAAGCGGCCAAGGTGCTGTTGCGGCGAACCTTGTTCCAGGAAGGTGACTTCCTTCAGTGGTTGGAGGAGGCTCGTCGCCGTATCGACGTCGGTGCTGATCCTCAGGGTGATGCTTGAGCTGGTGGTTGCACTGCTACTGTGGCCTTTGTTGTCTGCTGTTTTTTGCTGCTGAAATAAAGGGCCGTTGTGCCGAGCACTTAATAGCTTGTACGCTTCTTGTGCAGTTGACCGTTAATCACGGGAGATTCTGGCGTCTCTTTATCCGTCGTCCCCGCTTGTACTTTAGTGACAATGCGCGTGGCGAAGTGGCGGCGAGGAAGCCAAAGACACGTGACACATGCGAGGTAGACGCGCGCGCGCTCCGTCCCCACCCTTCCGGCGATGGCGGCGGGCCGCGCCTGTTAAAGTAGACGCGCGCGCTCCGCCCCTACCCTTCGAAGCGGTGGCGGCGGGCTGGCGCCTGGTTGGAAAGACGCGCGCGCTCCGCCCCCTACCCTTCCGAAGCGGTGGCAGCGGAGCTGGCGCCTAGTTGGAGTAGACGCGCGCGCGCTCCGCCCCTACCCTTCCGAAGCGGTGGCAGCGGAGCTGGCGCCTAGTTGGAGTAGACGCGCGCGCTCCGTGCACGAGTACAAGCCTCTGGTGCGCTGTGCGCTGCTGAGGACGAGCAGGGGTCGGGCCTGGAACACGCGCGGAAGACGTCCACCTGTAGTTTGTACTCCGGAGCGTGCGTGGGACAATCAACCACGACTTAGGTATGCTCCGGAGGGTACACCAACGCGCGCGCGGGACATCCGCGGCTTGTTTATACTCGGTAGAGTGCGCAGGGAAAACATCCACGTCTAGTTTGTACTCCGGAGCGTGCGTGGGACAATCAACCACGTCTTAGGTAAGCTCCAGAGGGTACGCCAACGCGCGCGCGGGACATCCGCGACTTGTTTATACTCGGTAGAGTGCGCATGGAAAACATCCACGTCTAGTTTGTACTCCGGAGTGTGCGTGGGACAATCAACCACGTCTTAGGTAAGCTCGGAGGGTACGCCAGCGCGCGGACATCGCGACTTGTTTATACTCAGAGAGTGCGCGGGAAAACATCCACGTCTAGTTTGTACTCGGAGCGTCGCGTGGGACAATCAAACACGTCTTAGGTAAGCTCGGAGGGTGCGCTAACGCGCGCGGGACATCCGCGACTTGTTTATACTCGGTAGAGTGCGCGAGGAAAACATCCGCGTCTTATTTATACTCCGTAGAAGTGCGTGCGGGCGTCCCCGCTGCGTCTTATTTATACTCCGTGAGTGCGTGCGGAGGCGGACCTCTTCGCTCGTCTTATTTATACTCCGTAGAGTGCGTGCGGAGGCGGACCTCTTCGCTCGTCTTATTTATACTCCGTGAGTGCGTGTGGATGCAATAGCTAGTTTGGGACCGGCTTTATTAAACGCGGCGTCAACGAGCGGCGAGTGCATTACAGCGAGCAATTAAGCATCTGATTAAGCGTAGTACCTTCGCAACTTTGTCCGCGTTCCGCGTGTGGCGGAACGCCGCCCGCCGGCGTAGTGAGGCGGTAAGCCCTCGCCGCAACGCTGCGCAGCGATGTACGGGCCTTCCCACTTGATTCCAGCTTGCCCACCGTGTTTGCGTGCGCGCGGTAGGAGGACAAGGTCCCCCAGCTGGAATTCTCGTGGATGCACCGAGCGAGCGCGCATGCGGACCATCTGCCGTGCGTACTTTGCAACGTGCCAGGTGGCATTCACCCGGGCCCCGTCAAGGAGGTCGAGGGAGAGTTGGCGCTCCCGTCGGCGCTGGCGAGACCCGCCGTGGCGGCCGGAGCTCTTCAGGCGTCATGGCCTCGTCACCGAAGAGGAGTTTGAACGGTGTGAATCCCGTCGGGCGTGTCACCGTCGTGCGGAGGGACCAGAGGACGCAGTGGAGTTCGCCCAGCCAGGTGCCTTTTAGCAGCCGGACGAGGCGCTTTTTGATCCCGGCAGAGATGGCGCCGTTTGCCCGCTCGACTGCACCGTTAGATTGTGGGTGCGCGACCAAGGTGAACCGGAGCGTGATGCTCATGTCGCTACAGAACTCCTTGAACTGAGAGGAGTCAAACTGTAGGCCATTGTCGGCAATGATCTCCCTGGGCACCCCGAAGCGGCATATGATGTTCTGCCAAAGGAATCGCTGTACGGCTGCCGAGGTTACCTTGGCTAGGGCCGCAGCCTCTGGCCATCGAGAGAAATATTCCAGGGCGACCATTACGAAGCGCAAATCTCCTGGAGCGCGGGGAAGCGGGCCCACTATGTCGATACCCCACCGCGCCAATGGCCATACGGGGGGGGGGGGATGGGGTTAAGTTCAGCCGGGGGTCGATGAACGACCTGGCCCATCCATTGGCAGCCCTGACATCGGCGCACGAGGTCTTGGGCGTCGGCGACGGCGGTTGGCCAGTAGAAGCCCTGCCGAAACGCCTTACCGACGAGCGATCTCGGCGCCAGGTGCGAGCCACAGAGCCCTGCATGAATTTCCGCGAGGAGGCGCTTGCCCTCCTCGCGCGAAAGACATCGCAAAAGCGGTGCGCAGACCCCTCTCTTATAGAGAACTCCGTCAAGCACCTGGAAGGCTCTAACGCGGCACTGTAGGCGACGGAGCTCCGTGGGGTCGTCGGGCTCGACGATGCCCTGCAAGAAAGCATACATAGGCTGTCGCCAATCGGCCTGCGGAGCGATCTGGTGGACGAGGGCTGCGTCGCGGTTGTCTTGCGCGATGGCCGCCGCAGGTAGCACTTCATAGAACGCCCCTTCGGGGATGGGGAGTTGCTGGCTGGCAGCCTTCGCGAGGACGTCAGCCTGCTCATTCTCCGCACGGGGGATAGCCTTGACGGTGACGCCCAAGAAGTGCCGCTCCGTCGGTGTGGAGCGTCCACACCGGGTCCTCTAGGCTGGGCGTGCTGGGCCGAGGGGGTCCACTCCGCGAGGAAGTCCGCCAGGATCTGGGACTTGATTGCTGTGCGTGAGGCATATGTTAGTGAAAAAGGGGCGAGTTCGGCTGCCCACTTACCAATGCATCCTGTGGCTTCTTTATTGTGCAACATTTCCGCCAAGGGGAACGAGGACGGCACGGTAATTGGATGGGCCAGAAAGTAGTGTCGGAGTTTCCTGGAGGCCATGACCAGCGCGTAGGCCAGCTTCTCAAGCTCCGTGTACCGTGTCTTGGCGCCTTGTAAGGCTTCGGAGACGAAGTAACGTGGCGTTGACGAGCGCCTTCTTCGAGGATGAGGACGGCGCTGGTTGCTGTTGTCGAGGTGGCGAGGTAAAGCAAGAGGGGAGCCTCTGGTGCCGGGGCGACCAGAGTGGGTAGACTTGCGAGGTGCCGCTTGAGGTCGTCGAAGACGCTAGCGCAATCGCTGTCCCAGCGAAAGCCGTCACAACCGCAGAGGGTTTTGAAAAAGGGCAGGCCCCACTCCGCCGCTTGGGATAAAAATCGACTCAATGCAGCCATCCGGCCAGCGAGTCGCTGAACCTCCCTTGTTGTTTTGGGCGGTTCCATAGCGAGGATCGCGTCGATCTTGTCGGGGTTGGCTCAGTATGCGCGCCCGACACCGAAAGCCTGAAGCTTGCCGGCGCGCACACCGAATACACATTTGTCCGGGTTGAGCTTGACACCTGCCTTCCGGAGGTTGTCGAAGGTCTCTTGTAGATCCTGGCTATGAACGGCCAACTGCTTGGTTTTGATGACCACGTTGTCGACGTATGCCTCCACATTCCTCCCCAACTGGGAGGTCAATGTCAGTGCAATGAGGCGTGTGAAAGTTGCGCCGGCATTTTTCAGGCCGAAGGGCATCCTGACAAAGCAGTATGTTCCTATCGGGGTGATGAAGCTAGTTTTCTCTTCGTCGTCCTTGGCCATGTGAATTTGATGATATCCGAGTATCGTCCGGGAAGCTCATAAGTTCACGGCGGCGATGGCGTCGACCGGTTGGTCGACGCGTGGTAAGGTAGTCATCCCGGGCACGCCTTATTGAGGGCGGTGAAGTCGATGCACATGCGCCGAGCACCACCGGCTTTCTTGACCAATACCGGGTTGGCCAACCACTGCAGCTGGACCTCGCGAATGACCCTCGCTGCAAGAGCTTCGCTACTTCCACCTTGGCCGCTTGTTCTTTGGTCGGCGGACATCTGCGCCGGCCGTTGTTCGATCGCTTAGCGTCCGACGGACCGCCAAGGTATGCTCGATGAGAGCGGTGCACGCCCTTGATGTCTTCCGGGACCATGCAAAGACATCGACGTTGTTCCGAGGACTGAAGTATTCTTTGCTCCACCTCCAAGGAGGCTTTCGCCCGACGGAGACGACATGGCCGTCGACCCGGAGGGGGACTTTTGATGCCGCCTTCCGGTCGAGGCTTAGGGGTCCATCCCGGGGCGGATGGGGTGCCCGCCTTGAGCTTGCCGGCGAGAATATGCACCCTGTGGCAGGGGCTCGTAAGCTCCAAGCGTCGGGCGAGGTCCTGACTACCATGGACGGTGATAACGCCCTGCGGGCCCGGGAGCTTCAAACACAAGAAGCCGTAATGCGGGACCGCTCCAAAGGAGGCGAGGGCGGGGCGGCCTAGAATGGCGTTGTACGGGCTTGGGGTGTCCGCGACATCGAATATGGCGTCCTCGCTCCTGACGTTGTTGCCTTGAAAAAAGGAGACTCGGAGACATATTTGGCCCGCGGTGGCTAGTTGCTGGCCCCCGAAACCGTACAACGGGGTCCCCGATGGCCGCAGTCGGCTGCGAGGAATCCCCATGCGGCCGAGAACCTCCGCGAAAAGCACATTCGCCGAGCTACCTCCATCAATAAGGACGCGCCTGACATCGCACCCTTCAATGCCCGCGCGGATGAGCAGAGGGTCGTGGTGGGGAAACTCCACGCCCCGGGCGTCCGCAGGCGCAAAAGTGACCTCACCTTGGGCTACACCTGGGCGTGGACGCTGCGAGGTCCCCACCGAGGAACCCCCAGAGATGACGCTGATAATCTGAACCTGCCGGGGCATGCGCTGCGGCAGCTGCAAACAGTTCCTCGGTGCTATAGCTCTCAGGGTGGGCGGCCTCGGAGCCTCTTGCATGGCCCATACGGTTCCACGAAGATCCGCCAACTCTCGCCAGAGCGTGTCGAGGGCCGCAATAGGCGCCGCCCCACCGCGCGGTGAGGCGGGCGGGGCGTCGGCGTTGCGTCGGCGATGGCGGGTAGGTCGGCCGCCGCGTCGGCGATGGCGGGTAGGAGTCGGTCGCCGTGTCGGCGATGGCGGGGTAGGGGTCGACCGCCGCGTCGACGATGGCGGGGTAGGGGTCGGTCGCCGCGTCGACGATGGCGGGGTAGGGGTCGACCGCCGCGTCGACGATGGCGGGGTAGGGGTCGACCGCCGCGTCGACGATGGCGGGGTAGGAGTCGGTCGCCGCGTCGACGATGGCGGGGTAGGTCGTCGCGCGATGAATCTCGTTGCTTTCGCCCGCGGCCGCCAATGTCAAGGCCCCGGTGCCTACGCGGGGCCCCGCCGCGGCTCCCTCCTTTGTCGTCGTTGATGATAAAATTTTTTCCGGTGCCATCCTTGAGATCTTGGGGCTTGAGGCTTCGCTCGCGTTCGTCCCCACGGACGGCGCCAACTGTTGTGGTTATAGACCAAACAGAGAGAGAGGTATGGTAGTGGAGAGTTAGGTGAGCGAATGACCTCTTGGTCTGTCCAAGAACGGTATATATATGTACTTTACACAGAGCCTACGAGGGATTCCTCGCAGCTTCGCAACCTGTCGATACAAGCTAGCTGGGTTCAGGTGGGGGCCACCCCTACAACAGTGTACAATCACGGTCTACATTCATATAATACCGATAAATGTCATATATAACTTGTTGCTTTTGTGTGTGTATATATATATAGATGCATGGTGATTGAAGCCAAATTATTGAAATCACCTATTGGTTTTCTCAACCCACGCTTGGTCGTCATAGATACTATCGAGGAGGATGTATTCTTCATCGAGAATTACATTGCAACGGCATTGGTGGCTCACCGCAACAAAGAATTTATATTTATGCCCTACAACCAGGGGTAAGTGCTGCACTAGTGGCTATACTTATTGATTTCTACTTTATAAACAACATGAGATTAGGTTTAATGACCATGATGACATACCTGTGTAAGTTCCACTGGATTCTAATTGTAATTATACTAAAATGGAACAAGGTAATATACCTTGATTGCCTAAAGAAAAAGAAAACTAACTTCACAGTTATCGGCCAATTAATCGATAGGTAAATATATTTTTTCCATACATAATTGTATTGTAGTCTATCTTTCCTTCCCAATGACTAAGGCTAACTTTTTGGAATTACGTAGGTCGTTCGTCATGTACGTTGTAGAGGTATGAAAATCGAAGGGAGGGACCAACACATTAATTCTATATAACACTTCATAGTAAAGTCTCTCGAATTTAAAAAATTCTATTTTTGCAGTGCCACCAGCAGCCGTTGGGCAACACTTGTGGATTCTATATTTGCCGCCATACGCAAATACCCCTTGATTCCTCAAAGATCAATGATCTTCCGGTTTGTCAATCTTGCAATAATTATTTCATACTTATCAAGTTATATACGTACGTATGATATTGATATTCTTATTGACAGGCTGCGCCCATTGCTACAACTGCATTGAAATAGGCCAAACTCACACAAATTCGAGTAGAGTGTGTGTACTTTTTGATGTCTAAAGTCATAAAATCAGATGGACAGTTCCACAAAGTAGAATGAATTTGATTGAGATAAGATTGACATTAATTGTACATATGTGTATTTGTTAATGGATAATTTATTTTATTTCAATTAATTGATTTGTGAAATGGATGTTTTTGTTTCTGAAATGAATGAATATGAATTGGATATATATTGTGTTGATCTGTTTATTTCAGAGGGCATGGCTAGCAATTCCTGAGGCTAGCCAATAAACAGAAATATATTTAGGAAAAGAAAATAATATCACAGACAGTTTCACCTACAAACCATATGTGATTATTAAATATCACATACGGTTTTAACTATAAACCATCTGTGATAGTTAAATATCACAAACGGTTTCAATTTTAAACCGTTTGTGATAGTTCAATATCACAGACGATTTGTAGTTAAAACCGTATGTGATATTTGCATCACAGACGGTTTGAAAGCCGTCTATGATGACCTTATTTCATTACTGACTCATAAATTCAGACGGCTCACAAAACTGTCTGTGATAATATTTTTGAACTGTCTGTGATAACGTTTTCTATAGTAGTATATGTCTATCGAATTTAATGAGAAGAAATATATGAAAATTGAGATAGTTGTGAAGTGACATGAATATTTGGTGATGTGTTTTATATTATTTATTATTCTACTGTGTACGTACTTGCTGAGTTGTGGATTCACCCTTACTTTTGTTATTGTTTTTATGTGCTTATTGAGGATGACATATATGGGCCAAAAGTAGCACATATTTGATCTTGCACCGTTGTAGTTTCTTTATTCACTTAGTGTCCAATTATTCATTGTTAGAATTAGAATTATGCTATTCATGTAACTCTTAGGTGCATAATGATTTCCCTTTACAACATCTTGATATTACATTGTGCTACTCGTCATGGTTTCTTTTGATTAAATTTATAATTGGTTCATCTTAATGCCAATTATTGATTTCTTTATTTTTTTCATATCTATGTTCATAATTATATCGTGGAATTACTAATTAAAGCCTAGTTGATGGTAATTCTTATGTAATGGCTAAAATTGATAGTAATTGAAATTGTGGGTGACATTCTATGTTTTTATTATGCCGGAGTGTTATGCCGGAGTGTTACGACATTTCAGATTTTCAATAGTGTATCTGCGGTTTGTTAGAACACTTTGAACAAACAACGAAGCACTTTTTTTTAGAATAGAAAGAAAAACAACAATGGATTGCCAAAACCCAAAAAGGAAAAAACAAATCCTCGTCACCGCGAGCAGAGATGGGCTTTCATCATGGTAGTACGCAGACTGATCATGCAGTACGAGAATACTGCGCGCCTAAAGCATTAAGCTAGCTAGCTATGTCGTTCTCCTTTTCACATAGGAGGAACAAGCACATGGTTCAGTTCATATGCATAAGGACGTTTGTTTTAGCGTTGACTTTTAGCTTTTGGTTAAAATTTTACTGTAATTGGTTTTTTTACTATAGCTAATTTGACTTTTTAAGTATAATTAAATTTAAAAAATATAAAAGTAGAAAAAAATATATTAACCCATCACGAACAATGCAAAGGAACACGAGAAAAAAAATACAAAAAAGTCCAAAAAATTTAAAAAAATTCAGAAAAAAATAAATTACTGAATAGTGGAAAAAAACTAAAATTAAAAACTGAAGTAAAAAAAAAAGCTAAAACAAGCGGAGCCGCTCCAGCGCACATACAAAAGGCGCGGCTTCCACCCATACGAGTAGCTCATGATGTGACGTTGCGCGCGCGATTAAGCGAAACAAACGTTTCTTAATTAGCAAGCACATGACCCTGCACCACTCGTTAATTCGTGCCCAACTTCGTGGCTAATTCGTAGGATATATTCCATGGAATCGAATACTGTTGCACGAATAAATTTTGTTTCCAACAATTCCGTCCATCGATCCAACCCTTTCTTTGCAGCTTAATTAATTCCGTGCAACTTCGATCTCCTAGCTACGTACGTAGTGTCATTGACCATGGCCTTATCTTCCAAACCGGAATCACTTACCGACTGTCATCTTGCAGCCTATAAGTAAAACCCATCGTACTTATTCCAAGAGTTCCATCATCAGCTACAAAACCTCTCTCTGTCTACCCCTCTCCCTCTCTTCAAATTTGTGATCTACGCCTTCCAAATCTGATCCAACATGTCGCGGCGGCGGGGTTTCACCGACGGCGGCGAAGTCTCTGTCGACAAAGTGGAAAAGATTGGCCAGGCAGTAGAGTTGATTGATCATGTCGCCGCCGACAGTGGTGAGATCCGGGTGGAGAGGGTGGAGGAGATCGGGGGCACAGCGGTGGACCAGTGGGCACAGATTTTCATCGACGAGACGAAACGGAAGATGCGAGGGCAAGCCGCTAGGTACGCAAAGGCTAGAGATACTTAGTATACAGTAGTAACCTATAATAATTACTCTTTCTTGAGAAGCGCCGTTCTACAAATATAAATTCATTGTAACGACTAAATATATAGTTATTATAATATTATCGCTATATACCTCTACTTTAATACTAAAAAATAAATGAGTTGTTGTAGTACTATACAATTTAATAAAATTATACATGGTCTGATGGTATTAATTTTTCTTAAATTAAATATCTCATTGTTCTGTGTGTATGGTGCGTTTTGGACTTATATTACTGGACGGAGGAAATAATTAGCAGCTGTATAGAATCATGGGAAATTAATGATCATTTGTGATTGCACTTTTTTCCCTTCTTAATTAAACAATGTGTATTGGGCTTTTTGGAGAGTGACTCTTACTAGCATTATACTCTAGTTATACTCCTTCGTTCTTTTTTAGATATTGTTTTATAACATGTGTAGTCAACATTTTCAAACTTTGATCTCTAGTATGCATAAAAGTATTTTGGATATGTCATACAGAAATGATACTACTAGATTTTTTATAAAAATAATTTCATATCATTATACTTTTAATTATTTTTATCAATATATAATTAGAAAAAATGATCAAATATGTGTTTTGAACACGTGTGATGTTCAAAATGATTAAGTATAAAGAATAAAGACAGTATCTTACTAGCTGTTAAGGCAGTGCCATCCGTGAAGCTAGCGTACGTGCGTTGCTGCCTGACTGCTTTAGTTTCCCGGTGAGAATACGACCGCTCGATTCGTTTGGCATGCATCACATCCATCCATGATCGCGTATGTGTGTATAAATATACAAACACTATTCTACTCTTGAGTGTAAAATAAGTTATTATAGGCTCCACCACCTTCTATGAGTCAAAACCAACATCCTATCTTGATTAAAGACTAATCAAAGAAAACCCATCATCTCTCACCTCTGTCAACCTCTATGTCGCTTTCCACCTATTTTTTTTAATGCTCAGACGATGTAATAATTAATTAGCTTAGGTACCGTAATCCTAAAGGCACAATGAAGTTGCAGTAAATCTCTTGTAATGATGTTATAAATGTAAAATGAGGTTTCAGTAAATCTGTAATATAGGTCTGGTGAACGCACAGTTAGGTCCCAAAAATCTTTTGTAGCGGTGCAGTAAACGCATATGGAGATGGCAGTAAATCACTTTTAGCGATGCAATAAAAATAAAAATCACACCGAGCCATGCAATAATATATATCTGGATGCCATTATATAGCGGTTCTATTTTTTTCATTTGGTTGTAAATGTGAATATATCTAGATGTAAATACAGGATCCATTTATACAGTCGCAATCACACAACTGTTCTTTTTTTTCATTTGATAGTAAATTGGAATGTATTTGAACGTAAATGTGGTGTCTATTTTCACTGCCGCCATCACATAGCGGTTCTATTTTTTCATCTAGCCGTAATGTGAATGTATCTGGATGTAAATATAATATCCATTTTTTTACTACCGCTATCACAAGGCCATCATGCACTATGGCTAGGTGTGGTAGTAAACTCTAAAAACACATCTAATAAAATTGCTTAGATAGTTCATTCACATATATGCAGCTGATCAAGCATGTCAGTAGTCCTACGAGTTGGGTCGCACTTTTCTAGGTTGGCCCGAGGCCCAGTCGGTATGGCATGGCCCAAGTATGACACATGGCGGGCCGAAATGTCACGATACGAACTACTGGGCTAGGCTGGGTCTGAGAATTGGGTACGTCGAGTGGCATGACACTCTAATGGGCCGTGCTTGGGCTTGCACGGCTTGAAAATTCTGATGCAACTTGGCGCACCTCATCGATGTTAACATGGCTGTTGAGGAGAGGAAAGGAAGACCGCTGTTGTGGCCCGTCACTGACTCATCGCCCCAAATCCCCCTGCACTTGGCTCTGCTCAGATCTAGGAGAGGAGAAGGGGACAACCGGATAGCCATAGTTGTCATGGTGGGCTCGCAACCGCCGCCGTCCCCATTGCGACTACCACCGCTTAGATCTGGGAGAGAGGGTGAGGGGAAGGACGCTCACAATCTTCATTATGGTGGTGGGCTTCACAGCCGGCGTCGTTTAGATCTAGGAGAGAGGGAGATGCAATGCGGCCAATGTCTACAGTCGATGGCCGACAGGAGAGGGAGACAGTGAGTTGAGAGAGAAAGCAAGGCGGTGCGACTTGTAGGCATGCAGTGGTGCTTTTCTGATTGTGCTATGCACGCTGCATGTCTTCAATTTTCGAAAAGAAAGATAAAGGAAAGGAGACTAATTTGGTTGCAGGAAATATTGGCTAGTTGGGTGCATAAATGCTAGTCCCATGGTCAAGAATCCTCAATCAATTCCCAGCATGCGGCAAGTCAAGTCATCCTATAGCCTCCAGATGCATATATACAGATTGCCCACTTGATAATACACCTTTAAATTACCTGGCCAGCAAGCAAGGCAAGATATTTCAAGCAGACTTGAGATTATACTCCACCCGAACATACGCGACCCTCTATAGCCTCAAGGCACCTCCCCTAGCCTTGGTCTTGCCGTTGATCATAACAATTACTAAGCACTCTGCACATCAAAGAACAAGCAACCATCTCGAGCACAAGTGACATACGCTTAACTCTCGTCAACAAAACGGATACACACAAGCACCACTTGACACCCATACCATAATTCAAATAAAGCATGGACTCCCACCATGACTAACACTTGCATAGACTCTCATCATGACTAACATAATTAAAATCAACTCTACTTACTCAATTTTACCAAAGGCCAATCTGACCACTAACCAACGGACGGTCAGACTGCCACAAACCAACATAACTCCACCTGGTAACAGGGGACCGGTCTGACCGTGGTGCCCATGCTAGTCAGACCGCTCGATGTTGTGGGAGGGCCCCGCTCTCCCTTGGGCCGATGATAATTTTAGCAAGACAAGACATGCCAAAGTGTGCCACGACAACATTGGCATGGCATCACACATCAGGGAATCCATCTCGAACAAGGTCCGGGGTCCAACCCTGGACGAGGTCTAGAGTCCATCCCAAATGAGATCTGTGCCACCATGAACGAGGTCTAGGAGCCAATCCAAGATGAAGTCTGGAGACCAACCTCGGATGAGGTCCAAAGCTGGAGACCAACCTCGGATGAGGTCCAAAGTCCATCCCGGACAAGGTCCATACTGTCCCCAGACGAGGTCTAGGAGCTAAACTAAGACGAAGTTTGGAGACCAACTTTGGACGAGATCCGAAGTCCATCCCAAATGAGGTCTGTGCCACCCTAGACGAGGTTCGGGGGCCAACTCAAGACGAAGTCTAGAGACTAACCTCAGCAAGGCATGATACTTTGGACGTCGGCCACGTTGAGATGGAGCTTGGGGGGAGTTCAACCTGGGCCCTAGGGCCCACCCGATGTATTGTATGAAACTACCCTTAGGAGTAAAATAGGTCCTGGGGTTGGACTTGTAACTTCACTCATCTTCCTCGCTACTCTATAAATAGGACCTCTTATGAATGGAGAGGAGGATGCCACTTGTAATACTTCACACCTGTATGCAATACATTTGTTGAGTCACTTGTGTGCAATTCTCATTGAGTCCCTTTGCATCCTCAGTGGTTCACGAATCTAACCGGAGGTGCTTACAAGTTTACTGTCCAATCTCATATCGACGACGACAGTTGGCATCGTTTGTGGGACTTGAGTGAGAAGCCATGCTGCCTTGGAAGATGAAGGCACGAAAGGTCACTGGTGAGCTTCTCTTCAACTCAAGATCTCATTAATGGATGAAGATGCATTTTTCTCACTAAATAGCTCATTTTGCTCTTTTTCAACATCACAATGTTCATTTTTCACATTTTTAGTTCATTCTCCCCTTTGAAGATCATTATCAACATTTTCCTCCTTTTTACTAAAACAAAAATTTGACTTAATAATTCTTCCCCTTTTGGCCAAATAATCATCAAAGGTTAAGAGGCTCTGTGCAAGCTCACCCTTTCTAATTCTCTCTCTTAAATATTGCATGCTAACAATAACAGCACAAAGGAGCAAAAGGCGTTGTTGTCATCACCAACGGATAAGATTTTGATAGACGTTGATGTCGCAGGTCATCCTATTCATCACCATCGAGTGAGGCCACCTTTACTGGCTCCAACATGGTTCAATGTCCATTCGACTTATGAATAGTATCAACCTGTAAAGAGTTGAACGGAAAGAGAGAAAATGATTTTGGCCGATATAAATGAAATCACTATAGTATACTACAATCGATTAGTAGACCCTGTCTTAAAAGGCATACCGCCGTAGAAAATGTTAAGTAATTAGATGAACAGATATACAATCCAGCGCTGTAACACGTACGTACAGTTAGTATATATTATGTAGGACAATAAATAAGGTTTAGATTAGAAACATTGATCCTCATCTGATTGTCATATGCAAATTTAGTGTACTAGTGGTAATGTATGATTGTATTTTATTTTCAATAAAAGTAATGTGTGATTTTTTTCATTGCTCACCGACGAATTAACGGATGCATGTTTAATTACCAAACGAAACATTTCAACAATCTTTTTGTTTCATTGCAGCATTTTGCACGTGGGATAATGATTCGTGCATGCATAACATACGCAGAACGGCATGCAGCAGGGGTGTGTAATGGGAGCATTTTGCGTCTAACCTTGGATCACAAAATTTCTGGCTCCGCTACTGTGCACAGTAGTGATCCGAGCTCATCAGTTAGCTTTTCATCTGTGATCCCAGCCAACATATACAACTAATTAATGCTCCCTCTTTTTTTGTTTGACATCCTGTTAATCCGTGATGCCAAACTTTCTAAAATTTGAATAATTAGCAATAAAAAACTATATCATTAGATTTATTATTAAAATACTTTTATAATATTATAATTTTATTAATGTATCTTAATATTATGTTATAAAAAGTAATAGTTAAAACTATATCTCGAAGACGATAAAAAATCTAAAAACGTCAAAAAAAAAGAATAGAGAGTACAGACAAATTAAATCGCGTTCATTGCATGGATTGCATGGGCACATATACATCCTCACCTGATGACCTGATGGTTCTCTATAAAAATAGATAATCAGATAGTTTCTTTTTTTAGAGAATACAAGGCTGACACTATTACACAAATATTATTATAGGTGGTTCAAAATAATTATCACAAATAATTTCTCATAAACAATCAAAATTTAAAAACTAAAAACCATAAACCATAATAAAAAAATCTCACCCTATGTCCTATCTCTTTTAAGTCTCAAAAGTCGGCCGGAAGGGCCGTTGGCTGGTGTGTACTTGATTGCTTTTGTCCAGTCCAGATGAATGTACGACGCAATCCTCGTGTACTTCGCAGACGCATGCATGCAAACGAAACCACCATGCAATATTCAACAAAAGCTAGCGAATTAAGCTTTGCGTGCATCGAAGGTTTCAGGCATGTATGAACCGCACGCATACACCACTTGGAGTCAAGACAGTCAAGTCTTCCTCGTTCGATCGATCTACTGTTCGCAACGCGCTGATGGAGCAAATCAGATTGGATTCACGTACGCGTCCGGCCGAATTTTTCAAAGTTCGATTCACACAGTTTTAGTTACATATGAAAGGAGTAGTAGCTAGTCTAGTCCATCCACTTTTAATTATAAGCTCTCTGACCTCTCGTAGACTTAACACATCGTCAGATCGAAAACCTGTTAAACAACTAGGATAGTTATATTTTTATTGTTGTTTAATATTTTTATTAGTTATGATATATTTACTAGACATATTATTTAATATTCACATGTGAGAGTGTTTACATTCATATATTTATATATAAATCTGTTGTTTTTAAAAACCATCTATGATATCTACATATTACAAATGGTTTGATATTACAAACTATCTGGGATAGTTATTTGAAAAGCTACATTATTTTCTCTTTTTCAGCAAACCTCAGGAAATACTAGCCATGTTATCTGAAACCAAGCAAGCAGATCACATATATATAGCACATGACAATCTTTACATAGATCTTATAAATAAATTAAACAACGTAAGCATATCACATATATAGCATATGACAATCGTTAGACAGATCTTACAAATGAATTAAACAACTGAATGAAGTAAAATTGAATTAATTGTTTAATTAAACAAAAATGAGTGATTCAAAAAAGTTAGTCTTGGCTATTGCAAACGAAGGGAAGAGTATAACAGAGTTATGTATGGAGGAAATGAGCTTATCTGTTAATTGTTTGTTGCATAAGGGTGAAATCGTGGTTACCACTAAGTAAGGAATTAAGGTATATTATCTTACTCCACTTTATTACAATCATGATTAGAATCTAGTGATCCCTAGTCATGTATGTCATTATAGTGATTAATCTTAAGTCTATTATATATAAAATACAAATAAAATTTATATGATAACTAGTGAAACACTCACTCAACAAACACTGCACGCAAACCACCCACGCTTAGTTTGTTATTATGCCTTTTGACTATGAGGGTGTTTAATTAATTCTATTTTTTTAAGACTTATGTCCAGTCTAGGTGAACGTACCGCGTAGTCCTCGTTTAATTTGCAGGTATACGCATCAAATTTCGTATGTATGTGCGTGATCGGTGGAGTCAAGTATTTCGTTCCCATCTAATTTGTTGCGTACACCGAATCTGATTCTATTTTGAAGTATATATATGCACCTGGCCTAACGCATGCATGCAAACGAAATCAGCGTGCAATTCAACAAAAGCTAGGGAACTGACTAAGGCTCCGCTCAGCGTTTCGTCGCCAGCATTTAGCGACGGTGTTCGTGACACTGTAGCAGTACTGTAGCTACAGTAAAAAATTTTCTATTTTTTCGTTTTGATTTTTTTCTCGCATTCCTTTGCATCGTCCGTTCTAGATTAACGTGCCATTTTTATTTTTATATTTTTTTAAATTTAATTATACGCAATAAACTAACTCAGCTACAGTAAAAAATAAGCCAGCTACAATATTTTTTCAGCAAAAATCAAAAGCTATCACTATTCCGAACGCCCCCTAAGTCTTCTCATCTATTGATCTACTGTTCGAAACTCGCCGAGCAAGTGATCACTTAGCAATTTGGATTCATACGTCCGTCCGATCGACAATTGTTTTCAGAATTTGATTCATACAAATTTGAGTATTACTCTTTCCGGTCACAAAAGTAAATCGTTTTTGCTATTGACATGGTCTCTAAAATACAATTTTCTGTACTCATTTCTATTGTTAATTATATAGTTGGCTCGTAAGCTTGGCTTGCGATAGACCTTGTGACAAGCACCGTCGCTTTGGAATGGTCGTGGGCCCAAGATAACTTGGGGACTCTCTCTCCCTACAATAACCCTTCGTTGATCTGGATGATTATCAATCGTCTGTCCAGACCGGCGCATCGACCTATAGAATTGGTCGGCACACGACCTCGAACCTACGATCCCCTCTGGTAGCCTACAATGGGTCGACATACACTAGAATGTGTTAGTGTCAAATAGGGGCTCGGGGTGGTAGGCCACCGGCCGTTGTCCCCGGGCTAAGGCTGCTCATGCCAATGTCGGGCGATCCAGTCAGGCCCGAGACGCGTAGGAGCGAAGTCATTCCTCAACGGGGTGCCACGAACGTTGCCTTCGGCTCGGGGCGGATCGGACCTAGCTCTACGAGTTGTGAGGCCGAAAGATGGGACAAGCTCCCTGAAAGACATCGCCATGAGTCGAACCTATCTTGAGCTTTGGCCCGAGCGTACCCAGGGTAGCGAACCGGCGCATACTGCGCTGTGGGCTGGACGCCTACTATACCATATTACCATAGATCTAGCACTTGCTACGCTGTGGGGGGACTGGCTGGACTGGGTTCGTCACGGGCCACCTCGAATCTGTAAATACCCCCACCGGTCTTCTACATACTTCTCCATTCCTCCACTGCACAATCCGTCCGCGCCTACCCCATCGTCTCCCCGCGCTCACGTCTTGGCCTGGGCCTTCCGACGCTGTTGTTCGCCCCAGGGTTTTCCGGGTTCCACAGCCTTAAAGGCCCAGACGGCCGGCTCCGAGGCTCGGCTCTGGACCTCCACCAGGTTCGACTGGGGCTTCGACGAGGCGCCACCGGCGGCAGGGTAATGGCCCCAGCTCCAACCGGCACGTGGCCCTCCCCTCCCAGGCGTTATGTTGTGGGTGTCCTGAGCCCCTCCAGGAGGCTGCGGCTGTGGCGCTCCGGGCCTCCCTGGAGGATTGCGGTAGCGGCGCCCCGGGCCACCCCGAGGGTTGTAGTAGCAGAACTCCAGGCCTCCCCGGGGGGTCGTAGTAGTGGTGTCCCTGGTCTCCTCGAAATTTTTTTACTTTTTAGTCTAAAATTTAAAAATTTCTTACAAATAGACCTCTGAAGAAACGATTTACAAAAATAGACCCCCAGAACGACGCCAAAGCACATGACGCCGAGGGTACATAGCACGGCGCCATGGCCTTCGGCGCTGTGCTATGCCATGTAGGATTCCTCGGCGCCAAAAGCCATGACGCCGTACTATGCACAAACGGCGTTAAAGGAGCTGGCGCCGTGCTCTAGGACTTCAACCCGAGCATGGCCGCCCGGCCCCCTCACCCCCTCATTCTTTTCTCTGTTCTTCCCCAAACAGCGCGCCGCCCCTCCTCTTCCTTCCTCCAAATCCATTGATTTTGCTCGGTTTTTCTCGTGATTTTTGTTCCAAATCGATAAAGCAAGGTTAACTCCCTCCCCTCCCTTAATTGTTTCGAATAGATATTGTTTATTTGAGCTACATTTTGTGGGGAAATAGTTGAAACCCTAGATGAAATTCGATGAATTTGGCTCGGTTTTAGGTTTGATTTGCGTTGAATATGCGAAATATAAGAGTAGTTATGGGTGTAGATTCGTTTTTAGAGTTTGATTTGAATGAAATTGATGAATCCATGTGCTAGGTTTAGAAATATGATATATGTTTGATTTTATTGTTTGATTTGATATGATATAAATCTATGTGGTAGGGTTTGATTTTAGGGTGTAGATATGATATGGTTTGATATGAAATTAGAAATAGGGTTTGATTTTAGAGTCCATTTCTTGAAATGTTAGGTTTAGGGTTTGATATGGTTTGATATGATTTGATAAATAGATTTAGAAATAGGGTTTTATTTTATGTTGTACGTATGATATGGTTTGATATGATTTTAGAAATAGATTTAGAAATAGAGTTTGATTTTCGTTAAAAGTCATAGTATTTTGTTGTCGAGGCCGATTGGACTGAGGTATGTTTGTTTATTGATTATAGATGAATAAGATTGTGACTTTTCACTATGGTGGAACTGTGAAGAGAAGTGATAATGGAGGTGTTGATTCGGAGAGTATGGAAGAGATCACGTTGCTATTTAGGTCAAGTCCGTCGTATGGTGAGATCATTTATCGCTTGAAAGAGATGTTGGGATGGACAGATGAGCATGGTGATGTCGTTATGGAAGGATTGATTGATGTTGGGTCGTCAAAGGGGCCGCGTATAAAGAGATTGGTTCCGATTGGCAGCAACGGTGAATGGGATAACTATGTGGCCGTCATTTTGGGCACAGAGGTCAAAGCACCTGACTTGTTCGTGTGTATGGTGGTGAGAGATCCATCACCTCCTAGGGCTGCATTCGATCGCAATGACTCACCATTGGTTGGGTCACCAGGTCATGAAGAGGTCGAGATGCAAGTTGAACCCTCGACTCAAGTATATGAGGTTCCATTGACTCAGGTAGAAGCTGACTCTGAGGATGTTGATGACCGGTCTGTTGGTGGATTCAACGAGGAGGCAGTGTTTGAGAAACCCATGGTTTGTGTAGCATCTAACAGGGTGGATGTAGAGCTTGCGGGAGACGAGACTGCTTATGAGGATGCGAGGGCTGTGGACTCAGATGATGACAGGCCGGTCCCAGGTTTGACGTCTAGCGAAATTGAGCTGTTGAGAAGAATGTTTCCTAGCCGTGATCCGCTGGTGTCCGATTACAATGACCTAAGCAACGCACATATGGCTGTAGCGGATGGAGGGCAAACGCAGAGGGACATACCTAGGCTTGGGGCTAGTATCATAATCCAGAAGGGTTATGTCATTGAGGATATGTCGGCATTGAAGATGTGGTTGAAAGAGTACTCGATTGTGCACAATCGTCCATACCAGGTTAAGAACTCATACGCCCAACGTCGGTACACCATCAAATGTGAAAGCGCAGGGTGTGCATGGAAAGTCTGTGCCAGGAAGGTGAAGGGTACGGAGAAGTTTAAGATTACAACTGTGGATGGACCGCACAGCTGTGGGTCTTCTGAGCCCGGCCAGAAACATCGTCAGTTGACTTCTCGGTTTATTGCAACCCACTTGTACCCTATGATAAAGCACATACCGACGATGCGCGTGACAGCAGTGATAGATGCCGTTAAGCTAAAGTGACACTACACAATCAAGTATGGGAAAGCATGGAGGGCACAACAACGTGCTTTGAAGTTGATTTATGGTGATTGGGAGGAGGCGTATGAGCGTTTGCCGGCCATATTAAACGCAATGAAAGCGGTGAATGCAGGAATGCAGTATGAGTACGTGCCTAAGCCCGATGTATGGGTTAATGGGAGGCATGTTTTCTTTCAAGCATTCTGGTGCTTTGGTCAGTGTCAGCAGTCAGCTGTGTTTTTTGCAGGGTCAGGAAGCACGGCGCCATGTATGCATAACACGGTGCCATAACATGTGATGCCGTCCTATGTATGTACAGCGCCACATGTTATGACGCCATGCTATGCATACATGGCGCCACTTGTTATGGTGTCGTGCGGCCTGACCCTGCAAAAAACAATTCCGACTAGTGGAATGTGATGGAGTCAATCTTTGTTGTGGTATATCCTGAATTTTTTCAAAAAAAGAACTTTTTTATCTGAATTGATGGCAGGTAGAGGTAATTGGCTTTATGCTGAAAGGTGTATGCTATGGTTCACCTCTGTGCGTATTTCTCTGCGGAAAACAGCCCTCTTTTGTCATATCTTTGTGCGGAGCAGCCCTTTGTTGTCATATCTCTGGGTGGAGCAGCCCTCTTTTGTCATGTCACTGCACAAAACTGACCTCTTTTGTCATGTCACTGCACAAAGCTGACCTTTGTTGTCATGTCACTGTACAAACCTGCACTCTTTTGTCATATCTCTGCGCAAAGCAGCCATCTTTTGTCATATCTGTGCGCAGAGTTGCCCTCTTTTGTCATGTCACTGCACAAAGCTGAGCTCTTTTGTAATGTCACTGCACAAAGCTGACCTCTTTTGTCATGTCACTGTACAAACCTGCACTCTTTTGTCATGTCTCTGCGCAAAGCAGCCATCTTTTGTCATATCTGTGCGCAGAGCTGTCCTCTTTTGTCATGTCACTGCACAAAGCTGCTCTCTTTTATCATGTCACTGCGCAAAACTGATCTCTTTTGTCATGTCCCTACACAAACCTACTCTCTTTTGTCATGTGGTAACTAAAGTAAGTTATCTCGTTTCATATAAATAGCACGGTTGGGGTGCCATGACATTGTAGCTAGAGAACCCTATAAATCCAATAAAGAAGCACCTTCTCTTTTGTTGTGAAATATACCATGTCGGAAGCTGAGGGGCCAGTCGAATATAGGTCACCGAAGGAAGACCTTCCCTTGGAAAGGAGGGACAACTTCGGTCCACATTACCGCTTGATGCCAAACCGACGTGCTCAACCAGCGTGGCCGAAATGCACACACAATGAGGATGCGGTCGTGCAGGTCATCGATGCCCCTTTGGATGGCGGGCGATGTTTCTTCCGATGCCCACGCTCCGGGGTACAAATTGCTAGTAGTACATATTTTGTTATTGCTTATCGAGTCTCCATGTTTACCGTCCTTTCCTGCAGATGGCGAAGTGCAACTTCTCCCGCTGGATCGACCCTACTCATCAACTGTACATTATCATTTATGTGAATGTATTATGGGATCGAATATTTGAGTTAGAGGAGCGAATCGAGACTCTCAGTGAGGAGAACAACGACCTCCGCCAACAGATGCAACGCGAGATGGGCAACGAGGAGGTGGTGAACATAGCAAGCTCGAATGATCCCACATGTTGTTGCGCGAACCCTAGTTGCATATGTGCGTGCCACTACTACGACGACCAGCCACGTCCGAGGCGGCCCCCTCAGCAACACTCTATGTGGGTGCCACGAGGCTCATTTGGCATATAGTCAACGAGATGTACGGTTGTACCTTCTACCAGTATGCACGGTCTCTATGATATGGACTAGAGAGAGTTATTAAGCTTGTACTACTTTCTATATTTTCTGTATGTGCGCCGTGCCATTCCCATGTTGATGATGAAATCTATTTTAACTATCAACATAAGATCTCCTCATCTTTTCGCATTCATTTTTTCCACGTGTTCAATATCACTTTCCTTCCTTTCGTTCAATTATTCCTATCACAGTTGTCCTAAAAAAATATCATTAAATTTCTTCCAATAAAACAACATAACATGATCGTAAAATATTTTTCCCAGTTGATCATATTTTTCACGGTCAGCAATGTACGAAATTCACAAATAGCTCATTCATTACTTCACACAAAATTCGTTCCTACTCTACCAAACAAAATTCTTAATTTTCGTAATTACAACAAAATTACATAAGCAGTAAACTGGACTCTACATAAAATTCTTATTTTTCAAACATCATTTAATATATCCAAAATTAATTTTTTTCCTAAATATAACTTTACAAATACATACGAATTCTATACCCTAAATTCAGGAAACCCTAAAAGATAACTAATCGGGGCAAATCAAGTCTCAATATACAATACATCATACAATGTACATATACATTCAAGTCTCAATAACGTAGAACAACATCAATTGATATTTCGTCAAATAAATAAGCGCGATACATAGCATTACGACACAATATCATAAAATATTTCACAGATTCTAAAAACATAAATAGGTCCACATACATAGTTCATAAATTCTCAAAACATACATATACGTCCACATTAAACATACATATCAATAACCTACTGAGTACATCGAGGCCACTTCCCCTTCCTCTGAGCATCAGGGTACCCCTTAAGGGCTGCCTTGATACATCGCGCTCTTTCTATCTTTTTCTTCCTTTCACCCTTGAGCCTTGCCGTGGCCCTCCTACCCTCCTCCTAGCGGTGCTCCCTCGTGGCCTCCTCCTGTTTCATCTCCCTTTCCCACTTATCCTTTCTTTCTTTATCCAACTTCTTGGCGACATTAAGGTACTTCTTGTCATCTTCAGCGATCTCGGTGTCGATCCACTGCTCAAAATCACAAAGCGGTGGAGGCTCCTGTAGATGTATGCATTCGTTAAACCAACAGGATTAATACCAAATCGATGAATCGACAATACAACATACCATCTTGCCGAGGACGACGGCGCCATGTGGCGGATCAAACTCCCAGTTTCCGCACATCCAGTACCTCTGCCTGTATGTCTCCGGTTCGTCCGACCTCTCAACCTTGCAAGGATCGCCGTAAAAACACATCGGCACCGCAACACCGGGTGGAGGTGGCAAACGGGTGAAGCCCATCACAACCTAAAACGCAAAATTAATAAGACAACTACAAACGAGTATCTATCATTGTTACCCAAGTTAAACCCTAAATCAAACCATAAAAACGAATCTACACCTACAACTATTTTTATATTACACATACTCAACGCTAATCCAACCTAAAACCGAGCCAAATCGAACTAATTTTATCTAGGGTTTCAAATCTTCCACCCACGAAATGTACTTCAAACACAACATATCTATTGCCAAAAATCAAGAGAGGGGAGGGAGCTTACCTTCCTTGATCGGTTTGGAAGCAAAATCGCGAGAAAAAACAATGGATTAGCGTGGATTTGGAGGGGAGAGAGTGGGGGGAGGGGCGGAGCTGTGTTTGCTCGGGCTGAAAAAGGGAATGAGGGCGTGGGGGGCTGGGGGGCCGTGCTCGGGCTTAAGTCCCACAGCACGGCGCCACTACCGTTAGCGCCGAGGGTATATAGCATGGCGCCATTACCTTTGGCGCCGTGCTAGGCCACCATGGCATCCTCCATGGCATAGCACGGCGCCAAAGGCCATACCGCCGTGATATATACCCTCGGCGCCATGTGTTTTGGCGCCATGTGGGGGTCCATTTTTGGAAATCTTTTTCTCAGGGGTCTATTTGTAAGAAACTTTCAAAATTTGAACTAAAAAGCAAAATTTTAAGACCTCCTCCCTCTTGTGCTGCCGCCCTCTCATGGGGGCTCCGTGTTTCTTCGACACCGCCGTTCGCCCTGGGGCTTTCTAGCTTCCACAGCCTTGCATGAAGGCTTGGACGGCTCTAAGGCTTGGCTGAGGCCACCCTAGGAGGTAGCTGTTGCGAGGCTGTAGGGTCCACCCGGGCTTCGTTGCGTGGGCACGCTTGGCCTCCCCTGGGGAGTTGTGGCTGGGGACTCGAGCTCCCGGTCATCGCGGATTGAACGTGCCTGGCCTCCCCTAGGGAGTTGTAGCTCAGGAACCCCAAACCTCCCCAGCATCGTGGCTTGAGCATCTGATCACCCCCCGTGCGTGGTTATTTGGGGACTTGTGGTCAGTGCCCTTGTGGCCTTGTGTAGTGGGTTTGACTGTTCATCCCCACGTGTCACGATCATGAGTGCTTGGGTATCCTTCGAGCCATCTTGCATGGAGAGCTCGGGCTCCCCCCCGTGGTCCAATGAGTACCACTACTATAAAAAAATCATCACATATAATTTTTTGAGTTATCTGAGTTTATAGATCAGTAATAACATAAGGTTATCATAGAAAATTTTTGAACTGTCGGTAATACATACTATCATACATGGTTATGAGTTAAAATCGTGTGCATATTTTTTCTATTTCTAAATCTATTTTGGTTTGTTGGCTTACCTCAAAAAAATGCTACTTATACCCTCTCAAACAAGCAGAAAGACAATATGTATATATCCTATTCACATTTATTTCAGAAACTAGAAATCCATTTTACAAATTAATTAACTCAAATGAAATAAATTAATCATCCATGAACAACACATGTACAATTAAGCTCAATGTTTTCCCAATCAATCTATTCATTATCTACATTGTGGAACTCTCTATATTTGTTTATGACATATGACAGCAAGAAACACGCACACTATCCTCTAATTTTTTGGAGCTTGGCCTATTCCAACGAAGTTGTAGCGATGGACGCAATCTGTTGGTAGGAACCAACATCGTGCATACATATAAATTGATAAGTATGAAATAATAATTATTGTAAGATTGACAAACCTCAGGATCATTGGTCTTCACGGGACCGAGTAGTAGTTCTATGTTGTGGCAAACATAGAATCCGTAAGTGTTGCCCTACGACTATTGGTAGTACTGTAAAAATAGATTTGTTAGTTCGAGAGGTATTACTACGAAGTATTATATATGATTAATGTGTACCAGCGAATACCGAAAAATCTAGATCGTGTCGCAGGGCATTAATCCCTCTCTTGGATTTCCATACAGTAGCAACATACTCGGCGAACAACCTACGTGATTCCAAAAAATTACCCTTAGTCATTGCGAATGAAGGAAAGACTACAATAGAGTTATCTGTAGAGGAAATGTGTTTACTAGTCGATTAATTGTTGGACAACTATGAAGTTGGTTTGGACTTCTTTAGAGAATCAAGGTATATTGTCTTGTTCCATTTTGGTATAATTACAATTAGAATCTAGTGAAACCTACACAGGTATATCGTCATGATCATTAAACCTAAGTTTGTGTTGCTTATAAAGTATAAATCAACAAGTTATGAATTCCTTGTGCTTAACCACTAATGACATTGTCATGTAATGCTGGACGAAGGATGTATCCTCATTGATGGTATTCATGGAGACCAAGTGTGGGTCGAAAAAATCTACCGGTGATTTCTTTGATTTAGCTTCAGTCACTATGTATCTATATATACAAAAGCAAGGAGTTATATATGACATTTATTGGTATTCATGAATGTAGACCGTGATTGTACACACTTATAGTGTCCAACATCGAATGAGTGAGGCATCAAGGGCATCGAATTTGAAGAGAAAGAACAAGTCCTCGAAGGTCACTGTGAAGATACAATCATAAATGTTATGATGAAGATGATGCAGCCTGAACTTGAAGATGGCACCCGAACGCCATTGTTCCTCCTGCTTGTGGGCCTGTTCTATGTACCATACATATAATCTCTGACAAACTAGTCCTAGGGTTTGGAGGCACTCTAAATTTTCAAATAAATGGTAAGTAGGGGATATCATCGGTCTTCTTCAGTTTGTACGTGCATTTTTTATAGGTCGACTTCACGGTAGTTGATCGGGAATGAGATATAGGTGTAGGTAGCTATGGTGGACTTGGCATCGGTGCAGATAGCTCATATGGACTTGGCACCCTGCAGGTAGCTATGGTGGACTTGGCACCGGTGCAAATAGCTCCTGTGGACTTGGCACCGGTGTAGGAGCCTCCAGGCATATGTTCCTCTTGGGCCACTAGATGAATGTTCTAATAGTTTGCCCTAGAGTTATGTCCACGTCGTTCGGGGGCATCTGCAGCAAGACGACCTCAAAATTGGCATAAACACCGTCTATATTCACTTTTACGAAATCTGGCGCTAGAGTTACACCGTGTACCAAGACCCTAACACCGGATGGATACGCCTAGCCCTAAGCAGCGCATAGGGCAACAGAGGCATATCTCACTTGAAACTCGTACTTCATAGCCACCTAGATAACGATACAAAATTAGCTGCTCCAATAGGCCTATCAATGGATCGAGCATTCTAAAGATAATAATTATTATCAAGATGTCATTGACAGAAAATCTTTGGTCGCTTTTCGAGGTAGGGATAGACGTGCAGCTATTCCGACGGTTGGAGGGTTGGCTAGCACAGGAGCGGCAGGGGCTGCCGATTGATTTTTTCTATACCTTTACATCTCATCTCTGATTGCATCAACGATCTCTCCTCTAAGTGATACATTAATCTCCTCTCGTAGCCATGCCTCGAGCTCATCTTTGGATCTCTTCCTACTTCGGTACACTTCGGAGTCCTCTAGGAGACTGTATTTCCAAGGAACATAAAGATCAAGGCCTCTCAAGCGACCCGAGTGCTCCCTGTTTCCCAGGGCTGTAGAGAGTATATCTCACTCCCTCATTGCCTAGAATGAGTCTTAGGAAGATTTTACACTTAGCGCTTTCTGTAAGATCATGACATGTCATTTCACTTATTATGAAGTTATGGAGTAATTACAAACTAGGTAGTTTGATATCTTACCATGCGGTAGGACACTTCCTTATTTGCGGAGTTTTGAAAGGAGATAGACTTCGATGACATGGTAGATGACCTCGCTCTTATCTAGTTGCAGGCGTGCTCATTAGGGATCCCCACAAATAGTAGGGAGGCCTCCCGCAAGATTGCCTAATTGTCCTCCCTCCTATATTGCGGGATATTACCCATATACCCAGCAGTGCAGAGTATGTGGGAGGTGTGTGTTTTTGGCCTGGAGGGCCCTGTATGTCACACTTTCACTTCTAAAATTATTTGTCATCTTCTGCGCTACAAACCTTGCCATTGTAGTTATAGGAATGGATACTTATGGAAGGGCGTCAGATCCTTCTCCATGAATTGCTTGATAAGCATGCTCTTGATGTTCTTCTATGTTTTGCATGCCAGTAGCAATGCATGTCATCACACGGAGGGCTGGTGTTCTTGCGGGATCTCGAACGATAGAAAAACTTCCATCCACAGCTAACTTTTTTGATATTCGCTCACATTCTTCCACGAATCATACGTGGTCTCAATCCATTCCCATGCAACTATTCTGACCATTCTCCAAAATGTGGATACTGCTTGGCGAGGATTGAGGGGGTTCCCAGACGCATCGACATCCATGATGATAAATCGACCCTCGGGGCTTTTCGATAGTCCTCTTCTATGATGCTTGGATTTTTCAAAGGACAGTGCATCATACGCATCCGGCGATGATGACAAAGGATGAGCGGATGACATCTTCAAAATATAATAGAAGTGACAAAGAGACAAACTCCTCTTAGCTATAAAATTTTTCTTAACTTTCCTTATGGCTTGCAAATTGGTTGGAGGTGGGACATGGTCAGAAACAAAGGAACGAACTATATAGAGGGATTGGGATATAGAAATGCTGAAAATTTAAGCAGTTTTAGCAAATTTCTCAGATTAATTCTAAATTTAAGAATGAATATATAGTAAATAAATTATCTAGGGACATTAAAATGACATGAAGACTAAGCAATTATCTCTCAACATGGATAACAAATTCAAGTCATTCAAATGAGCATTTGTAATCAGCATAATGCATAGATTGTATTATGTTATATTGTTCTCGGGTGATGAGTTGCTCAAGTACTAAATACTTAATTAGCCTTCTCAACTCTAGTCTATAGATCAACATAGATAACAGTCACTCTCTATTCTACAAGTTTACTAATGTTAACTTTACCTCAGACAAGTGACATAATCAATTACTCTTTAAAGCACTAACATGAACTGAAAATAGCTACCGAAATGTATCCAACAGAGCCAAGGTATCAACAGAATAGGTAAAAGTATGTGCAATGGCAGAGATAATTGAGTTCAACAATAATTAGAGCACAATAGAGATTAATCAAACTATGCTGAAGTAAGAAATTATCAATTCACAACTCAAACTAGTAGGATACTCCTAAGATTGTCACTGGGATCTCACATATGACTAGATTCCTCATCGAGCAATCACAAAGCCCACATTCTACCATGCATAAGTCCTCCCAGTGCTAGAATTTCTCACAAATTTAATTCAGAGATATAAACTAACATCACTAGCATGGTAAACTAATGCATAATAGAAATCAAGAATGTAAAAGAAATACTCACTGTGCGATGGTAATCCAAGCCACCGAGAAGACCGGGTTTAGGGTTTAGGGGGGTGGCGTTGGGCTCGGGGGAGCCGGCGTGCTCGGGGGAGGAGGAGGGCGCCGAACACGGGGGAGGAGGGCCACTGGGCTTGGGGGAGGCGACGATGGGCTCAGGGGAGGCGACGTTGTCAAGGGAGGATGAGGGCCATCAGGCTCGAGGGAGGCGGCGTCGGGCTTGGGGGAGGCTGCGAACTTGGGGAGGAGGAGGGCGTCAGGCACGGGGAGGAGAGCCGCCAGTCGAGAGAGGCGGCATCGAGCTCGGGGGAGGTAGCGACTAGCTCGAGGGAGGTAGCGCTCCGTAGTGAGTAGCGTCAGTACAGTGGGCAAACCCTACAAGGCAATATATATAGGGTAACAATCACAGACAGTTCTAAATAACAAATTTTCTGTAATAACAAACATCATAGACGGTTTTATCTTAGAACCATATGTGAAAATTTAACTTCACAGATGATTTTATCTTAGAACCATATGTGAAAATTTAATATCACATGAAAACCGTTTATGATGTTCTTTTTTACATACAGTGTTTTATTACGAACCATCTATGATGTTCCTATCGCACAACCTAATATACATATACAAAAGCGAAATTACATATATATGACCCAATCTCATATACATAGATGTAAATTCACAAATATATCAGACATTCTCATATACATAAATGTAAATTCGCATATATATCACACATTCTTATATACATAAATACAAATTAACACACACATACATATATATCACATATTCTCACATACATATATAAATGCAAATATAGAACATATGACACATAAATATTTTATTAATCATTTCACTTGCTTATTTCATTTAAAAATTAGCCCTTCATGATGATCGATACGTATGTAGTTAGTTTCGTCATGTTGTTCTTTCTCGACCCTTATGCTATTTTTGAAAGGAGGCAACTCATCAAATTGATTATGTTATTCTTTGTCCACTACATTCTCAACTTTAACAATCCTCCTTTTTCCATGAAGAATTACGTGACGCTTCTTATTTGCCTAGTCAGTTACATAGAAAACTTGAACAACTTGTTTAGTGAGTACGAATGGCTCATCTTTATATCTAACACATTTGAGGTTCATGATAGCAACACCGTATTTGTTGACCTTCCCCTGTGGGGGATGAACCCAATGGCACTGAAATAGGGGGATTTTGAAAAGCACATAGTCGAGCTCCAAAATCACCTCTATGAACCCATAGTAGGACCTCCTCAACCCATCAGTATTGAATGCAGCTATGTAGACACCACTGTTTTGGTTAGTGCTCTTTACATCTTGAGCCTATGTATAGAATGTGTACCCATTTATATCATATCCTTGCCATGTTATAACTGTAAATATGGGTTCTTTTGCCAACCATGTCAACGTATCACTTGACGAGCTCCTAGCGATTTGCTCATTCAACCATTAGTTGAACTGACTATTGCATTGTCTCATGATCTAAACATCTGGCCGTCTCTGGATTCTGTTATTGAAGCATGTCCTTGTGCTAATAAATATACGAAGATACTTCAATCATGTGTTGCAAGACCGTGAAATGGGCTTGAGCATGCACATCCATATTTAGAGTGATTGCTTTTCTTTCGATGGTCTCGATACCCTCAAGCCTCCCCTCATGGTGGGATCGAGGCACACCTATAAGTTCGATCTGAGCCATGTAATCGATATATAACACAATGACCTTTTCGGTTGTATAACTTTCAACGATGCTACCCTGTGGCCATGATCGATTCTGTACATAGGACTTGAGAATTTTCATGAACCTCTCGAATAGATACATGCTATGTAGGAACACCAACTCATTTATCTTTATCTCCCACACAATGTGAACAATAAGATAGACCATAATATCAAAAAATGACTGAGGAAAATATATCTCAAGGTGACATAGAGTCGTCACTATCTCGCCTTATAGATCATCTAGTCCTTAAGGATCGATGACCTTCTTAGCAATTGTGTTAAAAAAAATAACACAACCTCATGATTGTCTCTTGAATATTGATCGGTAAAATACTTCTAATTGCAATAGAGAGCATCTGTGTCATCAGCACATGACAATCATAAGACTTCATACCAACTAACTTCAAATCTTCCATTGAAATAAATTTCTTCATATTGGCAGAGTAACCAGACGAAACTTTTACACCATGCGAGCACTGTCACAATTCAGTTCTCTCAGCCTTGGATCGAGTGTAATAAGAAGGGGGATTGTACGTTCATCCTTTATCAGTCTTTGTCAGTGTTAACTCAGGACTGATATCCATATCAACAAAGTCAAGCTATGCGTTGACATCATTCTTTGTTTTGTTATGAATATTCAATAAGAGATAAATTATCTATCACATACATTCTTCTCTACGTTCATGATATTGATGCATGACGAACTTCTAGTTGCTCCTAATAAGATAAGTCTCAAAATATCGATCTCTTCTTCTATATGTTATTTTCACGGGTCCTCAATTTACGTCCCTTTTCAAGGGCAACGTCTAAATACTTAAACATATCATATACCTCTTTTCCACTTAAATGCTTTGGAGCTGAATTGTCCTCCTTCTCTTCATCGAATTATTTCTTCATCTTACGGTATGGGTGAGCCCTCCGAAGGAATTTACGGTGACGCATATACACGATTTTGTGTGAGAGTTTGAGCCACACACTCTCGGTATTATCTAAGTAGTGAGTACAGACTTTGGCCCCTTTTGTACTCTAGCTTAATAGGTTAGCAAGAGCAGGATAATCATCTATGGTGCAAAACAACAAGGAGCATATAGTGAAGTTCTCTCGTTTATACGCATACCATACCTGTACCCCTTCGGTCCATAGTATTTTTAGATCTTCCACCAATGGTGCTAGATACACATCAATATCATTCCCACATAGCTTTGGCCCTTGAATAAGTATTGATACCAAAATATACTTCCGCTTCATACACAACCAAGGGGGAAGGTTGCAGATACAGCGAGACACAGGCCAAGTACTATGTCAGCTGCTCATGTTACTGAAAGGATTTATTCTATCTGTATTAAATCCAAACCTTATATTTCTTGGTTCTGCACCAAAGTCTGCAAACTATCGATATTTCTCCATTGAGCAAAATCAATAAGGTGTCTTAGCATTTCATCTTTTACGCTCCTCTGAGTGCCAACGTAGTAGTTTTGCCTCCTTTGGGTTCGCAAAAAACCGTTTCAAATGGGGAATCACATGAAGATACCATGCCACCTTTCTTCTCCTCTATTTTCTCACCATCATCTAATTGATTCTTACGTTTGTATCAAAATTCATTGAACACTGGACATACATACATGTTTGCAAACTCTTCATGGTAGAGGATACAGTCGTTCGGATATGCATGTATTCTTTCTACTTCCATTCTCAATGGACAAACAATCTTCTTGGTTTTGTAGGTGGTTTTAGGCAACTGGTTTCCCTCCGGAAGTATGTCTGCTAAAATTTTTGTTAGGCCAACCATTATTTACCTTCAATTTCAGCAGTTCAAGTACGGTTGACAACCTTGTGTATTTTAACTTGCAGCACGTAAACAAAGGTTGCTCTAAATCCTCCATCAAGCCCTGAAAATTAATATAATCTCTCCCATCACAATTTTCAGATTGTCATCATGCAGCTTATCTGAATTAGAACCACAATCAACATCATCCGGCGATATATCGTTGACTTTATCGGCGATGTTATTATTACTACCTTTTTGTGTAATATGCTCTTCACCATGACTGGTTTAACATGCATACTCCTTTTTGAAACCCCTTTGAATCAAGTGTGCTTCAACTGCACTCGGTTCTTAAACATTTTGAGATTATCATAATCAATGTATGGATAATACATATATTCCACCCCCCTTATTCAACATATCCTTCTCAGCAATTCTTGTAAAAGTAGACATGTCATTAATATACTCTGTACTCATACGGTTCACAGCGTACATCCAGATTCTGTCCTACATTACGCATATAACAATTTATTGTTAAATGTTGAATTAATTAATTAATATACTATATATATGTGATCTAAAGTAGCTATATATATGTAGCAAGAATAATTAATTAAATTGAATTAAGTATAAATAGACTGTAAATTGGCTAAACACTCAACCATGCTAGATGTAAATAATATTTGAGATCTCTACATCAAGCTAGATCTAAACTATCTTCAATTCTCCCTTACCAAAAGCTAGATTTAAAATATGATACAATTAGAAATAAATTACTAACCATAGACAGTCATGAACAGATAGATCTACAATCACTCTTGCAAAATCCACGGTCTCCTTTCACCAAATGGCCACAAAGTCCCACCTCCTCAAAGCATGCAGCAGCCTGTGAGAACAGATCTGTCAATGAGTCTATGCAATTAATAGGTGGAACTATCACAAACAGTTTTTAGTATAAATTGTCTGTGAAAACTTCATTATCACAGACGGTTTGTAATAAAAATCATCTGTGAAGTATCATAGACAGTTTAAATAAAAAACCGTATATGCTATTTCATAATATCATAAATAGTTCTTGGAAAGAACCGTCTTTGAAGTATCACAAATAATTTTTACCAAAAACCATCTGTAATATTATCTCTTCATAGAAGGTTTTCTTCCCAAGCAGAAATACAGATGGTCTTTAAACCTAAACCATCTATGATTTCAGTTAATACTAATGATTTTGGTTAACTATCTATGATGAGATGTCTAATATAAGTCTTTTTTGTAGTAGTGTACTCGGGACCACCTGGGGGGGCTGGGCTTCCCCGAGGAACCCCCTTTTCCCTTACCCGGGATCCCACTGGGGGACGTGTGTTGCCTTTCGGGACCTCCCGAGGGCCTCCTTTTCAGTGCTGCATGGGACTCACCCGATGGTCTTGTGCGCCATGGTCTGGGACCCCCCAAGGTTCTTGCTCGGTATTACCCATGCACTTTGTTATGCAAGTGCTTCCTTGGTCATGTTTTTCAATGGATGTTTCCCTGTGTGACAATTCAAGTTATCACCAACTTGTTATTTTCATAGTTGTTTAGGGCTGATGATTTTCTATGATGAAGATAATAGATTATATTGTTGTAACAACTATTGGCATTCAAAATTGGTCATGGAAAGTTCCCTAGAATGGGAATGACGTGTTGTATAATTCTAGAAAGGAGCACAATGTATTTGCCTTATCGTGGAAATGGACAATCGAGATTGTGTGCAGTCGCTAAACCAGGAGTCTCTGACAGCAACCAATCCCGATCGTGCAGCTGCGGGCTAGTCCCTACTTGATGTTGATAATATTTGTAGTAGAATCTATGTGCTATTTGATGTGGATGGTTAGGAAGCTTGTTGTCGTCGTCAGTAGTTTCCCCTTTATGCGGTTGCACAAGGGAACAAAGGAGATGTGTCATACTTGGATGTAGTTAGCAGATAAGCAAATTGGACTCCCATGTGGGTTGCTTTGTGTTGTAAGGAAAGGAGTATGCACTATGGTAGGTTGGTACCATTAGCAATAAGCCACAGCTCTGGGCTAGATAGCTGGGAGCTACGTGGTGCTAAGATGTTCACAATGGACTACCCCGATGACTAGAGGAGTGCACCAGGGCATGAAATTCTAGGGAGTGATGAGTTTCCTATGAGGTGAGGAGGTGTGCACCAAATTGCCTATTCATTAACTCTTGGAGGGCTCACCCGCGGTGTGCGTGGGTATGTGCCGAAGTACCAGGTACTTAGCCCGCCTTAGGCATGACCCCACTAGGAGTTCACAACTCACTAAGGGTTGGCCTTCGAGGTGAGGAGACAAGCACTCGAACACAATGTGGTTGATTCGCCGAGGCTTGCGTTGGTGACTCGTTGGGGTATTGACTGCGAGGCATGGAGTACTCGACAAACCAGGGCATAGCCCTCGATGGAAGAAGATGATTTGGTTATCACCTAGTTATCCGTAGAGCTAGAGAGAGTTCACAGTTGGTGAGATGCAATCAGGATGAAGTGAAGTTCAGGTAGAGGAAAGTTATCAAGAATGATCGAACCTCGCTGGGGTCAAGCCATTGCACTCAAGACGTCCGAAAAGCTTCGTCGTTGGGTTGGAAGGGCTGAGGTAGTGGGCGTAGTGAACCACCTTCTTGGGAGTGACATCGACCTTGTCTTTCACACAATGTGGACCTGGTCTGGGTGTCGGGTCAAGCCCAAATAGCAGTAGCGATGGTGAAGTCGATCTGAGCTAGGATGGTGGCGTGCAACGGACGTCAAGCCCGGATGATGGTGTGCATCTCCTATCAAGAAAAACTTGGTGTTTAGAACTCATTTTCATGCTGGGAGTAATGCTAGCTCATGCGCCGACTGGTGCGGTGTGAAGCCGAGATACTTGAGGTTTATCCTACGACCGTCTAGCCTTCTCTGGCAAGAATGTAAAGGGGTTGTAACTGCCCTTATTTCTTTCACATGGCCTTGACTGTTGTTGCTTGTGTAATATCAAAATAAAGTTTTCTTGTTACTCTTTACTAGGGGTATCCCACCACCACACCCTCATCAAAAAACTTGGTGCTCGAGATGAAGCTCATGAGCAACACTTTGCTTGGGAAGGTGAGATCATCGCCGTCTCCCATCGTAAAGAACTAGACGCTCGAGACGAAGCTCGCGAGTGGCTACTTCACTTGAGGAGGCAAAATGTCGCCATCTCCCATCGGAAAAAATTGACTCTTTGGACGAAGCTGATGAGCAGCAGTTCACTTTGGAAAGGCAAGAATATCGTCATCTCCCATAAAAAATAACTTGGTGCTCAAGACGAACCTCACAAGCAGCACTTTTCTTTGGGGAGGCAAGAATATCGCCATCTCCCATCGGAAAGAACTTGGCACTTGGGATGAAGATCATGAGCGGCACTTCACTTTGGGGAGGCTACAACGTCACCATCTCCTATTGAAAAGAACTTGGTGCTCAGGACAAAGCACACGAGCAACACTTCACTTTGGGAAGATGAGAACGTCGCAGTCTCCCATCGGAAAGAACCTGGTGCTTGGGATGACGCTCACAATGACACCTCACTTTTGGAAGGCAAGAATGTCGTTATCTCCCTAAAGAAGTTGGTGCTCGGGACGAAACCCACGAGTGGCACTGCACTTTGGGGGAGGTAAGAGCGTTGTCGTCTCACATCAGGAAAAAACATGGCACTTGGGATGAAGCTAACTAGCGGCATTTCTCTTTGGGAAGGCAAGAATATCGTTGTCTCCCATTGAAAAACTTAGAGCTCAGAACAAATTGTTGCAAGCTCGACCCCAAAGGGTGAGTCTAAGGTGGTGGGGGCTCAACCCCAAGGGGGAGATATTATTGACTCTACCCCAGAGGGGGAGATATCATCAACTCAACCCCGGAGAGGGGGATACCACCAACTCGACCCTGAAGAGGGGGATATCATCAACTCACCACCAGAGAGGGGAATACTGCCAACTTGACCTTGGAGAGGGGGATATCGTCAACTAGACTCTGGAGAGAGGGATATCACCAACTCTACCCCGAAGAGGGGATATTGGTAGGAGGGTGGGAAGAGGTAGCGGCCTGAACCTGGAGAGGGTCCAGGGAGCGAAGGGGCTGGACCTGCAAGGGGCCAAAGGGTGGAGAACCTGAGTGGAGTATTGAGTGATATGTACAAAGTCTGGGGCGACGCATGTAAATAGAGTGCACAGAGCAACACGCGTGGATAAATTTCATGGCGGCACACACAGATGAAATTCGTGGTGGCACGTGCGGACGGGGTCCGAGGTTTGGAACGCCTAGAGGGGGTCCGGAGGAGATGCAGTTTGGGACGGCCCAAACTCAGCTGACGACTTTCCGTGCCTTCATCTTCCTAAGCGATATGGCTTCTCACTTGAGTCCCCACAGATGGTGCTAACTATCATCAGTACAAATCCGGACAATAAACGTAGAAGCACCACTAATCAGATATGGAGACCACCGAGGATGTAAATGGACTCAAAGATAGGCACACAACCACCATGTGTATTCAATACAAGTGTTTAGTGTTATAAGAATGGCCCCCTCTAACATTACAAGGGGTTCTATTTATAGAGGGAGAGAGGAAGACAAGTGAAGTTACAAGTTTGTTCTCTGGGCCTAGTTTACTCCTAGGGGTATCTATGTCATTTGCTCCATACGGGCCCCACCACATTTGGAACTCCGAGTTTGGTCCTGGACCTCGCCTAGAGTTGGCCTCGTGCCCCTCGCCCAAGGTTTTTCCTGGATCCTTTTGGGGTTGCCCTTGTGTCCCTGGTCTAGGGTTGGTCCCGGACCCCTGTAGGGGTGGTCTTGTGTCTCTCACCCGAGGTTGGTCCCGGACCCCTCCAGGGGTGGTCGTGCGCCCGACATAGCATGGGACCCTCTCCCAACAAAATTTGTAATGTTTGACTACACACCATCCAAAACAAATTTGTACTGATGACATATCATAATATTAAGTTATAAAATGTAATGATCAAAGTTGTATATCTCATATTGTGAAATATCTAAAAATGTGAAATAAAAAAGAATAGAGTACAGGCAAATCAAGTCGCATTCATTGCATGGGCATATATACATACTCATCTGATGACTAGATGGTTCTCTCTAAAAAATGTTAACCAGATAGTTTCTTTTTTAGAGATCCAAGGCCTATCACAATGAAAAAATAAAACAGAAGCTTCGTGCACAACTTGAGGAACAGTTATCTGCCTCACTTCGAGTGCAGATAACTGCCTCACTTCAAGGAGAGATAGATTCATTAAGGGAAGAATTATGACAAGTTCGCAACCAATCACAACCCACCCGTATTAATGTGATAGCGAGTCCCCCTCAACATCAGAGTAGCTGCACGTGCACGCCAATTTCTGAACAGTTTGACACCCACTTACCTATCAATGACATTCAAGTAACGTATTTCTCTAGAATGCTACATAGATAGACCTGGTGGAAGCCTTACCTCATGGTGTATCGTTATGTAGGAGCCCACACCGTGCATCATCAGAGTTTACGACATTAGGGACGCTTGTGCACGGTACCCAATTAGAGACCGATTTCGTGAAGGTCTAGGTGGACATGATTATCAACATTTTTAGGGTCGTCTCTCTTGAAATGCCCCCAAACGAAGAGATTATAACATTAGGGGATGCCATCCACACATTCATCCAGTGGCCCAAGAGGGACATCACCCTAGACTTATCCGTGCCGCGATCTCCACATCCAGTGGTCTAAGAGGGACATCGCCTTGGACCCGTCACATCGGCTCCCATGGCTATACCTCAAGCTCCGCTTCAGAAGTCCGTCGCATCGTCTCCTGTGGAGACATCATCGAAAATGTATCGCAAGCGAGGCTCTAAGGCCAAACCGAAGATAATTAAGGCGTCTCGCAGGCAATGGAAGTTCATTCTCGAAGTGTCGTTGGTCCCCGAGTCACAATTACCCAGTCTTAGACTGGTTTGCAGGATTTTGCATACCTGGTACATGTAGAGGTCCAATATGAAGCCAAACCGGCAAAGTGGATTCACCATGAGATACACGGAGGCACATTTCCTGCATGACTTAGGCTACTTCATCGTGACCTTCGAAGATTTATTCTTACTATTCAATCTCAACGAACTCAACGCCTCACTTCTACGATGCTGGACACTATAAGTGTACTATACAATTATATTCTATATTCACGTAATACCGATGGTGGGAACCGGTGGGGTTTCTCGACTCACACTTGTCTCTGAGCAATCCATCAATGCTAATGCATCTTTCGTCCAAGATTACATAACGAAGGGATTGCTTGCTCACAGTGACAAGGAGTACATCATGGTACCCTTCAACTAAGGGTAAGTGCTTCACCAGTTGCCATACAATTTTCATTTGTACTTTATACACAACATGAACTTAGAATTAATCACTACAACAATAAACATGAGTAGGTCTCACTGGATTTTGATTATGATTGTACCAAAGTGAAGCAAGGTAATATATCTTGATTCTTTACTTAGGAGCAATCATGACTTCACTCATATGCAATAAGCCATTGACAGGCGAACTCATTTCCTCTATACATAACTTTATTGTAGTATTCACTTCATTTGTAATGGCTGAGGATAATTTTTTGAAATCATGTAGGTCATTTAGTGATTATGTTGCCTAATGAAGGAGACATAAGGAATCCAGTGCCACACTACAACATAAGATGTGATTTTCGGTACCCACTACAACACAACAATCTTATATCACACTTCGTTATAATGCCTCTACAACTGATAATTCCTATGTATGTAATTTTATTTTTGCAGTGCCATCAGCAACTACAGGGCAACGTATGTGATACTACGTTTGCCACCACATGGAGAAAATCATAGACACTAAGATGAATGATTCAGATGTTTGTCAGCCTGTCAATAATTATTTCGTGATTATCAATATATATATATATATATATATATATATATATATATATATATATATATATATATATATATATATAAAACTGAAATTCAAGGAAAGCTCTCGCAATTCTTGATAGCGGAGGTCATAAACAATACTGGAGAGTTCCACCCTAGAGATGATAATTAAATGTTGAAACATTAGATACAATTGTAATCACTCAATTGTGTTTAATCAAACAATTCATTAACGATTGTCATGCACTATATATGTGATCTGCTTGCGTTATTTACTTCATTAACGAAATCTATGTGATGATTGTCCTATGCTATATATTTGTAAGATTTTCTATTTATTTTAGAGGGCATGGCTAGCATTTCCTAAGACTAGTCAAAAAATAGTAAATAATATAATTTTTAAATGGCTATGATAGACGGTTTGTGGCACGAAATCGTCTGTGATGTATATATATCACATATGTTTTTTTAAAAAATGTCTGTGATATTTCTACTATCACATACGATGTTTTTTAAAAAACCTGCTGTGATATTTCTACTATCATAGATGATTTTTAAAAAACCATCTGCGATATTTTTGCTATCACAGATGTTTTTTAAAAAAAAACCATCTGTGATATATTCGCTATCACATATGGTTATTATAAAAAATGTCTGTGATACAACATATCACAGACGGTTATATTGAAAAACTATTTGTGTTTTTACCTATCTCAGATGGTTTAGGAGCCGTTTGTGATAATCACATATTATCACTGACATATAAATTTAGACAGTTCAAAAATCATCTGTGATGACCGTTTTGAACCGTCTGTAATAATCCTTCCTATAGTAATAAAAGCTGATACACTCACTCAACACACACTGCAGTCAAACCACCCACCCTTAGTTTGTTATTATGCCTTTTAACTTTGAGGGTGTCTAATTAATTCTATTTTTTAAGACTTTTGTCCAGTCCAGGTGAAGGTAGGACGTAGTCCTCGTTTAATTTGCAAGGTATACGCATCAAATTTCGTATGTGCGTGCGCGATCGGTCGAGTCAAGTCTTTCGTTCGCCTCTAATTTGTTGCGTAGACCGAATCTGATTCTATTTTGAAGAATACATATGCACCTCACCTACCGCATGCATGCAAACGAAATTAGCGTGCAATTCAACAAATGCTAGGGAATTGAGTAAGTCATCTCCTCGGAAGATCTATTGTTCGAAACTCGCCGAGCAAGTGATCACTTTGCAATTTGGCTTCACGCGTCAGCCCGATCGACTATTGTTTTCAGAATTTGAATCATACAAATTTGTGTATTACTCTCTCCAATCACAAAAAAAAAATTCATTTTTAATAGTAACACGGCCCTAAAATATACAACTCTCTACTCATTTATATTGCTATATAGTTATTAAACCTACCAAAAATATAATATAATGAAAGTATTTTTCGAGATAAATCTATACGTAAAATTTTGAGTGTCTACTCTAAATATTCAAAAAGATAGCGATAGCTAAATTTATAATTTATGATTGCAAACTATTTAAAACAAATCCCTTTTGTGACTCGACGGGGTAATTAATTGACCGGCTCTTTCATTCTTTCTGCCTTACATAGGAAGGAGTACTACTCTTCTATTCCATCCACTTTTAATTAGAAAATTTTTGGTTGAAATTAAGAATGGCATGAATTTTTCCCAAACTGAATTGAGTCAATCAATCAACCATGCAATTACCAATCACGTGAACTCTTCTCTTCTTGCAGAACACTCCACACAAAGGTTGTGTTAAGCCTATAAATACTGCCCCTCGAGGGCCTTCCATGATCATTCAACTCAAAGCAACCTCAACTCCAACACATCCATCCATCCATCGATCAGCCTTAGCCTTGCTGTTCATTCATAGCTCGATCGAAAACCTAAGTAGCTTAGCTGCTACCATACAGGATACAGCTAGCAGTCCGGCCAACATGTCGCGTGGCCAAGAGATCAGCGTCCAGAGAGTGGAAAAATTAAACGCGGTGCAGCCGGCGAGCCTGTACGGCGCCGGCGCCGGCGTAGCACAGGCGTCGGGAGGCGTTGATGCGGCCGCCACGTGGTTCATTAAAAGGGTGAGAAGGCAGTGGGCCGAAGAGGCAGTTACGGCGGCTTCTGCTGCTACGACGACTCCTGCGAGTCGCTGGAATTAAATGGATAAATCCATCCATATGTATAGATCGATGATAATTATGTCGTTCTACGTAGAGTAGTTATTATTATCATAGGATAATAAATAAGGACGTGAAAGTTAATTAGGTTAGTAATATTCCTTAATTATTATCGAGTCAATATACACTACTACCGAAATCATCATCACGCATTTATTCTAAACGCCATCACGCATAATTTTTGAACTGCTCGAATTTATGGGTCAGTGATAATCGAAAGTTATCACAGACGGTTTGTGAGCCGTCTGTGATAAATACAATACAGACGGTTTGTAACTAGAACCGTCTGTGAAAAACACTATCACAGACGGTGTGATACTTCCACATCACAGACGGTTCTAAGTTTAGAACCTTCGTGATATTCACATATCACAGACGGTTCTAAACTTAGAACCATCTGTGATGTGTGATCACAGACGGTTTATACTACAAAATCGTCTATGATAGCTTATTTTATACCTAAATTTTTTTCTATTTTCCAGTTAACCTGAGGAAATGTTAGCTATGCTTTTTGAAAACAAGCGAAAACAAGCAAATATGATATCAAACATAGTAGAGAACATTTTATTTTCATTACAATCGACCATTACAACATCACAAGATTACAATCGACCATTACAACATCATAAAATTACAATTCACCATTACAACATCACAAGATTGCAGTCCACAGACGCATTTGAAGGGAGAGGGTGCATGGGTTCGGGTGAGTATTTATAGAGGAGTTCTACTCGAACTCAGGCGGAAAATTATGAAATTTTAGAGATGCACGAAGCGGGAAACATATCACAGACGGTTTTTAATTCAGAACCGTCTATGATATTGGCTATATATATATACCGATACAATATAAACAACTAGTCTCAAAGTATAAAATAGCAAAGTTTTGTATGGCTTATATATACTCATTTGAAAGGTTTCGACGAGATCTACAACTTTGCAGTTGAGACAAACCCCAAATTTCGAAGGGAAGATCGAAAATTTTGGCAAAAAAAGAATTCAAAAACTTCTAATTCGAATTTGAAGCTACAAATGGCCGATTTTGAGGGTCTTCGAGGTCAACTGGCACAAGCAGGTCATTTTTTTTGGATCGGGCTCGTTGTTAGTTTTCCAACGAGTACAAGAATGTCGAAAACGGACACCGCATGCAAAAGTTATGCCCGTTTTACTGAAGGTGTGTCAAAACGGAATTCTATTCGAATTCAGGCGAAAAATTATAAAATTTTAGGGATGTGTGAGGCGGGAAACCTATCACAGACGATTCTTAATTAAGAACCGTCGGTTCTTAATTAAAACTCGTCTGTGATAGTTTAGAATATCACAGACGGTTTGTAATTAAAAACCGCTCGTGATAGTTCATATTACGATGCATGCTTTTCAAGAAAAAGCGCTCGTGATATTCCGCATTATCACGTATGGTTTTTCAAGAAAAATCGCTCGTGATATTCAGATATCACGCACGGTTTTTAACTAAACCGTCGTGATAGTTCATATCACGCATGCTTTTCAAGAAAATCGCCTCGTGATACTCCTTCAGCAGCATATATGGTCTCCAAATTAAAACCGTTTGTGATAGTGTATATCACAGACAGTTTCACAAAACCATCTGTAATTTGGTGTCTAATATTATGCTTTTTATAGTAGTGATATATGATCGATGGTCTGATTGTAATATATGAGCAAACTGAGACTAGTGGTAATGCATATTTTTTTAAGAACTAGTCGAGCTTTCGTACATTAGTCAGAAAAAAACAGGATTACATAAGAGAACAGAGGAAGAAAGGAACCCTATCTTCCCATGATATACACGGGGAACTCGCCTTCGCTTGGGCTGCACATGCATAAGCAGCAGTATTTGCGGACCTCCTAAATTCCTAACAGCCTGAATTAAGAATTCAGCGAAGAACTCACACACTTTTGCAATCTCCTTCAGAATACCTGATACCGTTGATCTTTGTTCAGCTCTATTACTCCACATCTGAACCAACTACCGAGAGTCCAGCTAGCATGGCTTCATCAGGAAAAGCATAGGCTTCTGCTGTTAACGCATCAGGCAATGTACCGTACCACCTTGCGGCTGCCTCCAACAAATTTCAACATTCACCTTGTACCATCCAACATGAGGAGGCGACCAGCGTTCTACCTCGGCAGGTAACTTGACTGCCGCCGGCATCGTCATCGAACTAGTTGCAGCACTCTCTCATCCATCTAGCTTGCTGCCTGCTCCGGTGTCCATGCTGATTTACCATGGCGTCAATCATTTCTAGCCAGCCATGCTGCCCACATATCACAATGAAGCATTGATTCATTCTCTCTCCAGCTAGTATGTGCTGGTCTCCAACGAATTAACGGAGATGTTTATACATGCATGCATGAACTGAACTGAATATTTTGGACAATCTTTCTCTTCGACGTGAGCATTTTGCGTGTGATTCATGAGTTCAAGTTAAATGAGGGTGATTAGCATGCATGTTAATTTCATGTCCTTTGTCATGAAGTTGTGCTCTTTTGAAGTAAACTAATGGAGTACAATCCTCTATAAATTAATTGTTTATAAAAGAGAACATAACTCTTTTGCCTATCCATGTCTAAAACTTTTATCGATGGATAACACATCTTTTTGACCATTATTATTTTTCTTATATATGTTAAAACAATATTAAGAATACAGTGATATGGAGTACTATCAATGATAAATCTACTGGTATATATAATATATGTGATGTTCAGATCTAAATACTTTAATGTATATTTATAATCAAATATATACTAAAGTACTGACCATACGTATTCTAAAATGACTGAATAAAATGAATGGAGGGAGTACAGGCTTAGCACATAAGGTAGCCGGTCTATGCTTTTGCCGGCTGGTGAGCTAGCTCCTCGATCAATCCGCGCATGCATGACCATGCATGTGCGAGACGAGTCAAGTCTTTCGCCTTTGATCCATTATATTGATTTCTGCTCGAAGAAGTTAAAAAATAATATAAATATTTAGCTTTTCGAATCTTTTTACTCCTGTTTTGGTTTGGAAATAAGACAATAGGTCAAAGACATATCCCTCACCCTACTACTCTCGTTCTCATCTTACATACGTATTTCTTTCTTATTTTCCCTACCATCCGCCCGTTCTTTCTAAAAGCCACTTCTTTCTGTCACTATTATTTATTTTCAACTAAAAGCCGCCACCTGTAGCCAACATGAACATGCCTTTAGCTATATGGTAGCCGGTAGCTATGATCATTGCTATAATTGTATGTGAATTAATTCAATGATATTTTTTTTGAAAAATAGTTAGGAGCTCTGACGTTGGCTTAAGAAGTAGCCATCCGGACGAATATTATTATTTGAACCTGGATGGGCAAGAGGACGACGACACCACGCATATATGCATCTCTCTACCAAGGACCGGCCGGTTCCTAATTTAGTGAGGCTTATTATTTATTTACTTAATTTATCGGTGTTAAGAAGAAGATTAAGAATGACTAGTAGAACCTTTAAATTAAATTCATATATACCACGAGAAGTGCATGCAGTTTATAGTGGAGAAGTAGTACTTAGCTAGCTATTTTCCGGATGCTTCCGGCCGCATTGTCTGAAACACGCTTTAGACATTTCCTCTCATGCATGCGTAGACTGAATCTGATTCTATTTTGAAGTATATATATGCACCTGCCCTAAGGCATCCATGCAAACGAAATCAGCATGCAATTCAACAAAAGCTAGGGAATTAAGTCTTCTCTGTCGATCTACTGTTCGAATCTCGCCGAGCAAGTGATCACTTCGCAATTTGGATTCACGCGTTCGTCCGATCGACTATTGTTTTCAGAATTTGATTCATACAAATTTGCATATTACTATTTCCAATCACAAAAGAAAATCATTTTTGATATTGACACGGTCTCTAAAATACAACTTTCTCTACTCATTTTTATCGTTATATAGTTATAAAATGTACTAAAATTATAATATTATAAAAGTATTTTTCAAAATAAATATTCATGTATCATTTTTATGTATTTATTTTAAATATTTAAAAAGATATTGATTGCCTGCGCATCCAAAACAAATTTCTTTTGTTACCAAGAGAATAATTAATTGACCGACTCTTTAATTCTTTCTGCCTTACATAGGAAGGAATACTACTCTTCAATTCCATCCACTTTTAATTAGAAAATTTTTAGTTGAAACTAAGAATGGCATGGATTTTTCCCAAACTGAATTGAGTCAATCAATCAACCATGCAACCAATCACGTGAAGACTCTAATCTTCATGCAGAACACTCCACACGAAGGTTGGCAAGCCTATAAATACTGCCTCTCGAGTGCCTTCATGACCATTCAACTCAAAGCAACCTCAACTCCAACACATCCATCCATCCATCGATCAGCCTTAGCAATTTGCTGTTCATTCATAGCTCGATCGAAAACCTAGCTAGCTTAGCTGCTCCCAAACAGCAGTCCGGCCAATATGTCGCGTGGCCAAGAGATCAGCGTCCAGAGAGTGGAAAAATTAAACGCGGCGCAGCCGGCGAGCCTGTACGGCGCCGGCGCCGGCGTAGCACAGGCGTCGGGAGGCGTTGATGCAGCCGCCACGAGGTTCATTGATAGGGTGAGAAGGCAGTGGGCCGAAGAGGCAGCTACGCCTACGGCGGCTTCTGCTGCTACGACCACTCCTGCGAGTCGCTGTAATTAAATGGATAAATCCATCCATATGTATATATAGATCGATGATATTTATGTCGTCCTACGTACAGTAGTTATTATTATCATAGGATAATAAATAAGGACGAGAAAGTTAATTCAGGTTAGTAATATTCCTTAATTATTATCGAGTCGATATGTATGACCGTCTGATTGTATATGTGCAAACTGAGACTAGTGGTAATGTATATTTTTTTAAGAACTAGTCGAGCTTTCGTTCATTAATCAGAAAAAACAGGATTACAATCTTTGTACATAAGAGAACAAAGAAGGAACCCTATCTTCCCATGATATACACGGGGAACTCGCCTTCGCTTGGGCTGCACATGCATAAGCAGCAGTATTGGCGGACCTCCTCACAGCCTGAATTAAGAATTCAGCGAAGAACTCACACACTTTTGCATTCTCCTTCAGAATATTTACCTGATAGTGTTGATCTTTGTTCAGCTCTATTGCTCCACATCTGAACCAACTCCTAGTCCGTCTCAACGATGTAAACGCATCAGGCAATGTACCAGATGGATATGAGAGCTGTTACAATTATACAATTTCTAGCTCTTCTACCGCGTAGGACGTACGTACTCATCGGATGACCAGATGCTTTCTGATTGTGCTACGCACGCTGCATGCCTTCGATTTTCGAAAAGACAGATAAAGGAAATGTTGGCAAGTTGGGTGCACATATGCTGCTTTAATTTCATGGTCAAGAATCCTCGATCGATCGATTCCCAGCATGTGGCAAGTCAAGTCATTCTATAGCCTTTAGTTGCATATAGACAGATCGCCCAGTGCCCACTTGATAACACACCTTTAAATTACCTGGCCAGCAAGCAAGCGCAGGACAGTGTTGCGAAGCTTCGCCTCTAAAGTACGTGGAAAAGCCCTTACAAATATCATCAATACTTGGGCTCCTGTTCGGATGTCCCGGGACAAATTAGGTTTCCTTGGAATGCGGGAAATAAAAAATGTATGAATAGAAGAAACACAGCATTACGTAGGAATGCAGGTACAATACTGCTTCTTTTGAAGTCCCGATTTTATTTGGATTTGACATTATCTTAAGATTTCTGTTTTTGCTTTCAATCTTTAGAAACAATAACTTGCTATGACATGTGAGAACTTATTTAAAATCATCTTAATTATCATCTACCTACGAGCAAACTGTATCCTAAGATTTTAAAGTTTGCTTGATTTTGGTGTAATCTTACTTGTCATTGGGGAAGGTTAAAATTTTGACAAGATCCTTGTAATCCTTGGAAGGAATTGGTTCCTGAGACTCTAAGTAAGGTGCATGCAAAGTTTCATCTTTTTTTGATTGAGGATTTTAGGAGTTGCACCTTTGTCATGGTTCGGGCTGATTTACTTTTCTGGGAACAGGAGAGTGGTAACACTGCCCTGAGGCCCAGTGCAACTGGCCACCGGTTAGACCATCATGGTCTTACCAGTCAAACCGGCTGACAGTTAGACCGTTGGTGCCTTGCTTGTTAGATCGCTCATTGGTGAGACGGCCTCCCTGTGGTGATCAGATCAGTAAGGAGCTAAGAACTTCTTCACTCAGGGTTTTGATTGTGTTGCTTGGTTCTTAGCTTCTAATTTACATCTCCATAGTTATGTAGCTGCTAGACTAAAGAATTTGTGAATACTTGGAGAAATTTCAGAGGCACCATTTGCCTCCTTTTGTTGCCATACCAGTCCTACACATACTTTGCACATTTTTCAAAGCATAACTTCCACATGACTCCAATAGCTCGATAAGATGCTCTATCCTCCAATACGTAACCTAAATCACTTAGGCCACTGCCACGGTTTTGCAAATCGTATCTCCACTCGATATCGAATAATTTTCTCAATTGCCTCCCACCAATCTCCACGGTGCTTCTCCTCGAAACAGCAACACAACAAAGTCCGTAATGTCCAATGACTTACCACTAAGATCGTACATCTACTCTGAGGACCATCACCATTTAAAAATGCCTAAGTCTAATGGCACACCACATACATATACTTGCCTCATCATGATCCTTATTTTTCTTTTATGTTTCTCCGCTTGAGATGATGCTCCACCTAGACTTACGCGACCCTCTATGTTCTTAAGGCACCTCCCCTAGCCTCGGTATTATCATTGACTGTAACAATCACTAAGCACCACGTACATCGAAGAATAAGCAACCGTCTTGAGCACAAGTGACATGCACTTAACTCTTGTTAGCAAAACTAATACAAAAATGCACCACTTGACACCTACATCGAGATTTCCACAATGCCTGGACTCCTACCATAACTAATACTTGTATGGACTGTCATCATAACTAATACAATTGAAACCAACTCAACTCACTCAATTTCACCAGAGCCCGATCTGATCGCCAACCAATGGCTAGTCAGACTGCCACAAACTGACTTAACTCCTCCAAGTAACGGGAGACCGGTTTGACAGTGGCGCCCATGCCAATTAGACCGCTCAATGTTGTGGGAGGGTCCTTGCACTACTTTGGGCCAACGATAACTTCTTGAAGGTAAGACATGCCAAAGTGTGCCATGAAAACTTTGGCATGGCGTCATATATAGGGGAATCCATCCTAGATGAGATTCAGGAGCCAACCCAAGATGAGGTCCAGGGTCTAACCCTGGACAAGGTCCAGAGTCCATCCTGGATAAGATCTGTGCCACCTCAGATGAGGTTTGGGAGCCAACCCAAGACGAAGTCTAGAGACTAACCTCAGACGAGGTTTAGTGTCCATCCCAAACGAGGTCTGCACCACTCCAGATGAGGCCTGAGAGCCAACCCAAGATGAAGTTCAGAGACTAACCTCGGATGAGGTCCTGAGTGCATCCCGGAGGAGGTCCGTGCCACCCTGGACGAGGTTCGGGGGCTAACCTACTTCAAAGTCTAGAGACCAACCTCAGTGAGGCACGATACTTCGGATGTCGGCCGCATTGAGCAGGAGCTCGAGAGGGATTCAACTCAGCCTAGGGCCCACCGATGTAATGGATGAAAGTGCACTTAGTAGTAATCTTGGCCCCAGGGCAAAATTGTAACTTCACTCACCTCCCCCGTCGCTCTACAAATAGGATCCTCCTGAGGGAGGGTCCCTATGCTACTCGGGCCCACAACCACTTCGGCACAATGGCACCTATTGGAAGGTCTACCCTGAGCCAAATCCCCTAGTTAACTTCAATGAGGCATGCAAGATCAACCCCAAAGGGGTCCAGGGCCAATCCCAAGGGAGGCATGCAAGACCAATCCTAAAAGGGTCTAAGGCCAACCTTGGGTGAGGTACACAAGACCAACCCCAAGTGGTCCGGGGCCAACCCTGGGCGAGGCATGTAAGACCAACCCCGGGCAAGGCACGTAAGACCAACCCTAGACAAGATATGCAAGACCCACCCTGCAGGGGTCTGGGGTCAACACTAGGCAAAGTATGCAATACCAACCCCGAAGGGGTTCGGGGCCAGCCACGAACAACCTCGCAGTCCTAGACATGGCATGGCCTATGTGGGGCAAATGACATAGAAACCCTTATGAGTAAGCTAGACCCTGCGGGTAAACTTGTAACTTCACACATGTCCCTCTCCCCCTATAAATAAAACCTCTTATGATGGGAGGGGGAAGGCCATTTTATAATATTAGACACTCATATTGAATACACTTGGTATTTTGTGTGTTTTCCTTTATCCCTTCCACCTGGTAGTCTCCGTATTCGACTGGATGTGCTTCTAAGTTTACTGTCTAGATTTGTACTGACGATAATTGGCATCGTTCGTGGGGACTCGAACGAGAAGCCATGTCACTTGGGAAGATTAAAGCACAGAAGGTCACCAGGCGAGTTTGGGCCGTCCTGGACTCCCTTTGCTCCAAGTGCTCTGGAGCTCAGACCCCATCCGTGTGTGCCCCCACAAACTTCGTCGACAGGTGCCACTCTGCGCGCTCCATTCGCGTGCACCACACTGGACTTTGTGTGTGTTGCTCAGTATTTCACTCAGGTTTTGCACCCTCCAGGCCCCCTGGGGGTCCAACCTCACTATGCTCCCTGGACGCCCCTTCGGGTCCAAGCCGCCACCCCACACTGAGTGCCTAGGCCGCTTCCTATCGTAGCACCCGAGATACCACATCCCACTGAGTACCCAGGTCCCACGCTGAGTCCTTGGGCCATTCCAGGCCCCCTTCCGAGTTTCTTACCTTTGCGAGTTCCTTCCAAGCATCCCCAGGTGGATGCCACTCCATGGCTTAGGCCCTCCCCCTAGGGTTGGCGCTCCTGGGACCACTGGCCTCCCTAAGGTTCATGCCTCTTGGAACCCCCGTCCTCCCCCGGGTTCGCGCTCCTCAGAGCCCCTAACCTCCCTTCAGTTGGGCTCTCCTCGGGACCCTCAGCCTCTTATGGGTTCGTGCTCCTCGGGACCCTCGGTCTCCCCCGAGGAGTGCCTTCTTGCTGCCCAGAACGCGCCCTTGGTAACCTGGGTGCCACCAGGGAGCGTGCCTTCAGAAGCTCGTATCACCACCTTGGGAAGTTCAGACTACATCCAGGGATCGACTTCCTCCCCACTTGCACTGCCCCGGGCAACCTCTCCAAGTGCGCCCCGGACTCCCTCTCCACCCTAGGCTCCTCTAGGGTGGCCTTGGGGACGGGTGAGAAGTCACACTGCCTATGGAGGGAAACACTATTCTCCATACCCCCAAGTTACCTCCATGCCCGGTTTACATATCCGAACCTCCTTCGAACTCTGCCCTTGGACCGCACTACACACTTGGCTCCTCAAGGCCTCTTGGTCCGAGTCTATTTTCCAATTCAGCCACTAGTCTAGATCATTAGGCTTGGGATGTCTCTGATCATTTGATCGTTTAGCCTAATCTTTTGCCCACTTGCAATACAAAAATTTTGATCATAGTGTTCTTCTGGGATCTCAAACGATGCAAAAATTTCCGTTAGCAGCGCACTTTTTCAAGCTTCGGTCATGGTCTTCCACAAATTGAATGTGATCTCAATCCATTCTCATGCAACTATTATGACTATTCTTCAGAATGCAGACGCTGCTCGACGAGGATTGAGAGGGGTCCCAGATGCATTGACATCCGTGATGGTAAATTGGACCTCGAGCTTTTTCGATAATCTTCTTCCATGGCGTTTGGATTTTTCAAAGGATGGTGCATCACACACATCCGCGATGATGATGAAGAATACGTGGATGACATGTTGTCTTTCTTATATATGAAAATTAAGCACAAGATAGCATATATATAGCACTATGAAAATGACATAAAAGTACATGTATTACGTCTCAAAGCAAATATACAATTTGGAACATTAATATATTACAATATATTCAATAGAATAAGCATGTGAGTAGATAAATTCTGTATAATCTACAGATTAATGATTGTCTTATTGATGCGGATATGCACGTATCTTGTACTTTTCAGTTAAATATATTATTCAACTGGAAAGAATTATTGAGCCGCATGAAATATGGCCAGGTGAACTCACTCCAAACTAAACATAATGTTGTTATTTATAAAGATGGAGTACTATCTCATGTTATCATATGGTGCATTCTCAGGTATGTCAAATGAAAGATATTGGAACTGAGAGGGAAGAAAGCCCATGCAGTGAAACAGCAAAAGGGAGGAGCCCAAGAACTTAAAGTACAAGTTTTGGAGAAGATTTTTAAGCTTAATTCGGACTTCCCACGTTCTCAACCCAATTCAAACTCAGATTCAACTCAAAATTCAATTCGGATTCGGTTCGGGACAGCCTGACAAGCAGTTACTAAAAAGACCATAACTTTCACAAACGGAGTCCGATTCAGGTGTTTACTCGTTGGAAAGCTAATTTCAAGGGCTACGCAATAGATCTGGTCCCAGCAACAAATTCATCACGGATCAAAAGTTATGACTAAAACAATATGATGGCTGTAAAATCTAGTTTCCTTTTTGTAAGAGTTCGTATCTAAAACCATATAGGGTTGAGTTATACTAGGTTTGGGGACCCTATGACGTCCCAAGGGGCTATATAAGTCATGTATTGACAGCCTTAGGGCTTAGACCACCTTTGAGAATAATTAATCTACTAAAGTTTGTTCGAGTTTATCATTGCTGCCGAAATTCCATAGGGAATTAGGGGTGTTCTTCAATCAATATCGTTCAGCCTTTCCGCTGAAAATTGTGTGCACGATAGATCTTCGCTTGGTGGTCAGCGAAATCAATGCGAGTGTGTTTTGGGGATTAAGGAGTGTTCGTCCCTTGCACTGGTATTGGAGGATCATTGCAATTCATCAAGACTCCTGCGAGTATCCATCCTACATCGAGAAGATCGGGCGACCCTGTATCATCTTGATATCAGAGCGTATCACTTATGGTCTTAGTTTGAGGAGTTGCACAAATTATTACAAACTTGGCCTTTTGTAATGTCAATAACATGGAAGACAGCTAGTAGAGCTCAGTCAAAATCAATCACTAATAATAGATTTATGCTACTGCGGATATGACAAGTATATTTGGCAAATGCATAAACAACATATACATCAATAACAGTATGTTGGACAAAACAAAAACTATACTAAGACGATTGACAAAGCTAGCAATTACACACAACAGAGATAATCAACTGCATATAAAAAGATCACACTAGAAGATGAGTCTAAGTTGTCACTATAATCTCAATTTGACAGAGATCGTCATCGAGCAACTAAAAGTATGGCTGACAAATGTAGAATATATAGTAAAACAAGAAGAGAGCGATCTCATAGAGCGGCAGCACTTCAAGCCACCGTGACAGCAAAAATGGCCAGGGGAAGGTGGCGTGAGGCCAAGGTACTAGGGCTAGGGGAAGACGGCAAAATCGGTACTCACAAGGCGCGAGGGAGGAGGAGGGCGCAGGAGTTGGGGGAGGCGGCGACAGGCTTAGGGGAGGCAGCGTCGTTAAGTGAGGGTTGGTGTAGCGTAAATATAGTGCAAACAACCCTAGAGCGCAATATATATAGTTGTAATAATCACAGACGGTTCTATTTGAGAACCGTCTATGGTATTTACCATGTGAAGATGTTTATTACAAACGATTCTATTTTAGATCCATTTGTGGAGATTTATTATTACAAATGGTCCTATTTGAGAGCCATATGTGAAGATTGATTATTATAGATGGTTATATTTGAGAACCGTCTGTGATATATATCATCACAGACAGTTTTCAAATACAACCGTCTGTAATAATAAATTACAGACGGTTTTTCTTTACAATTTTCTGTGAAGATAAATATACATAAATATAAATTCACACACACACACACACACACACACACACACACACATATATATACATATATATATATATATATATATATATATATATATATATATATATATATATATATATATATATATATATATATATATATATATATATATATGACTCATTCTCATATATATAAATGCAAATTCACACACACATACATACATACATACAATTATATATATATATATCAATCACACATTCACATATATATAAATGCAAATTCACATATACATCACACATGCATTCTTATATACATAAATGCAACTTCACATATATATCGCACATGCATTCTTATATACATAAATGTAAATTCATATATATATTACATATTCTCATTTCACTTATTTATTTTCTTTAAAAATTAGCCATTCATGATGATCAATACGTATGTAGCTAGTTTTGTCACATTGTTCTTTCTTGACCCTTATGTCGTTTCTAAAAGGTGGTAACTCATCAAATTGATTGTATTCTTACTCATCCACTACATTCTCTACTTCAACAATTCTTCTTTTCCATAAAGAACTACATGACGCTTCTTATTTGCCTGATCAATTACATAGAAAACTTGAACAACTTGGTTAGCGAGTATGACTGGTTTGTCTTTGTATCCAACACGTTTGAGGTCCACAGTAGTGACACCGTACTTGTCGACCTTTATCTGTAGGATATGGATCCAACGACACCGAAATAAGAAGATCTTGAAAACCACATAGTCGAGCTTCCAAATCTCTTATATGAACTCATAGTAGGAGTTCCTCAACATATCGGTACTAAATGCATCTATGTGGACACCGCTGTTGTAGTTAGTGCTCTTTATATCCTGAGCCTGTGTATAAAATGTTGGACACCCATTTATGTCATATTCTTGCTAGGTCATAACTGTAAAATGTTGGCTCTTTTACCAACTATGTCAGTATCTTGCTTGACGATCTCTAGTAACTTGCTCTTTCAACCATTGGTTGAACCGACTGTTGAGTTGTCTCATTATCCAAACATCCGGTCGCTCCAGATTCTGTTGCTGAGGCACATCCTTGTGTTGGGCGATATACAGTGGACACTTTGGTCATGTGTTGCAAGACCGTAAAATGGGCTTGAGCATACACATCTATATCTGGAGTGATTACTTTCTTTCCGATGGTTTCGATACCCTTGAGCTTCCCCTCGTGGTGAGATTGAGGCACACCTATCGGTTCAATTTGAGCTGTATAATCGACACAGAACTCAATGACCTCTTCGCTTGCATAACCTCTGATGATGCTGTCCTCTGGCCGAGATCAATTCTATACATAGAACTTGAGAATTCCCATAAACCTCTCGAATGGGTACATGCTACGTAGGAATACGGGCTCGCATATTTTTATCTCCCACAGAATGTGAACAATGAGATGGACCATGATATCAAAAAATAATAGAGGAAAATACATCTTAAGATAACATAGATTCATCACCACCTCGTCCTACAGAGCATCTAGTCCTTCGGAATCGATGACCTTCTTAGCAATTCTGTTAAGGAAATAATACAGCCTCATGATTGTCTCTTGGACCTTGATCGGTAAAATATTTCTAATTGCAATAGGGAGTATCTGTATCATCAGCATATAACAATCATGAGACTTCATGCCATTTAACTTCCAATCTTGCATCGAAACAAGTTTCTTCATGTTGCCAGAGTAACCAGACAGAACTTTGACACCATGTAAACACTGGCATAGTTCAGTTTTCTTAACCTTGGACAGAGTGTAACAGAGTCCAGCACGTATACCCCTTTTTGAAACCCCTTCAAATCAAGTGTGTTTCGATCTACGCTTAGTTTTTAAATATCTTTAGATTCTCATAGTCAATACATGGACAGTACATATATTTCAACCCCTTATTCAACATGTCCTCCTCGGCAGCTCTTGTAAAAGTAGACACGCTATTAATGCACTCTTCACTCATACGGTTCACAGCATACATCCAGTTTCGGTCCTATGCTACGCATATATATAATAATTTAGTATTAAATATTAAATTAATTAATTAGTATACTATTCATACCTTGATTTAAAAATTACTATCAGAGTTTGCTCTCAAGGATCCCGATGATCTTCATTACTTCTTAAGCATTGAAGTATGTCGAATAGGGGAGGATCTCATTCTTGTTCAATCTAAATATTCCACAGACCTTCTACAGCTGATTGGTATGATAGCATATAAACCAGTAACTTCTCCAATGTCGACAACTAAAAAATTATCGAAGTCTGATGGAAGAGAGTTATCAATTGCATAACAAACATGGTACAAGAGTATAGTAGGTGTTTTACAGTATCTAAGATTGACACGACTAGATATATCACATGCGGTCAACAAGGTATGTCAATTTTTGCATATGCCAAGGGTGTATCCTCTACAGCCTCCTGTGGACTAGTAGATGTACTTGTCAAGGGTGTAACTGGTCCTTCATGACCTATTTCATCCATTGTTTTCTCCTTCAACTAAGAAGGAAATCCACTTTTGTAGATTGTTTTCTTCTGATGGCTTTGTCTCCACTCCCATGCTTTATCTTCACAAAAGATCACATCTCGACACACCATAATTTTATCTTCATGTGGACTGTGTAACTGGCTACCTTTAGTTCTTGGTTCTACTCCCAAGTATATCAATTTCTTTGATCTGTCATCTAACTTCTTTAGATGAGTGAGCACCTTTGCATACACTAAGCAACCAAACACCCTCAGGTATTCTAGACTTGGTTTTCTTCCACTAATGCTTCATATGGAGTCTTCCCTTCCAGAGCTTTTGTGGGTACTCGATTGAGAATATACACAGCATGTCTTATAGTCTTGGCACAAAATCTTCCAGGTAGCAATCTGCTTTTGAGTAAACTTCCAGCCATATACTGTTCGATTTCTTCGTTCAACTACTCCATTATATGGTGAACTATAGGAAGCTGTGAAGAATCTTATAATTCATTTCGTTTCACGGATTGATTCTAATTCTTGTGACAAGAATTCTCCCCCACAATCAGATCTTACCGACTTGAGTTTGTGATCAGTCTCCTTTTCAACTAGTGTCACAAAATTTTGAAACATGAGTTTGGCTTTTGATTTCCTTTTAAGTATGTAAACTCACATAACTCTAGAATAATCATCAATAATAAGTAGAAAGTATTTGTTACCTCTATTTTATTCAGTGGTAATTGGACCACAGGGGTCAATGTGAAGCAGTTTCGGAGATTGTGTTGCTCTATATTCTACTTGTTGAGGAAATGAGAGTCTTGTTTGTTTGGCAATAATGCAATCTTCACATATTTGAGATGGATGATTGATGGAAGGCAGTCCACGAATCATCCCTTTCTCTATCATGAGTTTCAAAGACCAAAAAATCATATGGCCAAGTCGATCATGCCATAACCATGTCGTATTGTCCACCCTGGCACTGAAACAAGCTGGTTTGGCTGACTTGAGTTCAATCTTGTACATCAGATATGCTATTCGCATCACCTTCATCAGCAGCTGTCCCTTGCGATCATGGACTAACAGGTATAGTCCTTTTAGTGACACATCACATCCTTCCTCAGTGAGTTGATACAAACTTATAATGAAATTGCATAATCTTGGTATATAATAGATATCAGTCAATGCTCTTTACTCTCCATTTTTGCTTTGCAACAAGATAGTTCCCTTTCCTTCTATATGAACAACTAACCCATCTCCAAACTTCACTTTGCCTCGAAAGTCTTTATTCAGTTCACTAAATTTTTATCTTCTATCCAGTCATGTGATTTGAAGCACCATTGTCGAGATACTAAAGGATTGACTCCACCATCTCTTCTTCAACTTTCAGCAGTTGCGGCTGAACTTGCTCTTTAGTTAGCATCATAAGTTGTGTGCTTTTCTCTTCACATATGGATAGCAGAAGTGCTAGCTCCTGCTCTGTTGTGGTTTGAATCAAGTTTGCCTCCTCCTTCTTCTTGTATCAACAGTCCTCAGAGTAGTGTCTAAACTTTTGACACTCAAACTACTTAAAATGACTTCTGCAGACTGTAACGTGATGACCATGCCACCTTTTCCATAGGTAAAACATTTAATTCCTGGCTTGTTTCGGTTGTAAGAGAACTCACCTCTCATTGTTTTCTCTCCATGACCCACAGTTTGTTTTTAGCTTTTGCTTCACTTTTCACTAGCAATACTTGATCAGTCTTGGCTTTACATCCTTTAAGCAATCCCTCATGTGCTTTGAGAGATCCTGTTATTTCTTCTATTTTTATGCCCTGAAGATCATTATAATATAGAAGAGTTGTGACTACTGGTACGAACCTTTCAGATAGGATTCGCAAGTATTTCTCAACCACCGTAGTTTCCTCCAGTGTCGCCCTAAGAGATCAAATCTCATTGATCACTGCATTTAATTTTTCTGCAAACTTATTTACTGACTGAGTTTCACCCATATGCAGCACCTCATATTCTCCTCGAAGAGTTTGTAGCCAAACATTCTTCACTCAATCTACTCCTTCGTGCATAGTCTGAAGAGCGATCTAAGCTTCTCGTGTTGTATCTTTTTCAATAAGTTGACAGAGCATAAAGATGGGTATGGCAACGTAGATGAGAGCTAACACAGTTTGATCGGTCTTCACATCGACTCCTTTAGCCTTTCCTTTTAGATTGACTTTTCCATTAGCATCGATCGGATTAGCTACAACGTCCTAGGCTCCTTGGGTACATATATTCACCCGCATCTTCATAGACCATGCCAGGTAGTTCTTTGAATTGAGAATTGGATACGGAAGGGAATTTGGTTCTTCCTTCATTATCGACAAAGATCCGCATCCTAATAGCATAAATTGCTCCTTCTACAACTCGATCAGCACCTGCTCTAATACCAGATGTTGAGGAACGATTGCTTCAGCTGATAAGAAACGAACATTCCGATTTGCTCAATTGAGGAAGATACCCCTTCGGACTGGTCCGAAGTGACTTAGATGGCCGATTGGACTGGTTCGATCAGTCTTACTTCAGATCGAACAATCCAGACACTTCGGACTTCGATCATAATGCCTCGAGCGTCTTTAATGATTAGAGTCTTTCGATGGTCATCAGATGCCCATATGTCTTGTTGATGTTCAGACTAGTCTGAACGTTCTTATTGATCGGAACACTCCGATGATGATCGGACGGTATAGCTTTGGGTTTTGTTCGGACTGGTCCAAACGTCTTCGCTAATTGAAATGGTCCGATGATGATCAAACAATCCTGTCTTCTTTCCAATCGTTTCCCTTGCTCTTCGAATATGGCGGCGACAATACGAAAACACTTGAGCGATAAAATAAACATAAATCTTTTTGGTAGTGTTCAAATCGCTGCACCTTTTCTTTGGTTTTCTCCACTATTTGTACACAGTTTACAAGTTAAACATTGACTATGACTCAGATACATAGTTCGACTTTGAAACATGAACTTTCTATCCTTAAACTATTTCGGACTCGATTCTAAAATGAATTTGGCAAGATTATTTCCAACACCGCATGCACGGCTCTAGCCTCTCTGTGGCCGGTGCCATGCCCCGCCCACCTGCCAGCACCTCCCTACTCATCGCTGGGTACCAGCTGAGCACCACCGATAGTCCAGTGCGCTGCATCTCCTCTCCTTCTCGAACTCATTCAAATGGTGATGCAGGTGAAAAATACTTGTATGGATGGAATACATGTGTGATGAGGATTGCAATGGTATGACATGCATTGCTTGATTTTGTGTTTTTAGATGTGATTTGAAGGAGAGGACACAAGGAGTTTGAACTCTTGTTCTGGAGAAGTGGCAGTGGGGGGATGAAACAGGCTCTGTTTGGAGGAAAGGGAAATGGCAGTGGAGGCAAGTGATTGATAGTGGGGATTGATTGAGAGAAATTTTAGTTTTATAGGCTGGTTGACAAGACAGGAAAAATAGCTACCCATAGATGTTTTCGTTCGCTATTGGTCGAACTGGAGATAAGGGTGGTGAACGTATGAATGTCTCACGACAAGGTTTCTACAAGCATGCGAAAGCGTGAAACTAAAACAATTAAATTTTAATACAACCTTTCAAACAATTCAATTTAATGATTTAAATTTAATTTAGTGTGACGCTTTTAATTAAATGCTGAAAAATTTTAAAATACACCCAAAATTTTATGAACGATCAATTTTGAAAATAATTAATTGGATTTTAAAAAATTAGGATGTTACAAATCTACCTGCCTTAAATTGAATCTTGTCCCCGAGATTCGAGCAAGAGAGAGATTTTGATTTAAATTAAGAATCAAATTACATTAAATAAAGCCAACTTAAGATTCACGAGTAAAAAGAAAGTAAGTTTTAGTCAAGATTGTGAATTGCAATGTCCGAGAGTAAAGAAGCATTCATAGAATTCAAATAAAGTACACCGACACATCATATCGCTTACGAGCTCAACACACACATGTACGGGGGTGGGGAGGATGCGGCTCTCAACACACACACAAATAAAGTTCACCTAGCCCTTACTTCTAGCTTATTGTTTATCCAAATAACACGTTTGATAGTAGGGTTTGGAAGTAAGATGAGAAAGGAGGAAAAATCATCATTACTTCATAACGAGAAAGAGGTGAGAAAGAATTAGAGATTAGGTGTTAAAACTAGATTCGCTCTTCTCTTTCTCAAAGGAAATTTTGAAAGTATGGTTTTGAAAGGAGTTCTGGAAATATGATACAAATATTGCTATTGAAAGTAGTTTGAGAGAAAAGGCTAGTATATAAGCTTTTTATGAAGTTTCGAAAATAATAGTTCAGCACTAGTGCAAGGTTAATGCAAAATAGCTAAGTTGTATGTATGGATTTCGAAATAAAATTCAAACTTCACTAGGGAGAATAGTCTTGGGAAAACAAGTTCGGAAGATGTAAGTTTATAAGTATTGTTTGTGAATATATTTGAAATAAGATGGCGTAGTATTTTGAAGTTGGTTGCTGATAATAGCATTACTCATTACTACAAAAGTCATCATCACAGACGGTTCAAAAACGTCATCACAGACGATTTTCTAAACCGTCTGAATTTATAGATCACTGATAATCGAAGGTTATCACAAATGGTTTTCGAATCGTCTGTGGTGTAAATATCACAGATGGTTTTTAAATAAAAACCATCTGTGATATAACTAAAAATCGTTTGTGATTATCAGCTATCATATACGGTTTTTACTTAAAAACCGTCTGTGATATTCTTTTCTACCTCTAAATCTATTTCTGTTTATTTTTGAATTAGCCTCAGGAAATATTAGCTATACCGTTTGAAAACAAGCAAATACGACAACAAACAAAGTAGAGAACATTCTATTTATATTACAATCCACTATTACAACATCACAGAATTATAATCCACCATTACAACATCACAGGATTACAATCCACCATTACAATAGTAGAGAACATAGCAGAAAACATTCTATTTCCATTACAATTCGAGAAACAGAGAAGAAAGAAAATAGAAGAATCAAAATCAAATACTACAAACAATGGAGCAACAGAGAACAACAGAGAAGCTCATCTCTGATACAGCTCGGATAGACCTTCTTAGTGGCTGTCTCACTGTAAGCTCCCGGGCAGCAATGGAGGCTAGGATGGAGACCTAAACCCCACAGAATTAAATATTCGAAGAAACAATAGAGGGAGGAAGCTTAAGACGTATTTGAAAGGAGGGGGCGGATAGGTTCGGATGAGTATTTATAGAGGAGGGAGAGCTACGATCCATGGGGTATGGGTTGGTCGGTTTCTATTGGCTGGAATTGAGTTGATGAGGATTGACGGGCCCAGCGGTCAGAGAACAAATTATTACAGACGATTCTTGCTAAGAACCGTCTGTGATATTGGCTATATATATAGTCGATTTTAGAGGTCTTTGAGGGCGACTGGCACAAGCCAGTCATTTTTTTGATCGGGCTCATCGTTAGCTTTCCAACGAGTACAAGAATATCGAAAACGGACACCGTATGCAAAAGTTATGTCCGTTTTACTGAAGATGTATCGGAATAGAATCCTACTCGGTATCAGGCGGGAGATTATAAAATTTTGAAGGATTAGAAGGTGGGAAACATATCACAGACAGTTCTTTCAAGAACCGTCTGTGATTGTATTTAATACATGTGGTTTTTATGAATCGTCTGTGATGAGGCGTCTAATATAAAATTTTTTTTTTGTAGTGACTAATACAATCTGAAATATAATTTTTAAATAAAGAAAGCAACTACATATTATTTTTGAAAACTGTGTGCTAAGATTTGAAAATAGAACCCGGGTTAGTAATCATTTTTATCATGCAAATGAGAGATAAAGATAAGAAAACATGCTAGGGAAATGAGAAGGGTGTAATAGTGCATTGCCTTATATTTACACAAGATTTTGCTAGTTCCTAAAGTTCATTTTCGGATCATACTACCCTTTCACCTGTGCGATTAATTATAATATTTGAATTATAATATTTGCTCGCTACTGATCTAGACCACAACAATGCAACTGCAGAAAGGATTAACTTTCGCAGTTTGGTCATATGTGCCAAGAATGCTTGAGTCACGTACACTCAAGAGATGCTCTAGTCACACGAGCTCGAGAAACGCCGGAACCATAGTTCCGGAACATAGGAAAACAACATGTAATAATAGGCAACCTATTTTTACTTTACCCAAAAATTTCAATCTCCTCCTTCCGTGCTTAACTGAAATTTTAAAGCGAGGTAAGATGCTAGAAATACCGGGGAAAAATTTTTAATTCATCATGATAGCATGAGATGAGGATAGAGAGTTTTAATCAATTGCAAAGTACATCTTTTCAGCTTGCGGCATAGTTATGAAAATCATTGCAAATGAGCCTTTAAAAGTTGCGTTTGCAATAGTTTAAAATGGATTTTTGAAAACCCTTTTGGCATAGTGTTTTAGGAACATTTTCAAAGCATTTTGGTTCTGTTTTTATGACTAAAATATTATAAAAAACATTTATTTTTAAAAGGTACAATTTTCTTTAAAACACGGGTCATTTCGAGACAAGATGAGAAGAAAAACAAAATAATGATTTAGATAAGATGAGAGAGCTAAGAGAGATAAGAACAAAGCAATAACCACATCGATCATAGATAGCTCTGCAACTTGGCTGGGCCTTTGGTTGGTCAGGGTCGACGCATCAAATTTCGTATGTGCATGCGATCGACCGACCGAGTCAAGTCTCTCTTCGTTCGCCTCCAATTTGCTACGAAGACCGAATCTGATTCTTGTTTGAAATGATGAACCTGATGACAGATCTGACGCATGCACGCAAACGAAACCACCCTGCAATATTCAACAAAAGCTAGCGAATTAAGCTATGCATGTATCGAAGGTTTCAGGCATGTATGAACTGCACGCATACACCACTAGGAGTCAAGTCTTCCTCGATCGATCGATCGATCTACTGTTCGAAACGCGCTGATGGAGCAAATCAGATTGGAGATTCACGTACGCGTCCGGCCGAATTTTCCAAAGTTCGATTCATACAGTTTTAGTTACATATGAATGGAGCACGTAGTAGCTAGTCTAGTCTATCGATCCACTTTTAATCAGAATCTCTCTGATCTCTCGTAGAGATTTTCTAAGTAGAAATTAAGAACAGCATGAATCAAACCAGTCAATAATCAACCGACCACTGTGCGAAGAGACTTGTTGTTTCTTGGAGAAGGTGCCACACGGAGAAGCGCTGCGGTAGAAAGCCTACAAATACTAAAACCAAAACTTAACACATCGACCGATCCTCGTATGTGCTGAATACCTGAAATCCTCATATTCGTTCCATTCAGTCCTATAATCAATGGCTAGTACATAAAGTCATAACATCAAGAACATATCCATACACATTACATTCATTTAATTTAGAACAAAGGAGAGAAAATATAAGCGATACATAAATAGTTTACAACTTAAAGACCAACTTGCCAAATAAATCAAAGTATCAAGAGAAAATTATAGCGGAAGATAAGTAAACTAACAAAACAACCAGCAAGATGCCCCTATAGCCCACAGGCAGCCGACTAGGATTAGACCCTAGAAAGACCCATCATCGAATTCCCTTGTACCGGGAGCAAAATATATGTCGTCGAGATGGAGTTCTTCCTCATCCTCTAAACAATAATTTAAATAAGGTTGAGTATATTGTGTACTCAACAAGACTTGTAGTGTATCGCCACATATATATACAAGGCTAACAATGAATAAGACTCAATGCTACAAGTTATTTTTAGTACGAAGCAAGTTTGTTTGCAATATTGATCAGTAGTAATTTCCAACTGAATTGTAAATAGCAATTGACATGTAATGAAATAATATTTATATAGCTTTAATAATAGTAAATCACATCCACTCACAGCTCTCCTTAGCTATGATTACCGAACAATTCCCGACCATGGGCATGGCATTAGGAAGACACATACATACTATCCCATCATTTCCAACAAAATAGTTTTGTAAAAATAAAAACTATATCTATTGTGACTGTATCCAATCATGCTCATGACCTCAAACGTGGCTATTTAAATAGTTTTTAAATCTCTCTAGAGGTTATACAACTTTACCCATATGAGATAGTCAAATATACTATCGACAGCTTCACGCTTCCTTGGTCATGTGATGAAATTCATTGTCATATAGCATTTACATCATCTAGTCCTAACCTTGCACTAGCTCGATGAATGACAAACCATCACTTAGGCATGTCTTTCCCCAAGTGAGCATTCATTGTTGTATGAACAGTTTTGGTCCCAACGCCATGGTGAAGGGAGCCCCTACGAGCAAACATTCACAACCCATGATCTTTATTCATTATAGGATTCACGTGAATTCCTCCAACTCGATCCAATTTTACATGTATATGCCGCTCCATTATTATCAATTTGCAGTCAAAAATCTATAACAGAAACCAAAAGCTATGGCTTTTAAGCCGTTTGAAGCACTACCTTAATTTTTAGGCTGGATGTAGAAGACAGGAAAAATAGCAACTCGTAGGCGTTTCCATTCACTGTCGGTTGAATTGGAGAAAAGGCCATGTAAATACATGACGGCAAGATGTCCACATGCATGCGAAAACATGAAACCAAAACAATTAATTTTTAATGCAATCTTTCAAAAATTCAATTTAATGATTTGAATTTTAATTCAGTGCGACGCTTTTAATTAAATGTTGTAAATTGTTAAAACACAACTAAAATTTTGCGAATGGTCAATTTTAAATATAATTAACCGGATTTTCAAAAAATAGGATGCTACAGTGTATGTATGTATGTATGTATGTATACCATGTAATTTACCACACATGCAGACTGATTCGATTCTATCCTAGCTAGCCACATTATAGACAGGCTTGTTCCTTTGGGCTTTTGGATTTTGGCTTTTTTGAAAGTCAAAATAAATTATACGATATTTCGAAGCAGGTTATTCAATTGCCTTCTCGAGTTTAAAATTATGTACACCATCCGCGCCGTGTCTTTGCTGTCTGCTACCATCTTGAAAAGCACAAAAAATCGATCGACCGCAATTACAAGCCATCAGATGCAGCCTAAACAAATAGAGCCATATTTCATCCACGTACAGGCAGCTTATGAAGCGCATCAAATTTCGTATGTGCATGCGATCGACCGACCGAGTCAAGTCTCTCTTCGTTCGTCTCCAATTTGCTACGAAGACCGAATCTGATTCTTGTTTGAAATGATGAACCTGATGATAGATCTGACGCATGCACGCAAACGAAACCACCCTCCAATATTCAACAAAAGCTAGCGAAGTAAGCTACGCATGTGTCGAAGGTTTCAGGCATGTATGGATTGCACGCATACACCAGATCGATCGATCTACTAGTCAAGTCTTCCTCGACCGATCGATCTACTGTTGCAACGCGCTGATGGAGCAAATCAGATTGGATTCACGTACGCGTCCGGCCGAAATTTCCAAAGTTCGATTCATACAGTTTTAGTTACATATGAACGTAGTAGCTAGTCTAGTCTATCCACTTTTAATCAGAGTCTCTCTGATCTCTCGTAGTGATTTTCTAAGGACAAATTAAGAACGGCATGAATCAAACCAACCGAAGACTACTTCGTTTCTTCGAGAAGGCACCACACGAAGAAGCGCTGCGGTAGCAAGCCTATAAATACTGCCTTCATGATCATTCAATTCAAAGCAACCTTAAACTAAAGCTTTAACACATCGACCGATCGAAAACCTACTAGCTAGCTTGCGAAACTTAGCGGGCGAATATATAGCAGACGTCCAACATGTCGCGTGGCGAAGAGATCAGCGTCCAGAGAGTGGAAAGGTTAAACGCGGTGCAGCCGGCGAGCCCTTACGGCATTGATGCGGCCGCCGCGGCATACATCGACAAGGTGAGACGGCGGCTGGCGGAGGAGGAAGCTGCGGCGCGCGCGGCGGCGGCGGCGGCACCTAAGCCTCCTGCAAGGCGTTGAGATTAATTAGATGCATAGATATACAATCCAGCTGATATATTATGTTGCACACGTACGTGCAGTTATTAGTATTATGTAGCTAGGACAATAAATAAGGATGTGAAGGTTTATGTAGAAACATTCCTTGATTGTTATTGAGTCAATACGATCCTCATCTGATTGTAATGTGCAAACTTAGTGTACTGGTGGTAATGTATGATTGTATTTTTTTTTGATAAAAGTAATGTATGATTGTATGTATTGATTACCGACGAATTAACGGATGCATGTTTACGTACTAAACCAAGCATTTCGGATAATCTTTGTGTTCCATCGGACCAGGCATGCAGCGCAGCAGCAGCTAGGGAGGTGTGATCATCGACGAATTAACGGATGAATGTTTATCTACTAAACTAAATATTCCGGACAATCTTTGTGTTCCATCAGAGTGTTTTGCACGTGTGATTCATGCATGTATGACATATCGAGCATGGGTGTGATCACGGACGAATTAACGGATGCTTATTTATGTTCTAAACTAAATATTCCGGACAATCTTTGTGTTCCATTGGAGCATTCTGCACGTGTGATTACGATTCATGCATGCATGACATATGGGGAACGACGTGCAGCAGGGAGATGTGATCACCGATGAATTAATCGATGCATGTTTATACACTAAACTAAACATTTCGGACAATCTTTGTGTTATGTAGTGTTTTAATACCAATTTTATGTATGATCTATTTAGATTCGGGGAAACTCTCTCAAGAAAACATCTACGAGTACACACAGGGAAGACATGAAAATTTTTATACATGTTCGGGCCTTCTACTGGGAGAATAATAACCCTACGTCCTGTGTCACTGTTGCTCATAGAGAATGATTACAAGTGAGAATAATGTGAAGAAAGCTTTGCACTGTATCTTGCACTAAGCTTATTCTACCAACCCTTTTTTCGTCTAACATCAACCCTCATATAGTTGAGGAAGCAATGGCAATTGCTCCATGCCGGAAGATGTCTTCACTCTTCGGGAGATAACTACTTGGCAGCAGTTATTGTTAGAGAGACGTGGTTGCCGGTTAGCCATGCGATAGTTGTTGTCAGAGAGGATCTATGTGCAGTTATTAGGGATAAATGCATGTTAAGTGCTTTGTCAGACACACCCAAGATGCTGTAGGTCATCGTAGAGAGACTAGTCAGAGGTATACTGGTCATGGAAAAGTCTACGACCACAGGTGGTCGTAGGACCATTTATGACTAACTCATGGTCGTAGAAGAAGAGATGGTAGTAGAAGGACTTAAGACCAGATAGTCGTAGGAGTACTTACGAGACAGGTAACCGAGGTGTGGTTATAAAGTCTTATATGAGATAATTTTTTGTCTCTTCGCTTTCCCCTCCTGCTCCGATCCACTTTGTGCACCCATCCGTCGACCAACTCATCTTCTTCCTCCAAGCTTTCTTCAAATCCAAACCATTCAATCGGAAAAATGACGAAGCTTTCATCCAATTGGGCTATGTCGGAGATGGATAATGGCAAGTTGAAGGCGCTAGTGGAGGCTGAGAAAATTTCTCTGTGGAAGTTCATCAAATGGATCGAAACCATTGGCTAGCATTGGCCAACGGAAGAAACGGATATCTTCCCTATTCCAAGCCCACTGTGAGTGCGGCATTTGACTCCCAGCTCACCCCTTCCTCACAGTGGTGATTGAGTATTTCGGGGTCGAATTGGTGAATTTGGTTCTCAATTTGATCATGATGCTTAGTATCTTTGTGTACCTTTGTGAGGTGTATTTGGGCATCCCTCCGGATCTCGAGCTCTTTTGGTATTATTACAAGATGAGCTGATAGACCGAAATCGCTAGGAGCTATGAACTGAAGCTCCACGATGGCAAGACAGAGATGTACATCTAGATGTTCAGTCGGTCCTCGTGGCCGAGTTGGAAGAAGAAATGGTTTTACTGGGAGATCACCAGTAAAGACAGTCTTTCCTTCATGAGGAAGGTTGCAGAAAAGAACTCATCCTGGAACTCAATTCCTGAAGACATCACTTGGATAGCTCCTACATCTCAGCCATCAAAGAGTTGAGAGACAAGGGGCTCACCGGCTAGCATGTGGTGAAGGACTACATCACCTATCACATTAACCCTTTGAAGAAACAAACACATCCCCAAGTTCTAATGACCATTCAGGACACAAAATGGAGGTCGAACTTCCCAGGTTCTAAGCACATATGGGATTTTATGACCGTTCAGGACACAAAATGGAGGTCGAACTCCCTAAGTTCTAATGGCCATTTTGCCATGTGCTCCACTGTTTTCCTATTCTAGAGGACATCTCCTAAGGAAAACTCAGACAGTACAATAAATTTGTGCGTCTGAAAATAATATCTTAGCTTATTCAAAGATATGAGAAGGCAGATAAGAGTTTGTGGACCAGATGGTAGCGCTCCTTAGGCCTATGTAAGACTTCGCTTATATAGTATACTAATCGTTGTACGTTTTCATGCTCTACGACCAGTACTGTGCTTATTGTCTATTGCATGGTGGATAGATATACTACGAGTGTCTCACCTGGATTTAGAGAAACCAGAATAGGAGCACTCGCGAGATACCTCTTGACATCCTTGAAGGCATCGTTAGTCTCTTTCAACTACTTGAACCCTCGTGTTTCCTTAGAAGCTTGAAGAAAGAAAGTCTCTTTTCACCCAGTCATGCGATGAAATGACTTAATGCCGCCATGCATCCGGTGAGTTTTGAACTTCTTTCTTCATGATTTGAGGGCATATCTGCTCAATGGCCTTGATCTTTTTAAGGTTGGCCTCGATACCACTTGCCAAAACAAGGAATTCGAGCAATTTTTCTAAAGAAACTTTGAACACACACTTCTCTAGATTGAGTTTCAAGCGATGTTTTCTGAGGTTGTTGAATGTCTCATGTAGGTCTGAAATGTGATTAAGTCATTTGATGCTTTTTATAACCAGATCATCAATGTAGGCTTCCAAGTTTCAGCTCATTTGATGAATAAAGATCAATTGCATCAAACGCTAAAAAGTTAGACTAGAATTTTTTAGACCAAATGGCATTTTGACATAGCAAAATACTCTAAGTGGTGTGATAAATATGGTCTTCTCTTCAAGACATACTGATCTGATGGTAGCCAGAGTATGCATCTAGAAAACTTAACATCTCACAAGCAACAGTAGAATCAACCAATTGATCAATACGAGGAAGCATGAAATCATCTTTTGGATAAGCTTTGTTTAAATTAGTACAGTCTATACACATACACCACTTACCATTATATTTCTTTACCATTACAGGGTTAGCCAACCATTCTGAGTGATCGACTTCTTTTTATAAAGCCTACTTTTAGTAACTTGACCAATTCTAATCTGATCGCCTCCCATCGATCTAGTGCAAATCTTCATAATTTCTGTTTTACGGGCTTCTTATTAGGCCGTAGAGCCAGCTTGTCCTCGATCACCTCTCGGGGGACCCTACTGCCACACAAATACATCTGTGTTTGCCCAGAGGAAAGTGATGAGGGCATCTTTCTATGCGGGGTCGGAAGTGACCCTGATGTGAATAGTTTTTGAAGGCTCGGATGGGTCCAAGGGAACCTCCTTGACTTCCTCATTTGGCTTCGGTGCAGTTTTAGGCTTCGAGTGCTTACTCGAACGCTGTGTCTTGATAGCTTCTCGAGCTGGTAATTGACCGACCATCTCAAGGGACTTACAGTCGTATGTAAGTGACATTTTCTTATCGTAGTGCACTATGATCACTCCTTTAGGACCTGGCATCTTGAGACATTGATATGCATTGTGAGCAGCAATCATAAAGCGAGCCAGAGTTGGTTGTTCGAGTAAGGCATTGTACACCATATCAAAGTTGATCACATCAAAGGAGATCTTCTTTGTCCTAAAATTATTTGGAGAACTAAATGTAACATGTAGAGATGCTTGCCCAATGGGCTTGGCTAAAGAGCTTGAAACAATCCCGTGAAATGAGTATCGTACCAGCCTTATTCTGGTACAAGGGACTTGCATCTCATCCAGAGCACTTACAAATAAAATATTTACAGAACTTCCACCATCAATCAACACGTGATTCACTTGGCAGTTGTTGATAGTGGGCTCGACCACAATAAAAAAACTGACCTGGTTGAGTTGAGGGGATCGGATAGTCTTCCTTCTCGAAAGAGATGGTCACTTCTGACCACTTGGGAATATTATTGACAAGAGGAGTCTTCCTTCTCGAAAGAGATGGTCACTTCTGACCACTTGGGAATATTATTGACAAGAGGAGGGTTGACAGAATTTACCTCACATTTGATAGCCTTGTAATGTCATTTCAACTCATACACTGAGGATCCCTTGTAGATGTGCTCGATGGTGTGCTTTGGATCGTGGAATAGCATCTCCTCATCATTGTCTTCCAATGGCTTTTGACCACTCGACTGTCCAACCTCTACGAGAGTAGGGAGCGGCCCTTTTATCGGAGTAGTAATCCTCAAGTTTTTGTTAGAAAACTTGACAATTGCAAAGGTCGTGCCCTTCTCTCTTTTGGAGAGGCATCACTTTGGCTTGTTGTTCTTCCATTCGAGACCTTTGCCCTTGTGCCAATCGGAGTACTGTTTGGGTTTATGTGGCTCTTTGTCATCTACTGCCAAGACTTCCTTTGAATTTCTGCCGCGAGGTTTCTGACCTTTGGCCATTTTCTTGGACTTCTTGGTCTTTTCCTTCCTCTTACTGTCTCCGCCTTCTTCTTTGGAACTTCGGTTTACCTAATTGATGGTTTTAGTCCATTCTACCCGTTCAGCGGTGATCGTGTAATGGTTAGCCATCTCAAAGAGCTCGGTGATGGTGGTCGGAGGATTCAAGGTGATGTACTCCTTGAACCTCCTATTGCGGACCCCCTAATTGAATGTCCTGATGATAGACGTGTCAGAGACATTTGGAATCGAATTACGAACCTGACTGAAGCGCCTAATGAATTGTAATAGGGTATTATTGCTATTCTGCCACATTCAATGTAGGTCGTCTTTTTTTATGGGATGGTTGTACATACCCTAGAAGTTAGCCAACAGAAGTTCGCAAAGATGTTGCCACGAGTAGATTAACTCGAGTGGTTGGTTGAGCAACCATGACTGAGTAGACCCTTGGAGCATTGTCAACAGATAGTTCGCCATGACGTGCTCACTGCCTCCTACTGCCTGCACCACAGTCGTGTAAATCTGAAGGAACTCAATGGGATTTTGGGACCCATCGGACTTCTCCATATTCACTAGGTGGAAACCGCAGCGGCTAGCGCACTAATTGAAGTTTAGGCTTGAACGCCCAACCTCCTTGGTGAGGCCGCCAATCTGTAGTCGTTCGTGGAACCCTCCTCCTGCCAGAATTGTGGTTTAGGGATCAACATGACCTGTCATCATGTCGATTCCCACGAGGTGAGTTCTGTGAGCGACTAGATGCAGTCATACCTGTCCAACTTGTGGAGTTATACCGACGAGATTGCTTGAGCCGCACCATCATTCTGTGGAGTCTTTGCGCTGAAGTGGTCATAGCTTAGTGCCCGAGCAAGCTCTTGTGTTGGCTTCTTGAGCAAGCCATTGATGCATTGAAGCTCTCGAGTCTCTTCAGTTTGGTATTGAATGCACCCAGGCAAAGACCTCTAGGCGGCCAACCGTCACCTCTGAGCGGTCTCCAGGTCCTCAACCTCTAAGGCTGGTTGCTGCCACATCAAAGGAGAGTGATTATTTCTTAGATTTCTCCCATGCTCATCAGAGATCTGATCTCGTTCATCACTGCAGGTCTCCTCGCCATCCTCACGAGAGGAGGGAGAGTGTGCTCAGTGAAGAGCATCCTGAGGACCTCCATCAGGAAGGTGATGAGGATCTATGGGGAGGACCAAGACCTCATGTCTAGAATCTCCACTTCTGGTGGAGGTCCACTCGTCTGAAGAATCCTCTAGCGAGAGTGCATCGCGGCTAGGAGTAAACCCCATCAGGGAGGGAAATTCCAGGTTATATATGTCCCCAACCGAAGTTAAACCATGCGAGAGTGTGGACGGACTCGTAAAGAGCCCCTACCTCCTAAGTGGGGACAACTGAAGTGTTACAATCACCAGTTGTTGATGAATCCCCAGAATGACTGATTCCAAGATTCGTCAAGCCTGATCGGGCTGTCGTTGGGGGACTTGCTGAGCCCAAACGGATGGTCGTCGGGGGACTTGAATGCTTGGGGGCGGAGCCGCCGTTGTGTTGCGAGTCTTGTTTATGGTTGGATTGATCCTTGTCATTTGAGGGAAGTGACTCCTTCCTTGGACGTACTACTATGGGGGATGAGGATCCTCTCTTAGCTTTTCCCATGGTGTGGCCTCCGAGGTCTCTGGATGGACCTCCAGAGACAGCCTCACCATCGGAAGCAAACATTATCTACTCGTACTCGTAGCAGGCCTCCAAGTCAAGGTCTACGTACTCGGTCAAATCGAACCAGTTCTCCTTATTACACTCCCTTGCCATGAGGACATCAGAAGAAAGAGAACTCGCCGACAAAAAGATTACTAGATTCTTGGAAGATGGTTCCCAGAGACGACGCCAACTGTCGGTATTTTAATACCGATCTTACATATGATTTGTTTGGATTCGGTGAAACTCTCTCAAGAAAATAGCTACGAGTACACAGAGGGAAGACACGAGATTTTTTATACATGTTCGGGCTTTATTATGGAAAAATAATAACCCTACGTCCTATGTCATTATTGCTCATAGAGAATGATCACAAGTGAGAATAATGCGAAGAATTCTTTACACTGTATCTTGCACTAAGCATATTCTACTAGCCCTTTTTCCTCTAACATCAACCCTCATATAGTTGACAAAGCGATGACAGTTACTCCACACCAGAAGATATCTTGATGCTTCAGGAAATAACTACTTGGCAGTAGTTATTGTCAGAGAGACGTGGTTGCTAGTTCGCCATGCGATGGTTGTTGTTAGAGAGGGACTATGTGCGCTTATTGGAGATAAATGCATATTCTAACTGTCTTGTTAAATAAACCCACGATGTGATAAGTTGTTGTAGATAGACTAGTCAGAGGTATAATGGTCACAGAAAAGACTACGACCACAAAGTGGTTATAGAACTACCTATAATTAACTCATGGTTACAGAAAAAACTACACCAGTCCATATGAGGGTACGACGTAGTCCGTTTAATTCGCAGGTATACGCATCAAATTTCGCATGTGCATGCGCGATCGATCGGGTCAAAGCTTTCGTTCGCCACTAATTTGTTGCGTAGACCGAATCTGATTCTATTTAATTTGAAGTATAGATATGCACCTGACCTGACGCATGCATGCAAACGAAATCAGCATGCGATTCAACAGAAGCTAGCGAATTGAGCTGTGTATGCGTGCATCTACCATTTGAGTCAAGTCTTCGTCAATCGAGTGATTAATATCAATATGTACACATTTGGGTTCGAGTGGAACCCATTTCGTAATTTTCAGATCATACTATCCAAATATAGGTGGTGCTCCACCGGATCAATACACAAGCTAGCTAATCTATCTATCTATCAATATATCTATCATATTATTAAACGATAGAAAAAGAAATATCTAGATTACAATGATATAGATCAATCAGATAGGTATGATAGCTGTCACAGTTACACAATTTCCTGTGCACTAGTGATCCAAGCTCATGGGCTATGGCTTTTGATCAGCGATCCCAGCCCATGCACGCGTATTATGAGCAAGAATCAAGTCGTAGGTGCGTTGCATGGCCGGCCAATCGGATGACCAGATGCTTTCGGATTGTGCTACGTACGCTGCATGTCCTCGATTTTCAAAAAGAAAAAAAAAGGGAAGAAGGCTAATTTGGTTGCAGGAAATGTTGAGGAAATGTTGGCTAGTTGGGTGCGCGTGTGCTGCTTTCATGGCCAAGACTCCTCGATCCATCGATTCCCAGCATGCGTCAAGTCATCCTATAGCCTTTAGTTGCTACAGATCGCCCACTTGATAGCACACCTTTAAATTACGTGGCCAGCAAGCAGGCGCAGGACAGCTTAGCGAAGCTTCGCCACTAAAGTACACGGATTTTGTTCGGATGTCCCAGGACAAATTAGGCTTCTTTGGAATGTGGGAGATAAAAAAAATATAGGAATAGAAAAACATAGAATTATGGAATGCAGGTATAATCCTACATCTTTTGAAATTATCCGGTTTTACATGGATTTAATCACATTTTGAGATTTCTTGATTCCAGTATTTTTGTTTTTGAGAGGAAAGATCAGCACGAAAACCGAGGCCAAGAAAAGAATTTAAAAAATAAGGTAGTATCTAGAGGTTGTCGGCTTTTAATTCTTTGGTGGCTATCGGCTTTTAATTCTTTGGCCAGATTTGCTACACGTATCTAGAGTTTTCAATTGTAAAAATTTTGCTAGGTATATACAAATTTGTACCAATAAAATTTAGATTTCTTCCGCATGACGACTTTAAAGTATGATCTTCTGCTGTCGGATCACGATGTAAGATTTCTTCTATGGTAAGTCACGATGTGAACTATTTTATCACAGCTTAATTTGGGTGACGTAATTATTAGGATTGATAAGATGCCAGTGATATTGTTAAAAAAAAGATAAAATTTATAGTTTCTAATGAAAGTTCAAGTGTGCATACAGAAGGTTCATCTATCCGCGATAAGTAATATGAAAAAGGTTCAAATAATGATTCAAGAGGTAGAAGCCAACATTTCGGACAAATAATTTCAGTCAGTCAGATCAGAACGCGATCCATGCATTCGGTCGGCAAGCTAGATCTTTTGGACTTATCTTTGAGCATACCTGTGAACGTATAGCAGCTAGCGTATATACGTATCTGTGAACGTAGCAGAATTAATTAGTCGAGTCAACCAGCAACGGTACTAGTTGGAGCCTATAAATACAGCCTCATTTCTATGAGATTTCCCATCAAAGCAATTAACTGGAACACACTTCAGCTAGCCAGATATCTCCAAGCCTCGCTGCGACAGATAGATGTCGCGAGCAGGAGAAATCCGTGTCCAGAGGGTGGAAACGATCGAGATGAACCAGCCGCTGTCGGCGGGGAAGCCGTCCCAGCAGTACCTTCCGCCGCCGGCGAACGGCCGCGGCATGAGCCAGATGATCATCAACTCCGCACCGCCGGGGAACGGCGGCGGCGCAGTGGAAGACGTCAACAAGGCGGCTGCGGCTTTCATCCGGTGGAAGAGGCAGGACCTCAAATCAAGCGGCTAGCAAAATCACAGCGGCGGCAGGCATGCATGAGTCCCCAGCAGTAACATATATAGTAGTATCAATCTATCTGATAATGTAGTATGTTTGTATCGAGTATCGCCCTAGCTATATATGTCAGTATAAGCTAGTAGTCCACTATGATGCACAAACATGCTAGTATGTTTGGTGTCATGTTTGGGGGCTGCATGGTTAGAACCTAGGAGTTTCGCAGAAAACTGTATTCTTGAAAAATTCCTACGTTCAAAATAGATATAAATTGATACTACCTCAGTTGTAAGTATTGGTTGTAACACGTGTTGCATGCACAACATGGAACACATATAGTTCAAGTTAAACAAGGGTGATTAGCAGGCATATATGTTAATTTCATGTCCTTTGTCATGAAGTTGTGCTCTTTTGAAGTAAACTAATGGAGTACAATCGTCAATAAATTGTTTATAAAAGAGAACACAACTCTTTTGCTGATCATGTCTAAATACTACTATAGGAATCATCATCACAGATGATTCAAAAACGTCATCACAGATGGTTGAGTCAGTGATAATCGAACGTTATCACAAATGGTTTGTGAGCTGTCTGTGATAAATACAATACAGACGGTTTATAACTAGAACTGTCTGTGAAAAACACTATCACAGACGGTTTTATATATAGAACCATCTATGATGTTCTTCACAGACGGTTTATACTACAAAATCGTCTGTGATAGTTTATTCTATACCTAAAATTTTTTCTATTTTTGAATTAGTCTTAGAAAATATTAACTATACCGTTTGAAAACAAGCAAATACAATAGCAAACATAACATAAAACATTCTATTTGTATTACAATCCACTATTACAATATCACAAGATTACAATCCACCATTACAATATCACAAGTTATACCTCCGTCCCTGATGCAGCTCGGGTAGGCCTTCTTGGTGGCCGCCTCACTGTAAGTAGAAGAAATATGGAGAGAGTAAGCTCTAAACGCCACAAAATAGCAACACAAAGTTACAGAATCAAATATTAGAAGAAACAATGTAGAGAGCCCTAACCACAAAGAGGTCGATTGAGGAGGAGACAGTAAGGAGGCTGGAGAGATTTTGAGCACATAAATGGTAGGGGATGGGTTCAGGTAAGTATTTATAGGGGAGGGAGAGGTGGGACGATTTGTGGGGTGTGGGTTGGTCGGTTTCAATTGGCTGGAATTGGATTAGGGAGGATTGATGGGCCCAGCGGTCAGAATTTATCACAGACGGTTCTTGATAAGAACAGTCTGTAAAAGCATCACAGATGGTTCTTATTAAGAACCGTATATGATATTGGCTATATATATACTGATACAATATAAACAACTAGTCTCAAAATATGAAATAACAAAGTTCTATATGGCTTATATACACTCATTTGAAAGGTTTCGACGAGATCTACAACTTTGCAGTTGAGACAAACCCCAAATTTCGAAGGGAAGATCAAAAATTTTGGTAAAAATAGAAATCAAAAACTTCTGATGCAAATTTGAGGCTAAAGATGGCCAATTTTGGGGGTCTTCGAGGGCAACTAGCGCGAGCAATCATTTATTTTTGGATCGGGCTCGTCGTTAACTTTCCAACGAGTATAAGAACGTCAAAAACGGACACCGTATGCAAAAGTTATACCCGTTTTACTGAAGGTGTGTCAAAACAGAATCTTAATCGAACTTAGGCGAGAAATTTTGAAATTTTAGAGATGTGTGAGGCGGGAAACATATCACAGACGATTCTTAATTAAGAACCGTTTGTGATATACTAATATCACAGACGATTCTTAATTAAGAACCGTCTGTGATATTCCAATATCACAGATGGAACCATCTATGATAGTATCACAGATAGTTCTTATCAAGAACCGTATGTGATATTCCAATATTACAGACGGTTCTTAATAAGAACCGTTTATGATAGTATCACAGACGGTTCTTATCAAGAACCGTCTGTGATTGCATTCAATACAGACGGTTTTTATGAACCGTCTGTGATAAGACGTCTAATATAAATGTTTTTGTAGTAGTTAAAACTTTTATCGATGGATAACACATCTTTTGACCATTATTATTTTTTTATATATGTTAAAAAAATATCACGAATACAGTGATATGGAGTACTATCGATGATAAATCTACCGGTATAATTTTCATGGTATAATTTTCATGTGATGTACAGATCTAAATACTTTAATGTATATTTATAATCAAATATACACTAAAGTACTGACTAGACGTATTCTAAAATGTCTGAGTAAAATGAATGGAGGGGGTATAGGCTTAAGCACATAAGCTAGCTGGCCGATGCTTTTGCCGGCTGGTGAGCTAGCTCCTCGATCGATCCGCATGCACGCATGATGCATGTGCAAGACGAGTCAAGTCTTTCGTCTTTGATCGAATATATTGATTTTTGTTTGAAGAAATTAAAATTTAATATAAATATTCAGTTTTTCGAAGTAGTTTTTTCACTCCTCGCTCCTATCTTGCTTCGAGACTGAGACAGTCGGTCACAGGCACTTTATGCACCCTCTCATTTTTATCTCGCATACGCATCTCTCTCTTTCCCCATGGCTCGCCTTTTCTTTCTAAAAGTTACTTCTTTCATATACTACTATTTATTTTTAGTTAAAAGTTATTAGTCATAACTAAAATTCATCAACCGTAATCAATATGAACAAGCCTTTAGCTATACGGTAGCCGGTAGCTATGTTCATTGCTACAATTGTATGTGAATTAATTCAATGATATTTTAAAAAAAATAGTTAGGAGCTCTGACGATCGCTTAAGGAGGAGCAGCCATCCGGACCAATTTTACGATTTGAATCTGGATGGGCAAGAGGACGGCGACACATGCATATATGCATCTCTCTACCAAGGACCGGCCGGTTCCTAATTTAGTGAGGCTTATTATTTACTAGCTATATAGGCGTGGCGTCACGCCACGTCAGTTATCATGTGTACCGAAATAAAAGAGGCGAAAATTCACAGCAAAAGAAAAATGTAAGGGTTTTTTCGCAAAAAATCGAGGGTCTTTCCGTAATAAAAGGAGAGTGGAGGGGCTTTTTCGTAAAAAACAGAGATTTTTTAAAAGAATCGAGAGTCTGTACGTAATTTTCGGAAACCGCGGGTCATTATCAACGGGAAAAAGTGTAGGGGTTTTTTTCGTAAAATTTAGGGACCTATTTATAAGAATCAAGGATCTATATGTAATTACCAAAATTTTAGAGACTATTTCGAAAATCCGACACGTGGACACTGCGGCCGGGGGAGAATCCCCCGGTCATAACATACGAAGTATTTGCTTAATTTATAGGTGTTAAGAAAAAGATTAAGAAATACTAGTAGAAGCTTTAAATTAAATTCATATATACCACGAGAAGTGCATGCAGTTTATAGTGGAGTAAGTAGTACTTAGCTAGCTAGCTTCCGGATGCTTCCGCCGCCTTGTCTGAAACACGCTTGGGACATTTCCTCTGGTGCATGAGAAGTTAAAGAGGAAGGAATCGAGCATACATGTCCTAGCTGGCGCTATATGAGTATAATTCAACAAAGCCAACATCTCGAACAATTTCTTTTTGTCTGTCTCTCAGAAACCCAACTCTTTTAGACTTTTGAGCACCTTTGTACCTAATTAAGTACGCATATGGAGTATAGCTTTAAGCTAGCTTTGTGTGATCTAGCTGATTGTCGACCTTGACCCATACTATATTACCATACACAGTGTAGCTAGTTTGTACTATTAGTCTCCGCTTTACGCAATTAATCTTCTAGCTAGCCACTACCTGTTCAGATTAGAAAGAGTTCTGCAACAATACACAAGCAACTCCACTAATAATTGGAGCTAGCTTAGGTAGCCTACAAATACGTACGATCCATCTGTTAAGTGTACCCGGCCTCACCGGCAATAACATGCTAGTGTGGTTTTGTCAATGCTATGAAGTAAAGTTCAGTTTTTGTCTTGTGCTATACATTCCTGTTTGTATTTTGTCTGTTTGTATTTTGTTTATCTTGACATTTAGTTATCAATCAGTCCAGACCTTGTCATCTCACTTATACATCATCCAATCAATCCATGGTCCATCATGTCAATCACAGCACAACACATGCACAACCATTCAGTAGGAGAGAGGTGAGGAATCGGTCTTACCGGAGAGGAGAGGAGAGCACCGCTGTCGGAGGAGCTGAGATGCTTGGCACCTCACCGTCTCGACGACAGTGGCGGCAGCGTCACGGTGTTGCTGGCCTTGGGCCACAGCAGCACGACAGTGCTGGGACCAGATCTGGGGAGGCCGAGAGGAGACCAGTAGGGGCATGGTTGCGGTGAGGTGAGGAGCCAAGGGAGGCTCGGCGTCGCAAGTGCTCGGGAATGGCGGGAGGTCACCGAGCTCCGGTGAACCGGCACCATGGCCGGCGTACAACGGGCAAGGGCGGTGTCGATCCAAGTGACGTGGCGGCAGTGGCTGGATGGGGCAGCGGTGGTGAATCAGTGGTGGTGTTGGCCGGGCAAAGGAAGAGGTGCGAGACAGAGACCGAAAAAGAGAATCAGGGGAGGGACAGAGACCGAGAGACGGCGAGGGAGCTAAGGGCGAATTTTGGGCAGCTGTAGCCTCGTTGAAATTTTTTAAATAATCAATTTTTTATTCAAAATTATGTAAATATACTTGCGCAAAATGTTTTTTTGCACAAATGGGTTCTAGTCACCCAACCTCTCGCTCAACGGTCGTGCAACATGCAAGCAGTCCACAGACTGTTAGGTGACATAATTGCAGTCGTCCAACAGTTGGACGACTAAGACCTATCGTCCTACCGTTGGATAACTGCAACTCCAATAGTCCAACGGTTGGGCGACTAGACGTAGTATAAATCGGCCCGTAGCCGAGCCCCGCTCATTCCCTTCATCCGCGCGCGCGAGAGAGAGAAGGGAAAGAAAGAAATGAGGAGAGGGAAGAAAAGGAGAAGAGATGAGAGGAGAGGAAAGAAGAGGAGAGGAGGGGAGATGTTTCGCTACTTGTGCTAGGTAAAATTTTTTCTATATTGTAATTAATTGTTTTATTTGAAGTAAATAATTTGTTTGGTGTGTAATTAGAATCAGTAGAAAATCATAGCTATAGAAAAGAATGGTACAACTTTAGTGTGAAGTAAATAGTTGTAGAAAATTTAGTCAACATAGTTATAGAAAATTAGTATCCGTAGAGAATTACAGTTGTAAAAAATTTAGTGAATATAATTGTAGAAAATTAGCATCCGTAGAGAATTATAGTTATAAAAAATTAGCATGCATAGCAATTTAACATCCATAGAAAATTTAGTTGTAGTTCTAGAAAACGTAGTCCGTACAAAATTATAGTTGTTCAAAATTTAGTCAATACTTTTGTACAAAGTAAATAGTTTATTTTGTGGAAAACATTATTACATAATATTCATGATTAATTATGAATGAATATAATGTCGGTAGTACATTGAAAATTCACGTGTATTGTTAGAACTGGTATATTGGCATTTAAATTAGTATGTCGTGTAAATTATCGAAACCCATTAGGAATTATTTATAGTAGCAGATTGCTCAAGCAGCGAGAGAAGAGCGACATTGGTACGTGTGGGAGCCGATAAGGACTTGATGCATATTGGGGCATATTGGGTCGGAGGAAAGGGAGCGATGTCGGTGCGAACGAGGATGAGTTACGGTATAAGGGTAGTGTAGTTGATCATGATAAGTGAACGATCGTAGAAAATATAAATTATAGTACAGTAGTAATTTCATAATGTGCGATACAATTTGACTAGTTGCAAAATTAAAAATATTTACAGACAGACATCAGTAATGCCAATACCCACTACATTGAATGTACATTATGGTGTAAGCACCATTCGTGAAGGTCCGAACGGTGTTGACTTGAGCAGTTTTGCGCAAGCCACTCTGGTACACTTAGATGGCGAGAATGCTAGAATCACATATGTCATGCACTAGCTCATCCGCAGCTTCTCCTTGGACCCCTAAGGTGTGCAACATCGTCATATAAGGTCTTTGGTGCCGGTCTCCTAAGGATATTAGATGAGAGTTGAGAACATTGGTACGCACTGCTATGTGGAAGGGGTTTGTGCAAGGTTGCCAACGCCGTAGATATGAGTGCATGCTGTTTGTACAAATATGTCCAATAGAATTTGTACAAGGCCATAGCGACGACTATTATCTAGGTAGTGTTAGCAGCTCAGGCGGCCAGCATGTTGGTCAAGAGGATCCGGAGGTCCATGTCATAGAGGTTACGGAGGAAGTTGGTCATGATGAGGTGAGGTGGACTAGCCTATGATGGGTTGTCTCTGATGCCGTAAACAAGTACGTAGTCTCACTTGCAATTAATTCATTCATATTATTGATCGCCCTGTGTAACAGTTGGTGTTTCTTACAGGTACAGTTCGTGCATATTCAGGTTACACGGGCGTATCTGCCCTTCGTGGAACAGTTCGACCAGATCACGGTAGACGACGTGCGCTAGAAGCCCTACTCCCCAAGGCACTAGAGAGTCGCGCTCCTAAAAGCTTGTCCTTGCTGTGTTGGCGTGATTAGGCTTTCTGGATGACGCAAAGGAAGCTCGTGTTCGACGTCTTCATGGAGGACTACATGGAACATCGTGTCATGCACCAGTTCGGCCTACGCCAGGTTGTTCCAGTGCCAGGTGGGCTACATATTCTTGACAACATCCATGCATGAGTTACTGCCATATATGTCTCTTCGTTTACTGTCGTCTCATTGCATGACCTCTAACCAAATGTTACCTCCTACAGGCACTTTAGGAAGGGAGTAAAATGCAGGATGGACTGAGCGGTGATGATGGAGGTGTGGATAGCCTAGTGGGAGGGCGCGTAGGACAACTATGTGTAGGAGGACACCCTATATGACCATAGCGCATACGACGAGTACCTTCACTGGTACACTGCTTGGAGATGTACCAGGCTGATACATGTCGTCAACTTACCCACACCACATGTTGCAACACCGACCGACAGGTACCCTACGTACCTCACTTGGGATGTTCACATCGCAGTACGCTACATCATATTCCTTAATCATTGTTTCTGGCAATCCCACAAATAGGTTTTACCCTTTCGTGTTTTTCTTACAGACAGACATCGGTGTTGCACTTTGGAGGGACTCTCGCACTATGGGGGACAGGATTGTTGTTGCTGTCAAGTTCACACGTGAGGAGATGGTCTAGTTCACCCATCATGTGCAGGCTGGCTATGCATGTGTCGTCGCACTATTGTCGTGCACTCGGCTCCTGGAGGTCAGCACACCTGCACCTGCTGCACATTCCATTCATCCATCGGCGTCGTCCTATCTGGTATCACACCGCGTAGGAGGTTCTGCGTGGCCACATCTGACACCACCTCAGCCTAACGAGGCTAGGGGTCAGCTTGGGTGTGGGCCAGTACACTGCCAGTGCAGCAGTTCATGCGTCCTTCGGACTACTTTGGCTTCCCCATGTAGGGTGCATACGAGGTGTCGTACGTCCCTCTAGACGGCTTCAACCACGCCATGGCGCTAGCCAATGGTACATCGTGCCTCCTTTTGTTTTCTCCCATCCCTTCACTTGACGAACTAACGCTATTTGCACTACAGGTATCATGCCCGCTGAGGTGTTTGGGGTCTCCCCGAGCCAGGAGGATATGGACCGATACTTTGTGGATTTGGGCGACCAACCGACGGGCCCGGGACCTCAACCCACACCTCCAGAGGTTCTCTCCGGGTCGCAGCTCACCAATGCTCCAATATCCACACAGGCAGTACTGTAGTCTAGCCCTCTAGCTTTGGGACCTCATATGCACATGCCTCCTGAGCCTCTTACCTTGTCGGGGCCCCAACACCCGATGCTAACGAAGATGACCAAGCAGGGCCATACGGGAGGACGCGGACGCGGAGCCGGAGGGGGTCAACTTGGCGATGGAGGGGGTGCTGGGGAAGTTGTTGGGGGGTCTAGTGCTGGGTGTATTTTTGTCGTTCCTGTAATATTTACATTTCTTACTTAATATGTGATGATTGCGATATTGTTACGTTCTTATTTGTACTCCTTTTTATGATGTCCGTTTGTTCTATCCATGTCAATGCCCTAGTTCAATGCACACGATGCATCACTTGAATAGTACACTCAATAAATGGCAACTGCACCGATATGTAAACTATTAGATTACATGCTTTAGGACATTACATAAAACCATGGACAACAGGGGTGAGTACTATGGCACAACCTTCTTCATGCATGTCTACTGGTAAAATGTGCCTCACGCTACCCACATAGAGTGTTGCAGAGGGTGGGCTCGGACGTGGCTAGCCTTCGTTGTAGTGGTACGCACATATGCAGCTAGAGTTTGCGTAGTAGCATATCAGATCATACGAACTAGCTATGTTGACAACCTCCTGCTACATCTTCTGATGGATGTCATTGTTCCCCTCCTTCAAACTTTGAATATGCACCTCCAAGTCAAAGATTCGTTCCCACAATGCATCCACATACCTCACAACGTACCGTTCAGGCGGAGGATCGATCTAGCTGATGAAGTTGTATTTCGCCATCTGCTAGAAAAGAGGGTTAGCATGGAAGCTCTATGAGTAGTAAGAGAAAATAAACTATTGGTAACTTATACCCCAGAGTGTGGGCATTGGAAGATACATCGTCCGCCATCGAATGGGTCATCCGAGACTTGCACGAACGCATCCTCCCTATGTCTGCATTTCGGCCACACCAGTTCAGTATGCCTGTTTGGCAACAAGTGGTAGTCAGGGCTGAAGTCCTCCCTCCTTTCTAGTGGATGGTCTTCCTTCAATGACCCATGTTTGACTAGCTCCTCGGCATCTGCCATGGTATGTTACTTTACCACACAGAAGATATTTCTTCTTACTAACAAGGGGGAGGGGTGTGCATTTTATATCCCATGGGGGTGGACCAAAAAGACAGGACTAAGCATACCACGATGTGACAACTCCCTGCATCTTTTCATAGTCACTGCACTAGACAGGGTAGCTTTGCATAGTGACATGACCAGATGGGGCAGCATTGCACAGTGACAAGACCAGACGGGCCACCTTTGCATAGTTACAGGACTGAAGGGTGCAGCTTTCCACAGTGACAAGACTAGACGAGGGCAGCTTTCTGCAGTGACAAGATCAGACAGGCCAGCTTTGCACAGTGACAAGACTAAAAGGTGCAAGTCTACATTGTGACAAGACTAGACGGGGTGGCTTTATGAAGTGACAAGACCTGATAGCCAACTTGGCACAGTGACAAGACCAGATGAGCCAGCTTTATGCAATGATAAGACCAGAATGGACAGCTTTCTGAAGTGACCACATTGGGCAGTTTTGCGCAGTGATAAGACCAGATGGGGCAGCTTACATAGTGACAAGTCCCAACACGGCAGCTTTGCACAGTGACAATATTAGACGGGGTAGTACTCGACCTCACAGACTACTCACGAGAAATTAACTACACCATGCCAACCCTTTGGCTTATAAAAGGATGTGGAAGAGATCTGAGAGAGAACACTACGCAACCTAACCCAACACTACACCAGAGTTTGCTTCACCACATTAGGATGGACAAGAGGCAGAAAAAGCAATGAGACAAGATGATGAAACAATGGGAGGAGACCTGTGAACTAGCAAGGTCTACTACGGCCCACAACAAACAATCAAAAGCTGCTGCAGCTCAGGCCGAACAAGCAGAGCGTGCCAGGAGGTTACCTCCCCGCAATAACGGTCCCCGTAGTAGCAACCCCATCCCGAACGTTCCAACCAGGCATTCGCCGCAACACCTGTACGAGGGGGAGACACCACCCTTTTGTTGGTGCAGGGACCCATGCAAGTTTTTCAAGTCTAAGCAGTGGCTCAGCATGGGCATGCGTTACTAGGATGCGCAAACTACTCCTGTGACTATCCCGACCTTCGTCGGGACACGAGCACATATCGGTAGATGGTAAGGACCACTACTTCACCTATCTACTTCTCTTTTAAAATACACACTAACAACCTCTCCCATCTACTCGTAGTCCCCGGAACTGCTATGTGGCTACCGCAAGTGCATCAACCTAGGGATCCACCCATATGATCAGTGGACTCTCGACTTCGATGAATGGGATGTCAAAAGGGCCTGTGAGATCTGTGAGGGAGAGCACCGCAGTGACAAGTAAGCTAAGCATATATGTCATGAGATGAAAGCTCATCTCGAGGCGTGCACGCGTAGGGAGCATGATGCTCGCGATAGGGAGCTCGATGCTCGCGAGAGGGAGTGCAAGCAAAAGTGAGAGATGGCGACCAATTGTTGGCGTAGCAACGCATCCAATAATATAAAAAAATCTCCTCATGTATAAATTCTTGGTTACATCACAATATCACTTACCATTGTACTTACCAATCATTGTTATCTCAATCGTCCTAAAAATTCACAAAATTTCTTGCAGTACAACAACATATGATGATCACAAAATGTTATTGCACATCTAATAGATTTTGTACCATTCATAATCTACAAAAATCATAAATACATCAACCAACATTGCCTCCCTTTTTCCAAAAAACATACAACTTATACATAAAATTTGATACATGTTACCTACCTACAACAATTGTTATTTACCCCCACGTGTAGTTGGTGGGCCAGTTGTGCAAAAAATGGGCTGAAATTGCAGTCGTCGAATAGTCAGGCAACTGGAGTTGCAGTCGCCCAACCGTTCAGCGACTGGAGTTGCAGTTGCCTATATGTTCGGCGACTATAACCTCTCACCCAATGGTTGGACGACTGCAATCTATCACCCAATGGCACATGGACTGGCTACGTGTCACGCGACTGTTGGGCGAGAGGTTCTAGTCGTCCAACCGTTGAGCAACTAGAGGCTATTCCTATAAAAAAAGTTTTATATGGGTACATTTCTATAATTTCAAATAACAAATGGATTATTTCTGTAATTTTTGTCTAGACCAATGGATTTTGTGCGATGTGTTAGTGTGGCGTAGTGTGGAATATGTTCTGTTATGTACATTACAGCGTACCAGTGTATGTGGCTATGTGGATGATGATCCCCCAACGTAATCACCGCTGTAGCACTGCATGGTGTATCCTTCGTACATCTGGGTGAACCATGCATCGCCCTCACGCATGTCAGATGGAGCCTCATGTGCGAACGTGGGTAACACGTCACTACGATGCGATGGAGATTCGGGGTCACTATCTATACTCATTACTATCAGCCCAGTAAGGAAGTCTGTTCATGCATCTCCCTCTGTGATGAAGATGGCTGTAGCAGAGTGATGTCCCCTGCCAAATGTTGCAAGAACAAACGGTAGTGAGAGTTAGTTATAATGGAGTGCACGAACAAAAAAAGAGGACAATATATGTGAACTCCTGTACCGCTACCCTGAAACGCATGGAACAAGAATGACTGTATCTAGGACAACTGCCGAAGTGTGATGGACATGTGGATAGAGGTGCAGAGGGTGGTGCGGACGGAGGCACTAAGGGCGGTGGTATTAGAGGCTGTCCTCAGTGCCAGCGTCGTGGCACGGCAACATCACTGTGCCGACCACAACTAATAGACCTCAAACCCACCCTCGTGTCATCGTAGATGGAACATATCGTGCCTAGGAGCCGTTCAACGACAGTGTTCCTCCCATGGCGCAGAGCATCAGCAGCCTCACGATGGACATGATCGAGGTGTTTGTACTATAAGGAAAGCGAGAACTAGTTAGAAATATGTTGCCATTGGAAAATTATACGAAGATTGGCTTACCGCCTAGTCCCGGTGTGCCACCCGATGAGCGTTTGGACCCACTTGGACAGCTTCATCATGTGTGATCTTAGCTGGACGGTGTGTCGTCGGCCCAACAAGCCTACTCTTGGTGTTTGGAATGTACCAAATCAAGTATAAAGTGTATGTGTCCATGTCATACAATCATGCTTCCCGCACAAAGTCGATCATCACCCACTCGACCCACTACGTCGTCGCCGTGTCTGACTTCATCCTGCGTCCGGAGACGCTTCGTGCCCTTGACGGGGCCGCGGAGTGCGGCGACAGCAGGTTGGACCGGCGGGCGCTGTCGTCGTGTGGGGGGATCTTCTGGCACTCGCGCTGGGCGCCTTGGAGATGAGGGTAAGTACCTGAGCCCGCGATTGACACCGCATGCTGAGCACATACTAAACACTCATGTCCTCCTGCTGCTAGATGGTTGCCATCAGCCGGGCCCTGGAGGAGGCTCGCACCCGCGAGCAGAGGATGCTGGAGGGCCAGCTTCGCGCTGCCGATGAGGCTCACGCGGCCAAGGACGAGCGCATCTGTATGTTGGAGGCGGAAATCACCATGGCTACATCCGACGCGTGGAGCGTTGTGGCGAACGCGGAGATCGCGGTGGTGGCGGCGCAATGTGCCACGGAAGAAGCCCAGCGCGCCGCGGGAGAGGAGCGCACCGGCTTGCTTGAGCAAATCAGTGTGCTGGAGGAAGAGAAGGCCCAGCTCACCATGGCCTTGAAAGAGAGGAACCGGACCGTGGGTGACGCGTCAACGACGGCTTGGAGGGCCATGGAGTCACTGGAGGGGACCCTCCAGGACCTTTCCATTGACGTGCCGAACCGTACGCACAATCTCGTGGACGTGGCACAGTCTCTAGCACGGCTCGAGGAGGGCTCGAGCTTGGCACTCCGCGGTGCGAAAGCTTTTGGGGTTCATTGCGGCTTCGCCAGCACCTGCCTCGCCTTTGCCATGCTCCATGCCCGGAGGTGTGAGCATGTGAACGAGTTAGTCGATCCCCAGCTGGGTCTGCTGGCCGAAGCCAGGGTATTGTCTGGCGCTGCCCGCACCACTCTGCCCGTTGTCCAAAGTTTTTACGACCAAATCTGGGGCTACCTCGGGGAGGACGTGGCCAAAGTCCTGTTGCGGTGAACATTACACTGGGAAGGTAATTTCCTCCATTGGCTGGAGGAGGTCCGTCGGCGCAACAAAGGCGACGGTCAGCGGCCCCCTAGGTGTGCTGCCGGGGCCCGGTGTGTTGTGCGATGTAATTTTGTGTGTTTTTCTTTGTTTTCTATTGTTTTTTTGTTATGAAAGAAATAACCGATGCTCCGAGTACTATGTTGCTGCGTACTTCTTGTGTAGTTGGTTGTTGACACGATGGAGGCTAGCGTCTTCCAACCATCTCCACTTCTCTTAACGGTCGTAGCGCCTTGTAAGCAAAGTAGACACACGAGCGTTCCGTCGAGGTGGTCGAGCGCTCCACTTTCTGCTCTCCAAAGCAATCCTTTGAAGTGGTAGCAGCTGAGCTGGCGCCTAGTCGCTGTAGACGGACGAGCGGAGTAGACGCCCGCCCCTACCGGCGGTGGCAATGAGCCGGTGCCTAGTCAGTAGACGCGCGAGCGCCCGCCCCTACCGGCGTAGTGGCAGCGAGCCGGCGCCAGTCAGTAGACGCGCGAGCGCCCGCCCCTACCCTCGGTGGTGGCGAGCCGGCGCCTGGTCGGCGTAGACGCGCGAGCGCTCCGTCTCCTACCTCTCGAAATGTGGCAGCGGAACTGGCGCCTAGTCGTTGTAGACGCACGAACGGAGTAGACGCGATCGTGCTCCGTCCCCTACCCCTCGAAGTGGTGGCAGCGGAGTTGGCGCCTAGTCGAAGTAGACGCACGAGCGCTCCGTCCCCTACCCCTCGAAGTGCGTGCGGAGGCGGACCTCGATGCTACGTCTTATTTATACTGCGTAGAGTGCGTGCGGAGGCGGACCTCGACGCTACGTCTTATTTATACTCCGTAGAGTGCGTGCGGAGGCGGACCTTGACGCTACGTCTTATTTATACTTCGCAGAGTGCGTGCGGAGGCGGACCTCGATGCTACATCTTATTTATACTCCGTAGAGTGCGTGCGGAGGTGGACCTCGATGCTACGTCTTATTTATACTCCGTAGAGTGCGTGCGGAGGCAAACCTCGATGAAAGGTTGGTGGATGATCGGCTTTATTAATCTCCCGCTTGCACGAGCAAGTGTCTTGTAATAGACAGGGCGCTGCTGCTGCCACATGTTGGCCTTTGCTGTCCTAAACATAATACCTCCGCAACCTGTCCGCATTTCATGTGTGGCGGAACGTCTGCCCTTCGAGTGTGGCGAGATGATAAGCTTCTCGCTGTAACGCTGCCGCAACGATGTACGGGCCTTCCCACTTGGACTCCAGCTTGCCGACCGTGTTCGCGCGGAGTGCCATCTTGAGGACAAGATCCCCCGGCTGGAATCCTCACGAGTACACGGAGAGGCCACGCATGCACACCATTTCCCGGGTGTACTTTGCGATATGCTGGGTGGCTTTTACTTGCTCTCCATTGAGGAGGTCCAGGGACAATTGGCGCTCTTCTTCTGGTGCCTGGGCGAGGACGCTTCGCGAGCCGGCCTCGATCTCCTCGGGCGTCATTGCCTCATCGCCGAAGAGGAGTTTGAACGGCGTAAATCTCGTCGAGCGTGTCGTCGTTGTACGGAGAGACTAGAGGACGCTGTGGAGCTCACTAGGCCACTTGCCTTTTGGCAACCCGATAAGGCGCTTCTTGACCCTGGCGGAGATGGCGCCGTTCGCCCGCTCAACCGCTGCGTTAGACTGTTGTAACAACCTGATTTTCAGAGATTTTTAAAACCTTGAATTTAAAAATAAATTTATGGAATTTTTCTGAATTTTAATCAAGTTTAAATTTAATTTTCAAAATTTTAAATAACTTAATGAGATTAAATTAAACCTCAACATTATCTGAAAATATTTTAATTGAGTTCCTTGTGTCACAAGAAATTTTCTGGAATTTTCTATAATTAAATTAAGCTTCAAATGAATTTTAGAATTTTAAAATGATTTAATCTGAGTAAAATAAACGTCAACATAAGTTGGAAATATTTTATTTGGGTTCTTCAGGTCTCAAGGAATTTTCTGTTATTTTTGGTAAATTGTTGGGATTTATTTGCTATTTTCTAGACCTCCTGGAATTTTATTTGGATTTTCTGAAAAGAAATCAATTAAGAAATTATTCCCCGCCGCCCGATCTCTTCTCCCCTCCACGCGTCGCCATCTCCTCGCCCCGCTCTCCCCGCCGACCTCAGCTTGCCCCGCGCCGCCGTCCGATCCGGATCCGCGCCACGTGGCGGCACCCGCTCGCTCTCACCGCGCCGCACCCGCTCCACGCGCACGCCCTAACCCTAACCCTAGCGCCACTCCGTCCTCGCCGTTGGATCCGCACCACGCGGCGCGCATCCGCTTCGCCCCACTCGGTCTGCGCCCGGACGCCGTCCCCGCCGTCCGATTGGCCACGCGTCGCCCGCTCATGCCCTCGTCCCCGATTGGAACCCTCGCGACGCCCGTCTCCGACTGCGCCTCGGTTCGCGTGTTTCTTCGCGAGTTCGTTCTTGGTTCGTGTGCTTAAAAGCGTGCGCGCCGCCGCCCTTCTCCTCCCCGTGCCCTCTCGCCGCCTCCTCACCCCGTCGAGCGCCGCCGTGCGCCGCACTGCCGGGCTCGCCGCCTCGCGTAGTCCCGCCGTCCTTCGCCGTCGTCTTCCGAGGACTCATCGCCGACTCAGCCGACCCGAAGTGCCGCCGAACGTCCTCGTTCATGCAGGTGAGCATCCCGACGATCTTCACCGCTGCTGGAACCCGCCGCCGCCTGACCGGACCCTCCGCCGTGCGCGTTGGTCGCCGGAGACTGCCCCGCCACCGTCGCGCTCGCACGCCCCGCGCGCGCCTCGTCGGACCCCGCCGCACACCCGCCCTCGGTCCCCGCGCCGCACCCGCGCCACGTCCGCGACGCCTCGCGCGGCGAGCTGGGACGCGCGTCGCCCATCGGCCGACTCCCGCCTCCCGCGCCGCCCCATCCGAGTCGCTCATCCAAATCTGACCAAGCGGCCCGGATGTAGCCACGCGTCGTCGCCACGGCCGCCCGATCCCGCGCCGCGCCGCCGCACACCGAGCCGCCACGTCAACCCTGCCACGTCAGCCCTAGCCGACGTGGCATACCACGTGGCTATGCCACGTCAGCGCCACGTTAGCCCAGCCCCACCCCCGGGTGCCACATGTCGCCACGTCAACGCCACGTCGTCGCCACGTCAGCGTACACGTGGCAGCACCAGCGCTTGCCATGTCAGCTTCGCCCGCCGGCCGCGCGCACTATTCCATGCGCCGGCTGCACCGTGGACCGGACCTCCCGTGGACCGGGTTCACAGCACAATGCACTTTTTCTTTTTTCCCGATTTTCTTTAGGTTTAATTTTTCGAGAGCCCGTTCTCCTCCGTCCTAGCTCCGATTGACCCCGTTCTTTTTTCTAAATTCATCTAAAATCAAGCTCAAGCTTTTGGTTCTGGTTTTGTGAATTTTGGAGTTCATTTGCGTATCATTTTATATGTTTCTTTGGTTTTGGTCGTTTTCTCTATCGCTAGATTCGGATTCTGGAGTAGCAGGATCTACGCCCGAAGACCCGGAGTACCTCACTGAGCATAACCAAGGCAATTCGTGTCCTTTGATCATGTTGAACCCAGTTTACAATCTATTATTTAATTATTTTGTCTTGAATTACATTGCATCGCTATTTTTATTCAAACCTTGTACTGGTAGTTATTGCCCGATTGAATTCATCCCTCCTTGATAATTTGAAATGCCATGTTACCATTGTCACTATAGGTTGGAAAACATACTAGTGATGCTAGATTATTGTCACATGGGTTGGTACGATAGATTGCTTAGCTTTGCTTATAGCTCCGATTGGGTTTATCATCACATGTGAATTATCAATTTGACTTAATAATATATGGAACCGTGGTTGGTGCCACGTTTATTAAAATTTGTGCCATGATGTTGGTGCGTCATCGGTGGTGGTTGTACAAATTGGTTTTGCACTCGGGCGAGTGATCGTGCAGTAAAGGGGGAAGTGCAGGTGCACTTTGGGGGATGTGGTAGTCTCGCTTGGGTAATGATAAGTACTTAACTTTGTGCGCCATTGATCTGAGCTTTACCGTGCAAACCACATGTCTGGTATGGGACGGACCTGGCTGACTAATTTGGGAGGTTTCAACTTTAATCTTGCCATTGAGATGAACATGGTTGCTGATTTCCATATGGCGCAAGGGGGGTGTGATGCAAAACCCTAGCGGGCGGATTGAGTTGTAACTGAACTTTGTAAAGGCCTTGTTGTGATTACCTTAGGCCGAGGCTAATCACATCGTGTGAGTACAGTTGTACAACCTCTACAGAGTGTAAAACTATTCGAATAACCACGTCCTCGGTCATGGACAATACTCGGTGATTTCACACGAGGGGTAGTTATTTCTGAAAACTTATGAATGGAAGTGGACAGGTGTTCACTGTTGATTTAGCTTATGGATGGGAGGTCCATAAGTGATTAGTTTTAGCTTGTGGATGGGAGGTCCGCAAGTGGTTATTCCAACTCCTTTGATTATTTATTTAATTACTGTTTTACTTAAAGTTCGCCTTCAATCTATTATTTGTATTTCAACTGTCATTTATGCAAATTAACCTTTCAGCCATCCTTTGGTAAGCCTTGCATACTATATTGCATTCATTTGTTACAAACGACTTGCTAAGTACCAATGTACTCACGGCTTTATGCCCAATGTTGGTCAGTTGAGGAAGAGGAGTATCACCAGCAGGAGGTTCCAGAAGGAGAGTACTTCGACGACTTTGCGGATTAGGCTTCGTTCTCCACTCGATAGCTTGTGGGCTTGTCGATTGGCCACTACGTTTTATTTTAGATTTTCGCTGCTACTTTTGTTAAGCCTTCGGGCCAGTCTATTGTAAGCTTGACCATAAGGTCGTACCTTTTTGAGATTTATCGATATTGGAGTTTTTCCTTTATTTTATCGTGTATATGGTTGTGATGATATCTATGTTTAACTGTGTGCACTAGCATGATCCTGGGACTAGTGCAGTATACACATAGAGTCCGAATTTGCATATTCGGGTCTTGACAACTGTGGGTGCCCGACCGAAACGAACCGGAGTGTGATGCCCATGTTGTCGTAGAACTCCTTGAACAGGGCAGAGTCGAACTGCAGGCTATTGTCGGCGGTGATCTCCTTGGGCACCCCGAAGCGGCATATGATGTTCTGCCAGAGGAAACGCTGCATGGCTGCCAAAGTTACCTTACCTAGAGCCACAGCCTCTGGCTATTTGGATAAATATTCCAAAGCAACCACTATAAACCGCAAGTCTCCTAGGGCCCGAGGGAGAGGTCCCACGACGTCGATGCCCCAGCGCGCCAGCGGCCATACGGGAGGAATGGGGTTGAGGCCGGTCGGAGGTCTATGGATGACCCGCCCCATCCATTGGCAGCCTTGACATCGGCGCATGAGGTCTTGGGCATCAGCGACAGCGGTTGGCTAGTAGAAGCCTTGCCTGAATGCCTTGCCGACGAGCGACCTCGTCGCCAAGTCCGAACCACAGAGTCCCGCATGGATTTCTACGAGGCGGTGCTTTCCTTCCTCGCGCGAGAGGCACCGTAGAAGCGGTGCGCAGACCCCTTTTTTGTAGAGCACTCCGTCGAGCACCTGGAAGGACCTGGCGTGACATTGTAAGCGGCGGAGCTCGACGGGGTCGTCAGGCTCGGCGATGCCCTGCAAGAAACCATAAATGGGCTCTCGCTAGTCACCCTGCTAGGTGATCTGGTGGACAAGGGTCGCGTCGCGGTTGTCCTGCGCGATGGCCGCCGCGGGCAGGACCTCGTGGAACGCACCTTTGGGAGTGGGGAGCTGTTGGCTGGCAGCTTTTGCTAGAATGTCAGCCTGCTCATTTTCTGCCCGAGAGATGGCCTTGACCGTGACGCCCAGAAAATTCCGCTCCTTTGCTCGCACGGCTGCTAGGTACTTGGCGAGCTCGGGATCCTTGGCCTGGTATGACTTGTCCACCTGGCCTGCCACCAGCCGTGAGTCCGTGCGGATGAGAACTCGTCGCGCGCCCAGAGCTTTGAGCTTCGTGAGGCCAAAGAGTAGCGCCTCATATTCGGCGGTGTTGTTGGTGGCGGGAAATGCAAGGCACGCTGAGTATAACATGCGGTGTCGTTCCGGCGTAGTGACTACTGCGCCCACGCCAACGTCGAAAACGCCGTAGGCTCCATCAGTGTCAAGCATCCACACTGGGTCCTCTAGCTGCTGGGCGTGCTGGGTCGAGGGAGTCCACTCCGCGAGGAAGTACTGAAGAATTTGGGACTTGATGGCTGTTCGCGAGGCATACATCAGAGAAAACGGTGCAAGCTCGGCTGCCCACTTACCAATGCGTCCCGTGGCCTCTTTATTGTGCAACATCTCCGCTAGGGGGAACGAGGGCGGCACGGTGATTGGATGAGCCAGGAAGTAGTGTCGAAGCTTTCTTGAGGCCATGACCAACGCGTAAGCCAACTTCTCGAGCTCCGTGTACCGCGTCTTGGCGCCTTGCAGGGCTTCGGAGATGAAGTACACAGGGCGCTGAAGAGCGCCCTCCTCGAGGACGAGGACGGCGCTGACCGCTGTCGCTGAGGCAGCGAGGTAGAGCAAGAGGGGAGCCTCTGGTGCCGAGGCGACCAGAGTGGGGAGGCTTGCGAGATGCCTCTTGAGGTCGTCGAAGGCGCTGGTGCAATCGCTGCCCCAACGAAACCCGTCATAGCCGCGAAGGGTCTTGAAAATTGGCAGGCCCCACTCTGCTGCCCTGGACAGAAAGCGGCTCAACGCGGCCATGCGGCCAGCGAGTCTTTGGACTTTCCTTGTCGTTTTGGGCGGCTCCATAGCGAGGATCACGTCAACCTTGTTGGGGTTGGCTTGGATGCCGCGCCCGGACACCAGAAAGCCCAAGAGCTTGCCCACCTGGACACCGAATACACACTTGTCTGGGTTGAGCTTGATGCCCGCCTTCCTAAGGTTGTCAAAGGTCTCTTGGAGATCTTTGCCGTGGGAGGCCGGCTGCCTGGTTTTGATGACTACGTCGTCGACGTAAGCCTCCACATTCCTCCCCAGTTGGGAGGTCAGCGCTAGCACGATGAGCGTGGGTGAAGGTTGCGCCCGCATTCTTCAAACCGAAGGGCATCCTGACAAAGCAGTATGTCTCTATCGGAGTGATAAAGCTGGTTTTGTCTTCGTCATCCTTGGCCATGTAGATCTGGTGGTAGCCGGAGTAAGCATCCAAGAAGCTAATGAGTTCACAGCCGACAGTGGCGTCGATCAGTTGATATATGCGTGGTAAAGGGTAGTCATCCTTCGGGCATGCCTTGTTGAGGGCAGTGAAGTCGATGCACATACGCCAAGCGCCGTTAGCTTTTTTCACCAACACCAGGTTGGCCAACCAATCCGGATGTTGGACCTCGCGGATGACTCCAGCCTGAAGAAGCTTCGCTACTTCCACCTTAGCTGTATGTGCGTCGACGGACATACGCCGAAGCCTTTGCCTGACCGGCTTGGCATCCAGGTGGACCGCTAGGTTGTGCTCGATGAGGGAGCGGTCCACGCCTTTGATGTCCTCCGGGGACCATGCGAAGACATCTGCGTTGCTACGAAGAACCTGGAGCAAACCTTGCTCCACCTCCGGGGGGAAGCCTTCTCCGATGGAGACAACTTGACCGTCGGCCTGGAGAGGTACCCTCTTGACTCCGCCCTCCGGTTGGGGCTTCGGGGTCCACCCTAGGGCGGATGGTGCGTCCACCTTGAGCTTGTCTATGAGGGCGTGCACCCTGCGGTGGGGGCTCCTGGTACGAATCTCCACGCGTCGGGCGAGATCCTGGTCGCCGAAGATAGTGATGACACCTCGTGGACCCGGGAGCTTCATACATAAGAAGCCATGATGCGGAACCGCCCTAAAGGAGTTGAGGACGGGGTGGCCCAGTATGGTGTTGTACGGGCTTGGGGTGTCTGCAACATTAAAGATGACGTCCTTGCTCCTGACGTCATCGCCTTGACAAAAGGAGACTCGAAGACATACCTGGGCCAATGTGCTTAGCGGTTGGCCCCCAAAACCGTGTAGCGGGGTCCTCGATGGCTTCAAGCGACTTCGAGGAATCCCCATGCGGTCGAGGGCCTCCGCAAAAAGCACGTTCATCGAACTACCCCCGTCGATAAGGACGCGCCTGATATCACAGCCTGCAATGTCGGTTCGGATGAGCAGAGGGTCTTGGTGGGGAAACTCCATGCCCCGGGCATCGGCCGGCGCGAAGGTAACTTCACCATGGGCTACTCCCAGTCTTGGTTGCGCCGAGGTTCCCAACGAGGAACCTCCGGAGATGACGTTGATAATCTGAGCTTGTGGGGGTTTCTGCTGCGGCTGCTGCACGTGGGTCCCCGGCGCGACCACCTGCAGGGTCTGCGAGTTCCAAGCCTCTTGCATAGCCTGCACAGCCTCGTGGAGATCCGCTAGCTCCCGTTGGAGCGTGTTGAGGGTCGTCAGCAGGGCGTTCTCCACTGCCGGCGTGGCCAAAGCGAGCGGTGCACCTGGTCGCGCTGGCAGGACAGCAGCGGCCACGGCTTGTGCTCCTGAGTTACCCGCCACGCCGGTGTGGTGGACTCCAGCATCGCTGACGAGGCCCACATTACGGCCAGGACCGCTCGGCGCTCCTGCACCGGGTGTAGAGATGGTAGTCGTGCCTCCACGGGCGCCGACGTTACCACTCCTTGCTGCCCGGCCGGTACCATCGGAGTTGGTTGCTACGCCGGCAGCGGGGTGGGGCGTCACGGTGTTGGCAGAGTCGGTTGCTGCGTCAGCGTTGGTGGGGTCGATTGCTGCGTCGGCGGTGGCGGGGTCAACCGTTGCGTCGGCGTTGGCGGGGTCGACTGCTGCGCTGGCTGTGGCGGGGTAGATGGCTGCGTCGGCGGTGGCGGGGTCGACCGTTGCGTCGGCGTTGACGGGGTCGGTTGTTGCGTGACGAGCATCGGCGCTCGTGGTTGCCACACCCGCCCTGTCGTTCGCGCCGGCGACCGCCGATGCCGACGCCCCGGTGTCCACATGGGACTTCGCCGCATCCCCTTCTTTCTTCTTCGCCGCCGATGACGAAGCTTTCTTAGGTGCCATCCTTCTCGAAATCTTGAGATTTGCTCTTGTCGTCTCCACGGACAGCGCCAACTATTGTGGTTATAGACCAAACAGAGAGAGAAAGTGTGTAGTGGGGAGTTAGGTGAGATGTCCCCTCTCCATATGGCTGGTATCACATATATATCTCCTTGCGAGGAGCATCTTTACAAGAATACCCTTCGAGGGCATTTACGTCATTATACATGCCTCACTCGATACTTACGCCTTTCTAACAGGTTGGTTGGGTTTAGGTGGAGGCCACCCCTACAACACATTTATTACATGCTATACATTCGTCAAAACTAGCACAATTGCAAAAATGGTTATTTCAATATTAATTATATTCCCTAGAGTCCAAACCATTTTTACTTTAACATATTCAACTAGAATATAAGAGTTAACCACCTATGGAAACTAACCTAAATAATATTGAAAGTTTTTCCCTAGATCATTCTGGTACTGCACAACGCAAATATGAAATTTCGTGAACTTACGTTTCCATGTAATCAAAATTTTAAATTCAACTCCAAAATCAACCAATTTGAAATATTTTTTAAACGAGGACAATTCACTGTACATATTTGCAAAATCATAATTTTCTCATGATATGTCACATATTAGGAGCATGTGAGAATTTTTACATTAATTTTAGACCTCACTTACTCTGTGTTTGTAAATAATACCCTTTATTACTATTTACATTACAAATCTAAAAAATTTCTTTCCACAATGCCTCCAAATATTTTCCCACATCTCTAACATATTGAAGAACAGCTCTACGAATTTTCATCATTTTTATAGGTTATATGCTATTTTAAATAAATCAGGTCTTTCATCTATTGCTATTGGCATTTGGGTCTTTTTTTTAATAATTCTCTTTTTATTACATGCTGTTAATTTCAGATAAATCACAAAATGGCACAAATGGTGGCTTCAATATTGTTACATTTCCCAAAGTATCAACTATTTTAATTTTCATATTTTTATCACAATTATCATAGTTTTACCCTCCATCCAAACTAATTAGAATCTGCATGTCTAATAGTTTCTGCAAAATGCCATATAAAATACTAAGCATAACAAGTATTTTCAAATGCAAAAAAATAATCTTGTTCCCATGCAAACAACATTACCTATGCATAAGCACCGACATTCACATAATTACTATGACTAATAACGATTTAGCGACACTAACAACGATGCTTCTTCGACACCAAGGCAATGACCAACTACAAAAGGTTATTTACCACATTTTTCTACTAATAAGCCGCCCCTTTCCTAATTAAATGGTAATCATAGTGCTAAAAGTATAGTCGCATGTGAATGAAAAATACCTCCTCTTGATGCTCACAAGTTAATCTGCAACTTTCGCAATAGCGCAAACTTCAAATTCCAAATCAGGAACGGCTCAAATTTTCTGGGGTTTCACAACTTTCGTTGGTCGCTTCTTTGCCTCTCTCACTGTCTCATTCGTGTCTACAAAATGCTGGCCTTTGCTTACTGATAGCCATTCCAGGGCCATTTTATGGCCGAGCAGCATGGGCGACATTGGCACAAAAAAATACGGGTTGGAGGGGCCAGCAACGCTGGAGCCGATGGCTGGCGGGTGCATGCTCGTGGGGGAAGGGGGCCGGACTACAGAGCAAATACATGTCATCCTCACATGGCGGGGGGCCGTGCCACGCCTTCCACACGCTCTCATGGGCTGTGCAACATCGTGTCGTGCGGGGCCACCCACCTCGTGCTTTCCTGGACCGCACTAGCCTGGCCTTGTGCACCACCCGACTATGGCAAGCAACTCTGCGCGGTTCCTGATCACGCCAGCTAGGTCACACAATGCCCGATTGTGCCGGGGGCCACTGCCGGCCTTACGCTCCACCAGCGGCTAATTATGAAAAAAATGTTGTTCGAGGGACCAAATGGGTCCAAAATTTGTTAAGGACTGGTGGGTCCATATGGGCCATTTTAGCCAGACAACTGGGCCGACTATGCCCCGGATAATCTTAAATTCAAGAGTAAATTTCACGAAACCCTGGGTTTTGTAGTTCAAATTGTACAAAATCACAGGATTTTTGGCATGTAACATATAACACTAGGTATTATAGTCTTGCAGTTTCACAAAATTCCACCCTGAAAAATCTGATCTACTCTTACATCTAGAGCTCACTTTATATTTTGACGTGGCACTTAAAAGAACAATCTGGTTGCCAACATGGAATCAGGGACACATGGGAGAGTGAGTTGTTTTCAACATCGTAGCAACGAGGTCGAATAAACTCATGCACCGTCTGCTCTTGTGCTCCACCCCCATCGCTTTATGATTCGCGCATTGCTCACTCCGTCCCCTCACCGCCCCCATCGCTTCTCTACACATTGGTCATCTCCGTGATATGCTACGTCACGTTGTTCTGCATCGGGAAGTTGGGGACGCGGCGGTGTGCGCCACTGCCGCCCGGGCCAAGGGGCTGGCCAGTGCTGGACATCCTGCCATAACTCGGCAGGAAAATGCACTAGACCTTGCACGAGATGACGAAGGTGTATGGCCCACTGCTCCAGCTCTGGTTTGGCAGCTCCGACGTGGTGGTGGCCGGGTTAGCGGCCGTGAAGGAGCAGTTCCTCCGCACCCACGGCACCAATTTCAGCAGTCGACCACCCAACTCCAGCGGCAAGCACACGGCGCTGGGCAAGGCGGTGAATGTCTACACAACGAAAGCGCTCTCGTGGGTGGCGGTGGGGCTCTGGGTGTTCGCCACAAGCAGCGAGGGCGGGAAGGAGTTCAAGGAGATCGTGCTGGAGGTGATGCAGGTGGGCGGGGTGCTGAACATCGGCGCTCCGGTGGCTGGACTAACAAGCAATGGTCGCCAGGATGAAGAAGCTTCACCTCTGGTATGACGACATGATGAATGCGATCATTAGCAAGAGGGCTGGAGTTAAGCCGGCCAGCGAGGAAGGTAAGGACTTGCTGGGCTTACTTCTTGCAATGATGCATCCTCGGGTGGGGTTTTATGAAACTGCAATACCATAATACTTAGGGTTATATGTCATATATCAAAAAGCCTGTAGTTTTATGTAACTTGGACCACAAAATATGGGTTTTTGTGAAATTTACTGTAAATTCAATTCTAAATTTTCTAATCCTTTTTCATTCTCCATATACTCTCAAATACTTTTCAATAAAACACAAAATTTTCCATAACTTAAATGAGTTGTTACCTTCACCGACTATCTATTTGATTCAATTATAAATTATTTTCTTAAATTTGAACTTCACTAATTAATATATAGGAGTAGTTGATTTATTAAATGAAATCATATGATTTTCTAAAGATCAAATACTTTCCAAAACTGAAATTTGATATTTTCCTATCCTAAATTATGCTTCACAAAAACTTGTCAACTCTATATACTTTTAAAATAAAACATATGTCTTCTCATAAGTAAAAGTCTCTCTACTATATTTGTCTTAAGGGGGTGTTCGGAATAGCGATGGTTTTTGGCTTTTGCTAAAATTTTACTGTAGCTGGCTTTTTTTTACTGTAGCTGAGTTAGTTTATTGGGTATAATTAAATTTAAAAAAATATAAAAATAAAAATGGCACGCTAATCTAGAGCGAACAATGCAAAGGAATACGGGAAAAAAACAAAACGGAAAAAATGAAATTTTTTTTACTGTAGCGCTACAGTGCACGCTACAGTGTTTCGGTAACCAAAAGCCGATCGCTAGCGATGGCAAAAGCCTCCCTGAGCGGGGCCTAAATCCTTTTCTATTTTGAAAGTAAATAAAAACTCTTGATTCAAAATAAACAAAAACTAATTCAATTAAGTTCCTAATTCCTTCTCTTTATAAAATATAAGTTACTCTATTTAAATTAATTAATCAAATCTTTAGAATTTAACTCTTTCCAATAAATTTCTAAAAAAAGATAATGTTTTCCTTTAATGATTTTTCTAAACACAACTATTTTATTTAAATGTAAATCATTTTATTATATTCAATAAATAAATTAGTTCTCTTAAACATATACTTAAAGGTACTTCTTTCTCAATTATCCCTAATCAATTCTTAAATAAATAAATAATTGAAGCATTCTATTTTGAAACTAAAACTCAAAAGTATTCTTAAATCTGAAACTTAACATCCTTTTCTGATTCAATTTGTCTTCTAAGAAGATAAATCAAACTTTATTGTTTTCTAATTCCCTCTCTTTTCAAAATGCCAATACAACTTTCAAATGAGAGTTGATAGCCACACGTTAGCCTTAGTCAAGTAGAAACAAGTTCCGAACGAGAGTCGATAGCTACACGTTAACCTTAGTCAATTAAAAATGTCGTTCCTTACATATGCATCATGTTTCATTTGGTGTTAGTCTTTAGTGGATGTTGTTGGTGTTTTTGCCTTCTTCTAGAATTAGGGTAACCTGGGGATCTACTATTCAAAGCTTGAACTCTCAGTCTCCAAAACTTTTGGTCTTCAATTCTTCCGGACTCTCAAGCAAGTCCAATCCTTCGATCTTGTTGCCATGTTAATTTCTTATCAAGAACTTCCATCTCAGTTTACCTAATATCACCTTCCTGGTAAAATAATTTACTTTTTAAAAGAACAATTAAACTTGACTATGATGGAATTATGTGTAGATGGTTGACCGGCTGGTGGAGTGGTCGGTGGATTGAATTATATTATATGGTTGGTAGTGTATAATAGCCCCAAAAATTAATTTATGTTCAATCATGTTTAGAGTAATAATGATTGCATTTATATGATTTTATGCACTTTTGGCTACTTAATAAAAATTTTCTTTAATAAAGACAGCAATGTTTGAATTTTCTAGAACAATTGAAAGTAAGAAAATTTTTTGCTAATAATTTTAGTAAAATCTAGATAATATAAGGAGTCTTCCCAAAAAACTTCAATATTTTTGAAATTAATTTACTATATATAAAAATTTCCCAAGCCTCTCAGCCTTTAAAAATTTCAAAATCAATTTTCTTTTCTCGCTCTCGTTTTGGGCCGAGTTCAGCCGTGGCCCACCTTCCTTTGCTCACACCGATAATGTTGAGACCTGAATATGCAAATCTGGACTCTCTGTGTATATCACACTAGTCTAGGATTACGCTAGTGCACACAATATAAACATAGATGAAATATCGACAACAAACATGATTACTAAAGGAAAAGACTCAAATATTATTAATTATCAGAGTACGACCTTATGGTTAAGCTTATAAATTACTAGCCTGAAGGGCTTAAGAAACATTTATGCTCAAAGCATCTGCTACCACATTGGCATTTCCTGAGTGGTAGTGTATTCCAACATTATAGTCTTTTATCAACTCCAACCATCTCCTTTGCCTGAGATTGAGGTTGGCTTGGGTGAAAATATACTTCAAACTCTTATGATCCGTATAGATCTCACAACGATTACTCATGAGGTAATGACGCTAAATTTTCAAGGTATGTAATATGGATGCTAACTCCAAATTATGAGTGGAGTAATTCTCCTCATGTGGCCTCAACTGATACGAAATATAAGCTACCACTCTTCTGTCTTACATCAATACACATCCCAAATAATGTAATCATAAGGTTAATTTGTAGAAAGCAATAATTTAAAGAAAATTCTGTAAATAGATTGAAAGCAACGTTAAGAGAAAACAATAATAAATAAATAATCAACAGAATTGAATAAGCCACTTGCAAACCTCCCATTAACAAGCTAAACTAACAGTGAACTAAACCATTCACTTTCCAACGATAACCAACCAAATTTTTATAAAAATTCTACCCCTCGTGTAAAATCACTGAGTATTATCCATAACCGGGGACACGGCTATTCGATGTGATTAGCCTCGCGCTAAGAAAATCACAATTAGGCTTTTACAAGGTTCAACCTCAACTCAATCCCACCCATTAGGGTTTCGTATCACACCCCCCTTGCGCCTCATGAAAATCAACAACCATGTTCATCACAATGGCGAGATTGAAATTGAAATATTCCAAATTAATTAGCCAGAACTATCCCATACTAGATATATGGTTTGCACGATAAAACTCAGAACAATGGTGCACAAAGTTAAGTTCTATATCCCTCAAAGTGAATCCACACCTCCCTCTTTACTGCACGATTACTCGCCCAAGTAAAAATCAATTTTGTATAACTAACACTAATAACACACCAATGTCATGGCACATAAATTTTATAACTGCGGCTCCAACCATGATTCTCTGTGGCTACAACCATGATTCAATATCTCATTAAGTCAAATTAATTAATTGATGACATGTAATGACGAACCCATCGAACTATGAGTATGACTAAGCATATTAATCGTACCACCTATGTAACATCTAGTATGGTATCACTAAATAATTTTCTAACCTATGGTGACAATGGCATCATAATATTCAAAGTATCAAGGAGGGACTAATCAATTAGGACTGTAACTACCAAGTACAAGGTTTTGTAATAAAATAATAATGCAAGATAATTTAAAATAAAATAAATAAATAATATATTAAAAACTAAGTTCAACATAATCAAAGGGCACGACTTGCCTTGGCCTTGCTCAGTGATAAACTCTAGATCTTCTAGTAGTGCTCCTGCTCCTTCGAAGACGCGATCTAACGAGAGAGAAAACGATCGAGGCACAAAAATAAAATCAAATAAAATTCAAATGAACTTCCAAAACCTCCAAACTAGAACCAATAGATAGATATTGATTTTACAAGAATTTAGAAAAAAGAACAGGGTCAATCAGAGCTAGGACGGAAAAGAACGGGCTCTTGGAAAAGTAATTGGCTGGAAAAATGCTAGAAAATCAGAAAAGTAACTGTGCTGTGAACTTAGAGCACGGAAAAGTGGATTCACGGTAGACTCGGAGTATGGAATAGTGCACGGCGGTGGATGCTGACGTTGCGGCTAGGGCTGACATGGCAGCTGGCTGGGCTGACACGTGGCACTAGGGCTGACATGGCTGCTGACGTGGCGTGCTGACATGACAGCTGGGATGGCTGGGTGCTGATGTGGCGATGATGGTGGCATGGACATGTGGCACTACGTGGCGGCTAGGGCTGAGCTGTCGGCTGAGCGATCTACTGACTCAGACGGATCTAACTCACGGGTCTACGGCACAGTGTGGCTGTCAGGTGGGACCGACTTGTTAGTCTCTCGGCTCGTGGTAGACTGGGCTTATCGAGAAGCTGAACCATCAGCGGAGCGTGGGTGCGGGGTGACATCGGCATGATCCGATGGTGGAGCGAGCGCCACGCGGCTGAATCCTAGTTGTTGGCTTGGATTAACAGCATGGATCCAATCAGATGGCCAAGATGATGACGCGTGGTGTGGCGCAATGTTCGAGGCGACCCAGGCTTCGACCGCACAGCAGCTGAGGCGATGGGGTTCAACTAGCTAGACGGTGAGGTCGGGCGGCGGTGACTCACCAATGGCACGGCCGACAGTGATGACAAGTGGACGACTAGTGGCGAGTTGAACGCGTCAGTGACCTTGAGCTCTGGCGAGGAAAACGACGCATAGATGAGGGTGAGCAGTAGTCTTGGGATGCGAGAAAAGAGATGGTGGCTCAGCCTTTTAAGCTCGAAAGCCGAGAGAGTCCGGAGCGGGGACAGCGACAGCGACGGCTTGGGTGCGGACACCGAGTCCGAGGCGGCTGCGGCGCAGCAGAGTCCAAGTAGAGCACGGCGGCAAAGAATCCGGGAGAAAGACAATGAACAGTGTGCACACCATTGGATGAACGACAGATGAACAACGCTCGGTTGCTTGGATGCGTGACACGTGTCATAGCGTGAGATCCGATGTTTGGGGGCAACCGCGGCTTGGATTGCCAACACGTGGTCTAGGACAGATCGAACGGCTGGGGCTCGATGGGCCGGTGTGAATAGTAATGGGCTGGGCTCAGCCCATTACTGTGCTGAGGATTTTGGGGAATTTTTCTATTTCAGAAATTTAAATAAAATAACAAGAGCTCTAGAAAATAGAAAATAAACCAAAAATCCTCAGACAATTCTAGAAAATTCCTTGAGACACAAGGAATCTAAATAAAATATTTTCAGCTTATATTAACATTTATTTTAATCAGATTAGATCCTTTTAATTCATGAAAATTCATTTTAAGCTTTAATTAATTTTAGAAAAATCCAATTAATAAATTTTATTTTAAAAACAGGATGTTACAAACTTCTCCCCCTTAAACGGGATCTCGACCCTGAGATTCAGGCACACTAAGAGAATAGATTTGGAAACTCTGCTCTGAGGTCTTCCTCGCGCTCCCAAGTGGCTTTCTCCTTTGAATGTTGCTCCACTGGACTTTGCAAAAATGGACAACCTTGCTCCTGGTCACACGCTCTGTCATTTCCAAAATTTTGATAGGGTGCTCTTTGTACGATAGATCCTCCTGAAGATCGACGGCCTCAACTGGGTTATCACCTTAAGGTTAAATAATGGCTCCGTAAGGCATTCAAGTGCCGTAAAAACGATGCATTAACCACAGACCTGTTATGTTCAGGCTAAGCTCAACAATGCTTTCTTAATGCCTTATTTCTACAAAGAGCATACATATGATAACACTTGGATAGGTGTCAGTACATGTAAGAATATGAGATATCACATTTCGTGTGAGTAGATGAAGGATATGAGATATCACACTTCGTGTGAGTAGATGACAATTGTGCTATATGCATAGCTGAAGTAGCGGATGATGTTCGACTACAACGAGAAGCCTTGTGCTAACTGAGTAGAGATATTGGTAGATGAGACTGATGAAAGGCTTTTGTGTCAATAGACTTGCCACACACCAAAGGAAATGTGTTAATTGATCTGGCATGATGACTAATACATCTATGGGTAAAGTAGCACACCTTTGTAGAGGGTATGAATTGTGATTGTCACTCCTTGTTTTAGGTAGAAACTACGACTGCGGTAGGAAAGGGAACTTATAGGAGGTTTTGTCCTGTGGTGTCTTATGAGCAATAGCTTTCTAATAATTCAACTTGACCTTTTAATAAAAAATGTCCTTTCCAAAGATGCATGGTGTCCTGGTGGACTTCGGTCCTTAGTGGTTCAGTAGAGATATATTTAAGGCTAGATTATGGGTATATAATTATTGGCTTGCTAAATTAAACTTGTTGAGTACCTTTTGTACTCATCTTTATGTTGTATTATCTTTCGTTAGATTGCTAACATGATAGATATAGAAGAATGCTTCTCGGTAGATCAAGATGGAGGAGATGGCTGACTTTAGACAATAGAAGGATGGAGTTAGAAGCTTTGTTGCGACAAACCAATCCTTGAAGATGTTGAGGAAGATTGAAACACATCAAGGTGGTAGCATTCGTTAGTTGTTTCGCCTTTGGGGCATAATCCCTATTGTAAGTTAGAGTTAGGTTTAGTATGTCTCAAATGTGTTTATCAAACTATCTTCCACTTCTTTATTTATCGAATCCATTGCAATTGCTTCTGCTATACTACTTTGTTGTCCACATTCCTTGGTAAAGACATCTGTACCAGGTAATAAACCATAGACTCTCATACTACCAAACATAGTAGCGTATGGGGTCACCGCACCATCTACTCAGTTGATTCATCGCACAATGCACTATGGCACTTTTACTTTATTACTAGAATGATTATCCATTCTGTAACATCCCAAAATTTAGGAACTTTAACATGAGTAAAATTTAAAACTTTTGCTTGCATCTTGTTATCCCTGGATTTTGATTGGTGTTTCTTTGAAAAAAATTACTTGCAAACACTAATTTTTGGAAAGGAATATACAATTGATGAAATTCAAATCGAATTAAAATTAATATGAAAAGATGATCCATAAAGAAGCATAGGAGAATTTATAGTAAAAACCATTTCAAAGACCCAAATTTAAGTTCTTAGTGCTGGAAATGAAAACTGGAACACTTTTGAGCATGTTTCTCAAACTTTTCGAATCAAAATAGTACCCTTTTTAGGAAACTTTAAAAAAGATAAAATCTTGGAAACATTACACAAGACTTTGCACTGTGTCAGGAATGTTCAAAAAAAATTTATAATTTTTAGAGCTCGTGTGCTATATTTAAAAATTTCACAAAGCAATTAGCCCACCTTCTTCACTTACTCTTTTCCTCGTTCTATTTTGCGAAGGCGTATTTTTTTTGAATGCACCTACTCTCTGATCTCTTAATTCCCATCATTGATGAGTGAGATGGGACCCCACCGTCAGGACCTCTCTTCCCCTCTCGCTAGCGCGCTAGGCTAGCACATCAACAGCCTTCATCCACCTTGCACCAACGCCAAACGCCACCATGGCCGCACCTCCAGCTCACCCGTGACTCCACCTTTGCTTCTCCCTCTCCCTTTCACTGCACCCTAGGCCCAAGACCCATGCCGCATCATTGTGTGCACTGTTTGCCGCATGCAGCTTCGCATCGCGCCGCTCCTGACTGAGTCACTACTACACACAAGCCTTGCAACTAGCCCTGTCCTATCTCATTGAAGAAGTGCCATCATCACGCCTATAACTCCCCCTTTTTGCCTTCTCTTTGTCCACATGACAGAGCGAGCCATGAGCTTGCGATTTCTCACCATAGCCATCGCTTTCTCGTCACCATCTTGTACTTCTCCCTTTGGAATTTATGCTCCCCACCGCATCATTTCTCCTTAGCTTGCCCCTTGTTCTCTTGCATGCATTCTCTGAGCTCCTAGCTCCATCTATGACCAATAACCAGAGCATTGTTCTCAATGTTGGCGAGCACGCCACCACATTCTAGCCTCTTTGGTGGGACCACATCATTCAATTGCTCTAAAATGTAATGTAGCGCTGGTTTGCCATTATCTTCCCCATCTCCGGCCAGAAATGCCACCGCTAACCATTTTCCCTCTTCGATGAGCCCTAGCTCGATTCCTTTCATTTCTACCACCGTGTGCTTGCATGCAAGCTCACACGCACCTCTTGCAGCACCTTCATCGTCGGAACTGGCCAATGTCGTGGACATCCTCTCCGCCACCACTATTCAATGTCGACAAACCATCTCTGACCACCTTAGCAACATCTAAGCCCTCAGTGACCACCCTAGAGACTCACTGATTCTCATGCACCAATCAATTTGGCCAATGCCTATAGTTTGCCTGACCATTGCCATGGCCAACCATGGTGCCGTTGTGGGGAACCTCTCTGTTGCCACTTCGGTGACCATTTGTCCTTGAGCCCAGCCCCAGAAGCATTGCAATAGCACCCTGAGCCCATATCAACTATCTTTGGAGTGAGAGCAATCCTCCCTGTGTCGTGCCGTCAAGCACCTAAACACCGCCACCGCTCCTCTCCGTTGTGCCACCACCTCTGACCACCTTTCTGACCACTGCCACCTCCCAGAGCTTCGTCATGAGCTCACCTTTCCATTTTGCCCATGTCAAGACCATGCCATCACTTCCCTCACTGCCGGCGAGCTCGCCAAAGCCACCATTGCTCGCTGCCCTTTGCTCACTCTCTCTGACTAGTAGGGCCCACAAGTAAGAAATGATTAATTAAGTGCTAATGATGGGTTGAAAAGTAATGAATCTATAACAAGTGGGTCCAGCCAAAATTAATTAAGTAATTTTAATTAAATTAATATTTAAAATATCAGTCATTGACATATCGGACCCACTCGGTATAATAATAAAACATGATTTAAAATCTAGTTTTAAGATTTGTGTCACTGACGTGAGGACCCCATATGTCAGTCAATTTAGAAATTAATAAAATTCTAACGAGTGGACCTCACCTGTCAGTCTAATGATGTAATAAATTCAAGATTACCTTTAGAAAGAAAAATTAAAATTAAAAATTCAAGCACAGTACTATTTTCTTTTTTCCAGGATTTTATAAACCAAATAATATTCAAATGGCCATAATTTTTGCATATGAACTCCAAATTTAGTGATTTTTATCTCTATATTTTTCTAAAATCATACTCTTTCTGAATATGAAAAAAATATGTGAATGTTTTATCTATTGGAATTTTTTTACTCTTATTTGTACTCATTTAATTTTACTGATTAGATATCATCGCGTTATATATCTACAAGAATGATCCTGACCAATTCTCTGAGCGGCCAAAGCAAGGCAAGAACTCCATTTGACTATGTTGATCATATTATTCAATTATTATATATTATTTGCAAAGAATATTATGTATGCATGTATTTCTCACTAAAATAGCTATACTTGTGGGTAACGATAGTTATATCCACTTGTATACATTGATCCTCTTTGTGATATTGATATCCTTACTGTTGTAGCCCTTAGGATGTGGTTTAGATAGTAGCTAATATAAATTTTGGTATGATACATTCACGAATATTGTCTAGATGTCTAGCCACATTCTAGTTTTCACTAAGTTTGAATATTCGGAAAAACTTATGTATGGAAATGGGAGATTTTGAAATATTGGACCAAAGGAGGAATCTTTGTTAGTTTGGTATAAAAATAAAATAACTTAGTTTTAGACACGGACGAGTTATATGATAAACTGAAATATGTGAGAGTGTGGTCTCACATGTAGATAGGGAGAGATTCTTACCTAGGTCAATTAAGGACCGAAATCTATTGCCACACATCTAAGTCTAAACTGTACAACCACATGTGTTATATGGGCTTTAGTTTTAGCTTACTAAGTTATCTAGGACTAACCTTGTATTTTGGTAGGCCGAAATAGTGAGGGTATTCTAGGAAGGTTTGCTCGTAGGAGCTCCCTTCACCAAGATGTTGGGACTAAAACTTGCTAATAAAACGGTGAATGCTCACTTTGAGGAAGGATACGGCTAAGTGAGGATTTGTCATTCAATGGGCTTGTGTAAGGTTAGGACTAGATGACATAAATGCTTCATGATAATCACATCATCACACACATAAGGAAGTGTGTAGTTGCTGATAGAATAATTGATTATCTCATTTGGATAAAGTAGTATAATCTCTTGAGAGTGTAAAACTATTTAAATAGTTATGCTCATAGTCACGAGCGTACTTGAGTGGAGCCACAATGGGTCTAGCTTTTATTTTTGACAAAACAGTTTTATTGAAAATGATGTGATGATATGATATGACATATATGCCATGTCTATGGCTGAGATTTGATCACTTTTCATAGCCAAGGAGGGCTTTGATTTACTCTTATTAAATTTATATAATTGTTATTTCATTACATGTCAACTGCTCTTTAATTTTCCTTGCAAATTATTACTTATCGATATTGCAAATGAAAACTTACTTCATACTAAAAATAACTTGTAGCATAGAGCTTTATCATTTGTCATACATACGTACATACATACATAATATTGCGATACACTACAAATCTTGCTAAGTACACAATGTACTTAACATTGCTTAAATTATTTTTGAGGAAGAAACAGTGCCCGACATCGCTTACTTTGCTCCTGATATCGGAGGATACAATGACGGGTCATTCTAGGGTCTAATCCTTGTCAATTGCTTACGGGTATAGATGACATACCACTGGATGCTTTTGATTTAATTACTCATCTTCCGCTGTGATCTCTCTTTGATACTTATATTTATTTAGTCAGTCGGTCCTTATGTTATAAATTTGATATACATCGCTTTTGTATATGATCTTTTTGTTATAAATTAAATGTATATGATGTGTATAAATGTATTTTTAATATTATAGTTATATATACTAGTCATTAATCATAAGACTTCTACGGTACACATATGAGAATCACAGATATTCAACACCCAGGTCCGCACACGTTCTCTCTTCTCTGCTTTTTTCTGTTCACCTCTGCCTTTAAGCCCCAAAGACAGAGGATATATATAGCAAATCTCCCAATTAAATACACTGCACTCACTTGCGCTGAAGCGTGTCACGCCCATGCGCCTTATTTAGTTATTTATTATTACATCACGTGCACCTAGCTGCAGATTGCCTTGTAATAATAAGTTAACAGCCACGTATTATGTATAGGAACCCAACACGTGTACGTCAGTTAGGGACAACCATACCAACCTAATTGTATCAAGCCAATGCGATGAGAATATCAAGCCAATGCCATGAGAACCGCAAGGACTACAAGTAAAAACAGCATCTGGCCGTGATTTTTTTTTTTGTAGCCGGGTCAGATTCGAGATGCTTATTTGCTTTTTCGAATTGTTTAGCATGGATCGTGGAACACGCTAGCTTTTGATCAACTTACGAAATCTGGCAGTGCTTGGATACAGATAGAGTACATTAATATATATTAAAATTTTCTAATACGTATATCAGAATGATATACGAGTGAGAGATTATAATTCGTTATCACTAGACGTACAGTATAGCGGAAATAGAATTGAAGTAGACGATTTAACATAGCACGCGTAGGTGTAGTGAAAATAGTTAATCATTCTCTGGCCAATTGTCTCTTTCTAGTGATCGTCTCGATTAGCATTGCAGTTGCAGCAGTGCCTCTACTGAGGTCCACACATTCAAGGGTAAAACGCCATGCATCGGTGTGTTAGCACCAGCGCACATAACAAGGGTGTTAAGAGGTGATGACTAGGGTTCTGATGAGTGTGCGTCAGGATACCTCTCTTAACCTCCGTGCATCTCTTTATATAGCCACCAATTAGATCTTTATACGATATGATCAAATATCGTCTTCAACTCGGAAAGTCTCTTATTGGATTTTTATCTAATACGAGTAGAGATCATATCTCACTCAAAGAGTCTTCCACTGGATCCAATACGAGTAGAGATTATATCCCACTCAGAGTCTATCATCTGGATCTTTGTCGTTCCAACCTGTTAAATGTGTGGCTGTGTAGGTTCATGTATATTTGGTCATAGACCAAAAACTCCTTTTGGTCTATAAGTCGGTAGCGGTCCCTAGCAAAATATAACAACTCCTAAATATAAATAAAGATCGCATTGAACGAACCTATATAGTACTTATATACTGATCTTTTTGCCTTAGGATACTAAACCGAACTCAAAACAAGAAGTGTGCCATCCTATGATAGTGTGATCCTTCACTCGAACCTGTAGTGAATTACTCAGTTGTGATTGACTCTTCGACCACATTCAGCATGGTCATGCATTTTCTTAATCTAACTACATCGAGAGGTCCAGAGATATCTCTCCCGTTACATATAGGAAGGGCAAATTTCATCTTGATCGCTCACATTTCTCCGTATGTTTCATAGTAAATCTAAAATCTATCTTTATAACCACCCAGTTATGGAGAACTATGATGATCTCAGGTTTAAGAATTCTACATACACTATGTATGAGACTAACTGGTAACACTTACGAATATAACAATTCCTGTAGTGTCTCATGGTATGTCAATCCAACACCATATTCTCTAACATGTATCTATATTATTGATTTAATATCTCCATATCCATGATTTATAAAATATAATCATCAATCAATATTTGTATTGATCCATAAATGATAATTGCCTCAAATAATGATATAAGATCAGAAATAATTTAGAATAATATCAAAACATGATTAAAGAGTCCTACGAACAAGTCACATATTTGTTAATCAAATTAAGAGATATTTATTTAAAGATAAAATAATATATTATTTAAAAGATTATAAATATAGAAGTAATATAATAATATCTATTATTGTCTGTAGGGTATAACACTAACAGGCAATGCATGCAAAAATCACTAAGATATTGATCCGTTGAACTAGATCGATCATGCGCGCAACTCGGTCCATCAAAATCCGACGGTCTGCTCTTTAATTACCTTAGAAAAACAAGGGATTTATTTTTTAAAAAATCTATTTTGGTCAATTAATTCCGTCATTCGGATCGTTTATACTGTCTGATCGAACGGTCCAAACTGCGTTTGCAAGTTTATCCGATGCTAAAAGTAGACCTTAATCATAACCGCAAATATTCTACCCCACGTTGCCTGCATTATCACGAGGGCTTAGTTTGATCAAAGATGCCTTCTCACTTTAGAGTATCCGATGCAAATTCGGGGCAACGATATTTCCAGATGATAATCACTTTGCACAGCAACGACCTAACATTTTGGTACAAGATCATTCATGCATGCTTCATTGCTTCTATTATCCAAAAAGCAGCGAGAATTGTTTTGTGGTACTGCATCTTGTGATTGATTGCTCTCGCATCAAGTAAAGCCAGGATAAAAATAGAGATAGGACTCAAAAGCATACTTGTTAATTCCATTCCAGTGTCCGTTCCAGTTTGGTGTTCGATGTGGAACTTTCCAGTACCGGAGATGCGTTGTTCCGGGCTTTTAACAATTTGCACAATTTATATATAAAAAATGTTTGATACATAAATCTACAATTTGTGCTGTACAGCCCCGCTCGTTTCGGCTTTTTTTTAGCTTCTGCTTCTAGCTTCTGCTTTTTTTTCACTATTCAGTATTTCGTCTTTTTCTGAATTTTTAAAGATATTTTAGGCTTTTTTGTATTTTCTTTTTTTTCCGTGTTCCTTTGTATTGTCCCTAATGGGTTAACATGTTTTTTTTCTATTTTTACATTTTTTAAAAAATTAATTATGCCCAAAAAGCCAAATCAGTTACAGTAAAAAAAGCCAGCTACAGTGAAATTTCAACCAAAAACCAGAAGTCATCGCTAAAACGAGCGAGAGAGATCAACGTAACAAGGACTAATTTTTATAATTTCTAGTTTGGACTGCCTAATTGAGGTTGATTTTACATACTGCGATTAATTCTACATTTTCTAGTCTAAGCCAGTACCTGGCTAAGGGCCAAAAATCTAAAAACAAAAAAGACATCATCATCCACCATACAAAGCTGGGGTTCACGGCCCCCCAGCATATCCACATGTCACTTCTCCCCAATAAATCTAAAAAGTTTTTGTAATTACGTACAGGTCTCTAGTTCTTACAAAAAGGTCCCTAGATTTTTGCAAAAAAGCTTCTGCGCTCTTTTTTTGCTGGATAACGACCCGCGGTTTCCTGTAATTACGTACAGGCCTTTATTTCTTCAGAAAAGGCCATCGGTTTTTTTACGAAAAAGCCCCTCCGCTCTTCTTTTATTGCGAAAAGGCTCTCGATTTTTTGCGAAAAAAGCCCCTACACTTTCCTTTTGATGCAAATTTTTGTCTCTTTTACTTCGGTACACACAGTGGCTGACGCGGCGTGACGCCGTGCCTATGTGGCTAGTTCTGTTAATAGGCAGTAGGCTCGAACTCTTTTTTGTCGGGTGTCTCATAGCAATTAAGTCACTGTTTCGTTATTGGCCACTTGGTCTTTAGGCTTTAGTTTCAAATCCACTAAGCCAACCAACCCATCTTGTGTTGCACAACCCAAATGTAACTAATCATCACCCTCCCTACAGCCTCTCTCCTGGGAACAAACACTCTCCCTGTGCTTCCATTGTAACTACCGCCAATCCATTGCTGGTCTAGAAGGGGGTTCTGCAAGCAGCTTAGGTCAGCCAGCTACCCAAGCTCGCTCTTTTGCCAAATCCGACTCTAACTACTACTACTCTCTCTCTCTCTCTCCTCTTCCTTCATCTTCTTAGGACAAGCCACAACATCGATGGCATCCATGGCCGCCAGGGGAGCGGGGGGTACCGACGCAAGCAGAGGATAGGCTCAGGCCCCCTCAAGGCCTCCAGTGAATTCACTCCATAGGCTAGGAACCTATGTCACCAAACAGTAGATATCAAAGCTTTGGGAGACCCACGCTGGGCACCTGGAGCCTAAAACTCAAGAGAAGGGAGAGGTGTAGAGTGTATGTACTGTACCTATTATTAACTCAAGTCTTCCTTTATATTTCTTTCTCCCCCTTCTCATGGCGTCCTATAGGCCATATTTATAGTATGGTTGTAGGAATGTTTACACAAATACCCCTTTAGAGCCTTTACCAATAGGAGTATATATGTTTTTTTCTTATAATGCCCAATATAGGCCTGCCTTTTGGCCCCATACATATCTGGACCTACGTATGGTAGGTTGGTTGGGCTAAGGTGGGATACCACTCTCCAACATGAGCCTCCCATAGGCAAGAACTTCACAACTATCAGGCTGAAACCATGTACTTCGCGTTTTAGCCTTCTTCGCCCCTTTTGACCCACCGTTGTGATCTGTCAGATGTGTATGGTTTGGTTGGCACCCTCCGTCTGTGTAGCCGAGCCCTTAAGCCAATCTATGGGTGTCCTGCTCATGCTGCCTGCTCGTGGCCCTGTCTGTCATTGCTTGGGTTACCGTACTAGCCTCATTACTGAACCAGGTAGTGGTGGTCTTGATTACGAGTCATCAATCTTGGACATGTGGCCACGATCTATCGGTAGGGGCATGGGCAGCTGTGGCTTGTATGGGGGCATGCACGTCTCCTAAAAAGGTGCACCTGTCCTACCGATATGAAGGCGTACGAGTGGCCTATATTCTTGTTGTGCTTCCAACCATGCTATCTTCTTTGTTTCTAGTCATACTTTCTTTGCTTGCCATCGCACCTTTGGTCTTGCATTGTGCTTTTGCCGGCGGCCTTGTTCTCTTATGATCCTGCTCTGCCGTGCACTGCCCACCTGCATGACAACCAAGCATGACCTCCATCACTGTCATGACCTGAGGAGGGCAACACATGCCTTGTGCGAGCCATGGTGACTGTTCTGGCCATTCTGTGCCACATAGCAGCCATGGCAATGATGGGTCAATGAAGCACGGTAGATCAGATGCGGCTGCCACCTCATCAAGCCGTGCTGGTAGTGCGCACAATGGTAGTTCCCCCGAGGAGGCTCACTCATATTAAATCCCTTTAATTAATAAAATTTTATTTTAAATTTATATTAAATCCAGAAAAATCTAAATGATGAATTTTAATTTAAAAGGCTTAAAATAACACTGAAAATCAGGATGTTACAAACCTTCCCCCTTAAATGGGATCTCGACCTTGAGATCCGGGTTAGGTAAGAGAATAGGTTTGAAAACTCTGTTCTGAGGTCCTTCTCATGCTCCCATGTGGTTTTTTCCTCAGAATGGTTGCTCCACTAAACTTTGCAAAAGTGGACGACTTTGCTCCTGGTCACACACCCTGATACTTCTAAGATTTTGACAGGGTGCTCTTTGTAAGACAGGTCCTCCTGGAGATCAACGGCTTCCACTGGCACTGCTTCCTCTGGCACACGCAGACACTTCTTCAACTGAGACATATGAGAGATGTCATGTATCCCATTGAAGGACTCAGGCAGCTCCAACTGATAAACAACTTCTCCTCTATGCTTGAAGATTTTGAACGGCCCAACATACCTAATTGTTAGCTTTCCTTTCATTTAAAACCTCTTAACACCTTTGAATGGCATGATCCTGAGATACACATAATCCTCTAGCTTGAAGCTCAACTCTCGACGACGAGTATCCGCATAGCTTTTTTGTCTGGCCTGAGCAGTTCTTAACCTCTCCTGAATTAGTCGAACCATTTTCTCAGCTTCTTTTAGACAATTTGGCCCAAGGACTTGACATTCCCTTGTCTCATTCCAATTGAGAGGGGTTTTGTATCTTCTACCATACAAAGCTTCAAACGGTGACATATGTAAGCTGGCCTGATAACTGTTATTGTTCGAGAACTCTGTGAAAGGCAAACAATGGTCCCACTTTGCTCCATGATCTAACACACAAGCCTTAGCATATTCTCAAGGAACTGATTCACACGCTTAGTCTGACCATCGGTCTGGGATGATAAGTTGTACTAATTTAGATCGCTACCCAAAGCTTCATGGAAACTACCCCAAAATCGTAAAGTAAACTACGATCAACGATTTGATACTATCTTTTTAGGTACTCCATAGAGACTCACAATTCTCAATATGTATAACTCTGCTAATTTATCTTCTGCATAGGTTGTTCTGACTGGAATAAAATAAGCAACCTTTGTTAATCGATCCACAATTACCTAGATTGAATCATAACCATCCTTAGTCTTAGGAAATCCTATAATAAAATCCATGTCAATTTCTTCCCACTTCCACTCGGGAATCCTATGCAGTTGTAGCAAACCCGATCGTCTCTAATGCTTAGCCTTTACTCTTTGATATAAATCACAAAGTGCAACATACTCTGCCATCTCACAGTTCATGCTTAGCTACCAATATTTGTCTTTAATATCCTGATACATCTTGGTGTTGCCCGAATGTATCGAATACATCTTGAGCAACAACTCCTTCAACTCCTTTTTATTTGGCACACACAATCGCTCCTTAAACCATAAGGTTCCTTTGTTATCCTCTATAAACACTGCTACTTTATCTTTACTCATATTAATCTTGATCCACTAAATAGTCTCATCCTTTGTCTGAGCTTGACGAATCTGACCATCCAAAGTTGCTTGCAACTCCATCGTGGCTATGAATGCTTCCTCCACCAAATCTAAGCTAAGTTTCTGAAATTTCTCATGTAAAGCTGGCAGACTTTCCTTGATCATCACTGTATTACAATAAACCTTTCTGCTCAAAGCATCTGCTACCACATTATAATTCTTTATCAACTCCAACCACCTTCTTTGACTAAGATTAAGATTGGCCTAGGTGAAAATATATTTCAAACTCTTGTAATCCGTATAAATCTCACATTGATTTTTTATGAGATAATGACACTAAATCTTTAAAGCATGCACTACGGCTACTAACTCTAAATCATGCGTGGGGTAATTTTCTTCATGTGGCCTCAACTATCGTGAAGTATAAGCTACCACTCTTCTGTCTTGCATCAACACACATCCCAAACCTTTGCGGGAGGCATCATAATAGATCTCAAAATCCTTGTTAATGTCTGGCAAAACTACCACTAGGACTGTAGTCAAATTCTTTTTTAGGTTTTAGAAACTCTTTTTGCACTCTAGCATCCAAACAAATTTCTTTTCTTTCTTTAATAGCTATGTAAGCGGCCTGGCTACATTAGATAATCCTTAGATGAAGCAACAGTAATAACCGGTCATTCCAAGAAAACTTCTAACTTGTGTCACTGACGATGGTGACTTTCAATCTAGCACATCTTTAACTTTTTTAGAGTCAACTACAACTCCTTTTGCTGATATGACGTGGCCTAGGAAAGCAACTTCGTCTATCCAAAACTCACACTTACTAAATTTGGCATATAGCTTATGCTCTTTTAGTTTTTGCAAAACTAATCTCAAATGCTCCTCAAGCTCTTTCTCATCCTTAGAGTAGATCAGAATATCACCAATGAATATAACGATAAACTTGTCCAAATACTCCATGGACACATTGTTCATCAGGTATATGAAATAGGCTGGGGCATTAGTCAAACCAAAGGACATCACTGTGAACTCGCATAGACCGTAATGAGTTGAGAAAGTTGTAGTAGGTATATCTTCCTGATGAATTTTCATTTGATGGTATACTAATCTCAAGTCAATCTTGGAGAACACTCCATTTCCTTTTAGCTGATCAAACAAATCGTCAATTCTGGGCAAAGAATACTTATTCTTGATTGTAACCTCATTAAGTGCTCAGTAATCCATACACATATGTTGACTACCATCCTTTTTCTTGACGAACAACACTGACGCTCTCTACGGAGATGAGATAGGACTGACATAACCCTTATTCAACAATTTCTAAATTTACTTCTTTAATTCTGCTAACTCATTGGCAGGCATCCGATATGAGTTCAATCAAAAACTCAATTTCTCAATCAGGTGGCATTTCGGGAAGATCATCCAAAAATACATCGGGATACTCCCTGACAATTGGCATATCCTCTAACATGACCCCTTTAATCTACCAAACCATAAGCTTCTCTGGCTGACTCATGCTGGCTACAAATTTTACTTTTCTTCCTTCTGAACTGATCAAGATAACGACTCTGCTTCCACAATCCAACACTGCTTGTTGCTTCTTAAGCGAATCTATTTCCAAAATCACATTCAAAGATTGAATATCTAACACAATAAGATTGGCTGAAAACTCTACTCCTTGAAAGGTTATCTTGACTTTAGGACAACCTAGGTTTGTACACAACTTGGAGCCTGGGGATTGAATCAAAAGGAAAGATCAAAAAATAATAGTTTTCAACCATTATTTTAAGGTAAAACTCCATGAAACAAATGAATGCGAAGCTCTAGAATCAAACAAAACAGGTAGTAGAACTGAATTATTAGGAATTTACTGATCACAACATCTAGCGATATTTAAGCCTCCTCTGTGTTGACATGGTTTACTTGACCATGCACAACTGACTGGGGCACCCAACTGGCTTGACTTGACACTTGGAGCGCTCTACGTCATGGTCCTGAAGTAGGGGTCCGATCTAGCGTAACTCCCAAGTTGAAACGAATCGGCGTCAGGGCTTGTCTCTGAGGGTACTTACTGACGTTGTGTCCTGGCTCATGACACTTGAAATAGGTGATGGATGCTGCAGGGTTGACATTCCTCTATTACTGATGGCTTGCCCCAATGGGATAGGGTCTGGATGTGAATTGACGTGACGCTGGGGCTGGCATCCTGAAACATAACTGTTGTGGCACATGAGCTGGCTAGTATATACTGAAACAAGCTTTCTAGGACTGATGCAGCTCAAATCCTTGTTGCATCATCCTTCTCTTGCGATACACCTTCAACTCACAGTGACTTTCTTTAATAAGCATTACTTTATCCATTATGTTATGAAAACTAGCATAATCATTTCCCACTACGTGAACTTTGAGCACTGTGTTCAACCCTTTCTTGAACCTCTTCTGACGGGCGTCATCATTGATAACATCCTCTGATGCATAGCTAACTAGCTGAGTAAATTTATTGAGATACTCATTCACTGACATGTTCTTCTGCTACAATTTACGAAACTCTTCCTTCATCTCAATCATCCATCTAAGATATGGACATGATGAAATGCTACTGTGAACTCAGCCCAAGAAATGCTATCTTGGTCCTCATGAGTGGTGTAGTAGTTTTTCTACCACTCTGCGGTGGCTCCCTCTAACTGATGGGTGGTGTAGAGCACTTTCTCTCGATCAGTGCACTAAGCGAGGTTTAGTTTCTTCTCAACTGAATGAATTCAATCGTCCACCTCCAAAGGCTCAAAAGAACGGGAATAGGTAGCAAGTCTTGTCCTCATGAACTCTACAAACTTGGATTGCTATCTAGCTGGCTGAGGTGCAACTACTTCTTGATTCTACCAATTCATCATGGCATTCATGTTCTGCATCATAGTGTGCATCAACTGTGACTGGGCTACCATGAACTGACTAAGAGCTGGATTCAATCCCATTGGGGTTGCTTGTAGTACTTGAGTTGATGGTTCTACGGTGTTACTTCTTGGGCCTTGATTCATCTAACTACGACCAGCTGAGTTCTGGGTATCAACCATCTTTTCACCACTCTGAAAGGAAACACAACTACTGATAATTGATTTCACAAGGCTCAAAAGGTGAGAGGGAACACCATAGATAAGAGATAAACTCATCTGAGTGGGTTTCTAATGGCAAACCTAAACTAAACAAAACACTTAGCTGAGAGGCTAACAAAAAAACTAATTAAATAACTCAAATAAAGGTTTTGACATGACTGCAATATAATGCTTTTAAGGGCAAGACTGAAGCTCACATCACAAGCAATTGTAAATAAAAACCAAAATATTCTACTTGTACTTTCTAAACTATACAAGGATCTAATCTAAGGGCTCTCACTCGGGTCCTGCCAAGTAGGACTCGCTCGACTTCTCCTCTGAGTCACTATAGATAACCCATGAGTTGCGGACTTGTGGCAAGTGCTCTTCTTCTATGGCTGGAATGAAATGCTAAAGATACTCCTGACGGTTACCTACTATGCATCATCTCTCCTTCGGACTCAGTGACGTGGACGGAGGTAGAAGTGCTGGCAGCTATGGTTGAGATCCCTCCATGGCTCCCTCCTACTCTGCTACACTAGGGGTAGCTACATATTGCTCCTTAAACTTCCGAATGAGTTTGGGCATATTGATCTTGTACAGCTTGCAAAGACACCGAATGGCCTTGTGTGCGGTTCCTTGCGTGAACAAGCACCGATGCACTTGAAACTATGGTGTAGAACTTATTTGTCGATCCTTGTGATGAAGTACAATATGGTGATGCATCTAATATGTTAGCCCTTTGATTTCTCATCCATGGTGAAGTAAACTAGCGACCTCTTCAATCCAAGACTCCACAATAAAACTCAGAGAAGTCCTCGCCATCCTCCAGTCTAGTTGTAGAAAGCTTGAGACATCTAAAGTATTATAAAGGAAAGAAGTCAATTCAAGGATTTTAGAAAAACAAATTTTTGAATAAGGCAAAGAGAAAGAACCTTAAGAAAGAGGAAAGAGAATAGAGAGTTTACTAAATATCCAGTTTAGTTGGTTTGATTTAGAAAATAGATTTTAAAATTTGGCTAAGGTGACCACTCTAACTAGGGCTTCGTCCTACAATCGATATGGCTCTGATACCATCTCTGTCGAGACCCAAATATGCAAATTCTGACTCTCTATATATACTACACTAGTCTAAGATCACACTAGTGTCCATAATATAAACATAGATGAAATTCAATCATACACACGATTAAATATAGGAAAGACTCAAATATTAATAATTATCAGAGTACAACCTTATGACCAAGCTTATATTTAATAACCTAGAGGGCTTAAGAAACTAGCAGCAGAAAATAGAAATAAGTGTGGTAGCCATTCAACTTACCCATAGGCAATCAACTAGGAAGCGAAGTCCTAATCCGCAAAGTCGTCATAGTATCCTCCTTCTGGTACATCCTGTTTATATGGCTCTTCTTTTTCCACTAGGCAATAGTAGGCATAAAGTCGTGAGTACATTAGTACTCAACAAATTATTTTTAACAAAAATATAATATAATATGCAAGGCATATCAATGGATGGCTAAAAGATTATTTTACAGAAAGCACTAATTTGAAGTAAATACAATAAATAGATTGAAAGTGAACTTTGAAGAAAATGATAATAAATAACCAAATAAATTGAATAGACCATAAATAAACCACACATTCAATTAATAAACCACCAGTGAACTATCTGTCCACTTTCCAAAGTTATCCAACCTAAATTTTATGAAATAACTACTCCTTATGTGAAATCACTAAGCATTGTCCATAATCAAGGCACGTCTATTCGAATAGTTTTACACTCTGCAGAGGTTGCACAATTGTACCCACATGATGTGATCATCCCTGAGTTAAAGAAAATCACAACAAGGCTTTTATAATACTCAATCACAACAATTTTGTCTACTAAGGTTTCGTCATCGAGTAGGCTAACCACCTAGTCTATAATTGCCGCTCTTGCGCCTCATGGAAATCGACAACCATGTTCAGCTCAATGGCGAAATTGAAATTAAAATATTATAAATTAACCAGCCAGATCTATCCTATACTAGACATGTGGTTTGCATGATAATACTCAGATCAATAGCACACAAAGTTAAGTCCTTAGATATTACCCAAATGAGACTTCCAATCCCTCAAAGTGAATCCACACTTCGCCCTTTACTGCACAATTACTCGCCCAAGTGGAAATCAATTTTGTATAATCAACACCAATGGCACATGAATGGCATGGTACATAAATTTTATAACTATGACACCAACCACTATTCAATATCTCATTAAGTCAAATTAGTTGTTTGATCACATGTGATGATGATCCCAACTAGACTATAACCATGGCTAAGCAAATTAGTCGTACAACCCATGTGACAACTAATATGGTATTATTAATAATTTTACATCCTATAGTGACAATGAAATCATAGCATTTGAATTATCAAATAGGGGATTAAGGCAAATTGGACAATAACTACCATATATAAGGATTTGTAATAAAATAGCAATACATGATAATTTAAAATAAAATAAATAAATAATAGATTAAAAACTAGATTCAACGTGATCAAAGAACATGACTTGCCTTAGCCTTGCTCAGTTATGAATTTTTTATCTTCTGGTTGTACTTCCGCTCTTTCGAAGACGTGATCTAACGAGAGAAAACGATTGAGGCATAAAAATAAAATTCAAATAAACCCCAAAAACTTTAAAACTAGAACCAAAAGATAGATTTCAATTTTAGATGTATTTAGAAAAAAGAATAGGGTCAATCGGAGTTAGAACGGAGAAGAACGGGCTCTTGAAAAATTAAATGTAAAGGAAAATACCGAAAAATTGAAAAAGATCATTATGTTGTGGACTCGGTGCATAGAATAGCTAATCTAAGGTGAAACATTTTTTTATGGCTCTCAAATTAGTCTCACCGCACCCCTAGGGATGGAAACAGATCGGATACAATCGAATAGTCTCAAATACGAATACGAACCCATATTTTAAAAATGAATATTAATTCAAATATTCCCAAATAAAAATACGAATCGAATGTCGTAATGAATGCGAATTCAAATTAAATATGTACCTAATTCGGTCAAATATGAATATCCTCCTACAACTTCTGTAACAAATCTCGGTAGAACAAATTTATGTAACTAACCGTCGGGCCGATCGGCAAGCATAGGAAACGGATCGAATACGAACCGAATAGTCTCAAATATGAATACAAATATTCTCGAATATGAATGCAAATATGAACATTCTCAAATACAGATACGAATATTATTGAATACGAATACAAATATTTTCGAATACAGATTTTGCTTACCACATTCGCATTTTTTGAATACGAATATCGGATAAAACAAATTATTCGTTACCGTTTCCCACCCCTACGTACCCCTACTAACTCCTTTTCAGATAAACTCTTTCTACAAAAAAAAGTCACTGTTTGGAAAGATAAACACTTTGTTCTTATCTCTTTTATAAAAATAATATCCTTTAGTTTCCTTATGATACCCCACAAAGAAACATTTATCAAATTTAGGTGTGAGCTTGTCAGACATCAAACATTTTATAAATACTTCACATCCTCATTTTTGAGAAAAACAACTTGGAACACTTTTCAATGCATATCTCATATGGTGTCTTCTCTACGGCCTTTGATGGAACCCTATTTAATGTGAACACGGCTGTTTCTAGAGCATACTCTCAAAAGGACAAAGACAGATTAGATTAGCTCATCATGGATTGAACTATGTCTAATAAGGTCCAATTCTGTTGTTCACACCCCCATTACATTGAGGCATTCCCAGTGAAGTTAGCTATGGAAAAATTCTACATTGCTTTAGATAATCACCAAACTCATGGTTCAAATATTTACCTCCACGATCTGATCGTAGGGTTTTAATTATCTTACCAAGTTGATTTTGTACCTCATTATAAAATTTCTTAAACTTTTCAAAGGATTCAGACTTATGAATCATTAGGTAGCTGTAACCATATCTACTAAAGTAATGGGTAAATGTTATGAAGTACTAAAAACCACCTCCGGCTGTTGAGTTCATTGGTCAACATACATCCAAATATACTAAGGCAACAAGTTATTTGCCTTCTCATCTAAACTAATGAAAGGTGTGTTAGTTATTTTTGCCAAGTAAATAAGACTTATATGTTTCAAATGATTCAAAATCAAATAAATTTAGAAAACCATTTCTATGGAGCTTCACCATGCGTTTTTTATTTATGTGACCTAAACAGCAATGATAAATATAAGTGAGACTCAAATTATTAGGCCGAAGCCTCTTAGCATTAATGTTATAGACAGGCACATCATCAAGATTTAAAATATATAATACATTCATTAATGGAGCATGACCATAATGCATATCATTCAAATAAATTGAATAACAATTGTTCTTTATTTTGAACTCATAACCTTCTGCTCCCAAATATGAAGCAGAAATAATGTTTTTACTTAAGGTAGGAGCATAATAATAATTATTCAAATCCAAAACTAATCCTGAGGGTAAAGATAATAGTAAAGTGCCAACAATCAATGCAGCAACTCTTGATCCATTACCCATATGAAGATCAATCTCGCCTCTTATTAAACTCCTACTCCTTATCAGCCTCTACATCGAATTGTAAATATGAGCAACCAATTTGGTATGAAAAACCTAAGAATCAATATGAGAAGTAACAAGATTTATTTGTATAACATTTCTACCTAAAGTAGAAGTCTTACTTCCTTTCTTTTTTTCCAATTCTGCAAAGTACTTTTTGCAGTTCCTCTTATAATGTCCAGTCCCTTGGCAATGGTAGCAGATAGTTTCAGGTGCAGTGCCAATCTTGAGGTTCTAAAACTTAGATTTGATACTCAAGATCTCATCTCGAGTTTTGCTTGTGCCCTTTCTTTTGCCCAAAGTCTTAGACTTCTTTTTGAAGTTGGTAGTCTTATGAACCATCATCACATGATTAGAGTTTTTTTAATACTCTCCTCTGCCGACTTAAGTATCTCATGCAACTTGATCATTGACTTCTATATACATTAATATGAAAATTCAAACTGATTGGCTCAAAGCTCGGAGGGAGTAACTAGAGAATCACGTCAGTAGCCAACTCTTGGCTAGGTGAAAACTAAGCTTTTCTAAACTCTCAATGTAACCAATCATCTTGATCATATGAGGGCTGATTGGACTTCCTTGGCTAACTTGCACGCAAACAATGAATTAGAGGTGATGTACCTTTTAGTCCATGATTGGTTCTCAAACATGCTTTTGAGACCCAGAATCATATTGTAGGCATCCATGTTTTCATATTATTTCTGAAGCTCAGAGTTTATGGTGGCAAGCATAAGACAACTAACTTCAAGTGAGTCATTGCAATGTTTCACATACTCATTCTTTTGACCACGAGTAGCATCTTCAGCCTTTTCATCTGGATATGAAACCTCTAGAATATATTTCTTATTTTCTTGCTCGAGAACAATTCTTAAGTTACGAAATCAGTCAATGAAGTTTGCTCTATTCAATTTTTCTTTCTCAAGAATAGACCATATGTTAAAACTTGGTGTGGAAGAAGTATATGGTGGGCATTATCTACAACATAAAAAGTATATACAAAAATTCAGCACTATATTTATATATAATCTTTCATTAAATAATTTAACAAAAGATACTCCGACTATATATTTAAAAATCATACATCCTCTAATAACATATAGTGAGTCAAGATCCATATTTCACTAAGTTCTAGTGAGCATTGGCATTACTGCTAAAAACCTAGCAACATAGGTAAGCAACCTATTGCTAATTATATCACATATAACTCTTATTTGTTGAGTGACAACAATATATCCCGGCCTCAACACTATGCCCATAGAGCCAAAACTATTTTGATAGCCTAGTCAAGTTAAACTAATATTACGCGTCTAAAACTTACCCTGTCTTATTAAGATAATTAATGGCACCATACATTGGTAGATCTACCAATTAATGATCAAAATCTTGATATGTCCAACTATTAGAAGGGCATCTAGTTTTACTTAATTTTTTAAGAGGGATACTATTCTATCATGTTAAAAATACCCAAAATAGTAATAACATGAATAATAGTATAATAGGAACATAAAAATATTCATAGTTAAATCGTATTAAACTGTGAGATAGTATGGCACTTAGCATGGCAATCTCCATCACCACGCTTCCTATCCATCGAGCCATTAATACGTGAGGTCACCACATTGATCTACTTAACTATTACTTCTAACAGCTAACAATAAATTACATATAAAAATATCAAGCATCACAAGTCGACACGTAGGATGTTATATAATAATATGTGGCCCATGGCTATAAATGACGTATAGACCATGAAAAACTCATACATGCATCACATACACAATGGGACATACTATTCACATAACTCTACAAAAATGAGTTATGTGCATAATTCAATTCTATCATGCGTTTTAATGCATGGTACGATTACCTAGCATGGCGGGTCGAGGGCGGCGCCCTTGAAAATTTTTTTGGGATATGAATCCTATTTATAAAATCACTCTTGTAAATTTCATCCATTGACCACATTAACATAATTCTGAACCAATCTGATTGCCTAATTTTTCATAGATCAATCACATTGATTAGTGCAAGAGGTTTTCAAAAAGAACAACTTGATGTTGTCAATTCATACCTCCTTCGAACCCATCTACTACTGCCGAAACCAATCTACTAGTGCCTAAATCAATCCATTAACATAAACCAATCTAAGCTGTCATATCAGACCAATAATAGATCCAATCTACTACTACCATATATCAACTATATGCGATTAATCCAGATCAAATACTACACAAAATGGCTCTAATACCATTGTTGGGATACGGATAGGTTACACTAGCACAGATTGAAATTTTCTACTACATAAACTAGGAAGCCATACGAGTAAGAGATCATAAATCATTATCACTAGACATATAGTGCAGCGTAAGTAGAGTTGAAGCGGTCGGTTCAATGAAGCGTGCGTCGTCCTATGGCCAATTGTCTCCTCCTCGCGATCATCTTAATTAGTGCCACAGTCACAGCAATGCCTCTACTGAGGTCCACATGTCTAGAGATGAAATATCGTGTGTTAGTGTGCTAGCACCAGCACGCATAATAGGGTTTATGAGAGGTAGCGGTTAGGGTTTCGATGGGTGTGTCTTGGGATCCCTTCCTCAACCCCCGTACCTCCCTTTATATAGCCTCCAATCAGATTCTTATCCGATACAATCAAATATCGTATCCAACTCAAAAGGCCTTAGGCTGGATCTTTATCCAAAATGAGTAGATATCATATCCCACTCGAAGTCTACCATCCATACCCTTATCGTTCCGACCTGTTAAATGTGTGATCCTATAGGTTCATGTATATTTGACTATAGGCCGAAAACTCCTTTTCGGTCTATAAGTCGGTAGTAGTCCCTAGTAGAACATAACAACTTTCAAATATACACAAAAATTATATCGGACAAATCTATATAGTGTTTATGTACCGATCCTTTTGCCTCATGATACCGGATCGAATTAAAGGCGAAAAGCGTGTCATCTTATGATAACTCGATTTTCACTCATACCTGTAATGAATTACTCAATTGTGATTGATTCCTCAACCACATTCGGTATGACCATGCAGTTCCTAAATCTAATCACATCGAGGGCCTAAAGATATCTCTCCTGTTATATTGAAGGAGCAAATTCTATCTTGATCGCTCATATTTCTCCACATATTTTATAGTAAACCCGAAAGCTACATTTATAACTACCCAGTTACAGAGTGATATTTGGCAACCTGTAAGTAAATTATTACACATGTAGAAAATTATGACGATCTCATGTCTAAAGATCCTACATACACTATATATGAGACCAATTTATGACACTTAAGAATATAACAATTTCTGCAGTGTCTACTGATAGGTCAATTCAACACTATGTTTTCTAGCATGTATTCACATTATTGATTTAATATCTCATATTTATGATCCTGAAACATAATCATCAATCAATACATGTATTGATCTGTAAATCATAATTATTTTATATAATGGCATAAGATTAGAGATAATTTAGAATAACATCAAAATATGAATAAAGAGTTTTACGAATAAGTCACATACTTGTTGATCAATATGAAAGGTATTTATTCAAGAGACAAAATAACATATTATGCAAAGGAGATCATAGAAGTGATACAATCATCTCTATGATTGGCTTTAAGGTATATCAGTAACATTAGCCTAGTGCACCCACACATGTGCCCGTGTGAAAGTTTTGTAAGTGTGAAAGTGTGACCTGTTGGGATGTTATATATGACATGGAGTTAGCTACCAATTTTTGAACTTGAACTGAGTCTTGCCAGTCAGTGATCTCTACTACTTTTCTTTAAGGGGAAACATATGTTTGTTTCTAAAATGCCAGATTGCCCAGCAGCCAATGATAACTAATTTTCATGGACCCTTTGATTCTCATCAGTTCTCTAACAGTATTGACAAATGACAATATTGTGCAAAACAGAGAAATCATCTATGTGACTATGCCCTGAATGTAGTTGGAATTTCAGCAAGCTGTACTGAACGGACAAGAATTATACTACTTTCTATGTTCTGCTGAGCAAGCCTGGTAATTACTTCCTTGGAAGTGCGTAGAATAAACACAGGAAAATCGCAAAAACATGCTTCAGTATGTACCCTTTTCTCATCATATTTTTGTGGCATGTTTACCTAACTAGTCTCAGTTAGAAGTATTTATTTTGAGTACCATGCATCAAAAGAAACTGAAACACAATCTTAATCTAAGTACTCTAACCACATTTTCAGTTCACGCGCACATCAGTTATCAATACAAAAGCAGTGAACCGAACACCTACCAACAAAAAAGTAGCCAGGAAGTGAAAAATATCAAGAGTTATTGGAACTAGCATATTGCAAGGTTAACGAACCAAAGTAAACATGACAGGCAAAGTTCTAAACCTCATTGTCAGATTGTTTCTAGGTGAAAACAGTATGAAAGGACCATAGTGTATATATATTAATATATTAAAAGAAAACAAAAATGTTACAGATATATTTACAAAAGTAAAAAGGACAAATTATGACAAATCACTTAGCCATTCTGAAATTTGGGCCCATTTGTCAGATTTTCAGTTCACTTTCAGCTGTTTCCTTTATCAAACTTCACCAGCTAATCCTAAAACTGAATAATTGCCAGAAAGTTTTGCTCACATGGAACGCAATTGCCGACTAGTAGATATTTCATAAAGGTAATGCATCAAAGATCAGAGCTTTTAAAAGTGTCACTCAAATATCTTGCTTTCCTGGATGTATAATTCTTCGGTTCTTCGGAGGCAGAGTTAGGCTACTGTTGTGAGTCCAAGTCTTTCAGTCTGGAGAGCACCTGATGCTTTTGCGACAGACAATGAGACCTCTGCGCTGATTGGGCTCTGGAGCAACGTGGAGCTGTATGAGCAACAGGCTAGATCACAAATCAATCGCGATTGCGATCGCCATGATCGATATAGCTGTACATTGGATAGATAGTACTCGTCGATAAGATGATGAGCTGCTTTTGCTCGCCATTTACTAACATCTTAGCTGGCAAGGTTCACATGGCGACGTGACTGATATTCCAGTTTCAATTCAGTGAAAGCATGTGTCTGGCAAGCACATAATCTTACACCTGTAACGTTATGTTTGTCTTCAAGGATTTGATAATACGGTTATGTGAAAGGCTTCTTAGTTTGTTTTCTTTGCTTGGGGTTAAATCAGAGTCTGAATGACATGAAGTTAACTGAAAAGTGAGGCCTTTCAGGTGCTTCTGCAGAGAAACTTACACGCTTAATCACATCAGTTTCACGGGTCAATTTCTACTCGAGAGAAGTGTGAATGTGTGATATTTCACGTGTCAACTTGCACGCAAAGCAGGAATCAAACACTTTGGAGCAATTTCTATGAGGAATCTGCGGATTCCACCCAACTCTCTTGGACTTTTCAATCAACTTCCTGTCCTTTGCTGATTGACTGACCCCCTTATCTTCATGGTGCCAATCTGGACCTTCTAAAATATCTTTCCGCTCTTGTTAATCGTTGATTGGGCATTCTTGACTTATTAAACGTAGAGTGGTTCAAAAAAGAGACAAAAATTTTGCTCAATATCATCGCAAAGAAGCGAAACATTAACATTAGAAAAGAGCTCGACTGCTAACCAGGGTTAAAAATTTCGTCCGAAAATTTGCCGAAATACCGAAATTTCATCTCTTTCATTACCCCCGAAAAAGTAATAGTTCGGTCAAATTTTGGCCGAATTTATCCCCATATAAATTTTGTCCAAATTTCATCCAAATTTTGATTAGATTTTATCAAAAATTTGAAATTTTCGTCTGAATTTTCAAACGGAATGGACGAAATTTCGTGCTTTCGTTCCTCCCGGTGACCTCCGAAATTTTTTTTGAGGCCGAAACATTTAACCCTGCTGCTAACTGACATCGTAATCGCCGTCTGCAGTAATTCAAGCACAACAGCTAGCAGCACGCGAGTTACACCTGTAGTAAAGAAAACATGAAACTTGAGTTTCGGACCTTTCGGTTACTTTTCATGCGTATCTGATAAATATTGCTGGGGTTCGAACTCCACTAAGAATCTAAGGTTAGAAAGATGCAGATATGCGATGAATTAGTTAGTCGAGTTTTAAACGAAATTAGCCTAGAACTTTTTAATTAATTAATGCCACCTACCTACTATGAAGCTCGATCGCTAGTTGGATTCCCTTGCTTCTGCCAGTTGGCGCCATCGGTTTGCCTGCAGACATCTACTGTACTGTTGGTGATGTGTTGCTTTTGGCTATTCTCTGACGAACTTTGTCGCGATAAACAGGTACACCTTTCAGCGTTGTTGCAATGAAAACAAACACCTGTGTCCTATCTCTGTCATGTGGTATATACACATCCTGGTGTATAGACATGGACACATATGCTTCTACAATGAGCCCATACGCAATACCACTGTCCACACACGGATATCTTACCTCTAATCGTCAGATCATGACCATTGGAGCGATCAGAGAATTGAGGAATCGGGCTTCCGCGAGGCTTCCTCCCCACCCTCAATGGAGGCATGCGCCATTTTCGCTTTCGAGTATGCGGTGCACGTTAATGACGGCGATGTTTTTACTAATTGGAGCTAGGCTCCACCGCTCCACTACGGTGCCGGGAGCGCAGTAGCTTGTCACTGTGTAGTAGGCTAGCTAGTAGCTAGTCAATTTCCTACGGCATCTGCTGAACATTTGAGACAAACAAATGAGGATACTGCTGCTTGTTCGATCACTGTGATGAGCAGTGGGAAGAACACCACCCCCCTGGGGCCTATAAATAGAGGCCATCTCCCACACATGGAAGGCAACTAAGCTGAAGAACACATCCAGCTAGCTAGATAGCCTCCTCTCTTGCAACAAAACACACACCATGTTTCGCGCGAAGACCCCCAAGGCCCCTCCCGCCAACGGTGAGGTGACGGTCGAAAAGGTCGACACGATTAGGTTCGTCTACAACGAGGTCACCAGACCTGGCTACCCGAAGCCGGCTATGCCTTCAGAAAAAGACTTCAGCGACTACATCGCGAAGAAGAAGGGGGAATTTGATCGTTCAGGGTAGTTTAGTTAATTCAAACCGAGAAGACAGAACGCCAAGACCGATGCTCATCGTCATATAGTATTCACTCTACGCAGTCGTATTATGTAGACCTAGCTACTGCATACGTGGAATTAGATGACACCTATAAGGCTGCTGTACGTTACACATGAAACGCATATATGTATCATGTGAGCTGCTTGTCTATAATATGTAACTTGATATTATTGACTACATATGTATGATGTATCTATCTTCTTGAAATCTCTTCTTTACGGGTTATCTGAAATTCTGAAAGACCTGAAACTGGCCGGGCCAACAAAAGTTCAGCTCCGCAGACAGGGATTCACATTTACGCATAGTCGTTTTTGTTTTTCTGGATGGGGTGGTCACCTGTTTCCCAAAGCAGGAATTAGCACTTCGGACAAATTCTGCGAGCTCTTTTGGATTTTTTTATTAAGCAAGTAGCTTCCTGTTCTTTGCTGATTGATAATGATATATATGTAGGCCCTTATCGTGCATGGTACTTATCTGGAACTTATAAATTATCTTAATTTGGCTCCAAGGATATTCTAGGATTTATTGAATATGGGACGGTTCAGAAAATGTTGCAGCCATTCAAGCAAAATTACGGTAGTCATACTACAAAGTTGAATTTTTACAATTTTATCATGGGAATAGCGACTGAAATTTGTGACACTTGCGTTTGTACAATTGGTGATGGATTGCAGGAATGTTGCAGTAATAGTTTGTAGGATCGTATAAGACAATCAGATAGATAGGATCGTAAATGACAATCAGATACGTGAATGATTGTAACCAGTAGCGAAAGCTTTTTCACATAATTTACTGTGTTCTAATTGTCCAAACTGTCATACAGCAAAAACAGAAAAACAAAAAATAGCAAAACTATTATTTTTTGGTGCTATAGTTACGGTGTTTGATACTGTAGCCGTTGTACTTATTACTGTATCAATTAAAAACGGAGAGGTTGCTTTGGCTGTTTGACGCTGCGTGCGTTGGGAAGAAGCATGAAAAAAAATAGAGACGTCTGGACATGAAGGAGCACCACTTGCCTTGTCGCCTGAACGTGCCGCAAAGAAAACAATGACTCAGCTGCTTCTCTCGTGTACAGGCGCGGACGAGGCGTCCCGTTGTGGGGCTGTCCGTCACGGAGAGGGAGGAGAACACATCCCTGTTCGGCCGTGCGGCGATGAAGACGAGACGAAGCAAGGAGCGTCGATCTGTTCTCCACGCGTAGGTGCCGAGGACGAAGCGACGTCCGTGCTCCGTGCGCTCGCGCGAGACCGTGCAGACCGACGACAAAGTGCACCTCGAGGGCGTTCGGAATAGCCATGGTTTTTAGTTTTTACTGAAATTTCACTGTAGCTGACTGATTTTTTACTGTAGCTGAGTGGCATATCAGGCATAATTAAATTTAAAAAAATGTAAAAATAAAAACGGCACGCTAGTCTAAAGCGGACAATGCAAAGGAATACGAAAAAAACAAAACATAAAAATACCAAAAAACAAAAAAAAAATTCACTACGAGACAAAATTGCTACAATACCAAAAATCGCTGCTACAGTAACTCCATTGCTAAACAGTGAAATAAAAGTGAAGTTGAGCAGGGCCACGCGTGACCTCGTGATGACGCACGCCGGCCGAGGTCGAAGCAACGCGGCACAAAGTAAGCTGCTTGGGACTACTGTTTTTCACACGACGTGATGATGCGCCTGTCGATCGCCCAAGAGATGAATACGTGGCTTTTAAATTAGATCTATTTTTTTATTTCTAAATCATCATATTTATAATCATAAAGTGCTCTCCTAACATCTTTTAAATTTTAACACAAAAATTGCATCGTCCGCTCCTAAATTAGCATCTAACCCTATCTCTACTTATAATTTAGGATCCAAATCATGATTTTATCTCTAATATTATAAACTTTTATCCAATTCCAACAATAAAAGATCCGAAACTCTTATGTAACACGGTTTTTTTAAAATTTTTGTAACGTGTCATAGCCTCTAGTTAGTACCTCCATAGCTCCAATACACATTATCCATCTTTGATCTCCACGTACCCCAACTCGAGCACGACTATCTCCTCCAGCATTCTTGATACTCTGAACCATGATTTTGCACAAGTCATCTCCCTGTCCTTATCATAAACCACGATCACCTCTGAATTACCCTACACATACAAAGACCAAAACAATAATTTTTTCAGTATAAGTTCTTTCTAACTTAACCAACATAAATCCACACATATCACACGTCTCAAATAACATCAATAAATAATATTATTAATTATTAATCACTATAAATATTTTAGTCACATGGTCTAATATAGTTGTTATAGGCAAAAGCTGCACTACATAACTAAAATTTGTATGTTAATTCATCCCCATGACATGTTTTGATGTGAAAATGTTTTCTCCGCCACGCACAAGGTGGCGTGCGTTTGAGGCTAACCTCGATACAGGTGTAAAAAATGCAAAAAATAATCTGAATTATAAAGTGAAAAGAATGAGACATATATACTTGAAAACTGGAAGAACTTAGAACAGCCGCAACGCTTCCTTTGCAAGGCTGTCTCCGAGAGATTCTGCTTTGCATTCATGCAATCATGGATGTAGCATGCAACGTGCTACACATTTCCTTTTGAGAGCTTAAGGATTAAGACATTAATTAATTGGTTTAGTTTATTATTTGCAGCAGCAGCACACGAGCAAAGCTGTTGGTAATATGCACAAAAAGGAAGCATCGAAAGTTCTGATATTTTACAGATGCAGGTTCGATCGAATTCTACTGATATTTTGAGCACGCAACCAGTAATTAGCTACTCGTGTTCTAATGCTAACCACAAAATGTTTTGATTAATTAATCTACCGAGTAGAGAAAGCCGGGGTTACACTAGGCTCCATTCGCACTTGCGGTATTCCCTTAGCTTTGCTTTTGCAGCCAACTTTACCGTTGGTGATGTGTAGTTTTGCCGATGGCTTGGCAAACTTTCTCGGGATAAAGAGTTAAGTATTTACAGTATATGTATAGACATATTTATGAAATAATTGAAATAAGAAAAGTCTAACAAAGAAAATAAACTAATTATTTTGATTCGATACCGATTGTATAAGAATCCTAACACCATATTATTTGTCAAGTCTTCATTACTTTTCAACAATCTTCACCCTAAGGTTGACTCGTCATACGCCTAGTTTAGTCTCAATGCATAATCTGAACTACCAGCTACGCCTCTACATAAAATATCTACATACAAACTAAACAAATAGTTGTATGCAGGAACTCAACTGGTACACATCTATCTACATGCAAAGACTCTAACCCGGTTAACATGCAAAACACTAAGACGATACCCCCTTAATCTTGACGCATCTCTAATTTGTTGAGGCAATCGGTCTTAACTATGACTTACCTAACTTATTTGAGACAGTCGGTCTCAACTATGACTTGCCTAACTCATACCCGATAAAGGACGGTGAACACATCTCTTCAATATTTTAGACTCAACTTCGGACGGCAAACACATCTTCTCAACACCTCAGACTTGACTCAGTATCATCACAACAGGGTCGGTTCATCATCATAAGAAATATTTTCTCCTTCTTCTTTGACTCGCGGCATTCCAAAGCAAAGAGTTTATAATTGTTACAATTATAACACATTACTTTTGTCTTATCAAACTTTTGATTCCTGCAATCTTGGCCACCACCACTAGAGGTGCACTCGCCTTCATGCTTCAATGATCAGACCTCCCACTCAGCACGGGTTAGCAGGACCTGTTCATCACCATTGTCACCGCTGTCATGTGTGCATTTCTTTTATGCCTTTAGATGACCGATAACATCCTCGATGATCATTGTCTTCAGGTCTTCAAATTACTTTATGATCGAGGCAATTGGAATGAACTTTGAGGGGATGGCACAAAGGAATTTTTTTCACCATATACAACTCCACCTCTCGCTAAGGGCTCAAATCTTTTTGACAATGGTTGTCAACCAGATGAAGAAATTATTGATTAACTATGTCTCCTTTATACTCAACACCCCAAACTCGATCATGAGAGTTTGCATTTTTGTTTCCTTCACACGATTGGCACCAAGATGCATCGTTTTCAACACCTCTCATGCATCTTTGGCCATCTTCTTTTTGGCTAATAGAAATTAAAGCGTCTCCTCTGGGATGCCCTAATAGATGGCTGTCAATGCCATCTGGTCCTTGCGCTTATCAACATTGCTGCTCTTAACCACATCCCATACTTCTTGAGACCTCATGTACACCTCATCTTGATTACCCAGGTTGCATAATTGCTCGTCGTAAATATCGGATAATGCAGCGAGATGGTAGAACTCTCCTTCACCATCGCACCCGATGTCACCTCATCACTAGTTTGACCGGGTGCACCAGCCACACCAGTCAGACCGCTCAGTGGAGCCGGTTAGACCACTCAGTGGAGCCGGTCAAACTGCCAGGGACTGAACCGCTCAGTGGTTGCAAATTTGAATTTCAACTCTACATACTTTGACAAGGATTTATCATAAATAATCATGGACCTTCTCATATGGTCCCTCACAAAATCCAACTCCACAAATATATGAATTGTTCATCACTAATTATCTATGAACCTTTTCATATGGTCCTTCGCAAACTAATTTGGTAGGAGAGATTCCATGCATACTAGCTAAGGCATGCCTGCGCCAATCTTATAAGCAGCATTGCAGCAACCTAAGGTTTACGATTCGCAAAGTGAAAAACATTTGGCAATTGGCAGTAATATAATCACGTTAAAGAACCACGAACTTTCATCACAAATCTCCTGTGAATATAAAAGGGAAAGCAAGTTTTTCTTTTGCAGAGGCAGTGAGTAATTAGCTACTCAGGTTTTTTCCACTTTGATTCCTCTGTTTCGCTGCTCTGAAGTTTCACCAACCACCTTGGAATTTTACCGTAAACATCTCAGTTCCTATAGAAAACCTGAAAATTCCCGTGCGCCAAACCTGTTCTTCAGATTTCATTGTAGCTTGGTTTCAACCTCATTAACACCTCTATGGCTCAACACACGGGGTAGACCCAGTGGCGGAGCTACAGGGTATGCCGGGTGGGCCACGGCATACCCTGAGGCCCAGCCCAATTCCTCGACTCCCTTGAATCCTCGAACTCATCAGCCCAACTCGGCAACTCCTCCAAACCCTCAAATCAGCCGAACGGAGGAATAAACAGTAGATCAAAATTCGGAAGTCGGAACAGTAGAGGAACTCATCAGGCGACTCGGCGGCGTCGGCGCGGAGGCGGAGGGGCAGGGGCAGCCGGCAGCCGCGGAGGCCAGAGCCCGGAGGGGGAGGCGCCGAGCCACCGAGGCGGAGGAGGAGGGCTCGCCGGGAGTCGCACTATCGCAGGCCCGGAGGGGGCCGGGGCCCGGAGGAGCCGCAGGGGGCCGGGGGAGGCGAAGCCGGAGGGGGGCCTGGGCCCGGGGGAGGAGAAGCCGGAGGAGGGCCGGCCGGTCGTGGCCCGGGGGAGGCGTGCTCTTCAGCAGACTAGTTTGTTTTCTCCGGAGCATTTTTGTCCAGTTGACTCATGTCGAGACCCGAATATGCAAATTCGGTCTCTCTGTGTAAACTGCACTAGTCCAGGATCACGCTAGTGCACACAGTCAAACATAGATGCCATCATAGTCATACACACGACAATAATAAGGGAAAGCTAGAATACTGATAAAATATCAAAGGTACGACCTTATGGCCAAGCTTACAATATCTCTAGCCGGAAGGGCTTAACAAAATAGCAGCGGAAATCCAAAACAAAGCGTAGCGACCAATCGACAAGCCACAAAGCTATCGAGTGGAGAACGGCCTAATCCGTGAAGTCGTCGTAGTACTCTCCTTCCGCACCTCCTGGCGATAGTACTCCTCTCCTCAATCGATCAACATAGGCGTAAAGCCGTGAGTACATTGGTACTCAGCAAGTCGTTTGTAACAATAAATGCAATATAATATGCAAGGCTTACCAAAGGAAGGCTGAAAGGTTAATTTGCATAAAGGCATTTATTGATGAAATATATTAAATAACTTGAAAGCGAAAGTTAATCAAAACAAGAATAATAGATAATCAAAGGGATAAACATGAACCACTTGTGAACACCAATTCACAAGTTAAACCAACAAATGAACTACTGTCCACTCCCAACATAAACCACCAAGTTATAAATGAAACACTAACCTCGTGTGAAATCCCGAGCACCGCCCGTGACCGAGGACGCGGCTATTCGAATAGTTTTACACTCTGCAGAGGTTGCACAACTGTACCCACACGATGTGATTAGCCTAGGCCTAAGGAAATCACAACAAGGCCTTTACAATGCTCTACCTCAACCCAATCCTGCCCGCTAGGGTTTCGCATCGCACCCCCCCTTGCGCCACATGGAAATCAGCAACCATGTTCATCACAATGGCAGAATTGAATTGAAATATTACAAATTAATCAGCCAGGTCCATCCCATAATAGACATGTGGTTTGCACGATTAAGCTCAGATCAATGGCGCACAAAGTTAAGTCCTTAGCATTACCCGGGCGAGACTACCACATCCCCCAAAGTACAACTGTACTTCCCCCTTTCTTCGCACGATCACTGCTTGAGTGCAAAAACAAATTTGTATAACCAAGCCAACGTCACACCAATGCCGTGGCACAAATTTTAATACACGTGGCACCAACCACAGTTCCATATATCATTAAGTCAAATTAATAATTTAACAGATGTGATGAGATCAAACGTAAATAATAACTGGCTAAGCAATCTAATCGTACCAACCCATGTGATAAATAAACTAGCATCACTAATAAATTTCCCAACCTATGGTGACAAAGGCATCATGGTATTTCAAAGTATCAAAGAGGTGTAATTGCAATTGGGACAATAACTACCTGTGCAACGGTTTGAATAAAAATAGCAATGCAATGTAGTTTGAAACAAAATAATTAAATAATAGTTTGTAAAATTGGGTTCAACATGATCAAGGGACACGACTTGCCTTCGTTATGCTCGTGGGTACTCCCGGTCTTACAGCGCGAACCCTGCTCCTCCTGACTCCGAATCTAACGAGAGAGAAAGCGACCGGAAACAAAGAAACACATAAAATGACAAGCAAAAGAACTCAAAAATTCCCAAAAACAGAACCAACAGCTAGAGCTCGATTTTAGATGAATTTAGAAAAAAGAACGGGGTCAATCGGAGCTAGGACGGAGGAGAACGGGCTTAGGAAAATTAATTCAAAATTAATTCGGAAAAATTGAAAAAGGTTCTTGTCTTTGTGAACCCGGTGCACCAAATTCCGAGTTCACCGTGGACCCGGTCCACGTAAAAGGCACGGGGCGCGGGTCGACGCGGCGGGGGGCTACGGACGTGGCGTGCGGCGGCATATGCCGCCACGTGGCGCGCGGCCGACGCGGCACCGACGTGGCTGCCACGTGGCTCGGGAGGACGGCTAGGGCTGACGTGGCGCTGACGTGGCATGCCACGTAAGATGCCACGTCAGCTAGGGCTGACGTGGCCCGGCCGACGCGGCGCGCGCGCGACGCGACGGCGGGATCCGACGGCCGAGGTTGGCCGCGCGCGCGTCGCGGCCGTGGATGCGATCCGATCTGCGGTCGGGATCGGCGGCGGTGTCGGTGAAGTGCGCGGATGGCCGACGCGTGGCGGCTCGGCGCGCGTCGCCGCCGCGGACGGCGCGGATGCGCGAAGCGCGCGCGCGGGCTCGGGACCGAGGGGCGGAGCGGGTGCGGCGAGGGCGACGAGCGGCGACGCGGCGACGGCGAGGAGGGCGGCGAGGCTCACCGGCGAAGTCCTCGGCGACGGCGACGGGACGCCGCGGAGGGGTGCACGGCGGCGCAGCGCGCGGCGGAGCGGCTCCGGCGCGGCGCGCGAGGCGCGAAGGCGAGGGCGGCGGCGACGAGCTCGGCGACGAACGCACGCGAACCGAGGATGAACGCGGGTTTTAACACGCGAACCGAGGAAATCTCGATCGATTCTGGCTCGGGCGGGCGCGATTAGGTTAGACGGCTAGGATTGGGCCACGCGGCGAGATCGGACGGCTGAAAAGATTAGGGTTAGGGTTCGCGCGGCGCGGCGAACGGCTGCGATCGCGCGCGCGATCGCGCGCCGAGGCGAGGCGAGGGCGGGCGTTGTGCGCCGCTGCGTCAGTATGATGCGCGACGCGTGCGCAAGCGGATCGGATCGGCGGCGGGCGAAGCGGGTGCGCGGGAAAGGGTACGTGGCGCGGCGCGCGGCGGATGGTTGACGCGTGGCGGAGAGAGGGAGATCGGGCGGGGGAAAATTTCTTTTCTTTTCTTTTTCCAGAAATTCAAATAAACTTCTAAAAGCTCTAGAAAATAGCAAATAAATCCGGAAAATTCACCAAAAATACCAGAAAATTCCTTGTGACACAAGGAACTCAAATAAAATATTTTCCACTTATGTTAATGTTTATTTTAATCACATTAAATCGTTTAAAACTTTGAAAATTCATTTGAAGCTTCAATTAATTTCAGAAAATTCCAGAAAATTCATTTTTGAAATCCAGGCTTTAAAAATCTCAGAAAAACAGGATGTTACAAACCTTACCCCCTTAAACGAGATCTCGACCCCGAGATCTGGGCCAACTAAGAGAATAGGTTCGGAAACTCCGCTCTGAGATCCTCCTCGCGCTCCCAGGTGGTTTCCTCCTCGGAATGGTTGCTCCACTGAACTTTGCAAAAACGGACCGCTTTATTCCGGGTGACTCGCTCTGACACCTCCAAGATTTTGATTGGATGCTCTTTGTACGACAGGTCCTCCTGCAGGTCAACGGCCTCAACTGGCACAACCTCCTCTGGTACGCGCAGGCACTTCTTCAGCTGGGACACATGAAAGACGTCATGTACCCCACTGAAGGACGCAGGTAGCTCCAACTGATAAGCAACCTCTCCCCTGCGTTTCAGAATCCTGAACGGACCCACATATCTTGGTGCAAGCTTCCCTTTTAGCTGAAATCTCTTCACACCTTTGAATGGTGTGATCCTCAGATACACAAAATCATCTGGCTCAAAACTCAGCTCTCGGCGTCTGGTATCTGCATAGCTTTTCTGTCTGGCCTGGGCAGCTTTCAACCTTTCCTGAATCAAGCGGACCTTATCCTCAGCTTCTTTTAAACAATCTGGGCCAAAAACCTGACCTTCTCCCGTCTCTTTCCAATTGAGAGGGGTCCTACATTTCCTGCCATACAATGCCTCAAACGGTGACATCTGCAAACTGGCCTGATAACTGTTGTTGTATGAGAACTCTGCAAAGGGTAAACAGCTGTCCCACTTAGACCCATGATCGAGCACACAGGCTCTCAACATGTCCTCCAGAATCTGATTAACTCGCTCTGTCGACCATGCATGCTGGGGTGATATGTTTATCTTGAAATTCGGTGAGTTCCCATAGCCTTATGGAAACTACCCCAAAACCGCGAGGTGAACTGCGATCCACGATCTGACACAATCTTCTTGGGCACACCATGCAAACTGACAATCCTGGACATATATAGCTCTGCCAATTTGTCACCACTGTAAGTCGTCTTAACTGGAATGAAATGAGCAACCTTGGTCAAACGGTCCACAATGACCCAAATCGAATCATGACCCTCTTTGGTTTTAGGCAAACCGACTATAAAGTCCATACCAATTTCTTCCCACTTCCACTCGGGGACTTTTAATGGTCAGTAGCAAACCCGCAGTCTCTCGGTGCTCTGCCTTTACTCTCTGACAAACATCGCAAAGGGCTACATACTCAGCAATCTCACGCTTCATGTTTGGCCACCAATACTTATCCTTAATATCCTGGTACATCTTAGTACTGCCTGGATGAATCGAATCTGACGACTCATGAGCTTCTTTTAACAACACATCCTTTATTTCTTGTTTGTTGGGTACACACAAACGCTGCTTGAACCACAAGGTTCCCTGGTCATCCACTGAAAATCCTGACTCTTTACCTTCACTTAAATTCTTTCTGATCCGCTGAAATGCCTCATCATCTGACTGAGCCTGGCGAATCTGACCATCCAAAGTAGGCTGCATCTCCATAGCTGCCAAAAATCCTGGCTCAACCAACTCAAGACTAAGCTTCTGGAATTCCTCATGCAAAGCTGGCTGACTCTCTCGAACCATCACTGAATTGCAATATACCTTTCTGCTCAAGGCATCTGCAACAACATTAGCCTTCCCAGGATGATAATGTATGCCCACATTATAGTCCTTTATCAGCTCTAACCACCTCCTCTGCCTGAGGTTAAGCTCGGACTGGGTAAAGATGTATTTCAGACTCTTATGATCCGTGTAAACCTCACATCTGTTACCCATCAGGTAGTGACGCCAAATCTTTAAAGCATGCACTACGGCTGCCAACTCTAAATCATGGGTAGGGTAGTTCTCCTCATGCGGTCTCAACTGGCGTGAGGCATAGGCTACCACTCTCTTGTCTTGCATCAAGACACAACCCAAACCTTTGCGCGAGGCATATAAAATATCTCAAAATCCTTGTTAATATCGAGCAACACAAGCACCGGGCTGTGGTCAAACTCTCCTTAAGTTTCAAAACTTTTCTCGCACTCTGGCGTCCAAGTGAATTTCTTTTCCTTTTGAGCAATCTGCGTGAGGGGTCCGCCACACCGAAAATCCTCAATAAAGCGACGGTAGTATCTGCCATACCAGAAAACTCGACTGGTAATCAAGTGGGTATTGCCAATCCAAAACATCACTTACTTTCCTGGGTCAATCGCAACTCCTTCTGCTGTCAACACATGCCCTAGAAAAGCGACTTTCTTCATCCAAAACTCACATTTGCTGAACTTTGCATACAACTGATTATCCCTCAATTTACGCAATGCTAACCTCGTGTGCTCTGATGTTCCTCCTCGATCTTGGAATATATCAAAATGTCGTCAATGAACACAACGACAAACTTGTCCAAATATTCCATAAACACCTTATTCATCGATACATGAAATATCTTTGGAGCATTAGTCAAACCAAATGACATTCTCGTGAACTCGTATAGACCATAACGAGTCGAGAAGGTCATCTTGGGTATGTCCTCCTTACGTATCCTCATCCGATGATATCACGATCTCAAATCAATCTTGGAGAACACTCCTGCTCCCTTAAGCTGGTCAAACAGGTCATCAATCCTGGGCAGAGGGTACTTATTTTTGATAGTGACCTCATTAAGTGCTCTGTAGTCCACACACATGCGCTGACTACCATCCTTCTTCTTGACGAACAACACTGGTGCTCCCCACGGGGATGAACTCGGTCTGATGTAACCCTTATCCAAAAGCTCTTGAATTTGCTTCTTCAATTCTGCTAGATCATTGGCTGGCATCCGGTAGGGTCTCTTGGAAATCGGAGCGGTACCTGGCACAAGCTCAATCAGAAACTCAACCTCCTCTCTGGTGGCATGCCCGAAGATCATTCGAAACACGTCGGTACTCTCCGACAACCGTACACCCTCCAACTGGATTACCTTACTCGCAAATCATGGTAGCTCTGCCGACACTCACGGCTGCGAATCGCACCTTAACTCCGTCTCAATTGGTTAAGGTCACCGCTCTGCTCCCACAGTCTAACACTGCTCGCTTTCGGCCAATCCATTCCCAAGATTACATCTAGGGATGCATATCCAACAAAATCAGTCGGCCACGAACTCAACTCCTGAATGGTTATCCTAACTCTGGACAACCTGTGTTGGACCTCAACTTCGGATCCGGGATTGGATTAAAAGAACAGATCCAAGAGCAACAGTTTTCAATTGTTGCTTTAAAGCAAAACTCCGAAACAAGCGAATCGAAGCTCCGAATCAAATAAAGCGGTGGCAGGAATCGAATGTACGAAACGTCATCGATCACAACGTCGCGCTGCTCAGGCATCCTCTGCGGTGACGTGGTTCACGACCTCTCACCACCGGCGTCCTGCCTGCCTCGTCTGGGCGGGGTGCTCGCTCCGCTGCTCGGTAGGGGTACGACCGGTGTGGCTCCCAAGTCGGCGAATCGGTGTCGGGCACGCCTCGAGGGCACTTGCTAACATAGTGTCCCACTTCGTGACACTTGAAGCAAGTGATGGATCTTCTGATTATTACTCTTCTGCTGCTGCTGTCCCCACTGGAACCACTAGGACGCCGTCTGGATCAAATCGGCGTGGAGTCCGAGTGGGTCCAAATCACGAAGATCTGCTGCTGCTGCTGCTTCTTCTTCTTTGTGGCGCTCGTGCCGTGATAGGTACCAAAGCGAGGCCTCGAGATCGGTGAGACCGTGATCCTCGCTGGATCAACCTCCTCTTGCGAGACTCCTCGAGCTCGCGGCGACTCTCCTCGATAAGTATGGCCTTATCCACCAACTGCTGGAAACTGGCATAGTCGTTGCCTACGACTTGCACCTTCAAAGCTGGGTTCAAGCCTTTCTTGAACCTCTTCTGGCGAGCTGCATCTGTCGCTACATCCTCTGGCGCGTAGCGAGCCAACTGAGTGAATTTGTTGAGATATTCACTCACTGACAGGTTCCTCTGCTGGAACTCCCGAAACTCATCCTTCTTCATCTCAACCACTCCCTCCATGACATGAGCGGTGTGGAAAGCCTTGGCGAATTCCTTCCAGGTGATGTTATGCTGGTCCTCATGGGCGGCACAGTAGTTCTCCCACCACTCTGCTGCTGGTCCCTCAAGCTGATGTGCTGCATACAGCACCTTCTCCCTGTCGGTGCACTGAGCCAAGTTCAGTTTCTTCTCAACTGAACGGACCCAGTCGTCGGCCTCCAAAGGCTCTGATGAACTGGAGAAAACAGGCGGTCTTGTCCTCATAAACTCTGCATAGCTGGTCTGCTGACGATGTCTTTGGCGGTGGTACGCCTCTGGTCTTTGTCGTTGCATCATAGTCTGCATACCCTGCATCATGGTCTGCATCATCCGTATGCAGGCCATCAAGAATCGATCGAGGCGGGGTCCAAGACAGTGGCAGGCTGCGCGCGGCATTTGTTCTCTGGGTCCTGGTTCCCCTGGTTGCGGCTGGAGGAGTTCCTGGTGTCAACCATCTTGCTCAAAAGAAAACAATCTGGATCGACCAAAGGTGAAAGACGAGAGGAAAAGCATAGATAAGAGGTAATGCGTCTAAGGGGTTTTGCTTAATGGAGACCTAACCTAAACAAACACTTAGCCGTAAGGCTAACAGAGAAATCTGAACAAAAATAAACTCCAATAAAAGATTTGACATGATCACAATATAATGCTTTTAAGGCAATATTTGCAGCTCACATCACACTCAATCGCAAATAAAATCCAACGTGTCTACTCGCACTATCTACTCAAGGCTCCCACTCGGGTCCTCGACAAATAGGGTACATCGCTATCGTCCTCGGAATCGCCAGACAACCCACGAGTTGCGGATCGGCGGCGCTCGCTCTCGATCGGGCGCTGGAGTGAACCGACTGAGGTAGGCGCGACGATCTCCGGTGATACGACGTCTCTCCTCTGGGCTCGGCGGTGTAGGCGACGGTAGAGGTACGGCGATCGCGCCGGGCTCCTCGGCATCGCTCGTAGTCTCGGGTGGCTCCGTCTCGCTCCTTGAACTTTCGGACGAGTCCGCCATGTTGATCTTGTATAGCTTGCAAAGTCGACGGATGGCTTTGTGCGCAACTCCTGGCCGACATCTCCCACCGCACCGTGTTCTTGAAACTGTGATGTAGCACCTGCTTGCCAACTCGGGTAGTGAAGTATAGCCTGGAGATGCTCCCGATGCGTTGACCTTTCTGCTTCTCATCCTTAGTGAGGTAGACGGGCAGTCTCTTAAATCCGAGGCACCGCAACAAAACGCGTAGAAGTGACCTCCATCCTCCTGTCGGGCTGTAAGAAGCTTGGGACATCTAATGCATTTATAAGGGAAAGATCAGTTTATAACTTTAGGAAAACAAATTTTGCAAGAGTTGGGGCGAGAGACAAGAATCCTTAAGAATGAGATAAGAAGATAGAGATATTACTAAATATCAAGTTTAATTGGTTTGATTTAGAAAATAAATTTTTGGGCTACGACCAATTTAACTTAGGGCTTCGTCCTCTGATCGATATGGCTCGATACCATCTCTGTCGAGACCGAATATGCAAATTCGGTCTCTCTGTAAACTGCACTAGTCCAGATCACGCTAGTGCACACAAATAAACATAGATGCCATCATAGTCATACACACGACAATAATAAGGAAAGCTAGAATATCGATAAAATATCAAAGGTGCGACCTTATGGCCAAGCTTACAATATCTCTAGCCTAAGGGCTTAACAAAATAGCGTGAAATCCAAAACAAAGCGTAGCGACCAATCGACAAGCCACAAAGCTATCGAGTGGAGAACGAAGCCTAATCCGTGAAGTCGTCGTAGTACTCTCCTTCGGCACCTCCTGCCGATAGTACTCCTCTCCTCAATCGAGCAACATAGGCGTAAAGCCGTGAGTACATTGGTACTCAAGAAGTCGTTTGTAACAATAAATGCAATATAATATGCAAGGCTTACCAAAGGAAGGCTGAAAGGTTAATTTGCATAAAGGCATTTATTGATGAAATATATTAAATAACTTGAAAGCGAAAGTTAATCGAAACAGAATAATAGATAATCAAAGGGATAAACATGAACCACTTGTGAACACCAATTCACAAGTTAAACCAACGATGAACTACTGTCCACTCCCAACATAAACCACCAAGTTATAAATGAAACACTAACCCTCGTGTGAAATCCCGAGCACCGCCCGTGACCGAGGACGCGGCTATTCGAATAGTTTTACACTCTGCAGAGGTTGCACAACTGTACCCACACGATGTGATTAGCCTAGGCCTAAGGAAATCACAACAAGGCCTTTACAATGCTCTACCTCAACCCAATCCTGCCCGCTAGGTTTCATCGCACCCCCTTGCGCCACATGGAAATCAAGAACCATGTTCATCACAATGGCGAATTGAATTGAAATATTACAAATTAATCACCAGTCCATCCCATAATAGACATGTGGTTTGCACGATTAAGCTCGGATCAATGGCGCACAAAGTTAAGTCCTTAGCATTACCCGGCGAGACTACCACATCCCCAAAGTACAACCGTATTTCCCCTTTCTTGCACGATCACTGCCCGAGTGCAAAACCAATTTGTATAACCAAGCCAACGTCACACCAATGCCGTGGCACAAATTTTAATACACGTGGCACCAACCACGCCCATATATCATTAAGTCAAATTAATAATTTAACAGATGTGATGAGATCAAACGTAAATAATAACTGGCTAAGCAATCTAATCGTACCAACCCATGTGATAAATAAACTAGCATCACTAATAAATTTCCCAACCTATGGTGACAAAGGCATCATGGTATTTCAAAGTATCAAAGAGGTGTAATTGCAATTGGGACAATAACTACCTGTGCAACGGTTTGAATAAAAATAGCAATGCAATGTAGTTTGAAACAAAATAATTAAATAATAGTTTGTAAAATTGGGTTCAACATGATCAAGGGACACGACTTGCCTTCGTTATGCTCAGCGGGGTACTCCTGGTCTTCTGGCGCGAAACCTGCTCCTCCGGAATCCGAATCTAACGAGAGAGAAAGCGACCGGAAACAAAGAAACACATAAAATGACAAGCAAAAGAACTCAAAAATTCCCAAAAACAGAACCAACAGCTAGAGCTCGATTTTAGATGAATTTAGAAAAAAGAACGGGGTCAATCGGAGCTAGGACGGAGGAGAACGGGCTTCCGGAAAATTAATTCAAAATTAATTCGGGAAAATTGAAAAAGGTTACTGTGCTGTGAACCCGGTGCACCAAATTCCGAGTTCACCGTGGACCCGGTCCACGAATAAAGCACGGGGCGCGGGTCGACGCGGCGGGGACGCGCTGACGTGGCAGCAGCATATGCTGCCACGTGGCGCGTGCTGACGTGGCAGCTGACGTGGCTGCCACGTGGCTCGGGGAGGACGGCTAGGGCTGACGTGGCGCTGACGTGGCATGCCACGTAAGATGCCACGTCAGCTAGGGCTGACGTGGCCCGGCTGACGCGGCGCGGCGCGACGCGACGGCGGGGATCCGACGGCCGAGGGTTGGCCACGCGGCGCGATCGCGGCCGTGGATCCAGATCTGGATCTGCGGTCGGGATCGGGCGGCGGTGTCGGTGGGGTGCGCGGATGGCCGACGCGTGGCGGCTCGACAGCGCGGCGCGCCGCGCGGCGGCGCGGATGGAGCGCGCGCGGCGGCGGCGGCGATGCGCGGCGCGTGGCGGCGTCTGGCGGCGCGAGGCGCGCGCGCGCGCGCGGCGCGCGTGGCGCGCGCGGCGCGCGCGCGCTCGGGACCGAGGCGCGAGCGGGTGCGGCGAGGGCGACGAGCGGCGACGCGGCGACGCGGCAGGAGGGGCGGCGAGGCTCACCGGCGAAGTCTCGGCGACGGCGACGGGACGGCGCGCACGGAGGGGTGCACGGCGGCGGCAGCGCGACGGCGAGCGGCTCCGGCGACGCGCGCGCGAGGGCGGCGGCGGGCGGCGAGAGCTCGGCGGCGACGCACGCGAACCGAGGATGAACGCGGTTTTAACACGCGAACCGAGGAAATCTCGATCGGTGACGGCTCGGGCGGGCGCGATTAGGTTAGACGGCTAGGATTGGGCCACGCGCGAGATCGGACGCTGAAAAGATTAGGTTAGGGTTCGCGCGCGCGGCGAACGGCTGCGATCGCGGCGCGCGATCGGGCGCCGAGGCGAGGCGAGGGCGGGCGCGGCCGCCGCCGCCGCCGCGATGATGCGCGACAGCGTGGCGCGCAAGCGGATCGGCGCGGCGGCGAGCGGGTGCGCGGGAAAGGGTACGGCGGCGGCGCGGGCGGCGGGATGGTTGACGCGTGGCGGAGAGAGGGAGATCGGGCGGCGGGGAAAAATTTCTTTTCTTTTCTTTTTCCAGAAATTCAAATAAACTTCTAAAAGCTCTAGAAAATAGCAAATAAATCCGGAAAATTCACCAAAAATACCAGAAAATTCCTTGTGACACAAGGAACTCAAATAAAATATTTTCCACTTATGTTAATGTTTATTTTAATCACATTAAATCGTTTAAAACTTTGAAAATTCATTTGAAGCTTCAATTAATTTCAGAAAATTCCAGAAAATTCATTTTTGAAATCCAGGCTTTAAAAATCTCAGAAAAACAGGATGTTACAACTCAAAGGCTGTGCTACTGCCGAACAGCTGAAGGGACCAGGGAGCCAGGAGCCCAGGAGGGTAAAAGACTGAACTTTAATAAAGTTTGTGCAGCTGTGCTAGTACTTTAAAATAAGGTTTGTACTTTAATATAAAGTTTGTACTTTATTAGTTTGTTTAGTAGTACACTAGTACAGTGGTTAGCTAATTTATTGCCCTTTTTTTGGAATTGTTCAGCTATGAAGAGAAGCGGAGACATTGCATCTCTTTTTCATAAACATGCAGCCAAGAAGGCGGCGGCTGCTGCTTCAAATCATCTCCCATCTCCGGTTGAAACTGTGGCAGAAAAGCAAACTCAAGAGCAAGAGAGAATAATTGATGAAATTGTGAATCCTATGCCCCCGTCACCATCACCGTCGCCGGTTTATGACATCAATCGCCTTCCACATGATCCAGGTGAAAGGCAGCCCATTGAAAATTATTCTGTTAATGATCAAGATGCAATTCGAAGAGCATATATTATTAAAGGTCCATTCCAACCTTATACACATGATTTTCCAAAAAGAAATATTGGAGATAGAGATCGTCAATTCAATTTTGTATGGTTTCAATTTTGCAATTCAACTTAGATGTATCAAGTTTCTTTTGCATCAAGGATTGGCATTCCGTGGACATGATGAAAATGAAGAGTCTAGCAACAGAGGGAACTTCCTTGAACTTTTAAAGTTTCTTGCAGAAAACAGTGAAGAAGTGAACAAGTATGTTTTGAACAATGCTCGAGGTAATTGCACCTTAACTAGCCCAATGATACAGAAGGAAATTATTCACTGTTGTGCCATAGAAACTAGAAAGAAAATAATTGAAGAATTTGGTGATGAGCCCTATGCAATTTTAGCTGATGAGTCTAGTGACATATCACATAAAGAACAACTAGCTCTTTGCTTGCGTTATGTTGATAAATTGGGAAGGCCATGTGAGCACTTTATTGGAGTTGTTCATGTAGATGATACTATCTCTTTATCACTTAAGGATGCAATTGAAGCTTTACTTGTTAGTCATGGCATGACTATGGCTCAAATCCGTGGTCAAGGTTATGATGGGGCTAGCAACATGAAAGGAGATATTAAAGGGCTGAAAACATTGATAATGCAAGAGTCATCTTCTGCTTATTATATCCATTGTTTTGCACATCAACTCCAACTAGTTCTTGTTGCTGTTGCTAAGAGCAATACTGATTGTGTGACTTTTTTTGATCAAGTATCTCTCCTGTTGAATATTGTTGGAGTCACTTGTAAGCGTCATGGCATGCTTCGAAATGCTAGGTTTGAGCATATCAAGAAAGCACTTGATTGTGGTGAACTTGAATCTGGGAGTAGATTAAATCAAAAGATGAGTTTGCCTAGGCCTGGTGAGACTCGGTGGGGCTCTCATTACAAAACTGTATGCAACATCATTATTATGTATTCCACAATTCATGATGTACTCATAGATCTTGGTGATGATACTGCACATAAGGCCGATTGGACAAAAATACATTTTGTGCTTGGAGCATTTGAGACCTTTGAGTTTGTTTTCTTTGCACACTTAATGTTTGTTATTCTTGGATACACAAATGAATTATCCGAGTGTTTGCAAAGAAGGGAGCAAGATATTCTTAATGCAATCTCACTTGTTAATGCGGCAAAGAACAGAATACAACAATTGAGATCTGATGATTGGGATAAGTTCCTTGAGAGGGTCACTTCATTTTGTGATAAATATGGTGTTGAAGTTCCTGCTATGGACGGAGATTATGTGCCTTATGGAAAATCAGCAAGGTACGCTCGTGCTCGAAACCAAACAAATGATGATCACTTCAGAAGAGAAGTATATATTGGTGTCATTGATCAAATTAGCCAAGAGCTTGATAATCGGTTTGATGAGGTTAATATGGAGTTGCTCTCTTGTATGTCGGCCTTCAATCCTTCCAACTCATTTGCTTCTTTCGATGCACATAAGGTACGTAGACTAGCTAAGTTCTACCCTAAAGAGTTCTCGAGCAATTATTTGCTAAAACTTGAATTGCAACTTGGTAATTATATTGATGACATGAGACAAGCTGATAGCTTCAAAGATCTAGACAATCTTGTTGATCTCTCGGTTAAGCTTGTTGAAATAAAGAGGCATAAAGTGTATGATATGGTTTACATGCTTTTCAAATTGGTTTTGCTTCTACCAGTGGCAACAGCAAGTGTTGAAAGGGTATTTTCTGCAATGTTTTTAGTGAAAATAAAGTTAAGAAATAAGATGGGTGATAGTCTTTTGGACGATTGTCTAGTCATATTTATTGAGCGTGATATTTTCTTTGAAGTGGATGAAGATGATATAATCGAGACTTTCATGTCCTTTAGAAAGCGTAGGCCAAAAAAGTCAGACAAGTAATATTGTAAGTCTCTTTTATGTATATTTGAGACTATAAGTATGGTGTTTGAACTATTTATATTCTAATTTGTGCAAGTTTTCAACTTAATCCTTGATTTCAAGACTTATCATATTATTTACTGCATGTATACCGAATCACAGTGCAAATTTTACAATTATTTACCGAATTGGCAAATGGTTTCACCGAATTGCATATGAAACTTTTGGTGCGGCATACCCTTTGGTAAAATCCTGGATCCGCCACTGGGTAGACAGCGTGTCGCCGCATACTGAATAATCATCCATGGCCAAAAACCAGTCTGGTCAAGTGATGGATCTAGGAATATTGTTCCTGACAATGCTTCCAGATTACTTTAGACAAAGGAGGTCGTCGGTCTACCTCCTCCTGGGGCTCATTCCCTACGGCTCCATTTCCAGCCCAATTCCTAGATCAATTCCGACACATTTGCCGCGTGGGAGACTCCAGTCGACGGAGTCGTGGAGTCAAGTCTAGCTTCGATGTGGAAGGCACCGATCGCGCCGCAGCGTCGCGACGCCGCGCGCCTTTTCGTCGATCGATCGACCTCGCTAGGTAGACAGATCGATGCAAGCGTGGAGAGCAACACAATAGATTTAACTTTGGATCGGCTAGTTGCTCGATCAATCGATCGATGGCGATGCTGAATTTTGTGCAGATCACGTGTGATGCTTTCGATTGCGATGGCGACGGCGATCGCCATGAGCGATCGACTCCGGCATCGATCCCTGCGATGCTGTGAGCTCACTTCGCTGAGATCGGCTGCTCTTTTGCTCTCCAATGTATGCTCGATTTGTACAGGTTACTAAGTAATTACTAAGATTACTCGGGCTTAATTTCTGGCAAATCAATGCCGCGTTTTACCGGTGATTTGACTCTGATATGTCGCATCGACGAAGCAAGCTTTCCATGACAAGCAAACGAGCATAATGCATTATAGCCTATAGGAATATGGTCCTGCATCGAGCAAGAACATGATTCTATCGGCCAAGTGAACGGAGGCACGATATCTATCTATACATCTATTATCTTATTAATGCAAAGTAAAAAAGAAGTTATTATGTTCGTTTTCAAAGACTAAAAGTTACCACGTCAATCAGAGAAAAAAGAGAAAAAGAGCTATACTAATGATGTGGTGAGTCCATATTATAAGCGGAGAAATTTGAGAAAGATTATTATTGAACAGCAGCCGATCTAGAGTCCTATTTGTTTTACTATCATGAAAAACCAATGTTCTAAATGAATCTGCATGCAACACTGATGGAATCAAATAAGATAACCACATGACCTAATACCTCATATGTAGGGGTGCAATGGAGCGAATATAGATAGATATCGCTTATCATGTATCATATTTCATATTTTTTTCTCGGAGTCGGAGTCGAACACAAATAGTGCCGAATACCCATTTCACCATTCCGTATTCGCTCCATAAACCTTTGGACGGTCGGTCAAACAAAAATTATCCATTTCTTTTATACCCCAACACAGTACATTGAATAGTATGGGTGCAATCAAAGTAAACACGGAGAGACTAATCACCAAGATGTCAAAGGAAGAGCACACAATATTCTTCGTCTGTTGAGATGTGGTAATCCTTCTATCTGTTATCTTGTTTATAAGTGAGATCACAACAGATTTACTCATATCACTTGAAATATCGATATATATACGAACGGATAGCACTCATCTTGTATTGTATTCTGTATTTTTTTTGCTTGGAATTGGACTCTAACACAGATAGTGCTGGATACCCATTTACCCCTTCCATATTCGCTCTGTGAACCTTCAGTCGGACGAAAATTATCCACTCCATTTGCACCCCTACTCATATGTCCGCATAGCTCAAGTGTGATTCCGTATCCCATTGGGCAATGGCACCTAGTACAAGACATGCTTTACTAAGATTACTAAAATTATGAAATGCTTAATACTTAAGAGATAGTTCTAGATAAATCTTAGTTTCGGACATACTTTACTAGGATAAGACCTAAATAAGCTAAATATTGATCAAACTTGGCTTCAATAAGTTAATTGAGCATAATTGGTTCTCTCTAGAACTTCTAACACTTCAAATATCTCACCTTTGACTTCTACACTTCATTTAGTCTTTTTGACATGGCATGATTCATATTAGAATGCCTTTGATAAACTTGCCATTTTTTAAGTATTACATAAATTGTAATACGCTCGACTTGTTATCTTGCTTAAGATTCCATATCTATACTTAGTTACGATGTTGATAGCTTTATATACCTATTTCATGTTCTTGAGTGATATCTTTTTATTTCTATCTCAATTTGGATAATTTTCAAAGCTCTTGTAGTCACAACATTTGCATTCATGCATACATGCTCGTTTTCTGCCATTTTTGCTACAAGTGGTCATTGCATCATTTAAAGGGAGCTTACATTTTCTCTTTGTCTTTGATGATTATTTTGCCACAAGGAGGAGAATTAGAGAGAAAAAATTTGAAAATGAGAGAATGGGTGAAGAGAAGGCAAAAAAATTAAAAAAGGGGAGAATTAGAAAGCGTTTTGAGAAAATGAGTTAGAGAGTGATAAAAAAGCAAAGTGAGCTTTAAATTTAGGCATTAAGTGAGCGGTAGCTCAAGTGCATCGCATTGGCATCTCTTTTCTTTGCACTATGGGCAAGACATTCACCTTGATAGGTCATTGAGTGTTATGGAGCTTCTTGCCAAAAACTTGCTCTTTTTTGTGTTAGCTCCATTTCCATCTTTATCAACATGGTCATTGAGGGGACCCCGAGCATTAAATACCCGAAATCCTCACATATGTTCTGTACTAGTCCCATCATCACTGGTTAGTATATACTTTCACAACAATGAGATCATATCTATGCACATCGCATATAATTAATTTACAACAAAATGAATAAGTACATAAACGATGTATATAGAGTTTATAACATAAGCTCAACCGCCCAAAAAAATAGCAGTGTCAAGAGTAAAGTGTAGCAGACAACAAGTAAACAAACATAACTGTCTAATGGTGTGCCACCATAGCCCACAGGTAACCGACTACAGTTAGACCCAAGAATGACCCATCATCGTATTCCCCGGTACCAAGAGCAAAATACATGTTGTCTGGCATAACCTCTTCCTTATTCTCTGAACAACAATAATTTAAGTAAGGTTGAGTACATTGTACTCAGTGAGACTTGCAGTGTATCGCAATACACACACACACATATATAAGGAGAACAATAAATTAGGCTCTATTTTGCAAGTTATTTTTAGCATGAATTAGTTTTTGTTTGCCATATCGATTAAGTAGTAATTTACAATAGAATTGTAAAGAGTATTCGACATGTAATGAAATAACATTTATATAACTTTAATAATAATAAATCACATCCATTCACAACCCTCCTCGGCTACAAACATCGAACAATTTACGACCACATGCATGCCACATGGCACACATGTACATGCCATCCTATCATTTCTTATGAAACAATTTTGTAAAAATAAAAGCTATACCCATTGTGGTTCCATCTAAGCATGCTCATGACCAAAAGCATAGTTATTTAAATAGTTTTTAACACTTTCAATAGGTTATACAATATTACCCATATGAGATAATCAAATACAATGTCGACCACTACACGCTTGTGTAGGCATGTGAAAGATGATTATCATAAAGCCTTTACATCACCTAGTCCTAACCTTGCACTAGCCCGATGAATGACAACCCTCACCTTAGCAAATACCCTCCCTTTCGTAAGGCATAAAACATTGTATTAGCAAGTTTTGGTTCCAACACCTTGGTGAAGGAAGCCCCTACGAGCAAATCTACCCGGAATGTCCTCATTACTTTGGCCTACCAAAATGCAAGGTTGGTCCTAGATAACTTAGTCAATTAATACCATAACCCATATAGCATATATGGGTGTACGATGTGACTTAGATATGGGGCAATAGTGTTTGATCCTTAATTGACCCAAATGAGAATCTCCCACTATATACATGTGAGATACCCTTTCACATTTTATAGTTCATATTATAACTCGTCTGCATCTAAATCTAGATTTTTTATTTTATTTTATACCAAACTAATAAAGGTATCCCTTCTGGTCCAACATTTTACAATCACCCATATCCACGCACAAGTTTTTCCAAATGATCGAACTTAGTGAAAACTATTACTTGACTAAGCATCTAGACCATATACTAGATTAATATGCCCAAAATAACATTAGCCACTATCTAAACCATGTTCTAAAGGCTACAACATTAATGATATCAAGTTTGCAAGAAGTTTCAATGCATACAAGCGGATATAGCTACTATTACCCACAATATAGCAAATTTTAACAAAACATACATGCATATATAATACATATTGCAAACAATATACAATAATTAAAATTGTAGGATCAACATGGTCAAAGAGGGTGCTTGCCTTCCTGTTCTTTCTTAGAGAATTGCTTGGAAGTGTTCTCAAAATTGTCCAGCGCGATGGTATCTATTCGATAAAATCCAAATATATACAAATAAGAGCCAAATGAATATAAATAGAGACAAAAATCACTTAATTTTGAGTTCATATGCAAAAGTTATAGCCATTTGAACTTGGTTCGATTTATAAATTTTGAAAAATGCAAACAGGGGTGACGTCAAAGGCGTACTTCTCAGAAATACTCTTTCTAATAGAGAAAGTGAACTTTCCCAAACGTTCTTTTTAAAATACGCTTTCCAGTAGAGAAAGCAAACTTTTGTATTACTGAAGGCTGTTTTTCCATTTTATTTATTTTTTTGAAATTCTTACATGTGGGCCACGCATGTCAACCTCACATGGTTTAAATTACTTTTTACTTATTTATGTATTGTGTGGGTCCCAGGTGTTAGTGACTCATATTTTTCTTTTTAGTTTAATTAAAATTCCTTAATTGATTTTAACTGGGCCCAAGTGTCATAACTCATTAGGTGTAAATCTATCATTAATGCTAAGTAGCATTCTTACAAGTGGGTCCTACATGTCATACTCTCATATTTTATAACTTCATTTAAATACACTTGTATGTGGGTCCTACCTGTCACACTCACATATTTTTAAACTAGTTTTAAATATAATTTTGATTAACTAATTAACTTGGGCCCACATGTCATACATGCATTAGATTTGAACAAGTCATTAGCGCTACACTAACCATTCTAATAGGCGAGGCCTACTATCCATGAGAGGAAAAGCAGAGCCAAGAGGAGCAAAGCTCCAATTAGCTCACCGACGGCCAGGGAAGCAACGGATTGGCTTTGGCATGGGTAGGTGGGCTTCAATGTTAGAGAGGCTCTAGAGTGGCCGGACGGCAAGGAGATATGGCGGTGTAGAGGACGTCCACAGTGAGGAAGCTTCACTGTGAGGGAGAGCTACAGATGAGGGTTGCGATAGGTTCTAGTCAAAGATGAGGAAAATGGCTCTAGGGGATGTGGAACACAATGTGACACAGTTAGAGAGGCGAGAGGATCACTGGAGTGCTCGGGCCACTACGGAGCATGCTCACCGATGCTGAGGAGGATGGTGTGTTTTGAGCAAGGCAAGGAGGGAAGACCTTAGCTTTTCATGGAAATGGAGTGATGGCGAGATGAGGGAGATGATGGCGTGGTTAGGATGACTTTATAAGGACGAGATGGCCAATAGCTACTTCATGAGATCTCATGAGCATGGTGGAGCTGGCGTGGCTCTATTCTTCTTGGCGGTGCACGACACACAAAGAAGACAAGGGCAAAGGAGGTTCGGCGTAGCGATGCGATTGGTAGGTGAGGGTGGGCAGCAACTGGGAGAAACCACAGGCGTGGCATCAAAATCCAGTGACACACCATGGCAGAGCTAGTGCGGGTGCATGTGAGGTGAGAAAAGAGAACTGATGCATGGGCTCGACGTGTCCATGAGAGGAGAGGGACTGCCTGATGGCTGGAATCCACGAAAGAAGAGAAGAAGGTGTATTTGCTCGGCTGAGAGATTTGAGGAATTTTTAAACATCATAAATGAGCTCCAAGAATTATAAAAGAATATATATTGGCTTCTAACACAGTGTAGATCATTGTTGATTTTTTTTAGAATTTTATCAATCTTAGATTTTTCTCAAAAATTCTATAAAGTTACTATTTTGTGTACATGCACCATTTTGACTTGAATAAATTCAAGAACATGTTCAAATTTTTATTTCCAGTGCCATGATTATATTTATGAGTTTTTAATTGGTTTCTACTGTAAATTCTCCTATGCCACTTATGGATTATCTTTTTAGATTTTATTTTGAATTCAACTTGAATTTCATCCAATGTACATGTCTCTTCCAAAAATTTGTGTTTGCAAAATATTTTTCAAAAGAAGCTCCAATAAAAGCCAAAGAAATAAGATACATGCAAAAAGTTTTAAATTTTACTTATTTTTGTATTCCCTAGAATATGGGATGTTACTGGTCTACCCCCTTAAAAAGAATCTGAACCCTGAGATTCGGCAAGCTCGGTAAGGAAATCCAAGAATTCAGTTCTAAGACGGTCTTCTTATTCCCATGTGGCTTCATCTTCAGTATGGTTACTCCACTTGACTTTTAACATCTTGATGGCAGGGTTCACCGCTACAGACAAGTCTATCACAGACGGTTCGGAACCGTCATCACAGATGGTTTTCGAACCGTCTGTTTTTATGTGTCAGTAATAATAGGTGGTTATCACAGATGGCTTCTAAGCTATCTGTGATAACTTACATTACAGACGGTTTTTGCGAAAATCAGAGTCTGAATGACATGAAGTTAACTGAAAAGTGAGGCCTTTCACGTGCTTCTGCAGAGAAACTTACAAGCTTAATCACATCAGTTTCACGGGTCAATTTCTACTCGAGAGAAGTGTGAATGTGTGATGTTTCACGTGTCAACTTGCACGCAAAGCAGGATCGAATCAAACACTTTGGAGCAATTTCTATGAGGAATCTGGGGATTCCACCCAACTCTTTTGAACTTTTCAATCAGCTTCCTGTCCTTTGCTGCTTGACTGACCCCTTATCTTCATGGTGCCGATCTGGACCTTCTAAAATATCTTTCCGCTCTTGTTAATCGTTGATTGGGCATTCTTGACTTATAAAACGTAGAGTGGTTCAAAAAAGAGAAAATTTTTTGCTCAATATCATCGCAAAGAAGCGAAACATTAACATTAGAAAAAGAGCTCGACTGCTAACCAAGGTTAAAATTTTCATCCGAAATTTTGCCGAAATACCGAAATTTAGTCTCTTTCATTACCCCCGAAAGAGTAATAGTTCGGTCAAATTTTGGCCGAATTTATCCCCATATAAATTTTGTCTAAATTAATTCATCCAAATTTTGATTAAATTTTATAAAAAGTTTGAAATTTTCGTCTGAATTTTCAAACGAAATGGACGAAATTTCGTCCCTTCGTTCCTCCCGGTGACCTCTGAAATTTTTTTGAGGCCGAAACATTTAACCCTGCTGCTAACTGACATCGTAATCACCGTCTGCAGTAATTCAAGCACAACAGCTAGCAGCACGCGAGTAACTCCTGTAGTAAAGAAAACATGAAACTGAAGTTTCGGACCTTTCGGTTACTTTTCATGCGTATCTGATAAATATTGCTGGGGTTCGAACTCCACTAAGAATCTAAGGTTAGAAAGATGCAGATATGCGATGAATTAGTTAGTCGAGTTTTAAACGGAACCTAGAACTTTTTAATTAATTAATGCCACCTACCTACTATGAAGCTCGCTAGTTGGATTCCCTTGCTTCTGCCAGTTGGCGCCATCGGTTTGCCTGCAGACATCTACTGTACTGTTGGTGATGTGTTGCTTTTGGCTATTCTCTGACGAACTTTGTCGCGATAAACAGGTACACCTTTCAGCGTTGTTGCAATGAAAACAAACACCTGTGTCCTATCTCTGTCATGTGGTATATACACATCCTGGTGTATAGACATGGACACATATGCTTCTACAATGAGCCCATACGCAATACCACTGTCCACACACGGATATCTTACCTCTAATCGTCAGATCATGACCATTGGAGCGATCAGAGAATTGAGGAATCGGGCTTCCGCGAGGCTTCCTCCCCACCCTCAATGGAGGCATGCGCCATTTTCGCTTTCGAGTATGCGGTGCACGTTAATGACGGCGATGTTTTTACTAATTGGAGCTAGGCTCCACCGCTCCACTACGGTGCCGGGAGCGCAGTAGCTTGTCACTGTGTAGTAGGCTAGCTAGTAGCTAGTCAATTTCCTACGGCATCTGCTGAACATTTGAGACAAACAAATGAGGATACTGCTGCTTGTTCGATCACTGTGATGAGCAGTGGGAAGAACACCACCCCGCTGGAGCCTATAAATAGAGGCCATCTCCCACACATGGAAGGCAACTAAGCTGAAGAACACATCCAGCTAGCTAGATAGCCTCCTCTCTTGCAACAAAACACACACCATGTTTCGCGCGAAGACCCCCAAGGCCCCTCCCGCCAACGGTGAGGTGACGGTCGAAAAGGTCGACACGATTAGGTTCGTCTACAACGAGGTCACCAGACCTGGCTACCCGAAGCCGGCTATGCCTTCAGAAAAAGACTTCAGCGACTACATCGCGAAGAAGAAGGGGGAATTTGATCGTTCAGGGTAGTTTAGTTAATTCAAACCGAGAAGACAGAACGCCAAGACCGATGCTCATCGTCATATAGTATTCACTCTACGCAGTCGTATTACGTAGACCTAGCTACTGCATACGTGGAATTAGATGACACCTATAAGGCTGCTGTAAGTTACACATGAAACGCATATATGTATCATGTGAGCTGTTTGTCTATAATATATTACTTGATATTATTGACTACATATGTATGATGTATCTATCTTCTTGAAGTCTCTTCTTTACGGGTTATCTGAAATTCTGAAAGACCTGAAACTGGCCGGGCCAACAAAAGTTCAGTTCCGCAGACAGGGATTCACATTCTCGCATAGTCGTTTTTTGTTTTTCTAGATGGGGTGCTCACCTGTTTCCCAAAGCAGGAATTAGCACTTCGGACAAATTCTTCGAGCTCTTTTGAATTTTTTTATTAAGCAAGTAGCTTCTGTCCTTTGCTGATTGATAATGATATATATGTAGGCCCTTATCGTACATGGTACTTATCTGGAACTTATAAAATATCTTAATTTGGCTCCAAGGATATTCTAGGATTTCTTGAATGTGGGACGGTTCAGAAAATGTTGCGGCCATTCAAGCAAAACTACGGTAGTCATACTACCAAGTTGAATTTTTACAATTTTATCATGGGAATAGCTACTGAAATGTGTGACACTTGCGTTTGTACAATTGGTGATGGATTGCAGGAATGTTACAGTAATAGTTTGTAGGATCGTAGATGACAATCAGATGAGTGAATAATTGTAATCAGTAGTAGAAGCTTTTTCATAATTTATTGTATCCTGATTGTCCAAACTGTCATGCAGCAAAAGCAGAAAAACAAAAAGATAGCAAAAATATTATTTTTCAGTACTATAATTACAGTGTTTGATACTATAGCTGTAGTACTTGTTACTGTGCCAATAAAAAACGGAGATGTTGCTTTGGCTGTTTGACGCTGCGTGCGTTGGGAAGAAGCATGCCCAAAAAAAAAAAATAGAGACGTCTGGACATGAAGGAGCACCACTTGCCTTTTCGCCTCAACGTGCCGCAAAGAAAACAAGGACACAGCTGCTTCTCTCGTGTACAGGCGCAGACGAGGCTAACCTCAATACAGGTGTAAAAAATGTAAAAAAAATAATCTGAATTATAAAGTGAAAAGAATGAGACATATACTTGACAAACCACTTCCTTTGCAAGGCTGTCTCCGAGAGATTCTGCTTTGCATTCATGCAATCATGGATGTAGCATGCAACGTGCTACACATTTCCTTTTGAGAGCTTAAGGATTAAGACATGAATTAATTGGTTTAGTTTATTATTTGCAGCAGCAGCACACGAGCAAGCTGTTGGTAATATGCACAAAAAGGAAGCATCGAAAGTTCTGATATTTTACAGATGCAGGTTCGATCGAATTCTACTGATATTTTGAGCACGCAACCAGTAATTAGCTACTCGTGTTCTAATGCTAACCACAAAATGTTTTGATTAATTAATCTACCGAGTGGAGAAAGCCGGGGTTGCACTAAGCGCCATTTGCACTCGCTGAATTCCCTTAGCTTTGCTTTTGCAGCCAACTGTACCGTTGGTGATGCGCAGTTTTGCCGATGGCTTGGCAAACTTTCTCGGGATAAAGAGGTAAGTATTTACAGTATATGTATAGATATATTTATAAAATAATTTAAATAAGAAAAGCCTAACAAAGAAAATAAACTATTATTTTGATCCGATACCGATTGCATAAGAATCCTAACACCTTATTACTTGTCAAGTCTTCATTACTTTTCAACAATCTTCACCCTAAGTTTGACTCGTCATACGGCTAGTTTAGTCTCAATACATTATCTGAACTACCAGCTACGCCTTACATGAAATGATCTATATACGAACTAAACAAATAGCTCCATGCAGGAATTCAACTGGTACACATCCATCTACATGCAAAGATTCTAACTCGGTTAACAAGCAAAACACTAAGACGATACCCCCCTAATCTTGACGCATCTCTAATTTGTTGAGGCAATCGGTCTCAACTATGATTTAGCTAACTTATTTGAGGCAGTCGGTCTCAACTATGACTTACCTAACTCATACCCGATAAAGGACGGCGAACACATCTCTTCAACATTTTAGACTCAACTTCGGACGGCAAATATATCTTCTCAACACCTCGGACTTGACTCAGTATCATCACAGCAGGGTCGATTCATCATCACAAGAAATGTTTTCTCCTTCTTCTTTGACTCGCGGCATTCCGAAGGGAAGATTCATAATCGTTACAATTATAACATCTTACTTTTGTCTTATCAAACATTTGATTCCTGCAGTCTCGGCCATCACCACTAGAGGTGCACTCGCCTTCACGCTTCAATGATCAGACCTCCCACTCAGTGCGGCTTAGCAGGACCTATTCATCACCATTGTCACCGCTGTCATGTGTACATTTCGTGTATGCCTTTAGATCGATAACATCCTCTATGATCATTGTCTTCAGGTCTCTAAATTACTTTATGATCGAGGCAATTGGAATGAACTTTGAGGGGATGGCACAAAGGAATTTTTTCACCATATACAACTCCACCTCTCGCTAAGGGCTCAAATCTTGTTGACAATGGTTATCAACCAGATGGAGAAATTATTGATCAATTCTGTCTCCTTCATAGCAGCACCCCGAACTCGGTCAGAAGAGTTTGCATTTTTGTTTCCTTCACACGATCGGCACAAAGATACATCGTTTTTAACACCTCTTACGCATCTTTGGTCATCTCCTTTTTGTCTAATAGAAAGAGCGTCTCCTCTAGGATGCCCTAATAGATGGCCGTCAATGCCATCTGGTCCTTGCGCTTATCAACATTGCTGCTCTTAACCACATCCCATACTTCTTGAGACCTCATGTACACTTTCATCTTGATTACTCAGGTTGCATAATTGCTTGTCGTAAATATCGGATAATGCAGCGAGATGGTAGAACTCTCTTTCACCATCGCACCCAATGTTTCCTCATCACCAGTTTGACCGGGTGCACCAGCTACACCAGTCAGATCGCTTAGTAGAGCCGGTCAGACCGCCAAGGACTGAACCCCATAGACCAAAAATTCAAATTTTTTGCAAATTTGAATTTCAATTCTACATACTTTGACAAGGATTCATCATAAATAATCATGGACCTTCTCACATGGTCCCTCACAAAATCCAACTCCACAAATATATGAATTGTTCATCACTAATTATCTATGAACCTTTTCATATGGTCCTTCACAAACTAATTTGGTAGGAGAGATTCCATGCATACTAGCTAAGGCATGCCTACGACAATCTTATAAGCAGGCATTGCAGCAACCCAAGGTTTACGTTTTGCAAAGTGAAAAACATTTGTCAATTGGCAGTAATATAATCACGTTATAGAACCACGCACTTTCATCACAAATCTCCTGTGAATATAAAAGGGAATGCCACTTTTTCTTTTGCAGAGGCAGTGAGTAGTTAGCTACTCAGGTTTTTTTTCCACTTTGATTCCTCTGTTTCGCTGCTCTGAAGTTGCACCAACCACCTTGGAATTTTACCGTAAACATCTCAGTTCCTATAGAAAACCTGAAAATTCCCGTGCGCCAAACCTGTTCTTCAGATTTCATTGTAGCTTGGTTTCAATCTCATTAACACCTCTATACACACGGGGTAGACCGCGTGTCGCCGCATACTGAATAATCATCCATGGCCAAAGACCACTCTGGTCAAGTGATGGATCTAGGAATATTGTTCCTGACAATGCTTCCAGATTACTTTAGACAAAGGAGGTCGTCGGTCTACCTCCTTCTGGGGCTCATTCCCTACGGCTCCATTTCCAGCCCATTCCTGGATCAATTCAGACACATTTGCCGCGTGGGAGACTCCAGTCGACGGAGTCGTGGAGTCAAGTCTAGCTTCCAGTGTGGAAGGCACCTGATGCGCCTTCTGCAAGGTGCAGACGCCCGCGCGCCTTTTCGTCGATCGATCGACCTCGCTAGATAGACAGATCGATGCAAGCGTGGAGAGCAAAACAATAGATTTACTTTGGATCGGCTAGTTGCTCGATCAATCGATCGATGGCGATACTGAATTTTGTGCAGATCACGTGTGATTCTTTCGATTGCGATGGCGACGGCGATCGCCATGAGCGATCGACTCCGGCATCGATCCCTGCGGTGCTGTGAGCTCAGTTCGCTGAGATCAGCTGCTCTTTTGCTCTCCAATGTATGCTCGATTTGTACAGGTTACTAAGTAATTACTAAGATTACTCGGGCTTAATTTCTGGCAAATCAATGCCGCATTTTACCGGTGATTTGACTCTGATATGTCGCTTCGACGAAGCAAGCTTTCCCTGACAGCAAACGAGCACAATGCATTATAGCCTATAGGAATATGGTCCTGCACCGAGCAAGAACATGATTCTATCGGCCAAGTGAACGGAGGCACGATATCTATCTATACATCTATTATCTTATTAATGCAAAGTAAAAAAAGAAGTCATTATGTTCATTTTCAAAGACTAAAAATTATCACGTTAATCAAAGAAAAAAGAGAAAAAGAGCTATACTATTGATATGGTGAGTCCATATTATAAGCGGAGAAATTTGAGAGAGATTATTATTGAACAGCAGCCGATCTAGAGTCCTATTTGTTTTACTATTATGAAAAACCAATGTTCTAAATGAATCTGCATGCAACACTGATGGAATCAAATAAGATAACCACATGACCTAATACCTCATATGTAGGGGTGCAACAGAGCGAATATGGATAGATATCGCTTATCATGTATCATATTTCATATTTTTTTTCGGAGTCGGAGTCGAAAACAAATAGTGCCGAATACCCATTTCACTATTCCGTATTCGCTCCATAAACCTTTGGACGGTCGGTCGGACGAAAATTATCCATTTCTTTTATACCCCAACACAGGACATTAAACAGTAGTGGTGCAATGAAAGTAAATACGGAGAGACTAATCACCAAGATGTCAAAGGAAGAGCACTCGATATTCTTCGCCTATTTAGATGTGGTAATCCTTCTATTTGTTATCTTGTTCATAAGTGAAATCATAACAAACTTACTCATATCACTTGAAATATCGATATATATACGAACGAATATCACTCATCCTGTATCGTATTCTGTATTTTTTTGCTTGGAATCGGACTCTGACACAGATAGTGCCGGATACCCATTTACCCCTTCCATATTCACTCTATGAACCTTCGATCGGACGGAAATTATCCGCTCTATTTGCACCCCTAATCATATGTCCGCATAGCTCAAGTGTGATTCCGTATCCCATTGGGTAATGGCACCTAGTACAAGACATGCTTTACTAAGATTACTAAAATTGTGAAATGGTTAAAACTTAAGAGATAGTTCTAGATAAATCTTAGTTTAGGACATACTTTACTAGGATAAGACCTAAATAAGCTAAATATTGATCAAACTTGGCTTCAATAAATTGATTGAGCATAATTGGTTCTTTCTAGAACTTCTAACACTTCTAATATCTCATCTTTGACTTCTACACTTCATTTAGTCTTTTTGACATGGCATGACTCATATTAGAATACCTTTGATAAACTTGCCATTTTTTAAGTCTTACATAAATTTTGCCACAAGGAGGAGAATTAGAGAGACAAAATTTGAAAATGAGAGAACGGGTGAAGAGAAGGCAAAAAATTGAAAAAGGGGAGAATTAGAAAGCGTTTTGAGAAAATGTGTTAGAGTGTGATAAAAATGCAAAGTGAGCTTTAAATTTAGGCATTAAGTGAGGGGTAGCTCAAGTGCATCGCATTGGCATCTCTTTTCTTTGCACTATGAGCAAGACATTCACCTTGTAAGGTCATTGAGTGCTTTGGAGCTTCTTGCCAAAAACTTGCTCTTTTTTTTTGTGTTAGCTCCATTTCCATCTTTTATCAACATGGTCATTGAGGGGACCCCGAGCATTAAATACCCGAAATCCTCACATATGTTCTATGCTAGTCCCATGATCGCTGGCTAGTACATACTTTCACAACAACGAGATCATATCTATGCACATCGCATATAATTAATTTACAACAAAATGAATAAGTGCATAAACGATGTATATAGAGTTTATAACATAAGTTCAACCGCCCAAAAAAATAGCAGTGTCAAGAGTAAAGTGTAGTAGACAACAAGTAAACAAACATAAATGTCTAGTGGTGTGCGACCACAGCCCACAGGTAACTGACTATAGTTAGACCCTAGAAAGACCCATCATCGTATTCCCCGGTACCAAGAGCAAAATACATGTTGTCTGGCATAACCTCTTCCTTATTCTCTGAACAACAATAATTTAAGTAAGGTTGAGTACATTGTACTCAGTGAGACTTGCGGTGTATCGCAATACACACACACACATATAAGGAGAACAATAAATTAGGCTCTATTTTGCAAGTTATTTTTAGCATGAATTAGTTTTTGTTTGCCATATCGATTAAGTAGTAATTTACAATAGAATTGTAAAGAGTATTTGACATGTAATGAAATAACATTTATATAACTTTAATAATAATAAATCACATCCATTCACAACCATCCTGGGCTACAAACATCGAACAATTTACGACCACATGCATGCCACATGGCACACATGTACATGCCATCCTATCATTTCTTATGAAACAATTTTGTAAAAATAAAAGCTATACCCATTGTGGTTACATCTAAGCATGCTCATGACCATGAGCATAGTTATTTAAATAGTTTTTAACACTCTCAATAGGTTATACAATATTACCCATATGAGATAATCAAATACATTGTCGACCACTACACGCTTGTGTAGGCATGTGAAAGATGATTATCATAAAGCCTTTACATCACCTAGTCCTAACCTTGCACTAGCCCGATGAATGACAACCCCCACCTTAGCAAATACCCTCCCTTTCGTAAGGCATTCAACATTGTATTAGCAAGTTTTGGTTCCAACACCTTGGTGAAGGAAGCCCCTACGAGCAAATCTACCCAGAATGTCCTCATTACTTTGGCCTACCAAAATGCAAGGTTGGTCCTAGATAACTTAGTCAACTAATACCATAACCCATATAGCATATATGGTTGTACGATGTGACTTAGATATAGGGCAATAGTGTTCGATCCTTAATTGACCCAAATGAGAATCTCCCACTATCTACATGTGAGATACCCTTTCACATTTTATAGTTCATATTATAACTCGCTCGCATCTAAATCTAGGTTTTTTATTTTATTTTATACCAAACTAATAGAGGTATCCCTTCTGGTCCAACATTTTACAATCACCCATATCCACGCACAAGTTTTTCCAAATGATCGAACTTAGTGAAAACTATTACTTGACTAAGCATCTAGACCATATACTAGATTAATATGCCCAAAATAACAACAGCCACTATCTAAACCATGTTCTAAAGGCTACAACATTAATGATATCAAGTTTGCAAGAAGTTTCAATGCATACAAGCGGATATAGCTACTATTACCCACAATATAGCAAATTTTAACAAAACTTACATGCATATATAATAGATATTGCAAATAATATACAATAATTAAAATTGTAGGATCAACATGGTCAAAGAGGGTGCTTGCCTTCCTGTTCTTGCTTAGAGAATTGCTTGGAAGTGTTCTCAAAAATGTCCCGCGCGATGGTATCTATTCGATAAAATCCAAGTATATACAAATAAGAGCCAAATGAATATAAGTAGAGACAAAATTTAAATATTTTGCATATTTGGATAGAGCATGATTTTACAAAAATTTTGAGACAAAAATCACTTAATTTTGAGTTCATATGCAAAAGTTATAGCCATTTGAACTTGGTTCGATTTATAAATTTTGAAAAATGGAAATATGGGTGACGTGAAAGGCGTACTTCTCAGAAATACTCTTTCAACAGAGAAAGTGAACTTTCCCTAATGTTCTTTTGAAAATACGCTTTCCAGTAGAGAAAGCAAACTTTCGTATAACTGAAGGCGGTTTTTCCATTTTATTTATTTTTCTAAAATTCTTACATGTGGGCCATGCATGTCAGCCTCACATGGTTTAAATCACTTTTTACTTATTTATTTATTGTGTGGGTCCCAGGTGTTAGTGACTCATATTTTAGTTTTAGTTTAATTAAAATTCCTTAATTGATTTTAACTGGGCCCAATTGTCATAACTCATTAGGTGTAAATCTATCATTAATGCTAAGAAGCATTCTTACAAGTGGGTCCTACATGTCATACTCTCAGATTTTATAACTTCATTTAAATACACTTGCGTGTGGGTCCTACATGTCACACTCACATATTTTTAAACTAGTTTTAAATATAATTTTGATTAACTAATTAACTTGGGCCCATATGTCATACATGCATTAGATTTGAACAAGTCATTAGCGCTACACTAACCATTCTGATAGGGGAGGCCTACTATCCATGAGAGGAAAAGCAGAGCCAAGGGGAGCAAAGCTCCAATTAGCTCACCAACGGCCAGGGAAGCAATGGATTGGCTTTGGCATGGGTAGGTGGGCTTCAATGTTAGAGAGGCTCTAGAGTGGCCGGACGGCAAGGAGCTATGGCGGTGTAGAGGACGTCCACAGTGAGGAAGCTCCACTGTGAGGGAGAGCTGCAGATGAGGGTTGCAATAGGTTCTAGTCAAAGATGAGGAAGATGGCTCTAGGGGATGTGGAACACAAGGTGACACAGTTAGAGAGGCGAGAGGTTCACTGGAGTGCTCGGGCCACTACGGAGCATGCTCACCGATGCTGAGGAGGATGGTGCGTTTTGAGCAAGGCAAGGTGGGAAGACCTCAACTTTTCATGGAAATGGAGTGATGGCGAGATGAGGGAGATGATGGCGTGGTTAGGATGACTTTATAAGGACGAGATGGCCAATAGCTACTTCATGAGATCTCATGAGCATGGTGGAGCTGGCATGGCTCGATTCTTCTTGGCGGTGCACGACACACAAAGAAGACAAGGGCAAAGGAGGTTCGGCGTAGCACTGCGATTGGTAGGCGAGGGTGGGTAGCAACTGGGAGAAACAATAGGCGAGGCATCAAAATCCAGTGACATGCCATGGCAGAGCTAGTGCGGGTGCATGTGAGGTGAGAAAAGAGAACTGATGCATGGGCTCGATGTGTCCATGAGAGGAGAAGGATTGCCTGATGGCTAGAATCCACGAAAGAAGAGAAGGCGTATTTGCTCAGCTGAGAGATTTGAGGAATTTTTAAACATCAAAAATGAGCTCCAAGAATTATAAAAGAATATATATTGGCTTCTAACACAGTGTAGATCGTTGTTGATTTTTTTTATAATTTTATCATTCTTAGATTTTTCTCAAAAATTCTATAAAGTTACTATTTTTGTGTACATGCACCATTTTGACTTGAATAAATTCAAGAACATGTTCAAATTTTTATTTCTAGTGCCATGATTGTATTTATACGTTTTTAATTGGTTTCTACTATAAATTATCCTATGCCACTTATGGATCATCTTTTTAGATGTGATTTTGAATTCAAATTGAATTTCATCCAATGTACATTTCTCTTCCAAAAATTTGTGTTTGCAAAATATTTTCCAAAAGAAGCTCCAATAAAAGCCAAAGAAATAAGATACATGCAAAAAGTTTTAAATTTTACTCATTTTTGCATTCCCTAGAATTTGGGATGTTACTGGTCTACCCCCTTAGAAAAAATCTTAACCCTGAGATTCGGCAAGCTTGGTAAGGAAATCCAAGAATTCAGTTCTAAGACGGTCTTCTTATTCCCATGTGGCTTCATCTTCGGTATGGTTACTCCACTTGACTTTTAACATCTTGATGGCACGGTTGCGAGTATGTCACTTGGCTTCGTCTAGAATGTGGATCGGATGCTCCCAATAAGAAAGATTGGGTTGTAGATTGATATTGTCCAATTTGGTCACTTGAAGTGTAGATATACTTTTTGAACTTAGAGACATGAAAAGCATCATGTACATCTGAAAGTTGTGGGGGCAACTCCAATTGGTATGCCACTTCGCCTTTCTTTGCAATGATTTGGTATGGCGTGATGTACCAAGGTGCCAATTTTCTATGGACTTGGAAACAGTGAATGCCATGCAATGGTGATTCCTTGAGATAAACATAATCATCTATCTCAAAGCTTAGCTCGTGATGATGGTGGTTAGCATAGCTCTTTTGACGAGATTGAGCTTCCTTCAAACGGCTTCTTATCACAACAACGTGTTCTTGAGCTTCTTGGATAATAGCCAGTCTAAAGAATTATTTTTCACAAACCTCTAACTAGAAAAGAGGTGTTCTGCACTCCCTCCCATAAAGTACTTTGAATGAAAACATTTGGAGGCTTGATTGAAAGTTATTGTTGTAAGAAAACTTGGTGAATGCCAAGCATTTCTCCCAATTCATGCTATAGGACAGCATGTAAGCTCTTAGCATATCCTCTAAAATTTGATTTGTCCTCTTGGTTTCACCTCCCTTTTATGGGTGGAATGCCATGCTAAAGAATAGCTCGATTCCAATAAGCTCATGCAAGCTTTCCCAAAATCTCAAAATCATGAGGTAAATTAAGGACCTCAATCAAAAGTTATTAACTTTGGCACGCTGTGCAAAAAAATGATATTCTCATGTAGAGCTCAATAAGCTTATATCCATGATATGTAGTACTCACTGGAATAAAATGGGCTACTTTGATCAAGCAGTCGACTATAACCCATATCAAGTCATGCCCGTTTTGGGTTTTTGGCAAGCCGGTAATGTAATCCATACCGATGCCATCCTTTTTCCACTAGGGAACCTTCAAAAGGTTGGAGCAATCATTCTAGTCGCTGTCACTCCACCTTGATTCTTTGGCACACATCGTAAATGGCAATATGTGTGGCGATGCCCTTCTTCATATGGGGCCATCGTAATAATTCCCGGAGATCTTGATACATCTTTGTACTTCCAGGATGAATGGAGAGTGGAGAATCATGAGCTTCCCTGAGGATTAGCTCCTTAATTTTCTATTTATTTGGGACATAAAGCTGCTGTCGATGCATAAGTATTCCATTGGCATTTTCGATGAACTCTGATTTTTCACCGTTCTGCAAATTGCGCTTGATTTTGGCGATCACTGGATCTTCAAGTTGAGCAGCTTTGATCTAAAATTTGAGGGTAGATTGCAACACTAGGGCAGCAAGGAAACCCTCCTCAATCTCCCCTAGGCTGAGTCTCCCAAACTTTTTATGTGATGCCGGTTGACTAGCTTCAATCGACATATCATGTACATTGCTATGATCCACAACAACGACTCATTTGGAAAGAATATGGCCTAGGAAGCCAACTTCCTTTAGCCAAAACTTGCACTTACTAAACTTGGCGTAAGTTGATGTTCCTGAAGTTTCTTGAGCACTATACGCAAGTGTTGCTTGTGGTCTTCTGTATTATTGGAATAGATGAGAATATCATTGATGAAAACCATCATAAACTTGTGTAAATACTGCATAAAAATATTATTCATAATATTTATGAAGCTAGCGGGAGTATTGGTAAGTCCGAATGACTTTACGGTGTACTCATAAAGACTGTAATAGGTGGTGAACGTAACCTTTGGAATATCCTCTGGTTTGATCTTGAGTTGGAAATAATCAGGCCTCAAATCAATCTTAGAGAAGACATATCACAACTACAAAACAAGCTATATTGGATACCTCATCACAGACGGTCCATGTGGAGCCGTCTGTGCTTTAATTATCACAAACGGTTCATGGTGAAAACTGTCTCTGAAACTATCATAGATGATTTTTATGTAGAACCGTCTGTGTTTTGTCCATTATCACAGGCAGCTTTTAGTTAGAACCGTTTATAAAACTATCACAGATGATTTTTATGTACAACCGTCTGTGTTTTGTCCATTATCACAGACGTCTTTTAGTTAGAACCATCCATGAAACTATCACAGACGATTTTTATTTACAACTATCTGTATTTTATCCTTCGTCATATGAACTACAAAAGCTACTAAGTTGGAACAAATAAATGTGACTAGTCACTTTTACAAAAGATAAATTCAAGTCAAATTTATTATAGAAGTCCCAAAAAAAGAGATTCACATATCTTGGTCTTTTGGGCTCAATATGCTTCCTCTTCTACTTTTGGAGTTAGAGGATCAGCGGCTGTGTTCTCGAATATCGTGAAGGTTGTTGTTGCCCTCTTCACTTTCTCCTCTAGCCTGGGCAAATCATTAGCATAGCCTATAATCTCAAAAAGGATGACATGATAACCTTTTTCAAAATTGGCCACTTCTGCTTGATCGGCAAGGTTATTCATGTGTATCTCCACTGCCGTAAGAGTTTCTTCTGCTTTGCGCATATTGAAGAGAAGAACGAGGCTGAGGGTGGTTTCCCTTTCCTGAGCAAAAATGAGACATCTCCATCGACGGTGGATAATGAGGTCCAGCTAACGGATAGAAGCGAGTAGAGAAAGGAGAGTAAGGCATGAGCGGAGGAGTTGCACCAGACGTAAGTTGTTAGCCGCCTGTGTAAAGTTACGGCCGAACAACTTATAATGGATAGATGAGAGGAAGAGATCAAAAGAATATTAGATGTCGTTATTGAGAAATCTGGTGGAGAAGATGATCAGGGAGATGACAGTTTAGAAGAGATTGATTTTGCGGTATCAAGCAATTGTACACCACACTGCATATAAAGCCATAATGGTGTGAAAGTTTAAAGGTTGCTTGCATCGAAATATTAACAGGCGGGAGTAGGGCACACATATTTAAGGGTTATCACAGACGGTTCGTATAAAAAACTGTCTCTGGTAAGGATGTTTGGACTATCTGAATGATGACGGCGATCGGACGGTCTAGAGGGTTGAGGACGATTGGACGGTCCAGAGGGTTGAGGACGATCGGACTGGTCCAAACAGAGCAACGTGTGGCGCTCGAGGATTGGCTGCTGAAGGCGAAGCGGTGGTGGCATTTCTTGGATTTGTGATAGACAATTACTACAGCTCTTGTGTAAACAAGCTAAAAGTTTAACTGTGATTTTTTTTCAGTTCTCCTAGAATATCTTGGATTTGCCAATCCTTAATGTCATTTCCCTTTTGATCTACATTTCAATTCTCATTTCACATCCTTGATTACAAAAAATTTTAGCATGAATTTAATCCTTTCTATTATATGCCAATATGAAAGCTATTATAAAGCAACCTCTACAAGAAGGTCAACAACCGAAATCTTCTGAAGCTGTTGTCTCATAAGTTCGCTCAATTCAGTGCAACCAGTAGGTTCCTTCACAATGTGGGTATTTGGTCATTCTCGGAGGGAACTTCTACAACTACGGTTGCTACACATGTACAATAGCTCGAAGAAACACTTCACTTCAAGCGAGAGGGAGCAGCTACACTTCAACAAACAATAGAGTCTCAATAGCAAGAATTACAAATGCTGAAGCAGCACGTACAGGAAGGGGAGGCAACAAGGAACAAACAACTAGAAGAGATGGAAGAGTTGAAAAAGAAGCAACAAGAAAATGAAGTGATTCTTCGTCGTTTATTGACTATCACACAAGTTTAACATAACCCTTAAACTGATGGTCAGAGAAGTTCACATTTATGAGTAGTTCAATGTCACTTTGGAGTAGTTTAATGCCACAGATTCAGTGAACTGGTAAACATTTTGGAGGTTCTTCTAGGACATCTCCACTATTAAACTTTCTATTTTCTGGATGTATTTTGTTGTGAACTTTCATGTCTGGATTGTACCTGCCATGTGAGAAGCCTCTTGTAGTGTTCTGCATCTATCACATAACTGCATGTGCACTTCAAGAAATGCTTCTTTTGGTTGAAAAGTACAATGACAAGCCATTGTTTCATAAATCTGTGTATATCTTCGATGATATCAGATGCCTGGTTTTGGTATGGACTTCTTTTTAGTGTTCGTGTTGCATGAATTTGTAATGAAATAATATGTTTTACATGTGAGAATATTTCTATCATAGACTGCATGTTTTGTGGCAAAAAGGAAGTGCTATTGGTGATGTAAACAACATCATGCAGCTCAACACCAGTATGCCTATGCCATTTTGTGACGAATGTACAAATTTAATTATCACAAAAAAAAGCCATCCACTGGCCTAACAAAGCGAGCAACCATTTCTGACAAAGACCAACGAATGATCAATGATGAAATAAGCATCATCCAACAGCATGCCTGGGTGGGCAGACTACATTTTGTGACCAAAAACTATGGACCATCCATGACAAAAAAAACACGTCACAAAAACTGCCAGTGCCAGCGGGCTGCCCTTTCAATGCATGACGAACATTGTGAGGCATCTACAACAAAACAAAAGTTATAAAACGCACTGTCCGGGCCTGCTAGCCAAGTATCCCTACAATACATGATGAAAATATTTAACCACCTGTGACAAATAAAAACGTCATGCAAAACACATGCCCGACGGCTACCCGACCGGGCAGGCCTACCTATCTATGATGAAATGGCACATTTGCATGATTTTTATCAACTCTTGTATGACGATTATAAATGTCATCAATTGTTGAATATCCGTGATAATTACGGCTTCGTCGTTAAGTTTATGACAAAAATGGGTCCTGCATCACTAGATACAATATATGATGCACATTCTATGACGATGGTCGAGACGCCACCTTTTTCAGCACAACAAATTATTTATGACAAAAAACTGACCGCCCATGATGATTTCTACTTGTCACTGAACCTCATATTTGTTGTAGTGGGTGTAGTTGGCTAGGGTTAGAATTCCCCTTGTATGTCTTATAAGGCTTTAAACAAGAGATAGCTATCCATAAAGAGAGATATACTAGGTCAATCAAAACAAATGAGTGTGCCATATGTAAGAATCTAACCAAAGAAAATGACTACATAAAAAACCCTTGAGAGATTTTCCAGTAGGAAAAGAGGTCCTTGACCAATCTAGGTAAGTATGAAGAAGAGAGGCTTAGGATTTAATTCCCTAATGCATTCTAAGAACCAATCACCTAAGGTTGTGAGATTGTTAAGAGTGGCAAGTTTGAGGTGAAATCCTGTAAGCAATCTAAAACTATCTTTAGATTTGTACGTTTTGCCTAAACCCCTTCTAGTAAGATAGGTTCTTCTTTAGGCAGCGCTCATTAGAGTTTTTTTCTCAGCGTTCAGCGTCGTGATACACTGTAGCAGCGACGAAAACACTGTAGTAATTTTGGCATTATTCTTTTTTTTTTGAATTTTTGTGTTTTGTTTTTTTTCGTATTCCTTTGTATTGTCCGCTCTACATTAGCGTGCCGCTTTTATTTTTATATTTTTTTAAAATTTAATTATGCCCAATAAACTAACTCAGCTACAGTAAAAAAATAAGTCAGCTACAGTGAAATTTTAGCAAAAGTCATCGCTATTCCGAACGCTACCTTAATAGGCCGACCTCTCAAAAGGTCAAGTATCATTGCACCTTTTGTAAGAAAGATGACTTTATAGTTGAGTTCTGCTTTCGTCGAGCCAATGTTGAGAGAAAAGAGATGATGCATGCTTTGAGGACCATTAGAGCAGTACCTTTACCCATGAATGTCTCTAGAGTTAGGAAGCTTGTCTTTTCTACTAGACATAGGCGTAGGTTTATAGATGACTTCTTGGACTCCTTTGGTGGCTCTAGGCAGCGCTTTGGATTAAGATATCGTCAGGGTAGACCACGAGCAGCATCTTGATAGGGGAGTATTGGCATTTTAGTTGGTCGATTCGGAAAGGTTTAGATGGTTCTCGTGTATGTTCTTATGATTATCTTTCTAATTATTTTATTTCTATTTCTACTATTATTCTTAAACATCATGTAGCTCAATACTGAATTCCTAAGTCTCTTATTACTAACCCCAGTACTGAGGCACAGATTTTGCTACTTATGCCCTGTAGGTTGTAATATCATGATTGTTAGTGCATTTTGAAGTTTTTAAAATAAAAATAACCATTTGAATCTTTCTTGAATTAATTAAAGCTTAATACGAATTTTGTAAAATTAAAAAGATTTAACATAAATAAAGTAGACATCAATTAATTTAAAACTAGTTTTTGTTGGGTTCCTTGTGATGCAAGGAATTTTGTATATTTTATTGAATTTTTGTAGATTTATTTGCTATTTCTAGAGCTCAATTTGAATTAAACCAATTTTTGTTAATTAGAAAATACTGGAAAACCCTAAAATGCCCTGTGGGCCCAGCTTTGTAGATACAGCCCAACTCGCCGCTCGGCCTTTTCTTTCTATCTACCCACTTCTCTTTTTCTGGCCGGGTCATTTCTCTCCACACGACCTATCTCGGCCCATGCCGCCAGTCGCCTCCCTTCCTCACCGACAACCAGGTCCTCAATGTCACAGCAATGCTCCTCTTCTCCATAGCTCCTCCCGTTCATGCTGCTGACGTCGCCCAGGTCCCAGGACTCGCAGTCCGCACTCCATACACCAAGCTGCCACATTGGAGTATAAAATGAGACCCTGGGCCTCCGTTCTAGCCGTCCCAAGCCATCTTGCTCTTTGTCTTGGCCGAAATCAACGAAACCGTGGGAGCCCGAAGTTCTTGCCATTGTTGCTGAGGAGCAAGCTTGCCAAGCCATTGCTACGAAGCTTTTCCACCAGAGCTTACTGAATCACACCGTGTTCTGGAGTTTCCTCATTCATATCCCAACAACTAATCGATGCGAGAACCTGTGGATTTGGAGTTGGTGTCGTCTTTCATCTCGCTGGACGCAACGTTTCATCGCCCAAATTCGCAGTCCACCCGGGTGTAAAGTTGTGCGGTTGTGCCTCGTAGACCACTGCTCGTAGACATACGCATCCAAGCAACAGCCAATGACCCAATAAACACACGGCGGCCCAAGCCCAACAAAGCAAAAGAAATGAGATATACTAGCCCACAAACATCCGCATCCAACTATCGAAGAGTGAGCTAACCTAGAATCCTATATCCCGGGCGGCGGGCGGCAGAGGCGGACTGGTGGAGGACGGCATGGTGGCGGCACCCAGGCGGAGGAGTCGGCACCTCAGCGGAGTGGAGGACGGCACGGCGCGGCCGCGCCCAGGCAGAGGAGGGAAGGACGGCGCGGCGCAGCGGCGCCCAGGCGGCTAGGGCCTAGGGGAGGCCGGGAGGCGGTGGCCGGGGAGCGCCCAGGCGACTAGGGCTAGGGGAGGCGGGAGGTGGCGGCGGCGCGACGCCCAAGCGGCTAGGGGAGGCCGGGAGGACTAGAGGAGGGAGGGGGAGGCGGAGCGGCCGGCGGATTTGAGGAGAGCAGGAGCGGGACTCGGGCGTCGGCGGCGGATTTGAGGAGGCCGGGGCGATTTGGGCGAGGAGCCGAGGGTCGGTCGATCAGGCGGTCAGGCGGAAGTGATAGTGTGACACTGATTTGAGATTGGTAATATACTTTTACAATTTTATGTATTGCATTTCAGCACTTCTATAGTTTTATTTTATAAAGGTAGAAATGTAGAATATGTAAACTGATACTCAAAATTTTATGTAGAAATATAGAAATGTAGAATATAGCTATTCAAAATTGATGCTCAAAATTTTATGTAGAAATGTAGAATATGTAAACTAGCTTGTCAAAATGAGAGTACTTATATTTTTGTCTTCTTTTTTATTGCATCTTTTATATTCTATTATTAAATTATGACACTATTGATGTATCTATCTTTCACAATTGACAGGTTGTTTATTTTACAACTCATCTACATTTGTGGATTAAGCTTCATTAGTGAGGTATTTTTCACTGTCCTTCCGTTATCTACATATGTTAACATGCGAATTGTAGTTGTTGTTTCTATTTTGTATCACATACTTCTATTAGTGTGATTGCAACATAGTTTGATCATGGATTGTTTTGCTTTTGGGTACTATTGTTTATTTCACGCTTCCGACATCGACCTACCTAATTTTTTTTCTGGATTCGCCACTAGACTTCGTCCTACCTAGTTTTTTTTCTAGGTCCGCCACTGGGTGAGTCCCTGCCTATGCTACCTTGTTATCTAGCATAGTCGTATGGTGTTCTAGCCTATTTGCTGTCCACTTTTGTGGGAAAATCCCTACATCCTTGTCGCCCCATGAGAGCTAGGTCTGTCGTGTCGCACCACTGTCGTCGCCGCCGTGTCTTCGCCGTTGGTGACCATTGGCCACTGTGCCCAGTTTGTCTACATCGCAAAGACCCTATAAGTCTAGCACACGTGCCCTAGAACCCAGCCAAGACTTTTCTCACTATTGTGTCATCTAACTGAGCCGTCGTCGTCACCTAGCTCAAAGCCGACCATCTCGCTGACTTTACCTATTGGATCAGAGTCGAGGAACGGATTCACCATGGCATGGAGACACTAACGATGTATTGCAAGAGGTTTGACAAGAACTGTTGCTTTTCATTAATTCAACTCTTTTCTGTACATGAAGGAGACATATTTATAGATGAGGGTGTGACGGTTGCCGGCGACGAACCGGCGTCCGTACGGATCGACGTGTCCGTACGGATCATCGCGTCTGTACGGACACGACCATTGGGCAAAATTGTCTGTAACACTCCCCCTTGAACAATGTGTCGTCATATGATCATCTTGATTCATAATCTTGGAAAAACTCCTCCAAAAACCCTGTAGGAAAAATATGAGGAGAACCTGAAGAGTAGATATGCCATGAAAAACTCCTTTAAAACTCAGTGGAAATATTTAAGGAGAAAAATAATATGGCATATATTTGATTATATCCTTTAAAAATCCCTGTGAGGAAAATAGAGATATAATATATGTATGATTACGTTGTCATATTGCCTCATTAAAAACCATGATGAGAAAACTTTAGAGGAAAACTCATAAAGAAAAAGAGTACAATATTTATATCTGAACGGGTTAAGTCTTAGGAGATTTCTCCCCCTGACGTCTGCAAATCACGTAGTCTTCGCATACCAATTCCATGAACACATTTCTGGATTAGGAAAGTTGGTAATGACTTAGTGAATAAGTCTGCGAGATTATCACAAGACTTAGTTTGCAGAATAATTATTTCCCCACTCTCTTGTAATTCATGTGGGTAAAATAGTTTAGGTGCAATATGTTTTGTGATATTGCTCTTTATGTAACCTGTTTGCATTTGAACAACGCAAGCAGCATTATCTTCGTAGATAATGGTGGGTGATGCGATAGCACCTATACCACATGATTGTTGTATGTAGTTAATCATTCTGCGAAGCCATACACATTCACGTGATGCTTCATATAATGCAATTATTTCAGAATGGTTAGTGGATGTAGCCACTGCAGTCTATTTTGAAGACTTCCAAGATATAGCTGTTCCGCCATGTAAAAACACAAAGCCTTTTTGAGATCTGGTATTATGGGGATCTGATAAATAGCCAGCATATGTATATCCTATTAAGTCCATACCTTTATTCTTCTGGAAGAATAGACCGAGATCTTGAGTGCCTTGAAGATATCTAAGGATATTTTTCACTCCTATCCAATGTCTTTTGGTTGGAGCAGCGCTATATCTAGCAAGTATATTAACTGCAAATGCAATATCCGACTGGATGCAATTTGCAAAGTACATAAGCGCTCCGATGGCACTGAGATACGGAACCTCGGGTCCCAATAGCTTTTCATTGTCATCTCGGGGTCTAAATCGATCTTTGTCCCTGTCTAGAGATCGAACAACCATAGGGGTTTTGGATAGATATGCTTTGTCCATATTGAATTTCTCCAATATTTTATGGACATAGGCTGATTGATGCACTAGTATGCCTGTATGAAGGTGCTCAAGTTGTATACCTAAGTAAAATTTGATTTTACCCAAATCCTTCATTTCAAATTTCGTCGTAAGATGATTACGTGCTTCATCTATATCTTGTGTATTACCAATGATATTGAGATCATCAACATACACAGATATAATGCAAAATCCTGTTGAGGATATTTTGATGAATACGCATGGGCAATCATCATTGTTGGAGTATCCCTTTTTGGTAAGGAACTCACTTAGTCGGTTGTACCACATTCTACCCGACTGTTTCAAGCCGTATAAAGACTTGTTTAATTTTACACTATATATATTGCGATTTGCTCTTGGATTCGGAATGAAAATTCCATCAGGAACTTTCATGTATATATCCGAATCAAGTGATCCATAAAGATATGCAGTCACTACATCCATCAACTGCAAAGATAGATGATTTTGTACTGCCAATGATATTAAATATCGGAATGTTATTCCACTCATTACTGGAGAATAAGTTTCATTGAAATCAATGCTGGGTCTCTGCGTGAACCCTTGTACTACAAACCTTGCTTTGTATCTCACCACCTCATTGTTTTCATTCCGTTTGCGGATGAAAACTCATTTAAATCCGACAGGGAATACATTGGGAGGTGTATGTATCACATTGGTGAATACATTTCTTTTCTTGAGCGAGGCTAACTCCGCTTGAATTGCATCCTTCCATTGAGTCCAGTCCGAGCGCTGTTTGCACTCTGCCATGGTCTTGGGATCTAGATCATTTTGAAGATTGTTTGCAATTGTTGTGGAGAAATAAATATCGACAATTGTAGTCTTACGATTATATGATTCTCCAGAATCAGTATAGTTAGTGGAAATTTCTTGGACCCCTGATGACTCAATGTTATTTACCAAAACATTTCAGTCGGGGTATTCCGATGTCCCAGGATCAGAATTTGAGTGCACTATTGATCTGGGTTCAAGAATCCTTTGGTGTCTATCAACTTGAGGTTGATTTGCATTTACATTCTTTTGTTTCCTTTGTCGCTTGTCAGAAGCTGTATCCGCCACTTGTGCCGTACTTCTCCCCTCTTATTTTGAGATGGAGTTGAGTGGTATTTAGCGATACCTCCACTCTTTCAGGCACATTTCTAGCAGGATTATAGGATTTTGTGACACCCTTATAATCAGTAAATGCATCTGGTAGATTATTTGCAATGTTTTGCAAATGAATGAGTTCCTGAACTTGAAGTTCAGTCTCTCTAGTACATGGGTCTGAGACAGAAATGTCTTGAACATTCCAATCAATTTCCTGGTATTTAGTTTGGTACTTGTTGTGTCCCCCTAATGCCGGGAAATATTCCTCATTGAATATGCAATCAGCGAACCGGGCCGTAAACAGGTCCCCAGTTAGGGGCTCGAGGTATTTTATAATCGACAGAGATTTATACCCAACATAGATCCCAATTTTCCTGTGCGGTCTCATTGAGGTACGCTGCGGTGGTGAGATCGGTATGTATGTAACGCAACCGAACTTTCGCAGATGGGAAATATCTGGTGGATTTCCACGTACTAATTGTAGCGGGGAAGTGCTATGATATGCAGTTGGACGCAATTGGATTAAGTTAGCAGCATGTAAAACTGCATGACCCCAACATGATGTTGGTAAGTTGCAATTCTGTAACAATGGTCTTGCGATGAGCTTGATTCTCTTGATGAGAGATTCTGCTAAATCATTTTGTGTGTGAACATATGGAACAGAGTGTTGAACTTGTATCCCAAGAGTCATACAATAGTCATTGAATGCATAGGATGAAAATTCAGCAGCATTGTCCATTCGAATTGATTGAATTCGATATTCAGGGTAATGTGCTCATAATTGGATAATTTGATCAATTAACTTAGCAAATGCATGGTTTCGTGTGGATAAAAGACACACATGTGACCATCTAGTAGATGCGACCATGAAATACCTGAATGGTCCACACAATAGTTGTATAGGACCACATGTATCTCCTTGAATGCGTTCAAGGAATGTAAGTGGTTCAGCTCTGATTTTAAAATAAGAGGGTCTTAAAATCAATTTCCTGGTGGCACAGAAAGTGCACACAAAATCTGAGGATTCCGAAAATTTTGTTTTGAGGTATGTATGACCAATGAAATTGCTAATAATTTTCCTCATCATTCCAATGCCTGGGTGGCCAAGACGATCATGCCATGTTTGGAATGTGTTAGTGTTTTGGAAAATTAATTTGTTCGCAATATGTTGAATCGGTTTGATGTATGTATAGTACAATCCGGAGGTTAAAGATGGAATTTTTTTTAGTACTTGTTTGCCATATCCGTTGTTTTTTGTGAGGATGAGATATTCCTTTTTGTTGTCATTTTGGGTTTCAATATGGAAACCATTCTGACGGATATATCTATAACTGAGTAGGGTACGTGTTGAATCGGGATAAAAGAGTGCATCCTCAATTTCTAACTGTATACCCATAGGGAGAGTGATAGAGGCGTGACCAGAACCTACTATCATTGCATCGCGTGCAGCGATGGTTAAAATATTTTCTTTCCTCCTAGTAAAAGTTAGAAAATATTTTGTGTCCCTAAATATAGAGTTTGTGGTACCACTATCCACAAGGCATAATTCCTCCTCCATTTCATTGTCTCCAAAAATCTGTATACACAAAAGAAGAATTTTAATAAAAATCTTATTGTGGTATATATAGAATACATACAAACGTAGTTACAATACCGAATATGTTCCATATATGATTGTAGCATGCGAGCTTACAATATAGATGACAACATTATTGATATTACAACACTGTAGTACTTAGAAGCTATGGTAATAGAAGTCTAAATAAGATCTCCAAACATGTCTTAAGAAGTAAATTCTTCAAGTGTGTCCCCGGTGCTCAGGAGATCAATCTTCTTTGGAGAAGTACATGTGTCCTTGAGTTCTTGAATGAACTTTTGAGAGCATCCAGCTTCATTATGGTTGCATGGGAGATTGAAGTGCGCTTCGAATCTCTTTTCTTGAGTATGCTTGCCTTGAGCCCGAGACTAGAGGTAGAGGTTCAAAAGGTGCTTCGGGATGCGGCATTTCTTGGTAGGATGGTTGTGCAACCACATTTTTGACAAATTTCAGTTTTGTCAACTTGCTTACCAAAATTGCCTTTACCCTTCTTGAATCCACCACGCTTTTGCTTCGTGTTGCGTTTGTTTTTACCCTTAAAGTTCTTTTGAGTGGTCTTTTGAACCACGGAACTTAATGTTATTCTGATTAGTATGAACTTCAGGAAGTGGAGCAGCCCCAATGGGACGTTACTGATTGTTCTTTAAAAGAAGTTCAGCGTGCTTCTCAGCCTGAAGTATATCTATGCATTAGATCAGAATAAGTTTGGTAATTTGTAGCACGCCATTGCTGCTGTAGGACCCTGTCAGATGGGAGCATAGTAGAAAGAGTCTTCTCTATTTTATCCGTATCCGTTGGTTCCTTTTCACAAAAACGCAACTTGGAGCAAATAGCATGAAGGGCATGGTTATAGGCTCCAACAATTTTGAAGTCTTGGAGTCTAAGATGTGTCCATTCATGATTAGCCTCAAGTAAGATAACAGCTTTTTTCTATTCATATCTATTTTTTAGGGCTAACCATAAAGTGAGTGGATTCTCCTCATACAGATATTCAGCCTTCAAATCCGGATGTACATGATTCCGTATTATGCTCAAAACGGAATATTCTACAATATCCAGTGGGATTTGATCAGCTGGAGGATCGAATATCACCATTTGCAACCCACGTGTGGTGAGATTGATTTTTAGGTCCATAGCCCATGTGGGGTAGTTGATACCATCGTGAGCGATGGGCTCAAATTCTTTGGTAGCTATTTAAAGCCTACATGAAAAGTACGCTATAAGATAATTAATTTACATGAGGTAAATTAATATGTATGGTAATGTTGTAATAAATGCACAATATGTGAAAAACAATATGAGTATTGTAATCCGAATGAATATTTATACCTAAATTAAATATAACATGTGGTTATATTTATAATACCGTTAATTCACAATATTGGTGGTAAACACCAATTTATTGTATGGCAGAGCGTATAAAGAAAGTAGCAAATTGCCATAAATTGTAATTATGGTATTTGTTGTAGGTATGCATTCATAATATGTTGCAAAATTCTAAATTATTAAGTACAATGGTACTTATTAAATGAGAATGTTGCTTAAAGATATCAAAAATTAAATATGGTTTCAATTCATATTGTATGTAATTTGCAATAAAGTAGCAATCCAATATATGTAAAATTATAAAAATGTGTTTGGACATTATTTAAATAAATACAAAATTTTCAGGTCTTGTAGGGACTGAAATGCGAGTTTATAAAAGTACAAACTGACGGGTACAATTATAAACAAGCACATGGACTATACTGCAAATAGTACAATAGAAGATTACTATTTTCATGAAATGGAGGGGGGAATTGCAAAATATACAAAACTTGGGCTGAAGCCCAATCGGCCTTTGGGCCCAAGTGGAGGGGTGGAGGTAAGTGGGCTAAAAGCCCATGTTTTGGGCAGCACTATATAAAGGAGGGTGGGGGGAGGATTAGGGTTTCCCCCAAACCCTAGCCAACCGCTGCCGCCTCGCTGGAGCCGCCGCCACCGGCCGGGACCCGTGTGCCGCACCGACCGGTCACCGCCGCCTCCATGCGCCATGCGTCGGCTACCCGCGCCTCGCGTGTTGCGCGCGTCTTTGCGCCGCCGCCCGCCGCCATGCCGGACGGCGCCGCCACCGGCGCCACCGTGTCCGCCGATTTCGCCACCCTTGCCCGGCCGCGCCGGCGCCGCGCCCCTCCGTCTTGGCCGTGCGTCCCCGCGCGGAGGCCGCGCGCGCCGCCGTGCCGGGGCCGCACCATTGCCTGCGCGCCGAAGGCGCGCCGCTCAGACTAGAGGCTGCGCTGCCGCGCTGCCGGAGACCGCGCCGCCCAAGACCGAGGCCGCGCTGCCGCGCAGCAGGGGCCGCCAGCCGCGGCGCGCGCCGGGGCCGGAGGCCGCTGGCCGGGCCGCTGGCCGGGAGGCCGCCGCCAGAGGCCGAGCCGGGCGCGCGCTACCGGGAGGCCGCGCAAGGAGGCCGCGCCGGCCAGGAGGGCCGAGCGCCAGGGTGCCGCGCCAGGAGGGCCGCCGCGCCGGGGTTCAATAAAAACGAGAATTTCCAGAAATTCTCGCCATTACCTTGTTTGTTGTTCTTTGATTTGTGTGTGCTGATAATGTATTGCAAGAGGTTTGACAAGAACTGTTGCTTTTCATTGATTCAACTCTTTTCTGTACATGAAGGAGACATATTTATAGATGAGGGTGTGACGGTTGTCGGCGACGAACCGGTGTCCGTACGGATCGACGTGTCCATACGGATCGTCGCGTCCGTACGGACACAACCATTGGGCAAAATTGTCTGTAACACGATGGACATGCTGAGCCTCTACTCACCGACGTTTGCTATCACAGACACCGGCCATGTCAATTGATGGTGTGTCCAAGCCACGACAACTCCATTCCTTAGATGTCTGCCCATGTGGCCACTGAGTCAGCGTCGTGCCAGAAGTGGTTGCACTGCATCGGCATGCTGCTATGAGCGCAGCCACATAGATGCCACCTTGGCCATCTCGCCTATGTGTCAGCCGGTTAGCCACCCAGTCAGCATATTGCAACAATGTACTAGTACATAGACCATGTCCACCATGAACCAAAGCTTTAATCATGAACCCGATCCGTGAGCCATGACCCATTTGTCAGTATCTAAATCCTATTTACCAGAATTTCTTTAATTCCAAAAATCTCTAATTTATTGTCCTACCTGCCAGCCATATATTTCCCTCTCCTCTATTATTTTCCAGTATTTTCTCAACTAATCAATCTTCCGAGATCCCATTCTTCTTCGTCCGAACTCCGATTGACTCAATTCTTCTTCCTAAATTCAGATAAAATTGAGCTCTATCTTTTGGTTCTAGTTTGGTTATTTTTAAATTTTATTTAGATTTTATTTATATTTCATTCATTTTCTCTCTCGTTAGATAATATCTTCAAAGAAGCAGAAGTAGGACCAGAAGTTAAAGAGTTGGTAACTAAGCAAAGCCAAGGCATATCGTGACCTTCGATCATGTTAAACGTATTGTTTTAAATCTATTTATTATTATTTTGTTTTAAGTTATCATGTATTACTAATTTAATACAAACCTTTGTAACTGGTAGTCATTGACCAAATTTGATTAATTTCTCATTTGATAATTTGAATGCTAAGGTTCCATTATCACCATGGGATAGATAATTATCTAGCGATGTAATGCTAGTATCCACTTGAGCTGTACATTTAATATGCTTAGCTATGCTTATAGTACGTTGAGCTCATCATCACATGTTGATTCATTAATTAATTTTGATTTAATGAAATATTAAATTATGGTGGTCAGCCATAGTTATACAAAATGGTTTTCTCTTGAATAAGTATCGTGCAATAAAGAGGAAGTGTGATCAACATTTTTGGAATGTGGATGCCTCGTTTGAGTAATGTCTAATGACTTGACTTTGTGCACCATTGATCTATACCTTATCATGCAATCACATGTCTAGTATGGGATATACCTAGCTAATTAACTTATGATGTTTCAACTTTAATTCCATCATTGAGATGAATGTGGTACATTGGCGTAAGAGGGGAGATTTTACCGACTAGATCAAAGCATACTTGGTACGTAGTGAAATCTTAGCAAACAGAATTGGGTTGAGATTGAGTATTGTAAAAACCTTATTGTGATCTTCTTGGTTGGCACGCTTAAGAAAGTATGTTATACTAGTGACACTACAAGATAATCATATCATATGGGTAAAGTTGTACAATCTCTGCAGAGTGTAAAACTATTTGCCAACCAAGAATGCTCGATGATTTCACACGAGAGGTAGAATTTCATAAAACATTGGTTGAGTTTGTTGGAAAGTAAATGGTAGTTCACTTGTGGTTTAGGGAAGTGAATGGCAGTTCACTTGTGGTTTACTCAATTTCTTTGGATTATTTATTTAATAATCAATTTTAAAGTTTCTTTTAATCTATTTATTTTATTTACTCTAAATTATTGCTTTTTGCAAAATAACTACTTAGCCATCATTTGGTAAGTCTTGTTTTATTATATAATGCATCTTGTTACAAATGACTTATTGAGTACTTTAGTACTCATGGCTATATCCTTTGCTACTCAGTTATTGAAGGAGAGCTATTTTAGCCAGAGATGATAGAGGAGTACTTCGACTTTTTCACGGATTAGGACTTCAATCCTGAGTTGATTATCTGTCGGCATGTCGAATGGCCACTATGTTTATCTTTACTTTCCGATGCTAAATTTTGCTAAGCCATTCAGGCTATTATTTATAAACTTAGCCATAAGGTTATTACTCTGATAAGTAATGATATTTGAGTCTTTCTTAGTTAATCATGATCATGGTTAATATTTCATCTATGTTTCCAGTATGTGCGCTAGCGTGATCTTGAACTAATACAAATTACGCAAAGAGTCCGAATTTGTATATTCGGGTCTCGACATAGGTCTAGCGTGTGAGAAAGGAGGACATGTGGCTTGTTGACTCGAGGTGTTCTCGACACATGACTAAAGATTCTCAATGGTTCTCCTCCCTCACTTGTGCATCTAGCAACTAGTTGATCGTGTTTGAAGATACTTCTACTAGCATCGTGACAATAAAGGGTATAGTGCATGTCATGTTTAAGAATGTTGCTTTGGTAAGTAACCTGAGGTATAATCTGTTATCTATTTCGTAGCTTCATGATGAGGGTTTAGGAGTGAGATTCAAGAGTGGAGAATTTAGAGTTCTAGACTCCTCGGGTGAGTATTTCTTTGGGATCTCTAGGTTTGGGATGATCTTTAGTTCTGATTTTAGTATCTCTTTTACCTCTATCCCTACGTGTCTTATGACTTCTGATTCTCATGACTTAGTATTGTGGCATCATAGCCTTCGACATATAGATTTTGATCTCTTAACTTGAGTTAGTAGTAAGAACCTTATTAGAGCATAGCCTGGGCTTAAGAGTTCTAGAGACCTAGTATACACACCCTATAGACATGGTAAGATGACTTCTGCTTCTCATCTTTCTCTTACCTTAGTGTTGAATGATGGCCCTAGATAGCTCTTACACTTAGACACAATTGGCCCTTCTAGAGTCCAGTTTGTAAGAGGGAAGTGATATGTGTTTGTCATTATAGATGACTTCTCTAGGTATTCTTGGGTATATTTTTTGGTTTCTAAGGATGAAGCATTTAGCTGCTTTAGAGAGTTGACCATTAAACTATCAGTTGACCTCCTAGGAGCCTTGAGAGCTATTAAGAGTGACAATAGCATAGAATTCAAGAACTCATATTTTGCCACTTTCTACACAGAGAGGATTAGAGCACTAGTTCTCCTTACCTAAAGTCCTCCAATAGAATGGAGTTATAGAAAGAAAGAATAGAACCCTTATAGAGATAGCTAGGACCATACTAGATGACCATAGCACCCCTAGGTGGTTTTTAGTTGAGGCGATCTTTACTATTTGCTATATGACAAATAGGGTTTTCTTGAGATCGTCTATAGACAAGACTTCTTTTAAGCTTAGATTTGATCATAAGCCTAGCATATCTTATTTTAAGATATTTGGTTGTAAGTTCTTCATTCTTAAATATGGCAAGTTAGATAAGTTTGAATCTAGATGCTATGATAGTATTTTTCTTAGATATCCTGCTCATTCTCGTAGCTATCGTGTATTTAATTTGGATACTAGCAAAATTGTTAAGACTTATGAAGTTACTTTTGATGAGACTAGTCCTGTTACTAGACCCGATAGTGCAGGTACACAGATACACGGTGATTACGAGAACATCTTCATCGATGATGACTCTAATTAAGAGGATGAGGATCCAATCCCTCCTCTAGTCACTCCTGAGTAAATTGGAGAGCTTGCTTCCACTACTCCAACTCTAGCGGAGGAGCCTCCTCCTACCTTCATCAACACATCAAGCGGCTCTGCTTCTACCTCCATAGCTCATGAAGTAGAGGCCACATCTGCACTAGAACCTCTTCTTCATATTCAGCAAAGACACCCTCTGAAGTAGATAATTGGGGATCTCTATGAGTGAGTTCCTCGCTCCAAGTTTATCTCTCCAGATTCTCATGTACATTCTATTTTTGTTGCCTTTTGAACCTTGAGATGTCATCCATGTATTATCTGATTCCTCTTGGATTAATGCTATGCATGAAGAGCTTGAGAAATTTGGAAGAAACCAAGTTAGATCTTAGTTGAATTTTCACCTAATCATAATGTAATTGGAATAAAATATATTTTCAAAAATAAGCAAAGTGAGAATGGATTGGTAGTTCGCAATAAGGCTAGGCATATAGATCAAGGTTTTTCCAAGGTAGAGGGCTTAGATTTTAAAGAGACATTTGCTCCTGCAACCATATTAGAACCCATTCGCATACTACTAGCATTCACGTCATCTAAGGGGAGGTCTATGTCAAGCAACCTCTTGGTTTTAAAAATTCTAAGTTCACAAACCATGTGTGCAAGCACTCTAAAGCCTTATATAGATTGAAACAAGTCCTTAGAGTTTGGTATGACGGGCTTAAGAGTTTCTAACTTAAAAATGATTTCAAAATAGGAATAGTAGATAAAACCTAGTTTACTCTCAGGCATGTCAGTGACTTCTTACTTGTTCAGATTGATGTGGATGACATTATATTTAGTGGTTCCTCTCAAGCTTTTGTGTCCAGATTTTTAGATTCTATGAGCAGAAAATTCGAGATGAGTATGTGATGGGGTGCACAATCTTCACAACGTAGGATTGAGGATAACTTTGGATCCGTGTAACCTGACGAATCAATGGCACTAACCACTATCTCAATACAACAACCTGCGATAAAAGAATTCGTCCAACCGCACACTTTGATCCTCGCCTACTCAGCCACGCAAAAGTAGACGTGTTCTTCCTGCAAAAACATGAGGAAATCACAAGAATGGTGGTAATATCCAGATTGGAACTCCCTATTCGATTGGGGGCTATATAGCACAAGCCATAGAATAAAGAGCAAAATGTTTAATCTGAATAACATGGTCTCCCAACTTCATGAGGAGGGGTGCTGCTTGCATATCAAGCCAAAAGGGGGCCAAGCCATGTCACATGTAGATTGTGCTCTCCAACAGGAAAGCACGAGCGCTTCTTGTGATGATCAAGTTGTGAAGACCAGGGAGACCAGGGCATCACATCAAAAGAGTATGGCTCTGAGTTCAACCAAAAGTCCAGCACATGGCTTGCATGTTGATGAGTCCAGTCATGTAATTAGTTTAGGAATTGAGTCCGAACTAGTGTTAAGTATAGACTTGGTTATCAAGCCGATTAGGAATTGTTTTTAGCCTCATTGGCCGAATAGATTAAGCCATGGCCTTTGAACCGTTGTGTACGGATGCAAGGGGTGGGGATATCTTAAATAGCAGCACCCCTCCTCATGAAACTGAGTGACCACATTATTCAGATTAAACCTTTTGCTCTTGATTTTATGGCTTGTGCTGCAATGCCCCCAATAGAATAGGGAGTTCCAATCTGGATATTACTACCATTTTTCTTATGATTTCCTCGTGTTTTTGTAGGAAGAACACATCTACTTTTGCGTGACCAAGTAGAAAAGGATTGAAGTGCATGGTTAGGCGAATTCTTTTGTCACAGGTTACTGTATTGAGATATAGTTGACACCATCAGTTTGTTAGGTTACACGGATCCAAAGTTATCCTTGATGCTACATTGTGAAGATCGGACACACAGTATCATCTCGGTATTAGAGCACTGGGTTGACACGGTAGGATTATTTACCCTTAGCTAGTATTGTATTTATTTTCAGTCATATATGCATGGTATAGTATCTATCGTGCATACTTTTTCTGTTTAGCACATCATATACATCTAAGAGTGTAGTAAATAAAAAGAACAACACATATGCACGGTAATGTATGAATCAATTTGTGTTATTCTTATTGTTTTGCACAAACCATTTAGTACAACAGTAGCCATAAAATGTATATATTGCAATATTGGCATTAGCACCATTCTCCCTCCTATACGAAAAAGTCATCATTGACTTTTCTAAGGACATAGACAAGATATCAAAAGGCATAACCCGATCAAGTTGTTCAAATATGAAGGAGAAAATTTGAAGTGCCTTGCATGCTTCATTTAAATGATGAACAAGTAGACTTAAGAAATCTTTCTAAACAGCAAGCACTATTATTTAAACTCATCTCATTGTAATCACAACATAGCACAAGAGATTGTTTATCCAAAAATATATAATTTTAATGCAGTAAGCTTATCACATGTAATGCATATTCGATAAACATAGAACTTGTTATCTACACCCTAATCTCCTATCAAATTGAACTTATATGTGTAGATATAGGTACTAACTAGTGATTTTATATATATAATTTCAGCAACATTCTTAATCACACTAAATAGTTCAACAGGTTTATTAAACATGATATAGGGTCTGTTCTTTTTTGCTGCAGCTTATGGATTTTGGCTGAAATTTTTGAATTTTAGCTGTTTGCGACAAAGATTACGAAGAGAGAGGTACTCGCTTGCGATTTTGGATGGTATAGATGTTGGGCTTTCAACGTGTATTATAATTAACTTGTAAACTCTATCTTAAGAAATACTCCGTTTAAAAGTTAGGTACTGTAGTAAAAGTCAAAAGCCATTTTGAGAAGTTAAAAAAATAGGCCCATAGTATAAAGAATCACTAGGAGATATTCGGGTAAGAATTTTCTTATGAGTAATCAATTCCATATTACGTAAATTAAGCATATCAAATTCAGAACATAGAATTTTCATTTGCACACATGAGTTCTCATAATTATTCACTATTTTATAATTAAATTCAGCACCAATACTATTACCTTTATCATTCTCCTTAGATGAAATCATCACCTCATATTGATGTATCCATGGGGCAATAAGTACTTTTTCTCCACCCGTGGTTATCTCCTCATTTTTTGCTTCCAACAATGCTAGTTGTTGAACATGCAATTCCTTATCTTCAATGTCAACCTGCACAATATGATAAACAACACTAGAAGTAGATACTAATATGCTAGTTTGAGAATCAACCTCACTTTGTCTATCATCTACTTCTCTCTTTTCTTTTTGTATATCTCTCATACTCTCAATTTGGATACTCTCAACCTCACATATGGTGGAATCACACAGCTCACTCTTTTTAATACTCTCACTCAATTTGGCTATGTGACTCTAATTCTCACATGGGTTTTGATGCATCTCATCCTCTATGGATCGTAGGCCAACAATGGCGCAGTTACTATCAACCACGATCACACCACATGATGCCTTAACCAAAGGAAAAGTCCCATGCTTGGCTGCCTTCTCATATAACACATTGGTAAAGGTATATGAATTAAAGTGTGGACTCAAGTTAAACCATGGTGTACGCCTTTCCATAATTCTCCTCTCCTCGTCTATAGCATAATTCACAAGATCCTGCATACTACCATTATATTACAAAGAATAGTAGTAGCAATATCGGAATTCAAACCTCTTTTGAAATAAGCCCTCATTGGATATGCCTCTGTGATGTTGGTACGATACATAGCATAATCTAGCTCATCATAATAAGATTGGATAGATCATCGTCCTTGACGAATGCTCTTCATATGATAAAGTAACCCTAGTTTATACTCATATGGCACAAACTCTTTTCTCATGACCTCTTTCAATTCTTCCCATGTAGTGACATATTGCTTCTCAGGATATTGCTTCCACCAAGTGCATGCATATATTTCAAACTTCATAGTGGCTTATGTCACTTTCTTGGTTTTGAACAACTTCTGAAACTTGAGGTCACATTCGAGTTGTTCCAACCATTCGAGATACTCATCTAGATCTATACTTCCGTAGAATGAAAAATACAAGTACCGAGAGTCTCACCATGAGGAACGAAATGTTGAATATCCTGCCATTGTTAATATTGCCAAAATAGCAAAGAATATGTGGAATTTATATGGAATCATTCATCCTCACCCTCTCTTTACTAACCGAAGTTCTTATGCCTCCTCAGATCGCGAAGACACACGTACCTTGGTGATGATAGACAATTAAAGGTGATAGATCAAGCGAATTTCAAGCCCAAGTGTCGTATGAAATAATGGCTAATATGTGGAGCTTGGAGAGAGAGAGAGATAGTAAGGAGTAATAGATATGTAACTCAGTTAATGCAAAATCAAATAATAATCCAAAAGTTAACATTGTGTTAAGTTACCATCACTATATGGGATAAAGCTAGTAAAATAGGACGTGTCACAAGTGGATATAAGCACTATGCAATAACAAAGTATATGCATCAAATAGATATACTAAAGTGCATCAAAAATATAGCTCAGACAGTGTGCATAGAAATCTGAAAATTCTCCCATAAAAAGGACACGACGAGAGCACTTTTTTTCTTATTTTTTTCACTTTTCTTTTTTTAGCCGGTTCATCATCTTCTTCTTTTTTTTGAACCGATTCACTTTTTTTTGGTACTCTCGGTTTGGACATGGAAACAGCAGGATGACCAAAAGCTCTTCGGACTTGTGAATGCTTGTTGCTGTAGCTTTTCTTTTCACAACTATGCACAAGCGAGCACACACTACAAAATCAACAGCAGCTTCTCTCTCTTGCCAAAGCACAAATCAGCACACGCTACAAAAACAACGGCAAGGAACAACTCTTGGTACTTTTGATGCCTAGTTTTAATGCTTAGTGCTAATAAAAGCCTTCGAGAACTTCAGGGCTGCAGCCAACAAACTGAGCAGCATGTGAGTTGTAACGTAGGGTGCGGAGGCCACACGTCGGGACACACGGGATGGTTGATGGATATTTTTTTGGTGCGTGTTTGGTAGTAGAGAGTTACGGCGGAAACATAAAAACCACAGAACGAGATGCGTGGCAAGGGTTTGGCGGCGGAATTTTCTGGTTGAGGCGACAAAAGGCAGTGGCGGCTGAACAGATGCAGACTGATTTTTATTTTGGGTATAGCAGATCCAACCACAAGATGATTAACAGATGCAGCGGAAACAGGACTTTGACAGCAACTAAGAACAATCTAACACATGAATTAAAATTTGATAATGCAAAATTAAGAACAAATCTAGGCACAAAGGTCTAGTTGTAGGATAGTATTTTTGTGAGGCAATTTTCTGAATTATAGGACTGAAAATAAATATGATACTAGCTAAAGGTAAATAATCCTAATGTATCAACCTAGCGCTCTTGTATCAAGATGATATGGGGTGCTCGATCTTCACAACGTAGGATCAAGGATAACTTTAGATCTGTGTAACCTGAAGAACCGATGGCACTAACCATTGTCTCAATATAGCAACCTGCGACAAAAGAATTTGCTGAACCACACGCTTCGATCCTTATCTACTCGGCCACGCAAAAGTAGATGTGTTCTTCCTACAAAAACATGATAAAATCACAAGAAGAACAGTGGTAATATGCATATTAGAACTCCCTATTATATTGGGAGTGTTGTAGCACAAGTTATAGAATCAAGAGTAAAAGGTTTAATCTGAATAATGTGGTCTTGCGATTTCATGAGAGGTGCTGCTATTTAAGAGCTCCCCACCCCTTGCAACCGTATAATGGGCTAAGGCCATGGCCTAATCTTTTCAGCCAGTGAGGCTGAAAACAATTCCTAATCCGCTTGATAACCGAATCTATTATCTAACACTAGTTCGGACTCAGTTCCTAAACTGATCACATGACCGGACTCATCAACATGCAGGCCATGTGCTGGACTTTTGGTTGGACTCAATGCCATACTCTTTGACGTGATGCCCTGGCCTCCCTGGTCATCACAACTTGATCAGTACAAGTAGCGCCTGTGCCTTCCTGCTGGAGAACACAATCTGCATGTGACATGGCTTGGTCCCCTTTTGGCTTGATATGTATTGCAAGAGATTAACAAGTATTTGAGAGAGAACTATTGCTTTATTATTTCATCCAATCTTCTGTACATGAATGTGTTACATATTTATAGATAATGAGGGGATGCGTGGAACAACCGTCGGCGACGAACCGGCGTCCGTATGGAATGACGTGTCTGTACGAATGACGCGTCCGTACGGATACGTCCATTGGTCATTTGTATGTAACACTCCCCCTTGACCAATGCGTCTTCATATGATCACTTTGATTCATCATCTTAGAAAAACTCCTCCAAAACCCTGTAAGAAAATATGAGGATAATTTGCAGAGTAGATATGCCATGGAAAACTCCTTTAAAATCTAGTGGAAAAATTTAAGGAGAAAAATGATATGGCATATATGTATGATTACGTTGTCATAATGCCTCGTTAAAAACCTTGATGAGAAGTTTTAGAGGAAAAACTCATAAAGGAAAATAGTACAATATTTATATTTTAACGGGTTAGGTCTTAGGAGATTTCTCCCCCCTGATGCCTGCAAATCACGTAGTCGATGCATACCAATTGCATGAACACATTTCTGAAATGTAGAAGTTAGCAATGACTTAGTGAATAAGTCTGCGAGATTATCACAAGACTTAGTTTGCAGAATATTTATTTCCCCACTCTCTTGCAATTCATATGGGTAAAATAGTTTGGGTGCAATATGTTTTGTGATATTGCTCTTTATGTAACCCGTTTGCATTTGAACAATGCAAGCATCATTATCTTCGTAGATAATGGTGGGTGATGCGATAGCACCTATACCACATGATTGTTGTATGTAGTTAATCATTCTGCGAAACCATACACATTCACGTGATGCTTCATATAATGCAATTATTTCAGAATGATTAGTGGATGTAGCCACTAAAGTCTGTTTCGAAGACTTCCAAGAGATGGCTGTTTCACCATGTAAAAACACAAAGCCTGTTTGAGATCTGGCATTATGGAGATCTGATAAATAGCCAGCATCTGTATATCCTATTAAATCCATATGTTTATTCTTCTGGAAAAATAGACCGAGATCTTTAGTGTCTTGAAGATACCTAAGGATATTCTTTTACTCCTACCCAATGTCTTTTGGTTGGAGCAGCGCTATATCTAGCAAGTAGATTTACTGCAAATGCAATATCCGACCGGGTACAATTTGCAAGGTACATAAGCGCTCCGATGGCACTGAGATATGGAACCTTGGGTCCCAATAGCTCTTCATTGTCATCTCGGGGTCTAAATCGATCTTTGTCCCTGTCTAGAGATCGAACAACCATGGGGTTTTTCGATGGATATGCTTTGTCCATATTGAATTTCTGCAATATTTTTTTAAATATAGGCTGATTGATGCACTAGTATACCTGTATGAAGGTGCTCAAGTTATATACCTAAGTACCTCCACTCTTTCAAGAACATTTCTAGCAAGATTATAGGATTTTGTGACACCCTTATAATCAGGAAATGCATCTGCCAGATTATTTGCAATATTTTACAATTGAATGAGTTTCTGAACTTGAAGTTCAGTCTCTCTGGTACGTGGATCTGAGGCAGGAATGCCTCTGGAGGGCAGGCGCTTACAGCGTAGGCCAGGGGCGCTACGCATGAGGAGGCAGGGAGGCGAAGCTGCCGTTCCCCTACCTTCAAAGATAGTGCCCGTGGAGGGCGGGCGCTTACAGCGTAGGCCAGGGACGCTACGCACGCGGAGGCAGGGAGGCGAAGCTGCCGTTCCCCTACCTTCAAAAATGCGCTGCCTCCCTGGTGCAACGCGCGCAAAGACGCGATACCCAGGCGGTGTGCCACAAAAGCCAGGCACCCCCTGGTGTCTCATCCATCATGCAGTTTTTATACTCCATAGAGTGCGTGGGAACATCAACCACGTCTTATTTATACTCCGAAGAGTACGCGTAATGCAACGCGTGCGCGGGACATCCGCGTCTTGTTTATACTCAGTAGAGTGCACAGAAACAACATCTGCGTCTTGTTTGTACTCCGGAGGGGGCGTGAGACTATCAACCACGGCTTACCGAGTACTCTGGGAGGGTACGCCAACACGTGCGCGGGACATCCGCGTCTTGTTTAGACTCAGTAGAGTGCGTAGGGACAACATCCGTGTCTTGTTTGTACTCCGGAGGGGGAGTGGGACTATCAACCACGGCTTACCGAGTACTCCGGAGGGTACGCCAACGCGTGCGCAGGACATCCGCATCTTGTTTAGACTCAGTAGAGTGCGCAGGGACAACATCCGCGTCTAGTTTGTACTCCAGAGGGGGCGTGGGACTATCAACCACGGCTTACCGAGTACTTCGGAGGGTACGCCAACGCGTGCGCGGGACATCCGCGTCTTGTTTAGATTCAGTAGAGTGCGTCATCTGTTGTGGCTACAGGCTAAACAATAAAGAAAGGGACTCGTAGGAGAGGAAGAGGAGAGCCAGATCTGGGGGAGAGTTGGTAAGAATGAGGGGATGATGCCTCCTCCTGCCCCTCCTGGGGGTTTATATACATGAGTGGGGTAGAATGGAAAATCCCCATTCTACCCCTTAGTATTTACAAAGGGTGAGAGTACATTGGTATATTTACACCTCTACACTATTGGGCCTATTACATATTAGGCCAGTTGCAAGGCCCAGTCACGGGGGGTTGGACCACCCCCACAACAATTAGGAAATATTTTGTATCCCTAAGTATAGAGTTTGTTGTACCACTATCCACAAGGCATAATTCCTCCTCCATTGGATTGACTCCAAAAATCTATATACACAAAAGAAGAATTAATAAAATTCTGATAGAGGTATATATAGAATACATACAAACTTAGTTACAATACCGAATATGTTCGATATATGATTGTAGCATGCAAGCGTACAATATAGATGACAACATTGTTTATATTACAACACTGTAGTACTTAGTAGCTATGGCAATAGGAGTCTAAATAAGATCTCTAAACATGTCTTGAGAAGTAAATTCTTCAAGTGTGTCTTCACGGCTCAGGAGATCATCCTTCTGTGGAGAAGTACATGTGTCTTTTAGTTCTTGAAGGAACTTTTGAGAGCATCCGGCTTCATTATTGTTGCATGGAAGATTGAAGTGTGCTTCAAATCTCTTCTTTTGAGCATGCTTGCCTTGAGCCAAAGACTGGAGATAGAGGTTCACAAGGTGCTGCGGGGTGCGGCATTTATTGGTAGAATAGTTGTAGCAACCACATTTTTAACAAAATTCAGTTTTGTCAACTTTCTTACCATAAGTGTCTTTACCCTTTTTGAATCCACCACGCTTTTGCTGCATATTGCGTTTATTTTTACCTTTAAAGTTCTTTGAGTGGTACTTTGAACCACTGAACTTAGTGTTATTCTGATTAGTATGAACTTCAGGAAGTGGAGCAGGCTCAATGGGACGTTACTGATTGTTCTTTAAAAGAAGTTCAGCATGCTTTTCTACCTGAAGTATAGTATGTATAAGATCAGAATAAGTTTGGTAATTTACAGAAAGCCATTGCTGCTGTAGGACCCTGTCAGATGAGAGCATAGTAGAGAGAGTTTTCTCTATTTTGTCCGTATCCGTTGGTTCCTTTTCAAAAAACCGCAACTTGGAGCAAATAGCATGAAGGACATGGTTATAGGCTCCAACAGTTTTGAAGTCTTAGAGTCTAATATGTGCCCATTCATGATTAGCCTCAGGTAAGATAACAGCTTTTTGCTGTTCATATCTATTTTTTAGGGCTAACCATAAAATGAGAGGATTCTCCTTATACAGATATTCAGCCTTCAAATCCGGATGTATGTGATTCCGTATTGTTCTCAAAACGGAATATTTTACAATATCCAGAGGAATTTGATCAGCTGGAGGATCGAATATCACCCTTTGCACTCCATGTGTGGTGAGGTTGATTTTCAGGTACATAGCCCATGTAGGGTAGTTGATACCATCAAGAGCGAGAGGCTCAAAATCTTTGGTAGCCATTTAGAGCCTACATAAAAAGTACACCATAAAATGATTAATTTACATGAGGTAAATTAATATGATGGTAATATTGTAATAAAATGCAAAATATGTGGAAAACAATATGAGTATTGTAATCCGAATGAATATTTATACCTAAATTAAATATAACATGTGGTTATATTTATAAGACCATGTAAGCACAATATTGGTGGTAAACACCAATTCATTGTATGGCATAGCGTACAAAGAAAAGTAGCAAATTGCATAAATTGTGCTCATGGTATTTGTTCTAGGTATGCATTCATAATATGGTGCAAAAATTCCAAACTATTAAGTATAATAATACTTACTAAATGGGAATGTTAATTTCAATTTGCAAAAGATAGCGAAATATAATTGGATATTCATTTGAACAATTACATAATTTTCAAGTCCTGTAGGGACTGAAATGCTAATTTATAAAAAATACAAACTGACGGGTACAATTATAAAGAAGCACAGGAACTACACTGTAAATACTACAATAGAAGACTACATTATCCAGGAAATAGAGGGGAAATTTGCAAAATATGCAAAACCTGGGCTCAGACCCGTTCGGCCTTTAAGCCCAAGTGGGGAGGTGGGGGTTTAGTGGGCCAAAAGCCCATTTGAGGCAGCCATATAAAAAGGGAAGGGAGTTAGGGTTAGGGTTTCCTAACTCCTACACCCATCCGCCCCATGCCAGCCGCCGGGTCGTCGCCAGGCGACGCCGCCGGCCGGCGCGCGTGCGCCCCTCGCTACTGGTGCCGCGCGGTTGGATGCGGTGCCATGCGCGCCGCTTCACCGGCCGCATCGCGACGCCAGAGCTGCGCGCGCGAGCCGCCGCCGCGCCGGCCAGACGCCGCCGCCTCTTGATCGACCGCCGGCGCGCCGTCTGCCGACCGCGCCTGCTGCTGTGGCTATGTGCGCGCGCGTCTTTGTCGCCGCCGCCGACCGCGCGCCGTGCCGTGGTCGGGCGCCGCCGACGCCGCTGCGCCGCATGCAGGCCACCTCCCCCTCCCCTCTTGTTCTTTGATCTAGGTAGAGGAGTGTGCGTCCGGTGGAGTTGGGGTCCGGATCCGGAGGCCGGGACGGCAGTTAGCCGCCGAGGAGGCATGCGTCGGGCGCTGGTAAGGGCCGTAGCGTGGGGCCCTCGCCGGTGGGAAGACGCCGTGCGCCTCCCATGGACGACGACCAGCCGGCGTAGATCCGTGGCCAGTCGCGATGAAGGTGGTGGCTGCCGGTGTACGTGGTGGTGGAGAATCCTCATGGCAAGGAGCAAAAAGAACTTGCAGTGATTCACACAAGGAATCAACCGAAGCAAGAACACCAAGTAATGCATTGTGATGTTTCTCACAAAGTTGGATCTGGTTGTTCTCCATACCTTGTTTGTTTTTTCTTTCGTGCTGATAACGTATTGCAAGAGATTAACAAGTATTTGAGAGAGAACTATTGCTTTATTATTTCATCCAATCTTCTGTACATGAATGTGTTACATATTTATAGATAATGAGGGGATGCGTGGAACAACCGCCGGCGACGAACCGATGTCCGTACGGAATGACGTGTCCATACGGAATGACGTGTCCGTACGGATGCGTCCATTGGTCATTTGTATGTAACAATATGCAAGCAGCCATAAGCACCTCATTTAACTCACGTGGACTTCGTTGATCTTGCGCCATGCATACTCCTCCAAATAAATGTGGACTTTATAGCTTGCTTCTTAAGTACAGCTTCCGAACGCATTTTACTTTAGGCTTGTATAGATTAAATATGGGTTTACATATAATTAAATAAAATAATAGTAGCTCTGTATCTCCAAGTATAATAATTAAAGACCCGATAAAATTAGAATTCACCTGGTAATATTTAATATGGCTTAATAATTCTTTCCAGTCAAATAATAAATTTAGCCAAAAAGTGCTAAACGTGTCTATATCCGCATCAATGTGATGGGTGAGCTGACTTTCTTCCTTGATGCGCCACTGGTCGCTATCGCCCAGCCGCTGTCACCGAGCCACCATTGGTGAGTTTCTGTGCCACCATGCTACGCCGCCCTCGCTGATCAAACCCGTCGAAACTCGCCTCTCATCTCCTCGTCGTGCCGCTTCTCGGTTTGTGCACCATCGCACCGAGTGTCCGCTGACGTCATCCATGATGTTAGACCACACCCGCGCTGTTTGACCTTTTTGCATTCTCGATGAACCCCATCCACCATGCGTCGTTTTACTGACAATGGGTCCCACCAGTCAGCAGCTACTGTTCATAGACCCATGAGCCAGCGAGCTAAGTCAGCATGCCACGTCAGCCCTAAGTCCATGCGATTGACATGTGTCATGCCACGTGGGTGCCTCGTCAGCACCCAAGCCATCCCACATGCCGCGTAGGATGCCATGTTAGCATACCACGTATCAGCCACATTACATGCCACATCACCCTACTACCCTAACCCTAGTGCCACGTGTTAGTGCCATGTCAGCCCTAGCATCCCAATCAACTATCACATCATTGGATTACATCATAATTCATATTTCCCTTTAGAAAAATAATTTGGTCAAAATTAAAATAGTTGTTGATGTCATCATTAGGATTTTTTATTTAGAAAAATAAATCCAATAAATTCTATTTTTCTATTTTCTTTGGATTTAAACTTTCTGAGAGTCCGTTCTTCTCCGTCCTAACTACGATTGAGCCGATTCTTTTTCCTAAATTCATCTAAAATTGAGGTCTACCTTTTTGTTCTGGTTTTGAAGTTTTTGAAATTTATTTGAATTTTAGTTTGATTTTATTTTTACTTTGTTTTGTTTTCTCTCTCGTTAGATCACGTCTTTAAAGAAGTTGAAGCAAGGTTTGAAGATTAAGAGCCATTAACTAAGTAAGGCTAACGCAAGTCGTGTTCTTTGATCATGTTAAATCTAGTTTTTTAATCTATTTATCTATTATTTTATTTTAAATTATCATGCATTGCTATTTTAATATAAACCTCTGTACCTGGTAGTTATTGTCTAATTTGATTAATTCCTCACTTCATAATTTGAATGCTATGAGTCAAATGTCACCCTAGGATGAGAATTTATCTAATGATGCAATACTACTTGTCGCATGGGTTGTATGTCTAGTATGTTTTGCCATGCTTATAGTCATGTTGGGTTCATCATCACATGTATTCAATTAATTAATTTTGATTTGATGAGATATTAAATTAAGGTTGTAGCCATAGTTACAAAATTTGTATACCATAACATTGGTATGTCATTGGTGTTGGTTATACAAAATTGGTTTTTACTTGAGTGAGTGATCGTGTAGCAAAGGGAGAAGTGTGGTAAGCACTTCGAGGGATGTGGATATCTCACTTGGGTAATATCTAAGGATTTAAATTTATACGCTATTGATATGAGCCTTATCATTTAACCACATGTCTAGTATGGAATAGATCTAGTAAATTAATTTATGATATTTCAATTTTGATTTCTTCATTGTGATGAACATGGATGCTAGTTTCCATGGGGGGCAATTATCCATTATGTGGTTAACCTACTCGACGGTGAAATCTTAGTGGACGAAATTGAGTTTGAAGTTGAACATTGTAAAAGCTTTACTGTGATTTTCTTTTATGTAAAGATAATCACATCGTATAGATAAAGTTGTGTAATCTCTGCAGAGTATAAAACTATTCAAATAGCCGTGTTTTCAGTCATGGACAATGCTTGTGATTTCATATGAAGAGTAGAGTTTTCAGAAAAACTTAGTTGGAATAACTTTGGGATGTGGATGGTTAGCTCATTGGTGGATCATTACATGAATGGTTAGTTCACGTGTGGTTCATTGGTTAAATGGTCAGTTCACTTGTGATCTATTCAATTTCTTTGATTATTTATTTATTATCATTTTTCTCAATATCCGCTTTCAATCTATTTATTGTATTTACTTTAAAATATTGCTTTCTGCAAAGTAACCATTTAGCTATCAATTGGTAAGACTTGTATATTATATTGCATCATTATTACAAATGACATGCTGAGTACCCAAAGTACTCACGATTTTATACCTATTATTGCTCAGTTGAAAAAGAGGAATCATACCAATTGGAGATACCTAAAGGAGGATATTTTGACGACTTTGTGGATTAAGACTTCGCTTCCCAGTCGATTGCCTGTGGGCATGTCGAATGGTTACTACGTTTATTTTTGTTTTCCGCTGCTAGTTTCTTAAATCTCTTCATGCTATTATCTGTAAGTTTGGCCATAAGGTCGCAACTCTGATAATTAATAATATTTGAGTCATGTCCTTTGTTAATCGTGTATATGGTCGATATTTTATCTATGTTTATACTGTGTGCACTAGCGTGATCATGGACTAGTGCAGTATACATAGAGAGTCCGGATTTACATATTCAGGTCTCGACAATAAGGTTTTTAATGAAGTAATAATATTATATCTATAAAATATCAAGAAAATTTTACTTTTCCCTCAAATATTTATGTGCCTATGTTTTTACACAATTAATTCAATTTGAAAGAGGTTTTCAACAAGACAGCACGAGAAAAATGAAGATGGTGGCCGCCGCTACCATCGTCGCTGCCACCTCCATCATTTATAGTTACGCAGAGCTGGGTTAGGATTGGCACGACAATAGCCTACCATACTTTGGGCCGTACCTGGACCTCACCGGAGACAAGTCAGGCTGACAACATATGACACGATGTGGCCCGAAGCATGTTGTACATATGCCAGCACGGGATGGCCCAAGGTCTGAGCTAGGCTTGTCAAACATGCATCCTGTCATGCTTGCCAATGCTGAGTATGGGAGCTAAACATGCGCTCAGTTACTTGCACTACTATATATTCACCATGGCACGAAACAACGCTTCGTACATTGTACAATGCCTTTGTACGTGTTTAGAACTAGCAGCATAAGTGCGGCACCACGCCGCTCTAGCCATCGTGTGAAACAAAGTAAAAGGGACAAAAATTCATAAAACGGGTTTTCTTTTAAAAAAACGAGGACTTGTGCGTATTTTCAGAGAAAGTGAAGGGTTTTTTTGCATAAAAAAGACCTATGTGTAATTTCAAAGAAACTGTAGGGTGTTATCCAGCAAAAGGAGGGGCCTCTATGACAAAACCATGCGTACTTTCAGAGAAAGTGAAGGGCTTTTTTGCAAAAAAAAGACCCATGCGTAATTTCAAAGAAACCAGTAAAAGGGACCCGTGTGTAATTTCAAAGAAACCGCGGAGTGTTATCCAAAAAAAGGAGAGGTCTCCATGAAAAAACTAAGGGCTCAGACATAATTTCGGAGGAATTGAGGGGTTTTTCGAAAAAACCGAGGTGACAAGAGTCTTTTCAAAGAACCAAGGATCTATATGTAATTACGAAAATATGAAAGGCTTTTTTACAAAATCATCACGTAGCATGGGTGCTGCCTGGGAATCCCCATCTTTGTTTTATGGACTACATTTGAAATAAAAAAAACCGGTTCGCTCTGGAATTCCTTTTGTGAAAACATGCAATTTCTCATCTGCGCGTAGCTCGACAACTAATGTGTTGACTTCGTCACGCATCAGAATGATCCCTTGATAACCACACATTTGTTGCAGATGTTGAAGGCTGTAATGTAGCGTGCTGATAGCGTTAAACGTATACATCGACGTGAAAAGGGCCACTGGCAGAGCATTATATACCACTGTAGCCCGTGCTCGTTAGCCAGGTTGACGATGGAAAGTACACACTCCATTGGAGGATAGTAGATTTTTTGCCGCTTCGATCGATGCATGTGATGTTCTAGCCACATCTTCTGGTAATATAGGTTTGGTATGCATATCTAGAAGATAAATTATTTATGTAATATTTAATTAAATTAGATTATATTTTTACTAAGAGAGAGTAATACTATGCCTATTTAATAGGAGTAACTAGAGTTCAACTCTATTAAATATTATTTTAATAATGTGTTTCCTAGATATATGCATCGGGTTTATATTATGGGATGGAGAAAGTAGTGTGTAGCGCATGTTTGTGCTCGTGCTATGCTAGTGCTGTTGTTGTATGTTGGGTGGTGCGGTGCACTCCTTGTGTTAAGTTACTTATTGGGTGTGTTCTTTTCGGTTGATGATATATGGTTATGGTTGATTTCTTTTTGTCTTAGCACGACTGTTTGTATGAATAAATTAAATACTGATAAATCGATAAGTCGCTTTAAAAATACCTTAATAAATCATTTTGAACAACAACAAAAAAATATCTTATTTATTTATTAGAGAAAGCTATAAACCGAAATGATAAACATTGCAAGTGCCGGTCAAAGGACTCGAGAACGTGACTTACCACAAGTATCCAATGGCTTGCAAATCTCAATTCATTAATTAAGCTTGCAGCTTAGCTTGTGACGATCGATCATGCCGTTCAAGTCACTTTTAATCGAAACCCCACCTTAATTAGCTAGCAGTAGCAGCAGCAGCTTATATAGTACAGTATATACTATAATTGACTAGTAAATTTTATCTTAAAAAGATATTCTATTTAAAAGTTAAATATTATAAAAAAAATTTACTATAAAAAAATAACTTTTAAAAACAAATACAAACAGGCCAAGCATTACAAGCCAGCCGAAAGGAATGTATCCTCTGCCGTGGCATTAGCAACAGCAGAGGAGCTTTCTGCCTTGCCCTCTCATCAGCCGCGGGATCAACAGGCGAACGGACGAGACGAACGCTACAGTAACATGAACAGTAAAAACCCATACTGCAGCCCGTTCAATGTTTTTGGACACTAGCTACAGCCTCTGCCGCTCCCCTGCATATCACTGTAGCTACAGCCTGCCTTACGGCAGACGATTTGCTTCCTAGGCGAAAAGGGTTATTATTATTATTTGCTTGGATAATAAAGAACGTTTTATTAAGAAAAACACGCCCAATTTTCAAATTAAAAAACTAAACTGAACCAAGTTTTGGGAGCGGAAACTGGGCATTATCATGCGAAAACAGGAACCGATCAGGTTTCAGCTTCCTACACCAAACAAATTATGAAAAGGGCAATTTGTTGAATACTCGTGTGACCTCTGTAGCGTTGTTGATCAAATTGCTTCTTTTATAAAGGCAAAATTGGTTACAGGATTGGACATTGCAATTTTATGGTATTTGCTCTATGATATTGGTTTTTTTTATGTCTTTGTTCAAACGCACCGTAAAATTATGGCTATTCGCGAGATGACACTGTAGCCATCGAAACACTATTTTCCTACATTTTAGAGAGAGGGAATCTAAAATATGACCAAATTGCCCCCCGCCCTTCCGTCTTCATCACCACCGAACAGTCTTCCTTCGATCGAATCTGCCCAGGACGGTGCTGCTGCTCCTCCTCCTTACCGGCATCACCCAAGCCCCCTCCTCGCGCCACGTATTCACCCCTAACCACGGCGACGGCCTCGCCTCCCTGGCCTGGGATCCTACGGGGCAGCACTTCGTCGTCGTCGCTGGCGTCATCCATGTAGGTCGCCAGCGGCGCACTGTCCGTCCACGGGCGGATTGTGTTGTCCGGCGTGCCGGATGCGGTGGTGGCATCATCCATGGGGGCGGCGGCGGCTGGTCGACAGGGTTTCTCGCGGCGCTGACTTCATCGAGCCGGCCGCTCGCCACAACGTCTTTCCTCGGCACCTGGAGGTAAATTTCGATTCAATTTGAGAACGCAAGAAAGATCCAATTTTCTTCGTCCATTGATGATTGATTCGTCCTGGCATTGATTTGGCTTGTGTAATCGGTCGATATGGGCTTGTGTGATTGGTGGATTTGGTGGTGGGCAGGGACGTGCGGTTCATGGCGTGCTTACCATTCTGTGTTGGATGGCAGAGGATGGGGGAGAAGGGCGACGACGTCCCGTGCAAGGCACACTTCCTGCTGGTTGAGTCCAAGGTTGTGGATGGCAGCAAGGACGCGTACGTCGTGCTTCTTGCGGTCATGGAGGGCAAGCGGTGATAACAACGAGCTGGAGCTCTGCGTGGAGAGCGGCGACGCAGACACACACGTGCAGTCATCGGAGCGGAGTCCCTTTGCTGCCATCGAAGCGGCCAAGTCCGTCGAGGCGGTCGAGGTGGACGAACTGGCCGAGCTGGAGCTTGTTGCTGAGGACGAGGTCAGCCTAGGAGAGGGCGATGATGGCGAGATGCGGCACAGTGGCACCTCGCCTACAACATGTGCAGGAAGAGGATGAAGGGAGGAGGATGGAGGGGCAAACAGGACATTTCGCACACACTCTCCCTCTACTAACCAGAGTAATATTATTTTAATAGCTTCAGTGTCCTCCAATAGAGAGTCTTAAAATTGTAGTATCATTTGCCTTTTTAAATCCTAACCATGCCATGAGTTTTTGGCCGTATTAGCGTATTTTTAGTTCGTATTTGTAAGAATAGCACCCGTTGTGTGAGAATTGCAAAGATGGCACCTCCACCGCCTTAGAGGGTGACACATGGGCGGTGCTGCACGATAGGTGTGCAACGGCGCGAAGACTGCATGGCCACCGTGCAGTGGCTTGCACATCGCACGGCTACTGTGCGGTGACCGTTTAGTTAGGTAATTAGCTAGGATAATTAGGGTAAATAGAAGATTCATTTAGATGCACTAGTTATTTGTCGTATGCGCTAGTAGTAAATTTGTTAGTGCAAATAACTAGTATAACTTTACAAGCCTACCACAACTTAATTATCGTGTTGAACCACATATAATGGTTGACATTTCCCCTTTCTTATCCCTAAATTCCATCTCTCCGTCCCTTTCACTCATGCTTATTTCCATACAATTAATTGCTCTCCCCACCCAGTGATCTCTCTCTCCTCCACTACACATCAAGGCGACTTGCTACGCGTGGTCTTCCCTTCCAACCTGCCTGCTGATCGATCGAGCCTCACTCCCACTCCCACCATTTCTCATGAAGAGTCCTCCCCCTCCCCCATAATGCTCACAATCATTACCACTGGTTGCCTCAATGCGCCTGCCTTCTCTCAACTCAACTCAGCTCTCAACTCTCTCGCCCTCTCCTCTCTTTGAATTTTGATGGTGTTTAGAAAATACTCAAGTATTTTTATGGTTATAAGTATTTAGATTTATGACGGTTAGATTAAAGATCTAACCGTCCCTTTTTTAAGGGGACGGTATTTGTACGAATCTTCACGCACATCCAAATATTAGAAATCTAAGTACTCATAATCATAAAAAATACTTGAGTGTTATTTAGCACTTTCCTTGAATTTTTCCCTATGTAGCTGCCTGTTACTTTTTTTTTTTGCAAAAATGACTTTGACTTATTATTTTCTACAAATTTAATCTTCTCCTGAGCATGGATACACTAGTGTGGACGTGTGGATATCATACGATCTCGAAGTATGGTTTGTGGGTCTCATCCTTGCATTGATACAGTATATGCACGGAGCTAGCCGGGCTCACCAAATTTCAATGGCCCCGAGCGCAGCAATCCGGTAGTCCGCACTGTCCGAGCGCGGTACCACTTCTCCAACAGTGAGCCGCGGTCGCGTGGGGCTAAGTGGGTTTTGCACACGTGGATAGGGCCAATGTTAATGATGTCCCTTATATTATATTATGTTCTCATTAAATCAGAGTTGTACTTAGCTGATTCATACGGAGTAGTATTGAGTCAAGCCTTGTATCACTGCTATAGACAGTCCTACATAGACGATTCGAAATCGTCATCACAGACGGTTCTCGAACCGTCTGTGTTTATATGTCAATGATAATAGGTGATTATCACAAACGGCTTCCAAGACGTCTGTAATAACTTACATTACAGATAGTTTTTGAGAAAAAAAATCATCTGTGATAGTCGACTTGCACATACGATTTTTATAAACAACCGTATGTGATACTCAACTATCACAGACGGCTCAACTATCACAGACGGTTAATAACAAAGACTGTCTATCATATACACAATATCACAGATGATTTTTGTTGCCAACCGTCTGTGATATGAATCATATCACAGATGGTTAGTAACAAAAACCGTCTGTGATACTGTGTATATCACAGACGGTTAATAACAAAGACCATCTGTGATATCGTTTAATCACAGACAGCTCAGTCTTTGAAACCGTCTGTGATATATATATCACAGACAGACGATTTTCAACAACAAACCGTCTGTGATAGCAATTGCAACAGCAATTATATTTGCCGGTTTTTGGCTAGTCTCAGGATATACAAGCCATGCCCTCTAAAAGCAAGCAAGCAGATTACAGATAATGACAGATAAGTTAATTGCAACTCAAATTGCATTACAAATGTAACAAACGGCCAGCAGATCACATACATATATAGAATGAAAATCGTTACACGGATCTGACAAATGAATTATTTGATTAAGCACAATTGAGTGATTTGTACAATTGAATCCAATGTTTCAATATCTAATTATCACCATTGTCGGGATAGAACTCTCTAGCCTTGTTTATGACCTGTGCTAGAAAGAATTCAGAGAGTTTTCCACGAATTTTGACGAGTTGGTCAAGATCATATGTACTTTCGTCAAAGTCCACCCGCTGTCGCTAGGAGCAATGTTAAGTCATTAATTAGCATATGTGTATATATATACATATATAATCAGAAATAATAATTATTGGAAAGACCTGACAAATCTCTGGATCATTGATCTTAGTATCTATGATTTCCTTCATATGGCGGTAAACGTAAAATCCACATACATTGCCCTGTGACTGCTGGTGGCACTGCAAAAATATAATTACGTACATAGATATTATCAATTCTAGAGGCATTATAACAAAGTGTGATATAGAATTGTTGTGTTGTACCGGGTACCGGAAATCGTGTGTTGTGTCGCAGCGTGTCACTAGATTTGTTGTGTCTTCCTCCTAGGGCAACATAAGCTATAAACGACCTATGTGATTCAAAAAAGTTAGCCTCGGTCGTTGCAAACGAAAGAAATATTACAATAGAGTTATGTATAGAGGAAATGAGTTTACCTGTTAATTACTTCTTACACACGACTGAAGTCGTGGTTGCTCCGAAGAGGGAATCAAGGTATATTACTTTGCTCCTCTTTGGTACAATCACAGACGGTTCGTGTTAATAACCATATGTGAAAATATCACAGCTAGTTGGTAATATGAACCGCCTGTGATGTACCTGTCCAGTATAACCTGTTTTGTAGTAGTTTATCCAGAATTATGTTTTGTTGCCTCGCTTGGGAGCAGCTGAAATTCGATGACCCGGCTAGCTCCGTGCATGCACTGTACCAGCGCAGGGGGAGGCTCATAAGCCATGCCCTAGGACCAGATAATGTTTACGTATCATCTATCAGTGTATTCGTGCTCGAAAGAAGACCAAATTCATAAAAAAAAATAACTGATCAGGGCTATATTTGTAAAAAAAAAAAAGCAACAGCGCCTACGTGATTCAAAAAAAAAAAGCAGAAAAATTCTAACATTTCTACCTCTTAGTTCTTACACACATTTTACCTCTGCTAGCTATAAAACCGCCTCACTTCTCACCTCTCAAGCCTCCCCTCTCACCACTTCATGCAAACAGTGCAACACTAGCTGCACCTCCATTGCTAGCTAGCTTGCCACTACATTCAACACTGCAGTGTAGCTAGCTACGAATTTCAATGGCTTCTTCGGGGTTTGAGGGCTTCGAGAAGCGGCTCGAGCTCGTGTTCTCGCTTCCGGGTGGCGGCGTGAAGCATGGGCTCCGCCTGATGCCGGTCGAGGCGATCCAGGAGGCGCTCGAGGCCGTGCAGTGCACCGTCGTGTCGGCGGCGGGGAACGCGGTGTTCGACGCGTACGTGCTCTCGGAATCCAGCCTGTTCGTGTACCCGTCCCGGGCCATCCTCAAGACGTGCGGCACGACGCGGCTACTCCGCGCCGTGCCGGTCCTGCTCCGCGCCGCCAGCGAGCTCGGGCTCGGCCTCCGCTCCTGCCGGTACTCGCGTGGCTCGTACCTCTTCCCCGAGGCGCAGCCGTTCCCGCACACCAACTTCGCCGACGAGGTGAGGTACCTCGACAGCGTCGTCCCGCGCGAGCTCCGCTTCCGCCGGTCCACCGTGCTGCCGTCGTCGCATAGCTCGCACAAGTGGCACGTCTACTCTGCGTCGTCCGTGGCGCCGCCCACCTTGGAAGGCACCGGCAATGCGCACGTCGATGGTGCAACGCATTTCACCATCGAGGTGTGCATGACGGAGCTGGACCGTGCATTGGCCGGGCAGTTCTACCTGAAGCCCGGCGACAACCGGACCAGCCACGCCATCGGCGACGAGATGACGGCGCTGTCCGGGATCGGTGGCGTGAACCCGCGGTCCCTCGTGTGCGGGTACGCGTTCGCGCCGTGCGGGTACTCGATGAACAGCCTCGACGGTGTGCGCTACGCCACCGTGCACGTCACGCCGGAGGACGGCCACAGCTACGCCAGCTACGAGTGCGCGGGCGGCGAGGACGCGCTCGCCTCCATCCACAAAGCCGTCGCCGTGTTCCGCCCGGCCACCGTCTCCGTCTCGGTCTGCTACGCCAATACCCCTGGCGCCATCAACGCCGCTTCATCAGTATGGTCGGCGGTGACAGAAGCCGTCGAGCCCCTGGGCGTGGCCTGCCGGAGCCAGGCGGCCGAGGACTTCCCGGGAGCCGGAACCGTGACGTACCAAACGTTCACGGCGGCGGCCTTGACGACATGCGGCCACCACAAGTAGCTAGCTGGCCGGCATGCATGGTCGAGGTTATTGATTTGATTTCCTCTGGTTCTTGCATGCTAGGTCTGGAGGGAACAGGAGAGGGGGAAAAGCATTAGGTTTGCTTCTTGATCCTTCCTTTTGGCGGTCGATCCGATCGATCGATGACACTTTCTGCTGCTAGCTGTTGCTGTTCCGTTTCCATCTTTTTCTTGTGGGGTTTGTACGTGATGATGGTGGCGACGGACAACGACGGTCCAGTGCAGGGGACTTGGAAAGAAATGCAATAATATTTGTGGCACGATCGAGCACTATAAGCGAGGGGGTGAGTGAGTAGGGAGCATGCATGCGGAAATGCAATGTGATCTCGCGGTGGAAGTGGAGTGCTGGGGAGGGAGTGGAGTGGAGTGGCGCGCATGCAGTGAGTGTGCCGCCCAATGTGGTATGGTAGGAGTGCACTGGACGGGGATAAGAGGAGGAGTTCGTTTTGAGTTGCTGCCGGCCGGCCGGCTTGGTGGTGCTGGTGCTGTAGTGGGGGGGCCAGCGCAGCACGAGCTCTTTTATCCTTGCAGAGGTAAGAGGATGTTTAAATCTGAGCCATTGATTTATTGAGGTAAGTCTTGGCCTAATGAAAATGTAAGGAAACTAGCTATCCAGTAGTTAAGATGCACCTTAAATAGTAATGTATTAAATTGGCATATATTTGCATACCAAACTATTGCAATCCTTTTTATTGACGGTACGTATCACTCTATAGTTCTTCATGTCTGATCAAATCACACCGTATGATCGCATGGGTCTTGCACAAACTTGGTTCAAATACATGCAAAATATCATCAATATACGGAAGCTATTCTTTTGTACTCCAGACTAATTCGAAAATTAAAATGATATGTATGTTTGAATATAATATTTGAAATTATTTTCTATGTTGTAGGTCAAACTAAAATATCAAGTTTGATTCCCAAATTAACAAAAATATAAAATTTAACCATCAAAGTCAAAGTAAGTTGAAAATTTTAGAAAAAACAACAAGTTAAGATAAATGTTAAAATTAAATTTGCAATACATTTCATTTCAAACAAAACAATTTGGATTCAATTGTTTTTGTTGCGACCTAGATAGTGTACCCATGCATGCTGATTTATATCTTGATGATGATTAGTGCTGAAAAAATAGTTGAAAGGACGTTTTTTTGGCAAGGAAGAAATGGCGCGCGGTTCTAATTGTATGTAATGGATTCCTTTCCTTTTGGAAATTTTCTTTCTAAATGATTATCTTTACAAATATAAAAATAGAAGTTGGTGGTCATCGTCTGTTCTCCCATAGAAAAGCATCCCTTAAAGTTAGACATAACTATCCACAATGCCATCCACCTACCCAACCCCTCCTCTTCACACGCTCCTACCACCCTCTCAACCCAATTTGACCCCTCCACAACCACCTGTGGTCATACTCGACCCAGAGAGGTGATTAGAGTTTTGCAAGCTTGCGCGACCTCGGCCTCCTCTCGCCGGCGCCGCCCTCGACCTCCTGCTAGCGAGGAGTCCTGCCTCCTCCCATTTGTCTCCACCATGGGTCTCCGCCCTCCACGTTGCCAGCAATCGCCTCCACCTTCCCTACAGCCTCTATGAATAGGGTTTTGACCCACCATCGCCCTCTACTTCCTTTGGCTGGGGTCTCATCCACAAGCATCGCTTCACTAACTCTTATTGATGCCTCCCTCTGGCTGCCACCTTGTCCAGAAGAGTTGGGCCGCCTCCCTCTAGAGCTAGTGGCTATGCCAGCCCACCTCTTTTTGGATCTGGAACGTGCGCTGCCGTCCTCTGAATCTCCAAGCACGGTGTAACCCACCAACACTGAGCCATCCTCCCCAAGCGCAACTCCACCCCGATGCCGAGATAATCCTCCATCTCTTTCCCTCATTTATATTCAGATATGTACTACATATCATATTTTTCTTATCCCTATCATAGAAGTTACCAATGTTTGGTTGTTTTGAATTAGATATCTCAGAATCACATGATTTAGTACCAATTTGCCCCTGAATTTGATGCTATTGGATGCATACACAGTCAATAAACAACTAACCCATAAAGAGATAAAAATAAAAATGTTTGTGTCAAGGTTATTTCCTTTGCTCTCGGATCAGTGCTGCATGAATCTTTTCAATAAACAACTACCTTTTTCAAAGTTTTGCCTTGAGTTTTTTAAAAATAAAACTGTAATGGTGAAAAGGGGGACTCATGGTCCTAGTGATTTGACTCAGTTGCTTGGTTGATGTGGTGTAGTTGGTTTTGTGTTCGCTTGTGATGATTGTGTTGGGTTTACTTACTAAATTGTTATGGAATTGCAGAAAGAGGGGGGAGCTCAAACGCTTGCCGCTCGCCAGTCCTTGGTAAAGCAACGAAGCCGAAGGCGTAGCATAGGCCAAGCATGATGGAAGAGAGGTGACGCCGAGTGGGGTGGAGCTCGACTGGGAGTCCTGATGGAGTCAATAGCATGATGTAGGTGGAGCTTGGGGTGATGGTTTGACATGCAAGTGTAATATGATTTTGTTCAATTCGTGGCAACACATGGGCCTTCAGCTATAAGAGAAAAAAATGTTTGTTAGTGTTATTGTCACTTTGAAGTTTGATGGATGGAATTCACCGCTCACTGAAAGAAACTAAACAAGAGGTGTTTTATTTTTACTTTTCCTTCTTCCCCATATTTGTGCTGGTCTTTGTAGGATCAAGGATAACTAACTAAATATGGTGAATAGGAGGTTTTTGAATTCTTTTGGCTAAAACACAATTTTAGAGTGAGTGTGAAGAAATAAAATTGTTTGGCGCAATTTAAAGCCTAAAAACTCTAAGTCTTGCTATGGAAGCACAAACCTATGTGTAGGCAAGACACAATTCTAGCTAAATAAGACAAACAATTAATTACTAGAAATGTAGGTGTGGAAAGAAAAGGATAAGAGAATAAAACCACACGAAGGACACAAAAAATTTTCCCGAGGTCTTGAAGATTTGCCGGTCTTCCCTACTCCACGTTGAGGGGTTTGAACTAATCAAGCTAACTCCTTGCATAACTTGAGCTTTTCCTCAATCCACAATAGGTAGCTCTTTCTAGCTTCGGGAGGTGAGCTCCAACCTTCATAGTAATTCTTGGTCACTTCACAATCTTCTTGAAGAGATCACCGCACAACTCCTTCAAGCCATCTAGATGTCGTCAACCACCAAGAGTAATAAGCCAACGGCGCTTGCTTGAAGGTTTTCAAGTGCCACAAGAATCAACTAGATAATACAATGCATTTGAATACTCTCAACAACCTCAAAATAAGAAATAATGCACTAGAGTTGATCAGAGGGATGCAAGAACTCAAGAGTACTCGATGAGGGTTCAAGAATGCTTGCTTGCTGCTAGTAAGGAGGTATTTATAACGTTCACCAACCAGAATGACTGTTGGGGACAAAATCCCCCAAAATCAGGTGGAATGGTACTACCGCCATGTATCGGTCTGTACTACCGCACTCACTATTCAACGGTTACTTAGGGATCAATAAATGCACAAAAACTAACCTTTAATATAAATATTAATAGCACTACACTCACAATGTTCGGTTGTACCGATTCTGCGATAGTACCGCAATTTAGCTGCGGTACTACTGATTTCCAAAGACGAGAAAATCTCCCAAAAGTGTACCTCTCTGGAAATTAGCTACCGCCAACTAAGTTACAGTAATACCGTAATGCGATAGTTCTATACAGGAACTACGGTCATACCGTTGCGGTATTATCGGTTAAGAACAGCGGTAGTACCATTTCAGGTGAAGTCCAAAAATATACCTCCCTGAAAATAACGTGCTGGCATAAAAAGACTGATAGTATCGATGCAATGGTACTACCGCTAACACAATGGTGATCATACCGGTTTTCCAATAAAAATCAGAGTGTGTTCCAAAAAGAAAGTCCAAATACATACATGTACTAGACTTTATCAATGTGGTACAAGATTATCTTCAAGCTACTAGCTATGACCCCTCTTTAATTATATAACATCTAGCCTACCAACCCAGTCTTATTCCACCAAACACTATGACAGGTAAAAACTATAAAAGAGATTCTTGGGCTAAATTATATCTTTGACTTGAGCCATATCAACCCTTAGTCATATTTGAATGCCTTTTCCAAGATGTCATCAACATCAGAACTAAACCTTTCAATCATCTTAACAAACACGTTAGTCCCTTAAGCATTGTCATCATTAATTACCAAAATCAATTTATAGGGGTCTAGATGCTTCAATCTCCCCCTTTTTGATAATTGATGACAACCTAGACAATTTGAGTGAATTAAAAGTTTTGAATATACATCTTGTTCAAGAAAGAGTTGCATATTGTAGATTTAGACTTTTGATAGCAATTAATTCTTGAGATGAGTTCAAAAGAGATAAAGAATTAAGTGCTCTTAAAATCTTCAACAAATAGATAAAACTCTTCCTAAATACGTTCATATAGGTTCATGAAGTGATTTCATACACATTTATGGATTTTTAGGAAATTTTAGCAGAGTTTTCTCTATTTATTGATCTTGAGGAAGCGTCAAGCAAATTTTTAAAGATAATCAATTATAGAGCACAAAGATACTAACAAAGAGATATTCTAGCATTAATTAGCAAGATCATCAACCATGAAGGCATAAATATCATGAGCATAATATGAAGTAAGCATTGTAGCATAACATTGCATACCATAAACATTGTAGCATTACCAAGATTAAGAAGCACAAAATTTAAAATATTACAAAGACATTAAGGCTTCTTAACCATTTAAAAGAAGTTCATTACAAAAGAGCCAAATACTAGATAGTAGCTGTAACATCTTGTTTTTTAGAGCCTTTTTAAGCTCTACCAGTAATCCTGCTCACTGTCCAGCTCCTCTCGCTGCCCTCGTCGGTGAGCTCCGATGACCAGCCAAGCACCCAGTTGAACCTCACTGTCGCGTTTGCTCCGGCCGCACCCACGTTGCCCCTCGGTCCCCGCGCCCATGCCAGCAACCCCTCACACGCTGTGCCATGCATCACCCCATGGACCGTCCAATCCGGTCATCCTGACCGTTCGCCCAGATATGCACCAATGGCAGGATCTCCCCATGTGTCATCACCGTCGCCGTCGGATCATGCCGACATCATGCCGCACCCTCGCCTCATGTCGCTTCACCTTCTCCATGGACAATGTCCAGCGTGAACCGAGTTATTGACCAGCCGACCCTACCTGTCAGCCAGCACCAACCGTCTGTGATGTGTGAGTATCACAGACGATTTTTGTTTGGAGCCATCTGTGATAGTGTTCTTCAGACGATTTCACAAAATCGTCTGTGACGGTTCATTCTATATCTAAAATTTTTTCTATTTTTCAGTTAGCCTCAGGAAATGTAGCAAACATAACATTCTATTTTTAGCTAGTTCTTCAGGCAGTTTGTACTGTAAAACAAGCAAATACAATAGCAAATATAGTAGAGAACATTCTATTTCTATTACAATCCACCATTATAACATAAAAAGATTACAATGCACCGTTACAATATCACAAGAAAACATAATAGAGAACATTCTATTTTCATTACAAACCGAGCAAATGAGAAGAAAGAAAATAGAATAAACAAAGATCCTAATGGAAGCTAAACCACACCGATGAGGCCTCTATGCATGTATCGCACGAGCTAGATGTCCTTAACACCCACCATCGCAGGCGCCGACTTGAGCGTATGAAGTAGGGGTTCGGGTCGAGGAGGAGGACGGAGGAGGACGGAGAGAAGGCTGGAGAGATTTTGAGCACATGAAGGGTAGAGGATAGGTTTGGGTGAGTATTTATAGGGAAGGGAGAGGTGGGAGTTATGATCCGTAGGGTGTGGGTTGATTGGTTTCTATTGACCGGAATTGGGTTGGGGAGGTTTGACGGGCCCAGCGGTCAGAGACAAAATTATCACAGACGATTGGTGGTTCAAATCGTCTGTGAAATATAATTATCACGTACAGTTTGAACCACGAACCGTCTGTGATAATGACTTTACATATATCGATACAATATAAACAACTAGTCTCAAAATGTGAAATAGCAAAGTTCTATATGGCTTATATATACTCATTTGAAAGGTTTCGATTAGATCTATAACTTTGTAGTTCAGACGAACCGCAAATTTCGAAGGAAGATCAAAAATTTTGGTAAAAACAGAAATCAAAAACTTGCAATGAAAATTTAAGCCTAAAGATGGCAAATTTTGGGAATCTTAGAGGACGACTAGCACAAGCAGTCATTTTTTGGATCAAACTCGTCGTTAGCTTTCCAACGAGTACAACAACGTTGAAAATAGACACCGTATGCGAAAGTTATGCCCGTTTTACTAATGGTGTCTCGGAACGGAATCCATCTCGAACTCAGGCGGGAGATTATGAAATTTTAGAGGATTAGAAAGTGGAAAATATATCATAGACGGTTTGTAATATAAACCATCTGTGATAACCTCATTATCACAAACGATTCCATACTCCACCAGGTCCTTCCAGGTGCTTGACGGCATACTCTACAAAAAAGGAGTCTGCGCACCGCTTTTACGATGCCTCTTGCGCGAGGAAGGAAAGCACCTCCTCATGGAAATTCACGTGGGACTCTGCGGCTCGTATCTCACGTTGAGGTCGCTCATCGGCAAGGCGTTCAGGCAAGGCTTCTACTGGCCGACCGCCGTTGCTGATGCCCGAGACCTCGTGCGCCGGTGTTAAGGCTGCCAATGGATGGGGCAGGTCATTCATAGACCCCCGACCAGCCTCAACCCCATTCCCCCAGTATGGCCGCTAGTACGGTGGGGCATCGACATCGTGGGGCCACTTCCTCGGGCTCCAGAAGACCTGCGGTTCATAGTGGTCACCTTGGAATATGTCTCCAGGTGGCTAGAGGCTGTGGCTCTAGTGAAGATAACCTCGGCAACCATGCAGCGCTTACTCTGGCAAAATATCATATGCCGCTTCGAGTGCCCAAGGAGATCACCGCCGACAACGGCCTGCAGTTTGACTCCGCCTCGTTCAAAGAGTCCTGCAACAACATGGGCATCACGCTCCGATTTGCTTTGGTTGCGCACCCGCAGTCTAATGGAGCAGTCGAGTGGGCGAACGGCCCATCTCTGCCGGAGTCAAGAAGCGTCTTGTCGGGTTGCCTAAGGGCAAGTGGTCAAGCGAGCTCCACAGCGTCCTCTAGTCCCTCTGCATAACGGTGACATGCCCGACAGGATTTACACCATTCAAGCTCCTCTTTGGCGATGAGGCAATGACGCCCGAGGAAATCAATGCCAGCTCGAAGGGTCCTCGCTCAGGCGCCAGGGGAAGAGCGTCAGTTGTCCCTGGACCTTCTTGATGGAGAACGCGTAAATGCAACCCAGCACATCGCAAAGTATGTGCGGCAGATGGTGCGCATACGCGATCGCTCCATGTACCCGCGAGGATTCCAGCCGGGGGACCTCGTCCTCAAAATGGCACTCTATGCGGAAACGGTTGGCAAGCTGGAGTCCAAGTGGGAAGGCCCGTACATCGTCACGGCAGCCTGCAGTGGGGGGCCTATCGCCTCACCACGCTCGAGGGGCAGACACTTCGCCACACATGGAACGCCGACAGGTTGCGGCGGTATTATGTTTAGGACAGGAGGGAGGCAAGTAACAGCATTGGCACCCTGCCTATTGTGAGACGCTCGCTCGCGCAAACGGGAGAGCAGTAAAGCCGATCGTTCGCCAACCTTTTGTCGAGGTTCGTCTCCGCACGCACTCTACGGAGTATAAATAAGACGCGGATATTGTCCCTACGCACTCTACTAAGTATAAACAAGACGCGGATGTCCCACACACGCGTCGGTGTTACCACTACGCGTACTCTCCGGAATATAACTAAGATGTGATTGATGTTCTCACGCATTCTACGGAGTATAAATAGGACGTAACGTCGAGGTCCGCCTTCACGCGCACTCTACGGAGTATAAATAAGATGTAGTGTTGAGGTCCGCCTCCGCACGCACTCTACGGAGTATAAATAAGAAGTAGCATCGAGGTCCGCCTTCGCACGCACTCTACGGAGTATAAATAAGACGCGGATGTTGTCCCTGCGCACTCTACTGAGTATAAACAAGACGCGGATATTGTCCCTGCGCACTCTACTGAGTATAAACAAGACGTAGATGTCCCACGCACGCGTCGGTGTTACCACTACGCGTACTCTCTAGAGTATAACTAAGACATGATTGATGTTCCCACGCACTCTATGGAGTATAAATAAGACGTAGCATCGAGGTACGCCTCCGTACGCACTCTACGGAGTACAAATAAGACGCGGATGTTGTCCCTGCGTACTCTACTGAGTATAAACATGACGCAAATGTCCCTGCGCACGTGTGGGCACTTCCCTTACACGTGCTCTCCGGAGTATAAATAAGACATGGTTGTATGTTTCCACACACTCTACGGAGTATAAATAAGACGCGGATATTGTTCCTGCACACTCTACTGAGTATAAACATGACGCAGATGTCCCTGCGCATGTGTGGGCGCCGCCCCTGCACATACTCTCTGGAGTATAAATAAGACATGGTTGATATTCCCACGCACTCTCCGGAATATAAATAAGCCATGGTTCATATTACCACGCACTCTCCGGAGTATAAACAAGATGTGACCGATATTTCCATGTACTCCGACTCAATAAGATGTAGTAGAGGCTCGCCTCCACACCATGTGTTAACGAGTGGAGAAGGGACGGAGCGCTCGCGCGTCTACCTCGACTAGGCGCCAGCTCCGCTACCACCACCTCGAATGGTAGGGGACGGAGTGCTTGCGCGTCTAGCTCGACTAGGCGTCAGCTCTGCTGCCACCACTTCGAAGGGTAGGGGACTGAGCGCTCGCGTGTTTACCTCGACTAGGCGTCAGCTCCGCTGCCACCACTTCAAAGGGTAGGGGACGGAGTGCTCGCGCGTCTACCTCGACTAGGCGCCAGCTCCGCTGCAACCACTTCGAAGGGTAGGGGACAGAGCACTCACGCCTCTACCTCGACTAGGCACCAGCTCCGTTGCCACCACTTCGAATGGTAGGGCCAGTTTCGCTGCCACCACTTCGAAGGGTAGGGGACGGAGCGCTCACGCGTCTTACTCGACTAGGCATCAGCTCCGCTGCCACCACTTCGAAGGGTAGGGGACGGAGCGCTCATGTGCCTATCTCGCTTACAAAGCGCTACGACTGTCAAAGAGAAGCGGAGCTGAGGGGAAGAGGCCAGCCTTCGTTGCGCCAGGCAGCGACTACACAAAAAATAGTACGCAGCGACAAATCACCCTGGACAACTATTGTTTCATTCATCCAAAAAGGGAGCCACAGGGCATTGATACATCAAGGCATACAGCACAGCACACCGTCTCGGCATCACACCTACGAGCCCGCGTCGTCGTCGTTGTGCCGACGGACCTCCTCGAGCCACTGGAGGAAAATTCCTCCCGATGTAGCCCCAGATTCGATCGTAAAAAGTCTTGAGGGCGGGCAGAATGGCGCGGGTGGCACCGGACAATGCCCCAGCTTTGGCTGGCAGATCAAGCTGGGAATCAACCAGCTTGTCGGCATGCTCACACCCTTGGGCGCAGAGCATGGCAAAGGCGAGGCAGGCACCGACGAAGCCGCAATGATCGTCGAAGGCTCTGGCACCGCGGAACGTGAGACTTGAGCCCTATTCGATTCACTGCAGGGTCTGCGCTACATCCGCGGGGCTGTGCGTAGGGTCCGGCACGTCAACGAAAAGGCCCTGGAGGGCCCCCTCCAATGACTCCATTGCCCTCCACGCTGCCACTGACATGTCGCCCAGGGTCCGGTTCCTCTCCTCCAAGGCTGTAGAAAGCCAGGCCTTCTCTGCCTTCAGCGCGATGATTTGCTCAAGCAAACCGGTGCGCTCTTCCACCACGGCGCGCTGGGCCTCCTCCGTGGTGCGTTCCGCTGCCGCCACCGCGCTGGTGATTTCCACCTCCAACACCCGAATACGCTCATCCTTGATGGCGTGAGCCTCGTCAGCAGCGCGAAGTTCGCCCTCCAGCACCCTCCACTCGTGGGTGCGAGCCTCCTCCAGGGCCCGGCTGATGGCCAGCGTCTACAAAAGGGGGGAGGGGGCGAATATTAGCTACGTGGTCGATAAGCGGCGTAGACCACGAACTCAGGTACTTACCCTCATCTCTGAGGCGCCCAGCGCGAGCGCCAGAAGATCCCCCCACATGACGACAATGCCTGCCGATCCAGGCCACCGTCGGTGCGCTCCACGATCCCGTTAAGGATGTGAAGTGCCTCCGGTCGAGCGATGAAGTCAGACATGACGAGCCTCTGGGCCTCCGAGCCAGCCCTGGCCGCCCACGCCATGTCCTGCGCAGCCAGGCCCGCAAGACACCTTCGCTGCTCGATCCTTGGCCGCGTCCGGGAGATCTCGTCTCTCCTAAGGACGACGATGGAATGAGTGAGCAAATCAGAGAGAGTTTCGCAAAGTCGCGGGGGGGAAAGGAAGTACGCCTACCTTCGGCACCCTCCACCGGGGCACGGGTAGGTGTTTGTACAGCCTCCGCCTGGGTCGCTGGGGCCTCATCAGCCGGGGAAGCGATGACTCTCTTGGTCAGAGCGGCTTCCCCATCGGACCCTAGGTCCCCGGTGACCACGCCTGCTACATTAAACCGCCGCTCGCGAGCGGCGATCGATCCGGCGCCGCGACTGGGACGCGAGCGGCGGCGTCCTTAGCCGCCCGATGGCGTAAATACTGGGCAGGCGGCTCTCCGATGGCGCTACGGGTGACGGGGGCGCAAGTAGCAGGCCCTCGTTAGCCGGCATAGGTGACAAGGCCTCGTTCTCGAGGATGTCACCACCAGCGTCCTACTCACCATCGCCCAAGCCCTCCTCGTTGGGGGCAGTGTGCTCCCCCGAGCCGACGTGCTCAGACCCAGTGTCCGACTCACCACCGCCCAAGCCCTCCTCGCTGGGGGCAATGCGCTCCCCCGAGCCGGCGTGCCCGGACCCAACGCGCGACATCCCCTCCGACCCGCCGGTGTCTGCCAGAGATGAGGCCGACGGGTTGCATATAGCACCGCTGGACCAAGCCCTCCGCCGGTGGGAAGACGCCCCCTCCTCGCCGTCGCCATCGCGGCAACGAGTCGGAGTTCGCACCGGCACCACACATGCTGGTACGGGGAGGCCTTGTAACATTCTTATTTTCTGCAGTTTTTAAAGCTAGGAACTCAAAAATAAATTTTCTGGAGTTTTCTGAAATTAATTTAAGCTTCAAATGATTTTTTAGAATTTTAAATGATTTAAAATGATTAAAATAAAATATTAACATAAGTTGAAAATATTTTATTTGAGTTCTCCTAGTCTCAAGGAATTTTCTGGTATTTTTGGTGAATTTTTGGGATTTATTTGCTATTTTTCAGAGCTTGTTGAAGTTATTTGAATTATCTGGAATAAAGAAAATCGGCGAAATTTTCTCAGCCGTCGGATCTCCTCTCCCTCCGCGTGGCACCCGATCCCGCGCCTTCCCCCTTTCGGCTCGCTCACCCCGCGCCACGCGTCGCCGCGCGCGCGCTCCCGCTGCGGCCTCCCCGCACCCATACCCGCTTCCGCCCGATCAGCCGCCCACCGCCACGTGGAGCCCGATCCCGCGCCCCTCGCCGCCACACGCCGCTCCGCCCGCGCTCGGCGCCGTCGACTTCGCTTCGCCACGCGGCGGCAGACACCAGCAGATCGCGCCCGCGCTCTCGCTCGGCAGTCCGATCGCCCGCCCCATGCCGTGGCTCCATCTCCGCCGTCCATCCCCCACGCTCGCCCAAACCCTAACCCTAATCACTCCGAGCCGTCGGATCCGCGCCCGTGTCACGTGGCCGCATCCCGACTGTCCAAACCGAGCCCGCATTTCGCTCCGTGCCGTAACCGATTGGGTTGTCTCGGTTCGCGTGTTAAATACCGTCGTCAGCCTCGGTTCGCGTGCCTCATCGCTTCCGCCGTAGCCGCCGTCTCCCTCGCCTCGCGCCGCCGTCCTGGAGCTGCGCTGCCGCTACTTGTGCCTCCCCTGCCTCTCCCGCAGCCTCCGGAGCCGACGCCGTCGCCGAAGTTCCGCCGATGAGCCCCTCCGCCGCTTCCCTCTTCCCCATCGCCCCGCGTCGCCGCTCCCGTCGCCCCGCTCCGCCCTCGGTCCCCGAGCTCAGACCCGCGCACCCCCGCGCGCGACGCTTCGCGCAGCGCACCAGGCCACGTGTCGCCATCGCCCGTGCTCCCGCCCGTGCGACGCGCGACGCTTCGCGCGACGCGTCGCGCCACGCGTCGGCGATCCGCCCACCGCCCGCGCCCGGTCGCCTCATCCTCACCGCCCGTTCAGATCTGGATCGAGGATCCAGATCGCGCCACGCGTCACGCCCGCAGCCGTCGGATCTCGCTGCCGCCGCCCGCGCCCGCGCATGCGTCGTGCCGCGTCAGCCCTACCACGTGGCAAGCCACGTCAGCCCTAAGCCCACGTGGCATGCCACGTGTCGTGCCACGTCAGCCAAGACCCACCCCCCAGGTGCCACGTGGCAACCACGTCAACTGCCACGTCCCCCTTGCCACGTGGCGGCACCGGCGCACGCCACGTCAGCCCTAACCGAGCCGCGTCAGCACCGCCTCCCCGCTTACACTATTTGGTGGACCGGGTTCACCGTGAACTCGCTTTTCCGTGGACCGGGTTCACAGCACAGTGCGATTTCTGAATTTTCCAGGATTAAATTTTGGATTTATTTTCCGACAGCCCGTTCTCCTCCGTCCTAGCTCCGATTGACCCCGTTCTTTTTTCTAAATTCATCTAAAATCGAGCTATAGCTTTTGGTTTTGGTTTCATGATTTTTGGAGTTTATTTGCTTATCATTTTATGTATTTCTTTTGTTTCGGTCGTTTTCCCTCTCGTTAGATTCAGATTCCGGAAGAGCAGGTTCTACGCCCGAAGACCAGGAGTACCTCGCTGCACATAACCAAGGCAAGTCGTGTCCTTTGATCATGTTGAATACAGTTTGCAATCTATTATTTAATTATTTTATTTTAAAGTACATTGCACCGCTACTTTTATTCAAACCTTGCAACTGGTAGTTATTGTCCCATGTTGTTTATCCCTCCTTGATAATTTGGAACACCATGATACCTTTGTCACCTTAGGTTGGGAAACATACTAGTGATGCTAGATTAATTGTCACGTGGGTTGTACGATAGAATTGCTTAGCCTTGCTTATGTTTACGATTGGATTCATCATCACATGTAAATCATTAATTTGACTTAATGGCTTATGGAACTGTGGTCGGTGCCACATTAACTAAAATTTGTGCTATGACATTGGTGTGTAATTGGCTGGGTATACAAACTTGGTTTTGCACTCGGGCGAGTGATCGTGCAGTAAAGGGGAAAGTGCAAGTTCACTTCGGGGGATGTGGTAGCCTCGCCCGGGTAATGCTAAGGACTTAACTTTGTGCGCCATTAATCTGAGCTTAACCGTGCAAACCACATGTCTAGTATGGGATAGACCTGACTGATTAATTTGTAATATTTCAATTCAATTCTGCCACTGTGATGGACATGGTTGCTGATTTCCATGTGGCGCAAGGGGGGTGTGATGCAAAACCCTAGCGGGCAGGATTGGGTTGAGGTAGAGCATTGTAAAGGCCTTGTTGTGATTTCCTGAGATCGAGGCTAATCACATCGTGTGGGTACAGCTGTGCAACCTCTGCAAAGTGTAAAACTATTCGGATAGCCGCGTCCTCGGTCATGGACAATGCTCGGTGATTTCACACGAGGGGTAGTATTTTTATTTATAACTTGGTGGTTTATGTTGGAGGTGGACCTGTAGTTTACTGTTAGTTTAGCTTGTGAATAGGTGTTCACAAGTGGTTCATGTTTCTCTCTTTAATTACTTATTAATATTGTTTTCACTTAAATTCCGCTTTCAATCTATTTATCATATTTACTGGGAAATGCCTTTTATGCAAATTAACCTTTCAGCCTTCCATTGGTAAGCCTTGCATATTATATTGCATTCATTTGTTACAAATGACTTGCTGAGTACCAATGTACTCACGGCTTTACGCCTATGTTGCTCATTTGAGGGCGAAGAGTATTATCAGCAGGAGGTACCAGAAGGGGAGTACTACGACGACTTCACGGATTAGGTTTCGTTCTCCACTCGATAGCCTGTGGGCTTGTCGATTGGCCGCTACACTTTACTTTGGTTTTTCGCTGCTATTTTGTTAAGCCCTTCCGGCTAAAGATATTGTAAGCTTGACCATAAGGTCGTACCTTTGAGATTTTATCGATATTTGAGTTTTCCCTTTATTATATCGTGTGTATGGTTGTGATTACATCTATGTTTGACTGTGTGTACTAGCGTGATCCTGGACTAGTGCAGTTTACACAGAGATTCCGAATTTGCATATTCGGGTCTCGACAGGCCTAGGGCCTTGCACACCCGATTTACCTGCCCCAGCTTCGCGGGGCCGGTCGCACCTTCGCGCAGCGCGTGCTTCTTCGCCGTGTACGGCCCAAGGAACGCGATTACTTCACGCTCCGTGTCCTCCAATGAGAGCACTGTATGCGAAGCGGTTCTTCGTTCACAAAACAGTTGCATATATGTACGCAGCATACGGCCGAAGTACTTACCAGGGCCGGAGGGTTTATGCACAGTAAGGTTTCTACAGCATCGCGATGCCAGTTTCAATCGGGACAACGTACCAGTGGGTCGAGTAACCAGTAGCAGAGGAGTGCCAACCCAGCAGCTTCCATCACTTGGTACAAGTGTCACAAGCTAAGACACTATGCCAGCAAGTGCCCCCCAAAGGTAAGCCCTGACACCGGTCCACTTCAATATGGGAACCACACTAGATCGAACTCCTACCTCGGAAGCAGGACGTGAAGCACCCCAAACATCAGACCAGACCATTAGAGCACCACCATCGGTTGTGAGAGGTCAGGTGAACCGTGTCACCACAGAGTAGGCCCAAGCAGCGCCAGAAGTTATGATTAGTAAGTTTCTAGTCAACTCAGTTCCTGCTACAGTTTTGTTTGATTCTAGAGCTTCGCATTCATTTGTTTCTCAGAGTTTTTCTTTAAAGCAACGGTTAAAAATTGTTGTTTTTAGATTTGTTTTTTTGATTCAATCCTCAGTCTCTGAGTTGAGTATAAACCTAGGCTATCGAGGAGTTAAGATAGCCATTCAAGGAGTGGAGTTTATCGTTGACCTTATCACATTAGATATCCAGTCTTTGGTTGTGATTTTGGGAATGAATTGGCTTAAAAAGCACCAGGCAGTGTTGGATTGTGGAAGCAGAGCGGTAACCTTGAGCAATCCAGATGGAAGAACAGCAAAATTTACAGCCAACATGAGTCAGCTAGAGAAGTTCATGGCTTGCCAGAGCAAAGGGATCATGTTAGAGGATGTGCCAGTTTTCAGAGAGTATCCCGATATGTTCCTGAACGATCTCCCCAGAATTCCACCAGAGTGAGAGGTCGACTTTTTGATTGAGCTAGTACCTAGTACTTTTCTGATATCCAAAAGACCATATCAGATACTTGCCAATGAGTTAGCAGAATTAAAGAAGTAAATTCAAGAGCTTTTAGACAAAGGTTACAGCAGACCGAGTTCATCCCCGTGGAGAGCGCCAGTATTGTTTGTTAAAAAGAAGGATGGTAGTTAGCGCATATATGTAGATTATCGAGCACTTAATAAGGTCACCATCAATAAAATGTGTTATTTGCTTAGGATTGATGATTTATTCGATTAGCTCAGAGGGGTAGGAGTATTCTCCCAGATTGATTTGAGGTCAGGATACTATTAGAAGAGGATTCGTCAGGAGGATATACCTAAGACAGCTTTCTTAACTCATTATGGTCTGTACGAGTTCACAGTGATGTCTTTTGGTTTGACCAGTGCCCCAGCTTATTTCATATATCTGATGAACAATGTGTTTATGGAATATTTAGACAAGTTCATCGTAGTGTTCATTGATGACATTCTGATTTACTCCAAAGATGAGAAAGCACATGAGAAACATTTGAGGATGGCATTGCAGAAACTAAGAGAGTATCAGCTGTATGCCAAGTTCAGCAAGTATGAATTTTAGATGAAAGAAGTCGCTTTCTTAGGCTATGTCATGTCAGCAGATGGAGTTGCAGTTGACCCCGAAAAAGTAAAAGATGCGTTGGATTGGAAGTCACCCTCGTTAGTGACGCAGGTCAGAAGTTTTCTTAGTATGGCAGGGTACTATCGTCACTTTATTAGGATTCTCTAGTGTATTCAAACTTCTTAAACAATTGCTTAAGAAGGAAAAGAAATTTGTTTGGACGGTAGAGTGCGAGAAGAGTTTTCAAAAGCTAAAGGAGTGTTTGACCACAGCCTTAGTGCTAGTGTTGCTAGATATAAATAAGGATTTTGAGATTTATTGTAATGCTTCCCGCGAATGATTGGGATGTGTGCTGATGCAAGACAAGAGAATGGTAACTTATGCCTCGCATCAGTTAAGACCACATGAGGAAAATTACCCACACATGATTTGGAGCTAGCAGCCGTAGTGCATGCTTTAAAAATTTGTTGTCATTATCTCATGGTAATTGATGTGAGATTTACACAGACCACAAGAGTTTGAAGTATATTTTCACCCAAGCCGAGCTCAATCTCAGGCAAAGGAGATGGTTAGAGCTAATAAAGAATTATAATGTTGGAATACACTATCATCTAGGAAAGGCCAATATAGTGGTAGATACTTTGAGCAGAAAAGTCTGTTGCAACACAGTGATGGTCTAGGAAATTCATCCAGCTTTGCACGAGAAATTTCAAAAGCTTAGCTTGGAGTTGGTTGAGGAAGGATTCCTAGTCATAATAGAGTTGCAGCCAACTTTGGATGGTCGAATATGTCAAGCATAGACAGAGAATGAGAATTTCCAGCAGATCAAGGTTAACATGAGTAAATAAAAAGCATCAGGATTTTCAGAGAATGATAAGAGAACCTTGTAGTTCAAGCAGTGATTGTGTGTGCCAAATAAAAAGGAGTTAAAGGAATTGTTACTCAAGGAAGCACATGAGTCATTGTATTCGATTCACCCGAGCAGCACCAAGATGTACCAAGATATTAAGGATAAATATTGATGGTCAAGCATAAAGCATGAGATAGCAGAGTATGTTACACTTTGTGATGTGTGTCAGAGGGTGAAGGCTAAGTATCAGAGGCCAGTAGGTTTGTTACAACCATTGAAAAACCCTGAATGAAAGTGGGAAGAGATTGGCATGGATTTTATCACAGGACTGCCAAAGACCAAAGATGGATATGATTCAATTTAGGTAGTTGTGGATCATTTGACAAAACTTGCTCATTTTATTCCAGTCAAAATAACCTACATAGGTAATAAATTGGCAAAATTATATATGCCGAGGATTGTGAGTCTCCATATGGTATCTAAGAAAATAGTGTCAGATCATGGATTGCAGTTTACTTCAAGATTTTGGAGAAGTTCTTATGAAACTATGGGAATTCATCTGAATTTCAGTACAGCTTATCACCTCCAGACTAATGGACAGATTGAGCGTGTGAATCAGATCCTCGAGGACATATTGAGAGCTTGTGTGCTAGATCATGAAGCCAAGTGGGACAGATATTTGCCTTTTGCAGAGTTCTTCTACAACAACATTTATCAAGTCAGTTTGCAAATGTCACCATTTGAAGCCCTCACGTGGTAGTTGTCATCCACGTAGACTTCACCTAAACCAAGTAAATATCTAGACTGACCTACTTCTAAACAAGAGAACATAATAGCAAGGGTGAGTACAAAAGTACTCAGCAAGCATTAATAGCAATATGCAATTTCATGTCCACAATTTCTCATCTTAACAATTCTATTTCATTCATCATCCTTTCAAAAATAAGTTTTTATGTGGTAAAAATATCCAATTATAATTTATAAATCTACTAATCACTCATATTCAAAGAAAAAGGCCACCGATAGGCTCTTGTAGCCTTTAGTTCAAGAGACAGGTATGAATTCATGATTTATACTCTACACAGGTTGGTATCACTTTAGCCATAGCTACTCTGACTTTAATTGCCATCGGTTTCCTTATATTTCCTTATATGTGTGCTTAAATCAAAGTACAGAGCCATTTCTCTTATTTCCATATACTATACCTCCACCCGACTAGTAATAATCATTGGCTCGGGACGATTTCTCACCCTCACCAAACACCTACCTGACTATGAGCTAGTCATTGGTCGGACCGAACTCGCCTTCACCCGACACTCCACTGCGCTAATATATAAGCCTTGGGTCTTTCCATCTCTGGTCTTACCCGATCCTAACAATCATATACTCCTTACCCATGTGGAATGTAAAGTAACTTGATAAGGTAATTAAGCTGTGCCTATCTTAGATGAGACCATGGCTAATACAATTAATATGGCTCGTTACATGAGTGAGAGTTGGTTTATCCTTATATAATATCCAGATGAAGAGGGCCTCACACCTACCACTATCATTCCTTCCCAGAGCACCCTCCGCCCACCTCTTATTTATTGGTACGACAATGGCTTTTCCAACTACGTACCTTTTCATATTCATCATCATTATTAATCTTAAGCACATGCTCATCATTATCATCATCAAGCACATAATTTCTTTTAAAATTCATTTTATGCAGGAGTGGTACTAATCTAGCATAAAAATAACTTTTTAAGCAAAATTACTATGATTCAAATGATCAAAAGCAAGCTTGCCTGGGGTTTGGTAGCAGTTGCAAGTTTCCAATATATTTAGGTGAAGTCCTTCCCCTTGACTTGATTCGTCGCTTGTAGTTAATATGTAGGCTACGACTTAATGTATTGTAGTTAATATGTAGGCTACAACTTAATGTATGGGAACATAAAATGCTTCATGCCAATGTGCTCTTATGGCGATAATGTGGTCAAATTAAATGATTTTGGTAATTATAATTAAATTCTATCCTATAATTATCGATTGTTGAATTTTTACAACTTAAATGTTAGTTAAATCATCGCATAAACTTTAGTCTACTGATGACAATTATTTTAGTTTAATAATCACAAATAATTATTAATGGGGTCTTCAAATTAAATATTACTAACAAAATTAACTAGGTAGCTAAACATGTAACGGAGCACTCGATACGACAGTAAGCGAATACAAATACTACTCCCTCTATCTTCATCCATTCGGCTAGATGGACACTAGCTAGGCCCAGCCCTTGCCTCTCTCTCTATCTCTCTCGCCCCCATGTTTTATTCATTTACTCTCATGGCTTTTTGTCCTCCTAGCAGACTCTCCTCTGCGCCTTCTCCCTGGCTGCAGCCTCCTGCTTCCCGTTTGCTGCCGCTCTCTACGCCTAGTCACCAGCGTCAGCCACCTCTAGCGTCCCCTACCTTCGTCTAGCTCAGCTCCCCTGTTGGCCCTCTCCCTCTGCCTCCTCTATCCTGCACGCTAGCTCAGCCCTACTGCTCACCTCTTACACGCCCCTACCTCCCCTACTCTCTAGCGTCTCCCGCTCGGCCTCTGGCCTCCTCCAACTCGGCGACAGCCGGATCTGGCCTTAGCCCCTCCGGATCCATTGCCGCCTGCTGGGAATCGAGCTCTCCCTCTACTAATGATTGTTCCCCTCTGTTAATTTTTGTTCATGATTTTGAGCTCATTCGGCTTGCTATGACGAGGCTCGAGGCTTATGGCACGCTAGGGAGTGCAATGGCACACCGTCACCTTGGTGGTATCACCCATAGTATACTCCACCTCTTCTACTTACTGTCACTACTATACTCAGCCGTGGAGGCTTGGTGTTTTGCTGTACTTGTGTTGTGCTATGATGGACAAGAACCCAAACCTAACCCTCAAATCCCAAGCTTTTATTCCCCAAAACACAACACAACCTCCACCCAAAACCCTGGGAGAGAGGGAGGAGGAGGAGGAGCAGCAACCTTGGTGATATAGGCATAGATGGCACGAGCGATGTCCCTAGTGGCGAGCATGGCGTGCTCTCCTGTGACGATGGTGAGCTCAGTGATAATGGACTATGGGGCTTGCAATTGAAGGTGAGCTTGGTGAGGAGCTCCCCATACATGCGCACCACATCCACCGCGCTCAGCTCAACGTCCGCCCCAGCCTCCTCACGCAGCCACGACAAAACTGCTCCATGATGTGGTCCACGCTGGGCACTGCCGCCACCGTGGCCATGGGGATGGGTGGAGCTAGATGAAAACCGAGCGAGGGCACAAATGGCTTTGGGGTTGGGTTTCTGTTTTTCTGTACCAAGGGGCCACTCCAACGGGCTATCAACTTATGGCTTTTGACTGAAATTGCATCGTAGCAACTGTTAGCCTCTTCCGAATCATTCAATTAAAAAAATAAAAATATTTAAAAAATATTATTATATTGTTACGGACACTGCAAAGAAATAAGGGAAAAGAAAAAGAAAAAAACCAAAAAAGTTAAAATTAAGAAGTCAATGCGTCTAAAGTGTCTTCTTGCACCAAAGGTTTTTAAGTCGATCAGAGCAAAACCTAATCTAGGCTCGGTGAGAACATTCTTGTTAGTCCGGTGAGGGTACAAATAGTGGAATTTTAACTAACATCCATGTGTGAGTGGGAGCCGGTGCCCATGGATCTTCACTGGGCCCACCTCTGGTTGTGTGTGTCAGCGTGTACATGGTCTCTTTGGAAGGAAGAAAGCATGAACATGCACAATGTCTCACTGTTGGGGAGCGTCCACCTGTGCTCTGAGATTCGTGCGACGGAGAGGAGGGACAGAGAGAATGGAGCACAAATCTCGGAGCGCGTTCGCTGAAGATCGTGCATGCGGGTGCGTATACATACACTGCATTCTTCTCGTTTCTATGATCTATTGATCTCTCGACTCTCGACTTCGCACCAACGGCCTACTCGTTCCCACGTTCTATACGCACATTTGAGTCCTCAGCTCCCGCCAGTTTTTTCAAGATCAGGTTCCGCAGTGTAGCACCACACGCACATGAATATGTGTCTTTGCAAAGAAAGTATGTTAGTAGTTTTTTTTATCTTAGGTGGCTCCACAGTGTTGGCACATTACCATGGTAATGTTTCGTGAGGAGGATTTATTTCCCGATTTTGTGATTTCAAGAATTTATTTTTCCGTGTTGTACTTGAAAAAAATTGCATAAAAAACAGAACAATTAATAACAATTTCATCTCCTTTTGGAATTCCTATAGATACCTACCAAATTCGTGCCGAGCCTTACAGAGCTGGGCCTAGACAAGTAAACAGATCTAAATCGTAGTCTTAAAAAAACAGTGCTAAAAACGCTAAAAGCTGAATCTTTTATTAGGCTTGCTGGGCTAGTCTAAGTTGGGCTATGTCTTGTGTGCTTTCTTGGCCGGGCCGCTACTAAACTTCGGGCCGGACATTCTACTCATGCTCAGGCCTCGAATCCCATGTGGCCTTTGCAATTAAGGACGTTATACAAGCAGCGCGAACAGAGGGATCTGCGCGTGGCCTCTCGATTCCAATGACTCGTGGAACCCTAGCCGCTAGGATCATCACCGCCTGCCGTTACTCGACCTGTTCGTCCCTGGCTCCGCTCTCTTCTCTATGGTGTTAGCGAGGACTGCTGATTTCAAAAGGTAAGTTCAGAGATTTTCGTTTCTTTTCGTGTCTTTTACCCGGTTGCTCTAGTTTTTGTTCTTCTCCGACGAATTTTTCTACGGATTTTGTTTGTTTCTATGGTTTGTCCAACTGACTCACCTTACAATCGGTTTAGATGAGGAAATATTGATTTCTAGAATCTCATATTTCTTTGGTTTCTCTTCTCGCATAATATAGCTCTGATCTTTTAGCTTTTTCTCTGAAAATTGAAATAGATAAGATGGTTTTTTAAAATAGATTTTTTAAACGGTTTTCCAACCCTAAAATCATATACTTCATTAGTATCGATGTCTCCGTCGTTCACTGTCATCTTAAAAAGCGTAAAAAAAATATCCATCACAGTCTAAAAGAAAAAAGCCTATATATTTTATTCTTCTCTAAGACCTCTATTGGATGTATTTTCTTTGTTTGTATTGGGTTTTATTTGGCTGATTCATCTTATGACGACGACCTTTGTGATAGAAATTAACATAACTACATCAGGCCAAGATACAAATAAATCTATTCTTCTAATGGTAGCACCACTATCAAGACACACATATCCAATACCTTCACGATGATCCTCGACGATCCACTTCCCACTACTGTGATGATTGGCAGTCATATTGCCATTAGAGGATTCAGAGTCTCTAGCGACGAATGTTCATTGAATCCTTAGGCAGGCCGTTCTTCTAGGTCTTCAGTGCAAAAGTTTGGTGATTATTTACTTTCAATAGAAAATTTCACACACCACCATTCTGATATAAGTTGCACAAAACACCATGTAACGTCTCTTATTTTATCATGTTCATGTTGTTGCTCATTGTATCAGCCCATTTAATTGCTAAATTGCCAAACTTTATACTCTATCTTGAACTTTTAACTTGAATTTCAAAACTTTTAATTCAAATTTCCAAGCTTTGTACTCAAGATCTTGAACTTTCAACTTGGATTTCAAAACTTTTAACTCAAATTTCATAACTTTCTACTCCTTTCTGTTACAAAAGAATAACGTTTTGAGATACGTGTAGTCAAATTTCGAACATGTGACTATCAATATCTTTTTTATTATTTAGATATGGTATATGAAAACTATATATATAAATTTATCTTGAAAAGCACTTTTCATAATATTTTATTGAATTTTATAAATATATTACAATAAAAATTAGTGAATAAGATGTCCAAAATAGCATTAGTTTGTAACCAAAGGGAGCACTTCGGGTGTGCTCAGTTGGGATTTTATTATGGCTTATGGTTTATTTTCACTATAGCTGGTTTATTTTGTACTTTAGTAGCTAGTAACTTTTTTGGCGTAATTATATTAAAAAAATTAAAATAGAAAAAACAGGTTATTCTATTACGGACAATGCAAAGGAAAAGAAAAAAAACCCCAAAAAAAGCTAAAAAAATAATAAAAAAGATGAAATTAAGAGATAGTGAACTAAAAGCTGAAACCAAAACGAGCGAGACCTTAATATCTTAACCTTTTTAACTTGGATTTGACAACATTTAACTTGTATTTTCAAACCTTCTACTCAAAATATCAAAATTTCAACTCAAACGAATAGGTGCTTATTTGTCAACTGTGGCAATGGACCCCTAGATCTGATGCCCCTTGTGAGACGAAGTGAGAAGGGGAACAAAATATTAAGCCTTACAGTATTAGTTGAACTCGATAAATTCGTACCTCGCATATGTTAGGACAAGAGAGTAACTAGATCCAGTGATACTGGATTTTAAGAATCTATAGTTCTATCCTCAATTTAAGGTTTATTTTATCGGTAGTGGTCTAACCGGTTACCAATAGAGATGAGGCAGCGTTTCCTTGTTCTTTTATTTATTTGAATTGATTCTTAATTAGTTTGAGAATTCAAAGTAAAGAAAAGAGGTGGGTGAGAGCGGAGAATATTATGCGAACTCTAAGTCACAAAGGGCTACACATATTTATAGCCTAGCATAACTAATTGAAACATATAAATAATGTGAACATAACACATGAATATGAACACAACATACGAATATGAACACAACACATAAATGTGAACACAACCCATGAATATGAATCAAAGAGTCAGGCTAACATGCCTCCGCAGTCTGAGCACCGGCAATGTGGACGTTCAGACTAGATCTGAACTCTGTGAAGATAGATGTTGGCAGGCCCTTGGTGAAGATGTCAGCGTACTTTGACGACGTCAGGACATGGAGAATGCGAACATCGCCCAAAGCAACACGGTCCCGGATGAAGTGAAGATCGATATCGATGTGCTTGGTGCGTTGATGCTGCACTAGATTCGTCGAGTGGTAGACGGCACTAATGTTATCACAGTAGACGAGTGTTGCATGTTGGAAAGGACTGTGAAGCTCATGGAGAAGCTGACGTAGCCAACAAGCTTCAGTGATGGCATTGGCCACAGCCCTGTACTCAGCTTCTACACTGGAATGAGACACCGTGTGTTGCCGTTTAGAGGACCAGGAGACAAGATTATCACCAAGGAACACGACATAGCCCGATGTGGACTTGCGTGTGTCTGGGCAACCTGCCCAATCAGCATCAGAGTAAGCAACGAGATCCATCGAGGTAAACCACTGAATGAGAAGACCATGGTCCAGAGTGCCACACAGATATCGGAGAATACACTTTATAGCTATAAGATGAGGTTCCCGAGGATCATGCATATGGAAGCAGACTTTCTGTACTGTATATGCAATGTCTAGTTTGGTGAAGGTGAGATACTATAGAGCACTAGTAAGGCTGCGATAGTAGATGGGCTCGCACATTGGGAAACCGGCAGAAGCTGAAACCTTTGAGTGAATATCAACCGGAGTGTTGCACAGTTTGCAATCTGTCATGGCCGCGCACTCTAGGATACCCAATATGTACTGCCACTGTGAGAGAAATAGACCGCTGACATGACACTGTACAGACAAACCCAAAAAATGATGAAGTTGCCCAAAATCCTTCATAGAAAATTCTTGTTGAAGCTCAGAAATGGTCTTGTGGAGAATGGTAGCTGAAGAAGCTATGAGGACTATATCATCCACATAAAGCAGTAGATAAACTGTGTTGGTGCCGCGATGATAGACAAATAGCGAGGTGTCCAACTTAGCCTCCACAAACCCAAGAGAGAGCAAGTAGGAGGTAAAGCGATTGTACCATGCGCGAGGGGCTTGCTTTAGGCTATAAAGTGATTTGTTGAGGCTGTAGACAAAATTCGGGCAAGATGGATCCACAAAACCAGTCGGCTGGGAGCAATACACTGTCTCAGTCATTGTACCATGGAGAAATGCATTCTTGACATCAAGCTGATGGATGGGCCAATCCCAAGACACAGCCAGAGACAAAATGGTGCGAACTATGGCGGGCTTCACAACAGGACTGAAAGTCTCATCAAAGTCAATACCAGGACACTGTGTAAAACCCCGAAGAACCCAGCGAGCCTCATAACAGTTGAGAGAGCCATTTGAGTTGAGTTTATGCCGAAAGATCCACTTGTCGATGACAATATTTACATTGGAAGGTCGCGAAACCAAATCCCACGTGTGATTAGCTTGCAAAGCGAAGAACTCTTCTTCTATGGCACTCCACCAATTTGGATCAACGAGTGCCAAGCGATATGTCTTGGAGATGGGAGACAATGCTGCAGCATGAAGATTCATGCGTTGCACCAGTTGGTGAAATCCGTGCTTGCCTCAAGTCACCATCGCGTACGAGTTGGTGACCAGTACGATAGAGACCGCGTTGGCTGGTACAGATGTCGGTGCCGCAACGATGGTGTCGGCGCTCAGTGGAGTGGCCAGTGTCGACCCGGCTGAGGTGACAACCGGCGGCGACCCAGCTGGGGTGATGGCCACTGGGTGCAGCCTGGTAGAGGGGGCTCACGGGGAGGAGCCAAGCCCGAGCAAAGGTAGAGCTGTCGCACTGGGCAGATCGGCCCGCGAAGAGGGGCCTAGCATGCTGGGGACCACACGCAGACACAGTGGGCGTCGCACCATCCTCGGAGGTAGCAGTCATGTGAGGTGGTGGATGGGCAGGAGCTTGAGTACCTGCATGCGGAGACAACTGTGGCTGTCCAATAGGAACCGGTACAATGTTAAAGTTAGATAAAAAAAATCAAACTCATGTGTGCTTGGTGGAAGAGTCATCTTGGCATAAGGAAATGAGACCTCATCGAACATAACATGACGCGATATGATGACTCGATTTGATGAAAGGTCAAGACATTGATAGCCTTTATGGTATGAGGAATAGCCAAGAAAGATGCACATGGTGGAGCGAGAAGAAAGTTTGTAGGGGTTTGTGGCTGAAAGATTGGAGTAGCATTTGGATCTGAACACTCAAAGGTGGGAGTAGGTGGGATGCACGCCATAGAGCGCATAGAAGGGAGTAGAGGCGTTGAGTGTTTTTGGTGGGAAAGCGATTGAGCAGGTAGGTGGCGGTATGGAGAGCCTCAACCCAGAAGGAGGGGGGAGGCTAGCCTGAAATAGCATGGAGCAAACGATGTTGTTAGTAGTATGGAGAGCACGTTTGGCTTTGGCTTTGGCTTTGCCAGTTTGCTGTGAGGTGTACTGGCATAACATGCGAAGAACGACCCCATGTGTGAGGAAGAAGTGATGAGTGGAGGAGTTATCGAACTCATGTCCGTTGTCGCACTGGACACTCTTGATCTTGCTGCCAAACTGAGTTGCCACATAAGTGAAAAATTAGAGATGGTGGAGAAAGTGTCAGACTTTAGACGTAGAGAAAAAGTCCAAAGAAAATACGAGCAATCATCAAGAATGACTAAGTAATATTTTTAATCGGATACACTGTCGACAGGTGATGTCCAAAGATCACAATGCACTAAGTCAAAATTCTTGAGCGCTCGAGAATGTGATGAAACAAAAGGTAAACGTATATGGCGACCATGTTGGCAAGCATGATAAGTAGTGTCGATGTCATCTTTATTACAAGAGATGACAGAACGTACTGGCTAATCTGAATAGAGCTTAATGACCAGGTGCCCAAGTCGATGATGCCATAAGGAGGTGGGGCGCTGGCAAGAAGAGCACAAGATGATGGGACAGAGACCGGCAAGCGCAAACGGTAGAGAGGCCCAGAGTTATTGTACCTGACAATCACGTTCCTGGACCGAAGATCCTTCACAGAAAGGCCAGTAGGGTCAAATTCAACAAAACAGTTATTATCGATTGTAAACTGGCGAACAAATATAAGATTTTTAATAATGTGAGGAGCAACAAGAACAGTATTAAGAGAGAGAGAGAACTAGGTAGAGTTGTAGAGCCAGTGGAGGTGACAGGTAGCAACGACCCGTTACTAACAATAATAGATGAAGGGGTGAAAGAACGTGGTGGATGGGACATGGAGAGGTTACCGACATCGGATGTCATATGCGAAGTTACACCGGAATCCATGTACCAGTCCGTGGTTGCAGGCGGAGTCAGAGTCATGGTGTTGAAGGTGTTTGCCAGTGACTGCTAATCCCACGAACTGAGGCTAGACGTAGGAGTCCAGGAGGGCGCGCCCAAGGCCACAGGGGGCGCCATGGGATGGGGCAGCGGAGGGGCCATGTGCTGCACATGCGGGAACATCGACGGGAAGTGGGCCGTTGCCAGCGCATGCTAGGAAGGTAGGCCGCCAGGGCGCATGGACTGTTGCTGTGCAGCAGGCGTGCGAAGCGGAGCACCGAAGAAGTTGGACATCGTGGTCGAGCCAGGCCACATCTGGATGGTGCCTGTCCATAGGTTGTAGAAGGAGAGCCACCTGGATGGGTTGCCGGCGCTGCTGGTGCCTTTGCCCCCGTTGGCGCCCCCGTTCCCACGATGGCAGCGGTGGTTAGAGGAGGTGCCTTGCGGAGGCGGCGTCGTGTGGCCACTTGATGTGGCCCTTTGGCCGCCGACGGATGAGCCACCTGAGCCCTTGTTGTTGGAGGGGGCCGTGGCGATGAGATCGGTGGAGGGCGCCGATAGTCTAGACGTCATCGTCAGTTCCTCGAGGAGAAGGTCGGATCGGACTTCGAGGAACATGGGGAACGACCGCTGTCGTTTGAGAAGCATTGCCATGTAGGCGAACTTCTCATTCAGACCGCATAAGACGTTCAGAACGAGAGTTCGGTCGTGGACCGGCTCACCCACATCACCGACGGCATCGGCCATGCCCTTCATCTTGCGGTAGTAGTCGAAGACGGAAAGTTTGCCCTGCATGAAGTTGTGGAATTTGGCGTCGAGGAACAGCGCGCAAGTTTCCTTGTTGCCGACAAACTGTTGTTCGATCTTGAGCTAGATGATGTGGGCGGTGGTGGTCGGCTGCATCACAATCTCAAGGAGTTCAGTAGAGAGAGTACCGTATAGCCAGGACGTGACGACGCAGTCCATACGATGCCAGTCGGGCGGGTCGGGACAAGCCTCATCGGTGAGGATGTGGCTGGTTAGGGAGAACTTGCCGAGGGTGATGAGCATGAGACCGCGCCACTTGATATAATTGGGGGAGACGAGGTCGAAGATGATTAGCACGAGGGCGCAGATGTGCGGGATGCCCACAGCTTGGGGCATGAAACTGTGCAATTGTGGTCATCTCGGCTGAGGATCAGCGCGCGAGGCCTCGGCATGTGTGGCCTCCTCGCGTGCAAGGCACGTGGCTTCATGTTGGCGGGCTGCGGCGGCCTCCTGTTCGCGAGCGGCAGCGGCTTCGCGTTCCCGGGCAGTGGTGGCTTCGCTTTTGGTAATGGTGGCGACGTAAATGGATTAGCGGAAGGTAGAGGTCAGGGGACTATAGTGCTCTGACACCATGAGAACGGAGAATATTATGCGAACTCTATTATTGATTTAAGTCACAAAGAGTTACATATATATATATAACTTAGCATGATTAATGAGAATACATGAATAATATGGACACAACATATAAATGTGAATACAATACATGAATATAAATACAACATATGATAAATATGAATACAATATATAAATATAAACACAACTTATAAATAAGAATTAAAGAGTCAGCTGACAGTGGGTAACCAAATCAAGGCAAACGTGCGGCGCGGGCTGTGGAGCGTGGCCGCCTCCGTTTGAAGAGGGGCCCCCATCGTCTGCTACGTTGCCCTATAACGGCCACGCGTGAATTAGTTACAGCGCAAACACACTCCACTTTCCACTCAAGTCTGCTACAGCTCCTCTCAAAAATAAAAAAACTGCTACAACACAGTAACAGCACAGCACCGGAGAAGAAGAGGCGAAGACGCTGCAGTGGTTGCCGGAGCGGCTCGAGTTTCCCAGCAGCCCTTCTAAATCTCCAGGTACACCCCCGCTCTTCCAGCTTCTCCAATCTTGAGACTTGCAAAAGCCAAGATTCTTGATTCCACCTTTTACTTGCGGACCAGGCGGATCTTGGTCATTGTAAAAGTTGGATTGTTCTGGTTATCGACGTGTGCTGGTCTGGTGGTTAAAATGGTGCCTGCTTTATGCCTAAAGAAACCATAAATCATATACCCAAGACTTGTGATTCCTGCATTGCCAGAGCTGTATAGATATGGTTATCTAGCTCTATTCGTGGTTGGTTCGTCGGTGTTTTTTGTAGTCTTCCGGAGTCCATGGTTGTGGAGTTGTTAATTTCTGAAATTTGTAGAACATTCTTGTCTAGCCGAAAGAAATCTTTGTTCTTTCGTCGCCAAGAAGAACTGGAACAATAAATTATACCTGTAGTAACAAGAACCCAAAAGAATCAGGGCATGTGACCTTGTGCTTATTCTACCGAAGTTCTGTTATTCTTCTGTTCTGTTTCACCATTTCTGGTGCAACGCATTCCACGTTGTGCTAACTTCACTCCTTGCTTGTGTTGGTAATGCCTCTAGATTGGTGGCTGGACATGGATCTGATTCTTCCATTTAAAACTGGAGATTTCGCAGAGGCAAGGTCCTTCATGCAAGGTTACAAGGGGGCATGGTTTCGCTGCAAGGTGGGGCAGCTAATTTATTTTAGTATTTGTATCAGTTAGCGTAATTATGTTTGGTTTGAATTTAGTAATTTATGAATCAAATTAATTATATGGTTGTTCACTTTGCACAAGTGTATATTCTAGACAAGTTTGATTGAATCTTGTGTGCTCAAATACACATTATAAATCCAGATGAGGAAGCTGTTTCTTCCCAATATCTCAAGTTACTACTTTTTGTAAATGGCATAATCTCTCATTGTTTGACCATGCATCTCATGGATCACAAATAAAACACTCTTTTATTTTTAGCCATGTTCAAGAGTAGGGTATGGGGCTTTTTGTGAAAGTTTAAAACAAGTCGCATTGTTTCCTTTCCAGGTAAATGATATGCGTGTAACAAAATCGGGACACCTTGAGTGTTACTTGGAGTATATTGACTATCCAGGTGAAGGTAAGCGTAGCTCTCTTTTGTTATGCAATTGCTTTTGTCTTTGCATATTGATCTAGCTGTAATGATACGAAGAGAAATTGCAATGGAACCACATGCACTAAATCATGTTGGCAACTCATTCTTGAACTCTTAGCTTTGAGGATAGTGCACTGCAAGTACCTAGTTTTTTTAAATCATTTCTGTAGGCAGCATTTGCTTCCAACTATGGAATTTATTATCCCTGTACTTTCCAATTTTTGTGACCAGCGAGTATACACAATTGATGCCCTGTAGCCAGCTGGTAAACTATGTCATGCACCCAGTTTTTGAAGTGCACATGATAATTATACATATTTTCCCTATATCGGTGGGAATAGCCAAAACATAAAAAGAACATGTAGGTATGGCATAATTCTCTTTAGTTTGGACTTTGATCAATCCAGAAATATGCCCACGTGTTAAGCTTGGATGGTTAGCTTTTTCTGCATGGTGCCTTCAACCAAGCAGCAAATCATACAATATAAAAAAGCAGCATGAGTGTTTTACAAATCATACAATACTGCCTCCAATAGTTAATGGACCATGGATGATGTCTAGCCAATGCCGACTTTTAATGGGATGAATCATGCAGTGCTTGAAAACCATGTGGTCTTGTCTATTTCATATCTCACAAAAAATGGATTGTGTTGTAAAGTTGCAAAGCCTATGTTCTAATCTACAGAGCTAATGTAAACATAAAAAGGAAGGAAGGTGTTTTGCATTTGACATACCAGACAATTCCTTGTTATTTTTTCAATTGTGGAACACATTCTTCATAGCCACTGGTAATGGTTTATAGATTGGTTCATTTATGATCTCCACTCTCCAGTAGTACCAACATTTTATCTGCACTTTTGTTTTTTATTTGGTTGTGATCATTACTTTTCTTTCTTTTTTGGGGTTGGGGGATTGGCAGTGGTGATTTACCTTAACACCAGTAGGAGCTGGCATGCTACATGGACCAGTACTAGCATGGCTTATTATGTTCTTTTTTTCTTTTCTTCCTTCTATAGTGGTAAAACTCTTATGTGCTGCATACTGTTTTGAGTTGCAAAGACTTGTATCAAGGTTTCTTGCACAAACGCTTGTCTTGTCTGGGGAAGAGGGCGCTACCAGTAGGCGTTCCTAAACTTGTACAGGCATAGGACAAATTCTTGTGAGAGGCTTAACAATTTTTCGATATTCATTTTACCCTTGTAATATTGACAAGACACCAACAAATCTTGAAACATCGGAATCTCATAATGACTATGAACATTGGTTTTCTATATACCTCATGTTGTTGCTCTCCATACCCTTCCTTTGCAGAGAAAAAATGGACTAGAATATTTCAAAAGGCTCCAGCATTCCGCAAACAGAAATCAAGTGCGAGTAGGCAAATCATGTTACGTCCTCCCTTTCCTCAGTGGTATCAGGGGGATCAAGTTCCTGAGCACTTCCCAAACAGTGATGTGATAGCGCATGTTTGTGATACCTGGAAAGTAGGTGATCTGATTGATTGGTCATGTGAAGGTTGTTACTGGACTGGGAAAATTACTGGGTTACTCAGTGAAGATGTGGTTGAGGTAAACATTTAATAACTTGCCATGTTAGTAAAAATTAGCTCCTGCCCCTTATGAATTTGCTTGCTGTTCACATGTACTGTGTAAATATATATATAATTTACCTTCTGCTAGTCCAACTAGTTAGTGTCTATTATTAGACGATTAATGTAAGAAAAGCCAAATAATCCATAGTCACTTTTGAATCTTGAAGGTTGAAAACAATCATCATTTTGCAGTATTACCTCTTGAAAGTCAACGGTTAGATTTAATCTATACTCCCAATAAACTTTGGGAGTTCCAATTTCTGTAAAAAATAAAGGGTCATTCTTCAAAGTGCTACTCTTTTTTGGTCCTTAGCAAGGTTCCACATTCCCTTATGTTGTGTGCATGCATTAGCCTGCAAATAGACTGACAATGTATCATTTTGCTATCTTGGACCATTATGTTATGTGGAGTTGCTCTGTGGATGCGTTCATAAGTTGATTTGCTTGTTATATCTATGCCTCTGTGGTCCCATGGTGTTGTGGGCTGGTAATGCGCTGTTAACTTTCTTGATGAAGAAGGTGGGACAACCTTGAAACATCTAGTGGCACACAATGATGAGATTGCGTCGTATAGGCAGGGAAAAATTCATCAACTTCCTGAACCTCCAAGCTTTGGGCAACAGTTAAAATATGAAGTGAACACAATGGCAGGAGTAAATAATTGTTAACGTTACATTCTGAAATCCACATTTTGCACTCAGAGGTTTGTTTGTTCTAGTAATACTGGAGTATCAATTATGAATTTATCATTTGATCATCATGTTTTCATGCTTATATTGGTTTTCTGGCCAAGATTATAACCAACAGTACATGAGACACTGTATTCACATCTTTGCTTTACCTTTGTCCACAGGTAGAGCTGTTGGAACCTCCCATAGGTGAAGGTGGGTGTTATGATGCTAATTGTAAGGACCTGAGGCCTGCCCTTGATTGGTTCCTGGAAACAGGTTGGACTGTACCTCTGTCACAGGTAACTGCCTAATGGCTGGGTTCTGAATTCATTTTGTTAATTAATATTTGTAGTTTAGGGCCAAAGTAAAGAGTTGAGGTGATTTTTTTTGGAGGTGATTCTTGACCAGTCTTTGGTGAGTCTATTGAGTTGAATGGATTCTTAACTGTACACAGTTTTCAACCAAATTTGATGTCTATATTTATATCCATCTAATAGTGTATTTATTTTATGGTGTCAGGAAAATGGAAAATGCTGGCATGCTGCTCGTCTGATTCATCATAAATCTGGTACTGCCGATCTTTTGTGGATATTGTATGGCTACCATGTACATTAGAAAACTGTGGTCATCTTAAACCTCATGTTGACATGGTGGTTTGCAATCATTTACATAATTCTAGAGAGCCAAGAACATAAACGGAAAGTAAAAAATAATAAGTAAAACTATAACATTAAATTTTCTCTAAGACAACAAGGAAGGACTGTATCATGATTACTTGATTAGGTTGTTTATGTCCTTGAAACTTTAAGGAAACACAAAGATAGCTTTTCAAGCAAGCTGAGTTACAGATTCTAAAAGAAAAACAAAAGGCGTTACTTTGCCTCTTAGACAGCTTATCTAGGTGTTCAAACTTGAAAGTTAAAGGCAATAGTGAACATGTCGTATGACTGTTTTCTCCTCTTTAAGCGGGCTGTCCTAATATTTTGTTTAACAAAATAAAAATAAACTATGTTGTTTGCCAATAATTGGTGATAATGGAACTCCTAGTTCTAGTTGCTTTTTTGCCTTAGAAAAGCTGGGATATTCAGTTATCAATTCAATTAAGTATATTATTTTTCCATGTAGCTTTCTTTATACTGTGACCTGTGAAGAAATAAAGGACTTTACAGGGATGTAAGACGTTGGTCCCTGCATTTTTTTTTGTATTATGTGGTTGTAGCAGAGGTACCATCTTCACTATTTTGTCTTAATGTTTATTTACTTCCTGACATTCCGAATTGCAGATACAGAAAAGAGCAGCACAGATGAAGAGACAACATCTGATGACGATAAAGAGGAAGTGCAGAAATCCTTGAAAAGAGCATTCAATATATCCCAGGAAGCTCAGGGTTACTCAAACCTAGAACCTTCATCAGATGCAAATCGCATATCTAAGCTAAACAATCAGACAGACGCCATTGTCACGTCCATGGAAAAATTTAGGCCCAGCTCGACGTCCAAATCGTCAGACCCTAGTCATGGCGCACAAGTGGCTACAGTCGATAATCAATAAGGTACCCACAGTTCCAGGAAGCGGGATTCCTCTCGGACAGATCTTGTTTCGGTGCAGTCTCCTGATACTGTCAAGGATGGCAGGGCAGAACTGGATGGACTCTCAAACAGGATCAGTGTCCCCTGATATCCCTTACGATCTGCATGGCAGCCCGCTCAACCAGGGTAACATCTTCCCAGAAGTTTGTGGAGAAGGGTGCGTCAGGAAAGCAGAAATAAACTGATGTTGAAGATACATCACCCAGTGACTGACCGGCTGACCCCATCAGATCTCAGCCATTACGGAATGATGACGGATACTACAGTTGTGTTTAGCGAATTGTTTGTAGTTGTAAATAATTTTGAGGGAATATGTTTTGACAGTCTTAGCAAAATTTGCCACATTGGCGGATTGCAATTTTTCTTGCAGCATTTCTGCTGATGATTCATTGATTGGTTGACGCCCTCACAAGAAGTTGCAGTGTGCAGCAATTAGGAGTCTTGTGGTCGTTACGCGTCTTGTGATGCATCCTGTAGTTGCAAGTTGCAGCACAAACTGAGCGCACCTGGACGATGGAAAAAACCTCAACTTTTCTTTTTAAATTTCCAGACTCCCTATATTAGGATGTAATCAACAGATCAGATATGAACATATGCTAACCACACAGCTTGAGCCTTCAAGTCTAGATGCCAATGCCATTAGCCCATGTGGCATAAACAGAAAGGAACGCCAGATGCTACAGCGTCTCGTTCGCCACAAATTTCACACGTACCAAGAGCACGTAACATGACAAGTAACTCGACTGCGCAGAAAAATTATATACCAATGATACACATTAGCCCATTTTCAAGTTCGTTTGATTGTTCAATTGCTTGATTCATTAAGGGGGAATACGGAACACAAGCTGTCACATTGTAACATAAACATCCAACACCAACACACATCCCTCATCGAAGATACAAGATCAGCAATTACAATTGTCTGGAAATGGCAGGCCAAACTTTAACAGTAAAGAGAACTCCATCCACCAAAGGGGGGAGTCGAAGACGCCATACAACAACTGCCATGAATCGGAAACTGCAGCCAAGCTATTAGCAATCATCAAACTACGATAAGAGGACAAGCAAACAGCTGGAATCCCACAATCCTTGCACTTGGTTGCTCCTAAGCACCATCATGGCATAGTGGGGAATCACTCAGTATCTTCTCCTGGGTGGGCTCCTTGAGCGATGACCTCTCGGTGATCTGAAATGAACACAAAGTACCAAATCAAATTAGTATTCCATTTAGATGTGGGAATTCTGTGTATAGAATATGTTCCACTGCGGATGAATTTGATCAGTGGCTCAGATTCCAGACTTCAAAAAACAATCAATGGAGAAAGCCCATCAACAGTGAAGCCCTTTAAGGTAAAACTAAAAAATTAGGAAGAAATAAGTCATTGTATCATTGGAATTCATATTATCATATTGGCGTAGCAGAAAACACTTGACCATAAATTTAACCGAAATTCCCAATAACGCAACTCAGCCACAAACTTAACTGAAATCCCCAATAATTCAACACTGCCACAAATTTAAGTGAAATCCCCAATAATTCAACTTTTCTAGAAGTACTAGGTCTTCACTCAGAGAACCACACTAGGTCTTAGTAAAACAAAAAAAAAATAAAACAAAAAAAGGCAAAATTGGCTATTGACACTCATCTTTTGTGGCATTTGCTGTAGGACCCTTTTTTTGGCCTTTGCAGTTAAAAAACGCAAAATTGGCTAATGACACTCATTTTTTGTGGCATTTGCTGTAGGGCACTGTTTTTCTTTTTTTGTCTTTATTGAAATACACTAAACTTTTGTAGCTCTTTGTTATATCATTTCCAGCTATAATGGAGAGAAAATTTGGAAATGACATCCAGTGCTTCTTAAGCCATTCAACCCATTCTAACCACACCGTGCCCAAGCAAATCTGACCGTGCTGTGCCGCCTTATACCCTAAAACCCTAGCCGAAATCCCCATTCCCCCCAATTGCGTCAACCAAGTAGCAACGGGTCAAACCAGAAGGGCAAGATGGACTTTTCACTAACATTCTCTCTCCTCTTACAGCTGGAAATGATATTATATTGGCCGAAGTGTGTTTCAGCAAAGAATCTACTGGGTCTTGGGGGGAAATGTACAAGGATAACTTGCAGAAATAGTTAACCAGTGAGCACATAACATAATCTGGCACTCCTCTAAGATATGTCAAAGTTTGTCTTTTGAAGGAGGTGAACCACTTTAAGTTTGTCTTTTGAAGGAGGTGAACCACTTTAAGTTTGTCTTTTGAAGGAGGTGAACCACTTTACATTCCAGTGTTTCAATAACCAGCAAAACCGGTTGTGCAATGGTTTTCCGCTGGATGGCCATTACAAATTTCCTCAGGATCATAGTAACAATTAACCTCAACCAGAAGCCAGAAGTCCATAGATTCATCCAATAACTAGTGAAGTACCGGCTAGGTTCACCCCACTCAATTTAGATTTTTAATTTTCCAAAAGCTTGCTTTCAGTTATGCGCTGACGTACATGTTTCTACTCAATCTTGTGCAACTCGAAATTCCCTAATTGTGGTGTAATTAATTCAAAATAGATGTTACTTCACTCTAGCCAAACTGGCCTGTTTGCTACCCTTACTGCCTGAGCGCCAACGGACCCTGCAATTTCAATATGACATAACCAAAAAAAAGGAAGGTATAAACAAGCTCACATAAAACACACCTCTTCCGAGTATTTCTGCGTTTGACAGGACCAATACTAAATGCCCAATCAACATTTATCACTTGTGTAAGAAGCTCAGTTCCATCCAATGCTTTTATTGCAGCCTGGGCTTCCTCAAAGTTCTCATATTCAATCAGAGCATATCCCTACAAAGGAGAAGTAAAACCAAACAGAGATTAGGAAGTGGTTAAGAAATGGTGCAAAAAAATCCCACTCTTTTAAACTATAGATGGCAACTTTTGAAGGTAGTCATTTGCAAGATTGAATAAAAAGGAGCATTTCACAAATATTAAGCCTGCTTATGTGGACTGTGCTATTCATTATTAAGGAATGCTGTGAGGCATTTCATAAGAAAAGTTAGTAGAAGATTAAAATTAAAAAGCTATATAATGTGGCTGCAAAAAGTAAGAGGGGTAAAGGCTTGAGAACACTACACTGTAATAAAACATACCTTGACAAATCCAGTCCGACGATCCAAGTTCAAATGCAAGTTCTTGACCTGCCCATACTCCCGGAAAATATTGTGAAGGTCATCTTCCTGAGCTTCTTCGTGGACTCCAGTGACCAGTACAATCCACCCTTCAATGGCTGTAAAGATCAACACATGCATGAAATCAAATGATGACTTCAGTAATGTTCATGCAATGGAAACTTCCGCAAGGAAACAAATAGTGCGAGAAGGCAAAGTGTGCACTTCTGCAATTGCATTTTTTTACACATAATATTCATTAATTTGGCATTATTATATAAGAGAGAGCTTTAATATGAGTTGAAAATAACCAGAACAGGAGTATGGCATATGTAACATTCGCAATTCAATCAGAAAATAAACCTTCATTGAAGTTGAAAATAACAAATTAAAAGGTTTTGCAAATGTAGGAAAATCCGGCTACTAGCAGCTAACCGGAGGAACTACACAGTTTAGAACACATCAGTGATAGCAAATCATAGATTATTCAAAAGCTTCAAAACAAAGCGAGGAATTAATTTAAAGAAAGCAAGGGAAATAACAAAACAAAAGGCTAGAGATACCAGTTCAGAATACAAACTGAAAGTCTGAAACCCAATAGCCGACTTATTGGAGTACTAAAATTGACATTCTATGTCTCCCTTGGCTACGACAAGTTTATAGCTTTTGAATCTATACCCAAAAAGGGACGGAATCTCTTAGCATCTCAGACATCCCTAACAGGTTGATCAAAAGAGGATGAATGGAACAGTCCACTGGCCCCAACTTGTGGGAACAAGAACCATTCCAACCTACTGTGCTCCACACAAATGCCAAAAGCTACTACATATAAGACATCAAGACAAAGTAGAGCATAACACTACAGAAGGTATACTGTAATTCATGACCCAGTGCCCACTCACATCATAAAATTGAAGGCAGCCAAAGTTTCAATTGGAAGGACAATCTCAGCAGTCAGCACACAATATCAAAAATCCTTTTCCAGCCAAAAACTAAAAGGTCATCCCAATAATGTGATAGCAGATCAGCACACAAGCTAATCTGCAGTTCCGAGCTAAAATTAGCCCAAAGTTACAAGCAGAAGACAAGCCCTACAACAATCCGAGATCCTAACCATGGCAACGATCCCAAATGCTTCACATTTACACTCCACATTGATAAGAGATCCAGTTCCGAAGTTTTTAAACTTTTAACACCTTGGATAAGGCCAACAACAGTCCAGAGATCTCCACTAAAATCATTGACAAAACAATATGGGAAAAACTAGGAGCAAGCAATTCCCAACCCAGAAAATTTCCACCTGCACATCCACATTGCTCAACAAAAAGCAATCTTTTACATCAAGGAGCCCAAGGATATCCTTGCAGTAAGCATCCGCCGCTCGGCATTCGAAATAGCACATCAAGACGGCACCTTTATCGCCATTTGACATTCAAATCCACTCATCAATCAGCAAAATCAACACATTGAGGAAGAACACACACTAGTTACCAAGCGTTAAGATCACACTACCCTACCTAACTACACTACCCATTGAAATTTCTTAGCTGCAAACAGAGAAACAGGGAGACGTACAGCGGACGGGGCCAGGGCCGCCATCGGAGGCGAGGGAGTCGAAGTCGGCGCGGCCTGCGCCTGCTAAGCGCGAGTCGCGAGGGGCGGAAGAGTTGGGGTCCTCGCGGAAGCCGCGGCCCTTGGTCTTACGAGGGGCGTCATCGCCGCCGCCGCCTGCGATGGTGGATCGGAGGCGGGGAGCGGGGGCCGGCAAGGGCTCGGTGCCGGCGTCCTCGTCCATGAGGTCGTCGTCGTCGGAGTCGAAGTCCACCACCTCCACATCCGCGTTCATCGTCGCCGCCGCCGGGGTTGGTTGGATCGGGATTCGGGAGGAGATCTACTGGGGGTTTGGGTTTTGCGACTCGGGTTATGGAATTTTCAAAACACCCTTGACATATTTATACTGTAGATATATCCCGATTCCAATGATACCTCGTTTGGAACTCTGCAATGGGGCTGGAATTTGGAATTGGAATCACGGATCCAATTCCAAGGCTGTTTGGATACTTCGAATCCAATATCGGAATTTGAACCTAATTCCACATGAATTGATTGTACCTAAAGGTTGGTAAGTAGCAACCCTTCTGATTTGGCTGGAATGCAAAAAACACTACTCATAGCCGGTTACAACCCGACTATCTCCTTCCATGACCACGGACTCCTCTTCGTTGATAGGACAATCACCATCGACACTGTCATTGGAGGGCTCCAATTGACCTCCACCGACAGCGGGTGAGCTCCAGATGGCCGCCGCCGCTACTAGCTTTCTTGCAAGGATGCTTCAACGGTTATGACTCGATCCATGGCTGTGACGCTCTAGTGAGCCCTAGCCGTCGTCAGTGAGCTTCGTCGACCACCACTGTTGTAGATATGTTCAACCGCCGCCAACGCCTTCCTGTCCGGAGGATCTATGATGCCTCCTCTTTTCTCCTCTCGATTATCGCTTCTCTGTAACACCCAGCTTAATAAAGCCCAAGATATCACCATCAGCATTAAACAGGTGATATAATTGTTACTCTACCACAATTCTGATTATCATCATCGTCGTCATCTAATTATAAGCATGAGAGCAATATAAAACATGTATTGTCATACGAGTAACCAAGGCAAGTATTCATTTAACCATAGTATCAAGCACACGAATATTATTTTACCATACACTTGCATTTTTAATTGCAACGGCTGATTTGATTAGGAGATGACAATATGCTTGGTGCTACCCCTCCTATACAACAATTGCTTATTCTCAATATAGGTCATAGCAACACAAGGAAACCAATAAACGACAATGCTCGTACGCACTCCCCAAATCTACCATCCTCCTTTGTTACTGGACAGGTAACCTTGCTATTCTAGTACTAAAAACATCACAACTTTTAACTCTCACATTATATTATAGCAAACCATACTAGTACGACGTGTGGTGCACTGGCATTGAGCGCACACGTAAAGGCGACCGTTGGCGACGCAACAGCAAGGCTTGGGCGTGAGCAACTTGAAGCAATGACATGCGTAGAGGTCGATGGGCGACTAGCAGTGCGATGCGCGTGAACACTGGCACGCGATGGTGATGGAATCCACTGGCGGTGTGAGACAAATTTTGGCGATGGTGCGTGGTGAAGGCAAATGGCGTGCGCCAACGATGGAAAAAATCCAATGGTAGCTAGGGTTTGGTATTGGGTCCTCCTCTCCCCTACAACCTCTTCTGTCATGGCATGAGATCGATCTGTTCATAGGACTCTATTCTATGAAACCAACTCCTCCCTAAAAATCTAAGCATCCCCTTTTTGCGTGTCTCCTTTTCTCTTAAGGCCCACATTCCTATTGGCACCATTACTCTTAAGAATGAGTTCAGAGCTCTACGCTAAGGAGGGCATACCATGAATAAATACTTTCAGAAATTCAATCAGTTGGCACGATATACTCCCAAAGATGTGACCACGGATGAGGCCATGCAGGAGAGGTTCCTAGAGGGCCTCAATGACAACATCGAGGTGCAGTTGATCTCCAACGACTACACTAACTTCCACCAACTTGTCAGCAAGGCCATTCGTCAGGAAGGCAAGCAAGTGAAGATTGAGAACAGGAGGAGGATGGCCACTTAGAAAGTCAACCCTGGCGGTCTCCTCAAGGCTTGTGGCATCCCGCCACATTTAAGTAGCTTCAGTCCCATGGTGAACTAGGCACCTCGTCCAATGAATCACCCCATGCCCCAGCCTTTCTGTAGTGCACCAACTTGAGGGCAGGTGCAGAAGAACCTCGCGCCTTCTGACAGGGTGACCTATTTTTATTGCAAAGAGACATGACATTTCGCCAAGGCCTATCCAAAAAAGCTTCAAGCTACAGTAGGAGCTGAAACATCAGGAGGTCAGAACTCGGGGCAGACTTTCAAGAAGCCCTAGAGCTTTGTGAAGGGACGTGTAAACCAAGTCACTATTGAAGAGGCACAAGATGTACCAGACATTGTTTTGGGTATATTTCTATTAAATTAGTACCAGCTTCAGTTCTATTTGATTCCGAAGCATCCCACTCTTTCATTTTCAAGGCTTTTGTGACTGAGAATGGGTTGGGTTCAGTTCCCCTTAGCCACCCTATGCTAGTCTAATCCCCAGAAGCAGAGATGAGAGCCGGTACCTTGTGCCCAAAAGTAAGCCTACTCATAGGAGTATCCTTCCTAGCAGAGTTAATAGTTCTAGATTCCCAAGATTTGGTTATTATTGTTGGAATGAATTGGTTATCCAAGAATAGGGGTCAGATTGACTGTGCCACCCGATCCATCACCCTCACTAATGGTCAGGGAGTACAAGTGACCTTTGCACCAGCAATTCCAAGGGCAGAAGAGTGTACCCTTAATCAACTCCAAGGGCCTAGAAGAAGTACCAGTTGTTAAGAAATACACAGATGTATTTTCAGAGGACTTGCCGAGGATGCCACCCAATAGAGACATGGAGTTCGTGATAGACCTAGTCCCTGGTGCAGCCTCTATCTCCAAGAGGCCATACCGCATGCCGACTAATGAGTTAGCTGAGTTGAAGAAACAAATCCAAGAACTAGAAGACAAAAGCTATGTCCAACCAAGTTTATCTCCTTGGGGCACATCCGTTCTCTTTGTCAAGAAAAAGGATGGTAGTATGAGAATATATATGGACTACCGAGCACTCAACGATGCCACCATCAAGAATAAATACCCTCTATCTAGAATCGATGATCTATTTGACTAGTTAAAGGGAGCTAGTGTGTTCTCTAAAATCGATCTGAGATCCGGTAACCACCAGTTCAAGATCAAAGAGGAGGGTATTCCTAAGACCGCCTTCTCTACTCGTTATGGTTAGTACGAATTCACCGTCATGTCTTTTAGACTAACAAATGCTCTGGCATACTTCATGACTTTGATGAATAAGGTGTTCATAGAGTACTTGGATAAATTTACGGTGATCTTTATATATGACATCCTCATTTACTCCAATAATGAGGAGGAGCATGAGAATCATCTTTGGACAATCCTGCAGGAATTGAGAGAGCATCAACTCTATGTCAAATTCAGCAAGTGTGAATTTTGGCTAAGAGAAGTAGCATTTCTAGGTCACATTGTGATAGCCAAGGGAATTGTAGTAGACCCCTCTAAGGTTGAGACAGTTATGGATTGAAGCAACCAAGCATAGTAACAGAGATCAGGAGTTTCCTTGGGTTGCTGGTTACTACCGATGCTTCATAGCCGAATTCTCCGAGATTGCCAAATCCATGACCCAGCTGCTAAAGAAAGAGAAGAAGTTTGAATGGATAAAAAGCTATGAGCAAAGTTTTCAAACCCTTCAGAAGAAGTTAGTATTAGCCCTAGTACTTGTTCTGCCAGACATTCATAAAGATTTTAAGGTATTTTGTGATGTCTCGCGGCAAAGACTTGGTTATGTTTTGATGTAAGAAGGCAAGGTGGTAACCTATGCATCTCGTTAGCTAAGACCCCATGAGTGCAACTACTCAAACCACGATCTGGAGTTAGTAGCCATAGTCCATGCCTTGAAGATTTAGCGGTATTACCTCATCAGTAACAATTGCGAGATCTACACGGACTACAAAAGCGTAAAGTATATCTTCACCCAAGCAGAGCTCAACCTGAAGTAGCGAAGATGATTAGAGCTAATAAAGGATTATAATGTTGGAATTCACTATCACCCGAGCAATGCCAATGTTGTTGCAAATGCATTAAGCAGAAAAGCCTATACAAACTGCACACTACCGGAAGAGGTTCAGACCCAACTTCTGGAGGAAGTTGCCTGTCTAAACTTAAACCTAGTCAAGAGAAGCATACTCTCAGTCCTAGAAGTCCAACCCACATTGTTAGACCACATCCATGAAGCTCAAAAGGTTGATGAGGATATTAATGAAATCAAGAAGAATATGAGAAGAGCTAAAGCTATAGGGTTCAGTGAGGATGAGCATGTGATCGTATGGTTCAAGAACCGTATTTGTGTACCCAATAATCAAGAAATCGAAGAGATGATTCTGCATGAAGCCCATGAAATCTCTTACTCTATTCATCCAAGTCGTACCAAGGTGTACCAAGAGCTTAGAGAAAGATATTGGTAGATTAGCATGAAGCGAGAGATCACTGAATTTGTTGAAGCCTGTAACACCTGCCAGAAAGTCGAGGTGAACCATCAAAAAACGTTGGACTCTTGTAGCCCTTGCCAATTCTGAATTGGAAGTGAGAAGAGATTGGCATGGACTTCATCACCAGACTTCTGAGAACTTAGTCTGGATATGACTCCATCTGAGTAATCATTGATCGGTTGACCAAAGTGGCTCATTTCATACCGATCAAGACCACCTATTCAAGGGTAGGTTAGTAGAGCTATACATGGCCAGAATAGTATGCCTGCATGAATTTTTCAAGAAGATCATGTTAGACCGAGGGAGTCAATTCACCTCCAGGTTCTAGCAGAAGCTTCATAAAGAATTTGGTAGTAGGCTCAACTTCAGTACAACCTATCATCTCTAGATCGATGGCCAGACCGAGCGGGTTAACTAGATACTAGAGAATATGCTTAGAGCATGTGGTCTAGATTTTGTTATCAGTTGGGATCAGACCCTACCTTATGCTGAGTTCTCCTACAATAATAGCTATCAGTCCAGTCTGCAAATGGCACCCTTTAAGCGCTAATGGCAGGAAGTGCCAGATACCACCTCTATGGGAGCAGCCCGAAGGACAACAAGACCCAGTGCCCAACTTACTTCAAAATTCTGAAGAAAAGGTAAAAAAGATCAAGGAAGGCTTAGGATAGTCCAGTCGCAACAAAATAGCTATGTCAATAACCGTCGTCGTAACCTGACCTTTGAGGTAGGTGACTATGTTTATCTAAGAGTGTCCCCACTCAGAGAAGTCAAGTGGTTTCAAACCAAAAGAAAATTGGCACCACATTTTGTGCGATCATTCAAGATTTTGGAGCGTAGAGAAGAAGTTGTCTACCACCTAGATTTGCCACCAACCTTATCCAGAGTACACAACGTCTCCCATGTTTCTCAGCTCAATAAGTGCCTTCGAGTACCCAAATTTGCTTTAGAAAAATAATTCCCAAAATTCCTTGTTGGCATCATAAATATATTTTTCTTTAGAAAAATAATTCCAAAAATTTGGGAAAATGGTGCATAGTGTTTTCTCTCTTATCTTCTTAGAATTTAAACTTCCAAGAGCCCGTTCTCCTTCATCACAGCTCCGATTGGACCTGTTCAAATTTCTAAATTCATCAAAAACTTCTCTCTATCCATTTCTACCTTTTTATTATTTGGAGTTTATTTAAATTTATTTGTGTTTGCTTGGGTATTTAACATGTAGACTGTGATGACTCTAGAATAAAATTCTAGTTAGTATATTAGCATGGCTAGAGATTTTTTTTTGTAGCAAATGCTTAGACCTGCATGGCATAACTTAAGGTTTGGAATACCTTTTCACAGAAAATGATGAGTTTTTAAAATGTATTTTTAGCTTCGGTGAGTCAAGAAATTCTATATAATATTTCAAAACAAAATAGAAAACTTAGTTTAGAGTTAGGCTACTAGATAGGTGGTAGGTGCTGGCATGTATTATTGTTCAGTGACATAATATTGATTGTCAGGCACAAGGGGTATGTAGTTTAAGCCTAAGTCAAGTTAAGGACCGGTTCATGAGTTAGTGCTACAAAGCCCTATTCGTACTACCACAAAACTGGTATGAGACAGTTTTGGATGGCTAATTTGCAGGTTCCAACTTGGGTCTCGCTGTAGGTTGAAAGTGAGCGTGATGTAGACCATGTGAAGCCTCACTCGGCTCAAGAGGGGGTCCCGGTCTGATGGGTTCCTTGCTGGGGGTGAAACCTTACTGTTGGCTTGGCCAGATTGAAGGCTTCACATTGTAAAGGCATTGTTATGATTGCTCAGTCACACACCTATTAAGCATGTAATGGACGACAGCATGAGTTAATCATATCTTATAGGTAAAGCTGTACAACCTTTGTAGAGTATAAAAACTATCCTAGATAGCCGTGCCCATGGTCATGAGCAAGTTGAGTAAAGTTTTTCATGGATTAGATTTTGATTTTCAAAATGGTTTTATGAAAAGTCTTATGGATGGATGGAATCCATAGGAGATTAAAAAGTATATAGATAGATGGAATCAAAATGAGATCTTTTGGAAAAGATGATTTGGGTGAGATGCCCATGGTTAGGGTGGTGTGGGGGATGGACCTACACTAATAGTATTAATTTTATTTACAATACTATCTTTACTTACTGTATTAAATTAAGAAATTTTTAATCTATTTAGTGTATTTCTTTAAATGCTACTTTATGCTTAAACTAACTATATATGCCTTCCTTTGTTGCCTTAATCATTATATTGTATTTTTCCGTGTGACTTGTGGAGTACAAGTTTTACTCGTCCTTACTTTCATGTCTCAGTGGAGGATGACTTCGACTACGGTGAGTACCAAGATGACTAGGCCACGTCTTACTATTGTATGCCTGTGGGCAAGCTTAGTGAGCTTCTTTCGTTTTGGTTTTATTCTATTGCTATTATTTAACTTTGGCCACTAGGCTCATATTTAGTTAATGAATAAATGTCATTATATTTGATATTTATCTTTGTTATCCATTATGTGCACTAGCTGATCCTAGACTAGTGCGATTTACATCAAGGATCCGAGAGTTGTTGCTCCAGGGTCCGATAGTAGACCCGTCCAGGGGGACTCCTAACATCGTCTGGGGTGGACTTCAGATCTTGTCCAAAGTTAGTCTTTGGGCCCTGTCTTGGTTTCCCGGACCTCGTCTGGGGTGACGCGGATCTCATCCAGGGTGGACTCTAGAACCTGTCTGGGGTTAGTCTACGGACCTCGGCTGGGGTAGATTCCACGATGTGTGTCATCATGCTGAAGTTGTGATGGGCCTGAGGTAGCACGGAGACCCTTCCTCAACACGGTGAAACACCATTCATTCTAGTTTATAGTGCAGAAGCCATGCTTCCTCTAGAACTAAAGATTGAATCTATTCATATAGATCGTTATAATGATAACGATTAGTGGAACGAAGGATCAATGACATCAATTTCCTTGAAGATAGACCAAATGTTGCCTTAATATGATCGATAGTCTACCACAAGCCTTGCGAAGGTACCACAATCGTAAAGTGCAACCTCACAACCTAATTATGCATGATCTAGTTCTTGGAAAAATTCAGAAGCAGGTAAATCACAACAAACTTTCTCCTAAATAGGAAGGTCCATACACTGTTGTCGATGTTACCAAACTAGGCTCGTTACGACTGCCATGTCAGATGAGCATGTTATGTATATTCTTGGAACATTGATCAATTATGTAAGTTCTATGTGTAATGTACTTTCTATTTTTAACATTTCAATAAAGTTGAATTATATTTTTTATGAGTATTTTTATTTGTACTTTATTATCCCAAATTTGGTCACATACTATTGTTGTCTAAACTACTCGGAGAGATTTATTTTCTGCCAAAACCCTTCTAAAGGATATATTTTACTTTATTGGCTTTGACATTTTTATTAAACACCATGCGGATTTCTATCATGACCTTCACAGAGATGGTTCTTACAATAACATGCACTCTTTCCTCAAAGAAAAATAAGTAAAAGAAGAATCACACAGACAACTAACATAGTTACTTAAAGGCCCAAGGCTTGAAGGTTTTCTTTCTCATTTATATATTCTATTCTTCTCTTGTTTAAACTTGATCGAGACATAAAAAACCTACTAGTCAAAATCTCTCCTCTCCACACATGGTCACGCCCACTAGAAGGAGTTTCCTAGTGATGGTCTTTTTTCTATGATCTTTGCTACCAGTCGAAACTCAAGAGTGAATACATTTCGAGAAATATTATTCATGTCTTCAGTTATCAGCTACCTCATGACCAGTTCAAATAAAGTTTACAAATAAGATCACTTATCTTTCCTGCATATATCCTTGCATAATTTTTTTAGTTCTTCATGTCAATATGTTTATGTCAAAGTTTTATCAAGTCAAATTCTCAATTATGGAAATAAGATCTAAGACTAGTCGAAATCATTCATTGGCTCTATCTGGTATGATTTCCTAGGAACTAAAAGATCATTTCTACAACGTAATGGGAGTTCACCAATCGGATAAAGTACATCTTATTCTTGGTCTACTGCTTCTTTAGTAAGTTCTACTCTAAGCAAGTAGTCGAGGGTAAGGAATGATATCAGTACTCATTAAATTGAGGAAATGACATAAACGTTATTGATAATAAAGGTCAGTTTTTTTACATACAAGTACTTTTTATTTCATCTAATCTAAACCACTACTTGGAGCCACCAAATTGGCCGCTATGTGATGGAGACCCGACCTTCATCTTCTCTGCTACCCGGTTCTTCTCTGCTACCTGGTTCCCAAAGGGTTTCATCTCTTCAAAGAACTTAGCAGCTTCTTCCTCCGGCAATCAAACTCTGGTCCAAGTGCTTGAAGATCAAGATTAGGGTTGGCAGCTTTAAGTTTCGCTAAAGCAAAACCTACTCCATCAGCCATGGCATCTCTCATAGTTTGCTTGTGGGTACTCCAAGAAGTGGCCATTAGACCTTGAAGGTGCTCAAGTTGTTGGCAAAGGCATCCCATCTTCTCGGTCATTTCTTCCAAAGAGGGCACAATTGCTTCCAAGCCCATCTCGACAAGCATGCTATTGAAGAGGGCGATTTTGTGTTGAAGGGATTCCTCGATCTCCTTCCTCTTTTCCTCCTCGAAGCTACGTGATTTCTCTAGTTCTTCAACTTTCAAAGCTTGCTCTGTGCAAGTAATTCCAAGTTAGGCACAATAACGTATAACCAAAGTAAAATTGGTAGGGTTTCCAATCAGTTACCTTAGTTCTTCTTCTCAAGTGCTTCAACTGCTTCTTTATGTTGAAGGATGTTGTTCTCAAATTTGGTCGACCAGTCTTCAATTGATCGGTCCATAACCTTGAGCATCTCCTCGAGCTTGAGGATAACAACACCCTTCGCCTTTGCCTCTGCTTCATAGTCTTCTAGTTCTATCAACCACGATAAAGGAAAGAAGTGAGAAGAAGCAAAAATAAGGAAGCACCAAAAGCAACAATAAAATACATACTTCTCAGTTGTAAGCTTTTCTCCACAACAGTCTTAAGGAGTTGCTTGTTCTCGGTCAAAGTTGACCCGAACAGCTCCCTCTCCTTCTTGAGAGTTTCTTCAAGCACCTTAACAGTGCTCCTCGATCTATTGACATATGAGAAAAACTAAGTATAAAAATTCACAACCAGAACATAATAAGAAGAAACACCATTACCAATCATCGGCCTCTTGACAAAGGGTAGCCCTTTCTTTCTCTAAGGCTAATGATTGTCTGCTCATCTCTTCAACCAGAGCGATGCTCTCTACCATGTTCTAGAAAAGAAAAAAATGAGCAAAAGGAACTTAGAAAAGTTTTGAAAAGTCCAAAAATGTATCTTAAAGTGGTCTTGAGAACTTACCTGGACTGCTTTATTGGCATACATGAAGTAGAGCACCTCGGGACCTATCCTCAATTGACAATTTCAGATCTCCTCCACCAAAGCTCCTCGAGCCTTTGGTTGTTGAAGATCTGAAGCTGATCAGGGATGTCCCTTGGGTGTGGAGACTTCCTAATAAGGGAAGAGCTTTCCATTTCAAGCCCTCCAAAGAAAGGAGGAAGTACATCTACTTCATCCTCTTCGACCACTTTCTTCCTAGAAGCAATCAGATCTTGTCAAGACTTCTCTTCTGCCTCTATATTCTTTGACGAGGTCGGAATAGCCAAATATTCCTGAGTTGCAACAGCTGCTATAGATTCCTCTATTTGCTTAGGGGCTACTATAGGATCAAGGATAACTAACTAGAAAGGGTGAATAGGAGGTTTTAAAAATTCTTACTTTCTAAAATTAATTTCTACAATTTTAGAGCTAAGCAAGATTTATATTGCAATTCAAGACCAACTCAATTCTAGTAAACCTAAGGCACCACAAGACAAAGACTCTACAAATATATTACTAGCACAACTAAATATGATAATATCAATTTGCTAGAAATATAAATGCGGAAAGTAGAGGCAAAAAAATAACCAAATGATGACAAGCGATGCTTTGTTGTAGAATTGAAGACTTGCCGATCTTCACTAATCCACATTGAGGAAAACCCAAGCGACTTGGACCGGCTCCACGACATAAGTCTTACTTCTCAATTCCACTAGCGGTCATTCTTCCTCTGCTCTGAAGATAGTGAACACCAAACCACTCATAATTTGGCACAGAGTCTCTTCACAATCTCTTTGAAGAGATCGCTGCCACAACTAGAAAAATCATCATCACAGACGGTTTAAAAATATCATCACAGACGATTTTTTGAACCGTTTAAATGTATGGGTTAGTGATAATTGAAGGTTATCATAGATGGTTTATGAGTCATCTATGATAAATACAATACAGATAGTTTGTAACTAAAATCGTCTGTGAAGAATACTATCACAAACGGTTCTAACTAAAAACCATATGTGATACCCACACATCACAGATAGTTCTAGCCACCAACCATCTGTGATGGACGTGTATCACAAACGGTTGGTATATAGAACTGTCTATGGTACTTTTTCATCACAGACAGTTAGTAAATAGAACCGTCTATGTTGTGCGAGTATTACAGATGGTTTTTGTTTTGAGCCATCTATGATAGTGTTCTTTACAGACGGTTTATACCACAAAACTGTCTATGATAGTTCATTCTATACCTAAAATTTTTTTCTATTTTTTAGTTAGCCTCGGGAAATATTAGCTATGTATTTTGAAAATAAGCAAATACAATAGCAAACAAAGTGGATAACATCAGCAAATATAGCAGAGAAGATTCTATTTTCATTATAATCCACCATTACAACATCACAAGATTACAATCCACTATTACAATATCGCAAAAAAAATATAGCAGAGAATATTCCACTTCCATTACAAACTAAGCAACAGAGAAAAAAGAACATAGAAGAAACAGAGATCCTAATGGAAGCTCAACCGCACCGATGAGGCCTCTTTGCCTAGGCCCTCTCGTCCCTGATGTAGCGCGTGAGCTGGATGTCCTTGACGTCCACCATCGCAGGCGCCGACTTGAGCACATGAAGTAGGGCTTGGGGTTGAGAAGGAGGACGGTGAGAAGGTTAGAGAGATTTTGAGCGCATGAAGTAGGTAGGGAATAAGTTCGGGTGAGTATTTATAGGGAGGGAGAGGAGGAAGCTACGATCCATGGGGTAGGGGTTGGTCGGTTTCATTTGGCTGGAATCATGTTAGGGATAATCGACAGGTCTAGCAGTTAAAGACCAAATTATCACAGACAGTTTGAACTACAAACCGTCTGTAAAACATAATTATCACAGACGGTTTGAGCCACAAACCGTCTATGATAAAGACTATATATATCGATACAATGTAAACAACTAGTCTTAAAATATGAAATAGCAAAGTTATATGGCTTATATATACTCATTTGAAATGTTTCGACGAGATCTACAACTTTACAGTTGAGATGAACCTCAAATTTTTCAAAGGGAAGATAAAATTTTTTGTCAAAAATAGAAATAAAAAACTTGTGATGCAAAATTGAGGCTAAGGATGACCGATTTTGGGGATCTTAAAGGGCGACTAGTGCAGCCTGGTCATTTTTGTTTGGATTAGGCTCGTCGTTAGCTTTCCAACGAGTATAAGAACATCGAAAATAGACACCGTATGCCAAAGTTATACCCGTTTTACTAAAGGTGTGTCGTACAAAATCCTACTCGAACTCAGGCTGGAAATTATAAAATTTTAAAGGATTATGAGGTGGGAAACATTATCACGGTTTGTATTACAAACCATCTATGAAATACCATAGACAGTTCTTATCAAGAACCATCTGTGATATTTGGCATATGACAGACGATTTTTGGTAAGAATTGTTTGTGATACTTCACAGACGGTTCTCACCATAAACTATCTGTGATTACATTTAACACTGACGATTTTTGTGAACCGTTTGTGATGAGACATCTAATATAATCCTTTTTGTAGTAGTGTGCATAAACTCCCACCAAGCCATCTAGATGCTGGCAAGTACCAAGAGTAATGAATCGTAGGCTTTGCTTGATGACAATCAAGTGCCAAGGATCAATCTAGAATGAATGCGCTTGAATTTGGCTCAACTAATTCAAATGAATGCAACAAGAGTAAATAAGTTGTGGAGAGTGTGCTCTTATTCAAGGATATTAAATGAAACCTCTTCCTACTGTCCTTAAACTGGTGGAGGGGTATTTATACCCCTCACAAACCAAATTTGACCGTTAGAGGTAAGATCCTAAAATTTTTAGCACGAGGGGTAGTATCACCGTTCATCGGCCGATACTATCGCACCTGTTCTGATAGCATAGTGATGGCTATAGCAATTATACTTATTGCCTCTGAACTAGTCGTTGACATTGTGGCGCGGTACTATCACCATTGTAAATGTGGTAGTTCTGATTTCTAGTGTGGTACTACCGTTTATCTTGAGGACCAAAATTTGGTCCACTCTGAAAAAACATACCACCTATTCATTCGGTAATTCTAGGGTGTGGTAGTGCTGCTCAAGAGTTACAGTCATACCACGATGCGGTAGTTCCACCAGATAAACTTCGGTACTACCATTTTTCAAAGGAGCAAACATGCTTAAAAAGTTTCTCTCTGGAAAATATGTACCGCCAACTAAAGCTCGGTACTTACAAATTGTGGTGGTACCATATTACCTTCCCGGTCATATCGCACGATGATAGTGCCACTGAGTAAACTCCAGTACTACCGATTTTTTTTAGAATACACAGTTGGTTTTTAATTTAAATTCTAAGTGCATGCATAATCCTAAATTAATCCAAATTGCATAAGAACATGTTGTCAATCTATTAGTCATGATCCCTCTTAATAGTACGACATTTAACCTAAAATCCGGTCTTCCATCTTTTTCTCCTAAGACCGATAAAACCAAAATGGGATTTGGACTACTTATATCTTTGTCTTGAACCATATTGATCTTCATGTTAATCTTTAGCATGCATCAACAGGTTGTCACATTTGTCATAAGGACTAAACCTTTTAAATACTCAATAAATATGTTAGTACCATATTCATATATTATCATTAATTACCAAAAACAAATTTTAGGCGCCTAGATGCTTTCAGCTGCCTCGACTACTCCCTCCTTAGGAGTCTCGTTATAAGAAGTACTCGGATCAAAACTAATCAGAATACTAGAGGTGCTACAACGAAAAAAGAACAAGAAAGAAGAAGTAAGGACTTCAAAACATCAAGAAATCCAAAGGTACAAATTTACATTAATTTGTATTAGTTCATACTTGGTCCTTTTTGTTTTGAAGTTAAAGCACCTTGGAGCATATTCCAGAGCGCTTGCATTCCCCTTTTTTGTCAACCGACTTCACCAGCATTGCACTGGTAGGGCTGGTCAGACCCTTTGAGTCATCTAATTAGATGTGCTTATCCTTAGTCAGATCCTCTATGGGGCGGTTAGAAACAACTTTTCTGACAACTTGCTCGAAGGCTAGAGCTCCTTCAACCAAACAGAGAAGTCATTTCCTCCGATGCCCTTGAATCTTGAAGGATGACCATCGAGGCTTCAATCCAGTTAGTCATGACTACTTTGGAACCCATGACTGGTGAACTTGGTATCACCATTAACTCTACGATGGTAGTGGATCTAAACAGCGGCTCTTCCTTCTCTTCCACCTTATCACTAACCGAAGTGAGCTTAGCGACGAAGTTCTTCATCCAAAAAAAAATACTCTTGTTGGTGTGTTTTCTCTGTTCTACTTATAAGAGAAGGCATAGGCTTATAAGAAAACTCTCGAAGTCATAGTAGAAGCCTACCTCTGAGAGGATTTTGGTCTTAGAAGTTTGTGCGGTCATCAGAGCAGTCAGAGGGGCACTCGAAGGAACTGTCGGGGTAGTGGTTGATGGAGCATGGTGTGATCCCGATGCTCTATAAGACATTCTCACACTTCGATGCCTCTTGGGACACGAAGGAGCATCCTCCAAGCTCTCCGTCAGCTCACTACTCTCTGACCGCACCATCTACATATCATAAGAGTATTACAACACACCGATTGAAAAATATATAATTGGTGAAAAGAGTAATTATTTTACTTTAAGTCTTTTGATCTTATCCTCTGGAGAGGTGGCGACCAGGATCAAGGGCACTTTTTCCTTCTGGTAAGGCTCTCCCGTATAGATCATCTTGACCCATTTTCTCACCTCAATTGGAAAAAGAGCTATGAAATCAAGGAAGAAGAAATACCTTAAGGTAAAAAAAGCTTAACCAAACAAAAACAAAAATCGATTAGTTAGAATTTTCAATGCTTACCTTCTGAAGAATCTCTAGTTGATGCGCCCTCATACTAGAGGATGATGTGGTTGTGTGACTTCAAAAGACTTATATGATGATGGCATTCCATGAAGTTAGTCCTCTATCCTTGAGAGGGATGATGGCATCGACCCATCGCCCTATCTTCCCCTCTTTCTTTGAAGAAGACCTCCACCTTGGATTCTAGATTGCAATCCAACCGATGAAGGAGAGGTTATCTTCTTTGCTAAGCAATATGTACAACCAATGCATCTTCCATGATGACCACAAAGTCTTGGAATACATTCCAATGTATTCCCTAGCCTTCCCATCATGGAGACGTAGAGTGCAACCCTAGGTGATGCTGTTGATTTCCCTATCATCTTGTAGAAGTATTTGAGGAGCTCACAAAGATAGACGAAGATGCTCAAATTGGCAATCGAATTGGGGGCAAGATTAACTAATTCAATTTCATAGCACTCCAAGACTTCTGAGGAACGGATGTGTTGGCAATCTAAATCCACACTCAATGTATGCCCAAAACATTATGATGCCACCATCATTCCAGCTCAAAAGATTCTCTTCAACTGTTGACCTCCATAGGATCAAAATCCTATCAAGAAGCAACCCTTCCTCTTTTATGGCCTTCAGTTTCTTTGATCCAAGCTTAGACGTTGGCCAATCGGTGATCAGATCCAACATTTTGACTAAGTAGTGGAAAATCAAAAGGGGATCGAAAGGATTCAAAGCTACAGTCAAAGAGCACTAGGCCGGAGAAGGAGATGAAAGGTTTTTCTGAAAACGTGAAGCCAATGGGTAACATGCTAGGGGTTTCATAAGGGTTTTCTCCAACTACAAATAGTGATTATCTGATCCAAAGCCCAACGAACACAAAACCTTTTAGTTTCCCAGTTAGTTTCTCAACTTTAAAATGAATAAAAACTGCTTCTTTACTCTTGTCATTAAAAGAGTAGTTTCCTAATTGTAAGTCAATTAGAACAAATTTAGATTCACTTAAAATTTGGGGGCTAGGTGATGAGGATTGAATAAATCCTTAAATATAGCTTTAATATTTAATTAAGGTCAGAAGACTTCTATGGTTGTAAGCCTCCAGAGGCTGCTCTCTGAGTACCCTAGTCGGAGATGCACTGTACATCTTACCCGACAAGATAACCACTTCAAGAATCTATGAATTGGTATTTGGGCCCGCTCCTAGGAAATTCTTCCCATGCAATGGATGGAATCCATGCCTTATCCACCTAAAGTAGCACAACATTTCAGGCGTGAGTATCTGACAAACAACCACTAAGTAGTTGTTCCGCACGTTCATCTCCCACTGACAGCAATCGATGATCAGACGTCCTCTCTCTAACAACAACTACCTCCCTGATCGGACGCACTGGTTCCATAAGGCATCTTCTCAGGCGGATAATTAACACACCTTCAATAGTATTTAAGGGGTGATGATAGAAGACAGAAGGACATGTTGAATGAGGTTGAAGACAATTCAGAGTAAAGTAGATCGTGCGAGTCCTAGTCTTCCATCTAGTGGAAAGAACATAAAGATTAGGGCTAGTTTCAAGCCTTTGTAAATGCATCCTATAACCATTTCATAGTAATCAAGAGTATCCATATTTTCTCTCAAAGATTTCAGCCATCTTTATCATATTATTTTGTAAGATCAGTGACTCGATCATTGATAGAATACTATGCATGAAAGAAGCCATGAAGACTCATGATCTCCATGTTAAGAAGAAACAAGAGTTGTACAGCTAAATTTTCTAAAACCATGTGTTTCATTCTAGTGTACATTGATGCAGGGGGAGTCACCAGGGGCTTCATCAGGCTCTAGGTTATACCCTTCCGTGGTTGGAGGCCCCCAACCCCCAGTCGCATAGCTAACTAGGAGTCTATCAGGAGCACCCAATGTTTTGGATGCTCGGCACCACGCGTACCGTAATGACATCCACCAGCCCAGCTTCCCCAGCGCGTCCATCAAGAAGGGTGGCTCCAGGGAGCCATGGCACAACGTCCGCTGCTACGTCGAGGGCCTAGCGGCGTGGGACGTGCTCAACACTTCAAGCAGAGGTGGTGGAAGCAGGGCGGTGTCTGCGATAACATCCCCTACTTTTCCAGCTCCGGAAGAGCTCCACCCCACGCAAGGCGACCGACCAGGACACTTGAGTCGTGGAACGTGCAAGTATTCTGGTCCATCAACAGCAGCGTGGTCGTTGGGTTCCCAGAGAACCTGGATGAGGCCGCACAGTGCGGGCTTGTCGTGGGGTTGGACCACGCTGGTGTCGTCGAATGCAGCATCCAGTACACGTACATCCTGGGTGTACATCTAGCAAGATCAAGGCCAGCAATTCGTTCAGGGTGTACGTGGTGGTGCCCGTGTGGCCAGAGGGCATGCCAAAAGGCATGAGCGTGTAGGCCATCCTGCTGCATGCACTGGCAGCGGCGAACCATGGAGATGATGTACACAAGGGCATGGCACTGGCACTCAGTGCCAGGGGCCTCACGAACAATCCCAAGGACTTCCTCAGCTTCTTTTGCTTGGGCAACTGGGGGTCGTACAATGCCAGCGAGTATGCGCTGCCGGAGCTCGACAGGGACTGCAGTAGGCGAAGCGCTTCAAGATCAACGTCCATGCCAACACGACGGTAGTTAAAATCGTCTGTGATACTTATATATCACAAATGATTTCTACTAAAATCGTCGGTGATAGTTCAATATCACAGACGGTTTATAGTTAAAATTGTTTGCGATAGTTGCATTACAGACGGTTCGAAAGCTGTCTGTGATGACCTTATGTTATTACTGACTCATAAATTCATACGACTCATGAAACTGTTTGTAATAACGTTTTTGAACCGTCTGTGATAACCTTTTCTGCAGTTGTGCATGCATTGATATCAAAATAAAGGCCAACCCATGCATGGTCTACTATACCTATATATAACAATATGGATACTACAATATATTGCCATATGATAGGGGCTTGTATGAAATTATGAATGTTCAATCTTGGTTGTCCAATCCATGCAAGAATCAACACATTCGATCGCTCGTCCATTGCATTGATCAGACGAAACACCCATACCACTTCATCGAACAGCACATCGGGTACGTGAGTTCTCACCACCTCATTTAGAGAGGATCGTTTCATACGTACATAAATTCCATACATATTAGTATATTTGGCACACGCTTATCTCTTACAATATTCAACGTTTTACAAGGGACGAGAATCGAAGTAAGTACTCATATATGCGTACATATATGAACATATATACTCCCCTAGAACCCTAGGAGGATTAAGTGGATAACACATGCATATACGTATGCAGAAAAACCTAGGGATCGAGGTGGTAGCCCATAATACAGATTGTATATATATATGGCTAAAAATTAGATGAAACTTAGCATGCATTATATGCTTAACTAATTATATGGTCGACCATATATAGCTATAGCTAGTAGCTTGTTCACGCTTGTTGCTCATGCCGCGCCACGTAGGGATTGAAGCACGCACGCACGCACGCATGCATCAACAGCCGAGATGGGTCTTCGATGCCAGCGCCACAGCCTGTGCCCACACCTTGAGTCTCGCCTTCACATCCATCGGATCTTCCCCTGCTAGTCGTTAATCACAGCACAAATTAGTTAATTAACCATATATAATGCTCCATCGTTTTGCTATATTTGTCTACGTCCCCGGAGTATCCGTTTTAATAAATTTGCCCATTGAGCGAATCTAGAACTAACTATTACAATTTTTTCACTCTCTACCCCTATTTAAACATTTGGAAAGAGGTTAAATAAATATGTTATGCCATCTAATAGTGTATGTATGGTTATTAATTTTGGATTACGTATTTCTTCAATTTAATATTTTGTTGATCTGTACATATGGTGAACTCTGGACAAATATAGCGAAACAGAGAGTATTATCAAAGACATACTACTACTAAGATACTAGATGCCACTGCCACTGAGCATTAACTAATTAATTTGGTTTCTGATCGTTAATTAGGCTCATATATATACACACATATGCATATAAGGCTGTAAGAAGAGCTCGAGCTTGATAATCTATTCAAACTTGGCTTGCTTTAAACTTGATTTGAGCTCGGTTTAAACTCGAAACAAGCTAAGCTCGAGCTTAGACCTAAGCTCAGGAGCTTGACTAGCTTGCTCGAATAGTGTAGTTAAGACTCGACTTACACCTTCCCAATTTCCCTCATACATTCCTTACAATGTTAAAAATCTACTTGTCAAGCTTTTTTTAGTCAAGCTCGAGCTTTGCATGATTTTTTGTAGAAGATAGTATGTCAAAATGTAGTTATCAAGCTTTTTCTAAGCAAGTTCGAACTTACTCGAGCTTTGGTTGATATTTTGTATAAAGTATTACGTTGAACTATAATTGTCGAGCTGAGCTTACTTAAGCTTTGCCCGTCGAGTTCAAGCTTGAAGCCGGAGTTGAATCTCAATCTAGGTTCGCTCAAGCTTGTATTGAGCTCGAGCTTAGGCTTGACTCGCTCAAGCTTGTTTACAGATCACCTAGATGCACAGCATCGATAGATCGATCGAGCGAGCGATCTCGTGATGAGGAGAGATCGAGATGGACGGCGATAGATGGAGCCAGAGAGGAACGTGGCGAAGGCTGACTAACCAGAGGAAGTGCCCGGAGATTAATTAGCCGGATGGCGACGCCGGGTTGTCCTTGTCGCGGATTAATTCGCCACGAAGCTGGGAAGGCACCAGCTACGGTTTGTTGGCTAAGCTAGCAGAGCTAGGTAGTAGTACTAATCACCTAGAGCCCAGAGTAATTCATTACGACAGCAACCCTAATTAATTAATCAACGAACGAAGTCACAGTGCCCTGCTTGACCGATCAGAGGATCGATCTGGCTGAGCTCCATCCATCGTCGTGCTGCCATGCCCGGCAAGGCAGGGGATGTGCATGCAGATATATATATGCCTTGACAGTGACGTACGTACCGGGGCTGGAGATGGAGCATGCGCCGGAGGAGGGGGAGTCGCCGCCCCCGCTGGTGCTGTTGGTGGGGCTGCTGCCGGCGGAGAGGCCGTAGCATTGTATCTCGACGGTGCAGTCGGAGGGGAGCTCGAGGCCGAGGTCCCTGCACGCCCGCACCTCCTCCATGTCCATGGCGACGCCGCCGCCGCCGACGGAGCCGGCCGCTTGCGAGGACGGCGACGACGAGGAGGGGCCCTTCCCCACCACGACAACCACGGGGGTGTCGGCGTCCGGCGCGCCGCCGTTGCGCTCGTGCCAACTCTTTTTCATCTCCCACGCTTGGTCCAGCCACGCCTCCCGCGCCGCCCGCTCCCGCCGGACCACGCTGAAGCTGCTCCGCCGCTGCGGCCTCTGGGGCTCCGCGCCCCCCAGCACACGCATCCACTGCTCCTCGGGATCGCTCGTGTTGCTCTTCTTCGTGTCGTCCACCGCCAGCCACGCGTGCGGCGGCGGCAGCGTCCGGCGTCCGGCAGGGCCAGAGCAGCGGAAGCCCCCCATGCCCGCGTCCTCATCCTCTCTCATTGACCTGACTCGGCCGCCTTCGCCGCCGCCGATCTTGTAGGCGCCTTGCTCCCTGCCGCGGGCCTTGTTGACGCCAGCGTCGCCTCCCTCGACGGCGAGGCGGGACACCCGCTTCCTTACCTCCCCCGCCTCACTGCCGTCATCGCTATCATCGCCGACAAGGTCGTCCTCCTCCTCGTCGACGCGGCCAATCGGTGGCTCCGTCGTCGTGGGTGCCATGTCTAACTCCCAATCGAAACAATCAAAGACGACTAGCTTCTAGCGAGCTTGGTAGCTACTTAGGCTACGCAAGATGAGGATTAGTAGGTGGTGCTGGTGATACTTGCTAGGTGGAGATTAGTTGTTGGGTGGGAAGCATACGTTGTTGGGTGGTGAGGTGTATATATAGACGGACTCGCGCGGTGATCGATCGAGCAGTGTGAGCTCAGCTAGCTGCCTGCAATGGCGACGGGTGGGGGAATGGGTGATGCGACACATACATATGCTGGTATGCATGAGAGATCGATGGCTAGCTGTGTGATGTTGGACGCTGTCTGCATGGCATGGCGCGGTATGGTAGCATGGTATGTATGGCAAGTATCTACAGTAACCCGTCAATCAGGCAGTCGGCATAAACAATGCAAACCACTAATTAATTGAAAATGAATATACCGAGAGAAGGCCGAGTGAGGGTTAGGCACCCACTTAACTTTGAATTTGTAGTAGAAAAACCAACTGTTTTAGCACTTAGGCCCTCACTCGAGCGGCTCTGACATCCAGATCTACTATAGCGTTATCACGCGCCGCAGACTGAGTGCCCTCACTCAGTTTTTGTACTGGATCCATCCTTACATATAATATAATTTCACTTATGCACTAGCTGAATTTCTTGATATCGATTTATGTGTTTTGACTTTGGAGGCAATACAACATTACTACATTTTTCTGCTTATTTTTAGAAGAATTATTATTCCCTCTTGTCACAAAAGAATGTTGTTTTGAACATCGACACCCCAAACTCAACTTTGACATTAATTTGTATTGCAATATACTTATAAAACCTAATAAAATTATAATGTTATAAAATTACTTTTTGAGACAAACCACATGTATGATTTCATGCATCTAGTCTAAATATTTAAAAAGATATTGATAATCAAAGTTTCAAAAGTTTGATTACATATCCTAGAACGACATTCTTTTATGATCAGAGAGAGTAAATTGTTCTAATTAGTAGGTTCTGAAAATTTTGTATTTATTTTGATACTGAATTGGATGATTGCTTTTTGTAGGGATTTTCCACTGAACACTCGATACTTTTAGGAAGGAGATTGAGATGAATTTAGGGGTATTTGCTCGGAAGCTAGAGTGCTTTGCAAAGAATAAGCTTCCTTGTGTGCTTTAATTCTTTTTTATTAGAGAGTTATGCTAGCTTCAATTTCGTTAAACCCCATCATCTATTCAATCGCTTATTAGCGAGCCACGCATAAAATGATTATGGTTTTATGGTGCATTTAAAATGAATATGATGCACTACATATGAGATCATTGGCCTGTGAAATCACCTCTGCACCACAAGTTATATCATGCCTTTTTTTTCATTTGCAGTACCATATATACTTGCTACAGAAGTATATTTGCTTCATGTGCAAATGTTACACTCAGAAATCAGATGGGATCATTACGGATAAACCTGAAAGTGACTAATGGCATATCAGGATAAGATCAAGGGAATAAAACTTAACCACCCGGGCCATTAATTACCCTGCGCAAAGATGTATCATGACCAGAGAGAATTAATAAGAAGGAAAAAAGCACAAACCATCCATGGATTTACGCCACGAGGGAGGGATTGACGTGAATGGTCCGCGCGCCGCGCGCGCGCGCGCGGGAGGTGGAGCCGGTCCCACCCGGCGGGGGAACACGTGGCGCGCGCGGGAGAGGACCGGGAGACCGGGGCTCGCGCGGGGCCCCCCGAGGATGACGTGGCGCCACCGGGGACGTGCCAGGTGGGCTGGGGTTAGCATAAGTGCGGCAATAGGGGGAGGATTTATTAATTACGGCTTAATTAACCGGAAAAAGCTGAGACGGCGACGGGTTGGATCACGTACTTTAATTAGCGTAGGCGGGATTAGACTAGAGATCAGGCGACAGTTAAGCCTAAACGTGACGCGAGTGGTGGGGCCCGCCGCACTTTAGCCCCTGCGCGCCTCACGCATGGTCTCGGTAGCCGGCCAGCACGTTGTACGCGGCGGCAGACACCACCCGCGGGCCAAGATATTTGGGCAGTGTTTCGCGGCGTCTGTTGGAGCCTTGACACGTGCCACCGTTCGGCGACGTGCGAACCGCGCACGCTTCCGAAAAGACCGTGCGTTTGGAGCAGGTTACGCCCGCCCATTCCTCTTGGATTCTGAGGCCAGATGCGCACACGCGTCGCTAGCTAACTTTGTCGTGTATTGCAATGGGATAGTGTCTTGATTGCTGAATTTCTCTCAAGGAAATCAAGTCCCCCCTCTCTCTCGGTTAGTATGTGAGAAGTAGCGTGTTGCAAGCTGGCAATGCGTGGTAGGGTCTCGAGTGGCAAACCTGTAGTTGGCATCACATCAAAACTTGCAAGGCATGTGCTGCATACAAAAACTTGTGGCATCGGACGAAGCAAAATACTTACGCTCATTCTAAACAATAATGGCTTTAGATTTTTAAAAATTAAAAAGTATTTGAAATATGTTAATTTCTTAACATAACTTTTTCTTTTTTTCTTCCTTTGTATTATCTGTAGAGACATAATACTGCTTTTTTCATTTTTTCTATTTTTAATTAAATATCTCAGAAAAAACTAATAGCAGCTATCATGCCATATTCAACCAAAAATCAAAAGACACAACACTTTAAAACATGTACTTGATACATAATATAGTTGTCACCAAAACATGACAACACCATGAAGGCTGAATGAAACGACTGACAAGATAAGCTCACTAGAGAAAGAAGCTGGCTGTGGCTTATGATTTTTGGTCCTAACATGAGCGCTGGTATGAATAAACCGAATACCGATAAGCCGTTTCGAAAAAAACTCTCCCGATAAATCACTTCAAAATAGTAATAAAAAATATATTATTTATTTATTCGAGAGAAGTCATAAACCATAAGACAAACGTTGAAAAGTACGAGCCCGCAATCGTGCCAAAAGATAGAGACCGCATCTACAGCCAGCGTCATGCACGGACACAATGACAACCTCTCCGGCCCATTACTTGGCCCAACCCAATCGGATCATCTCGCCCGGTGGGCACATTGGCCGCGACGCAAAGTGACAGCTCCCTGCTACTTCCCCTCTTCTCTGCACCGAGGCGACATGCGTACGCGAGACAAAATGCCACTGCCGCCACCGCATAGCGCGTGAGAGCCGACGGATGCCGCAGCAAAAACGAAGCAAATCCATGGCTGCTTCGCTGTCTCTCTTCCTCCGATCACTCGTAGTGAGGCGCCTGTCAGGACCCTAGGAAGATTGAGTTCAAACAAGATACAGATTGATGTATTTGTAGATGCTAAGAGACTTACAGAACTAAGAACTAAAAACTAAGAACTACAAGAACTAGAGATACTAAATGATGGCTAGGGTTTCACATCTTGGATACCTCCAACAATAGGGTTCAAGCCTTTTTATACAGGCTGAGAGTTTAAGCTTAATTAAGACAAAAGATAATTAACAGTGTTTAAGAAAAAGTTGCATAGTTTAGCAAAAGTAATACTATTCAAACAAATAGAGGCCATCGAATGAAGATCAAACGCTCATGCGGTGGCCCTTCACTACTTAAGTGAAGTTGGCGACGGCTTCCATAACTTAGACCACCGCCCGATCCCGCTCAATGCTTCATATCATCTTTAAGACGGTCCTAACATTCAGTCCAAACGTCTTGGTTGAACTAAACTCAATAACAACCGTTAGATGTACATCGGACGACAGCAGAAGATAACTTTTCGGATGGTCTGAACGTCACCATAACCTTTCGGTCGTTGAATCTGGATTGGAGAATCAGTAAAGTGTATCTCTTCGGATGGTCCACATGTTCCTTTATTCATCTAGGCTGTCCGATCTTCATAACGCTTCAACTTTGCATCTCAACAGTCCAGAGTATACCGCTTCAAATGATCTCCAAATCTAATAAAACTCATGGCCTAATAATACTCCCTCCTTCAAAGACCCTTGTCCTCAAGGGTAGCTTGGATCAATCCTTGATTCAGACCCACTTCTTGATGTACAGCCCTTAGCCACTTCATATAATCTTAAATCACAACATTGGCCTTCAGGTATCCCATTTGTTTTCATCATTATTTCATGAAAAAGCTTTTCAACATCAGGATCCCACTGCTTGTATCCATAGTTTTCAAATACAGTTCCTAGCAAGGTGGGAGATAACCTGAACAGATGTATTGAAATGCACCAGACTGATCTCGCAAGGCTGAGAATAATAGTAATGTTTATTCTCCCAGTCTGATTTCTAGTCTAATTTCTAAGCCTTTTACTCCTTCCAATGCTTGTTTCTTCGACCAATGTAACCAATAGCAGTATATTATAATTTCTGATCATTTTGTATTCTCCCCAAGCAACTAATGATATCCATGTAAGCCTAGTTTTGCCATGGCTATAAAGAGTATGCTCAGAAGTCTGAAAGTGAGAACCACTGACAACCATAAATATTTCCATCAAGTCAGATTTCTTGAAATGCATACCAAAGATAATCCAGATCATGCCATGAGATTGTAGTTTTGCATGACAAAAGAGCATCTTCTTAGCTTTCAGGACCATACACATTTTCAGTAGCTTGTTCAGTGATTGTTCCACCTTAAACCCAAACATTAGCTGAAGAAGTTGGTACTGGAGTTTATGCTTAAGTGGTTTAGTTGGAGATTTTGAGATGGACATTATTCCTCCCTTCCTTTGAACTCTTCCATTCTGAATATAGCAAATTTTTTCTCAGCCATGCCACACTTGATAGGAAGAAACCAACCACTGTGACCTCAATGAATGCTCCAATAATCAATACATATGCACTGCTAATTGACCCCATGATTTCCATAGAAGTAACAATTTCCAAGAAGAGCCTTGCCATGGCATAATGTTCAGGACAAAATTGGTTGCTAATACACATCAAGTAACTTGAATATATCTCAACAAGCACATATGTTTCTAAAGGTAACAAATTTGCTGCCCATATTGAGATGTGAAGACTCTCTTACAATCCAATAATGAGTATCAGTGAAAAATTGGTTCAACTTGTTTTGCCATTACTTCCTGCAACTCCAGTCTAGTGAATGATTGAGCGTGAAGTGGCCATTGTTGTATAACTTGGATAAGTTTCCTTCTCTTCAATGCAAAAACAACTTTATTTTCATGCGTAATTTGATGGATATGAATCATCAATAAAAGAGCTTACTCCAATTCACTGGTATTAGCAAAACACTCAATCGAACTTGGGCACACTAAACAAGGGTTTCTAGATTTACATAGCCCTAGTGCATTCTCCATAAAATAATGGCAAGAAAATTTTCTTTTTACCTGAGGTGCAAGATGACTAGTATGCTGCAAGAGAGCATAAGCCAAGCAGCGACACACAAGAGTAACAAAACAATGCATAGGCTGAGCCATCTCTGTAAGTAAGCATACAACTAAGATGAACCCAGGAATACTGAGCACCAGTTTTCAAAATGTTTATATGCTTAATAGTCCCTTGCATCATGACCAAGCCAAGATAAGAAACACACTATGAATTATATATCAATAGCCATTGAACCCCATGTAAATTCAGGTCAACAGGTGTGATAGTTTGCAGAATAAGCAATGGTAGTTCTAGTGACTTCCGGACTGACCGAACCAGGCTTAGGATTACACTCATATCCAATATTATCTCTATGGAAATAAGACTCAAAATACTTGGATCAAAGGACAAATAGGGAGAGAAACATACCCTTAACACGAATCCATGCATAACCATTGGTCTACAGCTCATAGCTCTTCCACTTAAAACTTCATTTTCACCAATGGTAAAGCTCATTTCTCTCGATTCAATTAAGTAAACCACAATAGTGGCTCTACCACAATTTAGTACCAACAACTCAACAGATCTACCAAACCAATGCCCTCCAAATTTTAATACCAATTTTGGGAGTATATGAATAAGCAATATGTGAGAATGATGATGGTGTAATGTATTTAAAGCAGAAGGAGCATGATACCAAATTTTTTGGAGTTGCCGAACATTCAGCCCTTTCTGTCCTGTTAGTTGAAAATTAGGATACCTTGGTAAGAAAAGGACTGAACCAGACTTCCTTGATATTTGTATTAGTGCCGAATGGCCCAAGCCCAAGTAAAATCTCAGCATCATGTGAACTCTTGCTAGCTCATCACCCCCTCTGTACTCCTCACATCTTGTGAATTGCTGACCGTACAGCTTTAGATATTTCTATTGCATCTGCTCTAGCTTGGTTATCAGATATAGTGAGGGGTTGCTGCTGTATATATTGGTTCTCACTATTCTCTTGTTCCCTGCTGCATATCCAAGATCTCCTAGATCCCATGGCAAAGTTGGCAGTGTATTATCTATATATTCCCATAATGGGGGTGACACACTCCATGATTGTGCCTGTTCTGGTGACACGGCCACTTCACTGACTTCATTCTCAAACAATATTATGATAATTTCGATTGGTATGTAGCCCGACTTTTCTTGTTGTGATCTTCCTAAGGGTTTCCCATGTCATCAAGGAATTCATACTGGAAACATGTCATTTCTTTTATCACAGAATGAGGATATAGAATTTTGCCTTTCATCTTAGGTCCAAAATCAATTGAGTCATCAACACTCTTCCTATCAATCAAGTCAAACATTGATATTGGAGTCCATTTCAAGCAGTTACCAATAGGATCAAAACACAATGATATCCCTCTATAAGATTCTTATTATTCATTATGAGCATTTTCCTCCATATCTACCTAAGTGACTTCATCAAATAATTTGAAGGCATCATAGAAAAAGGGGTCTGCATTGCCAATATCACTGTTGGATATAATGTCACCATGGGGCATCATCAGCTCAAGGTAGCTAGTTATATCAAAGCATTGCAAAAGGAGGCCTGAACAACATCATCTTCAACGTTACACCTGGTAACCTATTCTTTTAGTAATCTAGAATCTTGGAGTCGAGATTTCGTTTAAGGGGAGAAGTTTGTAACATTCTAATTTTTAGAGCCTTTTTAAAGTTTTTTAAAATAAAAATAACCATTTGGATTTTTCTAGAATTAATTAATGTTTAAAATTAATTTTCATTAATTAAAAAGGATTTAATATGACTAAAATAAATATTAGCATTTCCTAAAAATATTTTATTTGGGTTACTTGTATCTCAAGGAACTTTTTGGGATTTATCTGAATTTATTTGCTATTTTCTAGAGTTCATTTGATTTTATTCAAACTTCTGAAATTGAAAAACCCTCAAAATCCTAAAAACAATAATGGGCCGAACCCATTACTGTTCATCTAAGCCCACCAAACCTAAACTATCCGATCCACTCTTTGCCACGTGTCAAGCATCTAGGGTACCTGTTACTGTTCGTCTGTGCCATATCACACCAGCTGTCCGATCTTTTGAGCAGCCACGTGTCGCCCATCAGCACTATGTGCTACTATTCATCATCTCCCTCACGGTCTCTCCACCACCGTGCTTAGCTTGGACTCCGCCGAAGCCATAGTTGCCTCAGACTCGGCGTCCGTGCCCCCACTGCCTTAGACACTTGGCGTCCGTGCTATAAATAGTCGCGTCGCCCCTCGTGTTTTGCACCCTGCCGCTAAGACATCGTCGTGCGTCGCCACCAAGTTTATCACCGTTTCTCGCCATCGTGGCCGCCATCCTCAACTCCGACCGCCGTTTGCTGTCCCTATCAGTGCACCGCCTGCTGCAACTCACCGAACTGCCCTTGGTGCCAGTGAGTCCACCACCGAGCCCCATCCTACCTCACTCGTCTCGCGCCACTGTCCAGCCTCGCCAGGCAAGCTGCCGTACCACGCACCCCTCGGTTCACGTGCCAGAGCGCCACAACCATTCGCCCATCAAAGAGTTGCCATCGCTTCACCGCCATCCACCCACCACATAGCGCCACGAGTCGTCCCCTTCGACCGGTCCAAACATCTTCGGCTAGTCCGATCATCCTCGGCCGTCCGATTGTCGTTGGATCATCCGATCGTTGTCATCGTTTGGACAGTCCAATCATCATAACTTCTCAGTCGTCTGATCATCGTTATTGTTCAGATAGTCTAATAATCGTCGCTCCTCAGCCATCAGATCGTCATTCCGTTTGCCCGTCCGAACATCCTCATCCTCCCGAACCGTTCAGTCATCTTTAGATCAACCAATCAAATCACCACTTTAGCCTAGTCCGAATGCCACTTCACCTCCAGACCATCTGATCGTCATCAATTGTTCGATCTCGTCACCCCTTTGGCCGGTCCGATCATCTTTGACAGAGCCACTATCACCTCAACCCTAAAGTCTACGTGTCACCACGTGTCATGCCACATTAGCGTGCTACGTCAGTCCTAGATGCCACCAGTCAGCCACGCATCACGGCCACGTCAGCCCTAGTCACCACGTCAGCAAGCCCAGTCACTTGTTCACTGTTCTATGAGCTGAGTCCACTGTAGACTAGAAATTTCATGCACCAAGTCCATAGCACAGTAGAATTTTAATTTTCTAGTATTTTCCTTTAAGTTAATTTTTTCAATAGCTCATTCTCCTCCGTCCTAGCTCCGATTGACCCTGTTCTTTTTTTAAAAAATTCATTAAAAATTGGGCTCTACCTTTTGGTTCTAGTTTTGAAGTTTTTAAGTTCATTTGAATTTTTATTTGAATTTATTTGGTGCTTTATTTGGTTTTCTCTCTCGTTAGATCACGCCTTCGAATGAGTTGAAGCAAGATTTGAAGATCCATAGCAGTTAATTGAGCAAGGCTGCAAGGCTAAGACAAGTCATGTTCTTTGATCATATTGAACCTATTTTTAAATCTATTTATTTATTATTTTATTTTAAATTATCATGTATTGCTATTTTATTACAAACCCTTGTACCTGGTAGTTATTGTCCAATTTGATTAATCCCTCACTTGATAAATTGAATACCATGATTCCATTATCACCATAGGATGAAAAATTATTTAGTGATGTAATACTAGATGTAACATGTGTTGTACAATTAATATGAGTAGCCATGCTTATAGTCTCGTTAATTTTATCATCATATGTGATTAATTAACTAATTTGACTTAATAAGATATTGAATCGTGGTTGGTGCCACAATTATAAAATGTGTGTGCCGTGACATTGATGTATCATTGTTGTTGATTATACAAACTTAGTTTTCACTTAGAGGAGTGGTCGTGCAGTAAAGGGGAAGTGTGAATTCACATCGAGGAATGTGGAAGTCTCACCTGGGTAATGTCTAAGGATTTAACTTTGTACGCTATTAATCTAAGCATTACCGTCCAAATCACATATCTAGTATGGGATACACCTAGCTGATTTATTTATGATATTTTAATTTTAATTTTGCAATTGAGTTGAACAATGTTGCTGATTTTCATGAGGCGCAAGAGAGGGCAATTATCGACTAAGTGGTTAACGTACTCGATGGCGAAACCTGAGTGGATAAAATTGAGTTGTAGTTGAGCATTGTAAAGACCTTGTTATGATTTTCTTTAATGTGGAGATGATCACATCATGTGGGTATAGTGTGCAACCTATGTAGAGTGTAAAACTATTCAAATAATAGTGTCACTGGTTATGGACAATACTCGTTGATTTCACATGAATGCTAGATATTTAATAAACCTTGGTTTGGTTAGCATTGGAAAGATGAATGGTTAATTCACTAGTTGTCAAGTTCGTAAATGAATAGTTCATGAGTGGTTCATTATGGTCTATTTAAATTCCTTTGGTTATTTTTATCACATCCTTTAAAGTTCACTTTCAACCTATTTATCATATTTACCTTCGATTATTACTTTATGTAAAATAACTTTTCAGCTATTTATTGGTAAGCCTTGAATATTATGTTGTATTTTTGTTACAAATAACTTACCGAGTACCAGTATACTTATGGCTTTATGACTATTGTTGCTCAATTGAAGAAGAAGGACCATATCAGCAGGAGGTACTAGAAGGAGGATACATCGACGACCTCGTGGATTAGGATTTGGCTTTCCAGTCGATTGCTTGTGGGTATGTCAAATGGCTACCATGCTTATTTCTGTTTTTAGATCTTAGTTCCTTAAGCCCTTCAG